>OU342742.1:138310092-139510092 GCA_910589775.1 Avena eriantha | reverse complement strand
CATTTTTCTCTCTTCTACCTCCAAACTCTCTCAAAACCTCAAGAGATCTTCATATCTAGTTAATTTTGTTTGATTTCCTCGCGCACAAGTGATCTACGGTATGTTTCTCCTCCGATCGTCCAATTACTTTTTGCAAATTTATTTTCGATCTGTTATCATTATCAATCTAGGGTGAGACCTACTATGAACTAATTGCCATGATTCTCTTGCCTAGATTATTATTTTGAGGGGACTTTTTAGTGTGCTAATATGATGAATATGTTATGCTTATTATTGTTGGATCAAAAAGTTTTATTTTTTATATTTCCTTATTATTTTAGATGATGAACACAAGGAGCCAAACTCGTTCTTGTGCTACAGCAAGTTCTTCTTGGGATGCCTCTCAAGAACGCACGGGGATACAATTCAGGGATGAGCTCCAACATGATCGCTTCAACAGGATCAAGAACCTAGAAGTGAAGACAACAAAGTGGCCTTGCCCCATTATATTGAATCAACTCGGGTTTGTAATGACTTCAATTTACTTTGCAATAGAGTTAGCCTGCAAAACTTTGTATTCAATGATGTGCCTACTTATCGCTGGTTAACTCTTGAATTTCTAAGTTCTTTGCAAAGCACTGTTAAAGCATGGCATGGAGAGGACATGATTTCTTTCTAACTTATAAACAGCAATTATGCGTTATCACTAGATGAATGGTGCACATGTTTCAATTTTCCAAACAATAATGCTAATGCTTTACGTGCATCCTTTATTGGCATAGACCCTTCCCCGGAACTTTATTACAATGGAGTGAGTTTCACTTCTAGAGTAAGCAAGGGGAAGAATACTCAACATCCTGCAATTCGCTATTTATTCTATGTTATTGCTAACACCTTGCAGGCACGAAATGAGTTCACGAGACTCAATGAGGAGGACATCTTAGTCCTCGCAAAAACTGCTTTCAACAAGATTGACTTTTCACTCAACTTGGGCGCAATTCTTGTGCGCTACCTAGAGTACCAATCCTCCCAAAGCCAAGGACCAATCACAGGTGGAGGCGTCATCTCCGTGCTTGCCATTTCCCTAGGCATCGACCTAGGTGAGTTGCAACCAATGCTAGGTGAGCGACGTGGTGGTTTCTCTACTTTAAAAGCTTGTGGAATGCTCACTAGGAGAGGTGGTGTTTATTACTTACATATTGCTAGAGTTGGGCGTCTCTACCCTGCTCCTTTGTCTAATGGTCTTTTCTCTATCGAGGAAGGACGTTTGCTATATGACTTGCAGGTTGAGCAACAATAACACCAACCCTAGCAGCCACCAACCCGGTTCGCTATATACCAAGACTTCCAAGAACTTGGAGGAACTGTGGAGAGGATACATAACCTCTCCTTGAACCTCCGAGAAACAACTAGCAATTTATCAAATCAATTTGTGAACTGGAGTTATGACTTTTCCCACCACCACAATGATTTGAAGGGCTTGCAAAAGCCTAAGCTTGGGAAAGTTTCCTCATTATCTTTATTTGGCGTTCATTTGTTTTTATTTATTTTGAGGTTATATTTTTAATTCGAGTTGATAAGCACTCGTGTTGGTTTCCCCAAAACTTTATCTTTAGTTATTTCTATTTTTTCGATACATTCTATCCGAGCTTTGCCGCCAATTTTCTATTCTTGAATTCCCTCTCTTAAAAACAACAAAAAGATTTTTCCATTTATATTTATTTTCCCTCTTCCTTCTTTTCTATTCTCCTTGTGGATTTCACATATTTGCAGGAGAGTGATCGACTTCGAGTTTCCAAGAAGCAAATCAAAAGGGAAGAGATAAGTGTAACCAATCATGAGAGGTATACCTTAAGACTCCCGACTTTTGAAGTTTGAGAAACCCATGCTAGTTAGTAGTAAATGTTAAGATATTATATTGGTGGAGTGAGTCTTTATATTGTAGTAAAATTTTGTTTGCATGGGTATTTAGTTGGGTATGTGTTGTTCCAACTCTTTTAGTTAACCAAGTCTTGCCTAAAAATTTGCTAAACAATTGTAATAAGAAAAGGTCTCGCAATTAAAGGCTTGGGTGTTGTAGTGTTTAGTCTTGAAGGCTTCTTTCTAGAGACACTCAACACCACAGAAAATAATGATTGACTTGATAGCTCTCTTTAAAAGGATTTGTTTGATTGAATTAATGTTTAGCATTTTTTGTGAGCATGCCAAAGTTTGACTTGTAAATCATAAGAATGATATAGCTTTATGCGTGTCAAACTTTATGGGATGCCAACAACTTTGCTAGCCTACGAACGATCTTCATGGAGGAAACTCCTAGATTTCGGCTATGAGTTGATTAAACATATGTAGAAGCAATGCTATAATGGGTAAGATTCTTGGCATTCTCGGGTAGTTGTGTTCATGATGGAACCACTCCTCTAGATGATATGAGTAATCATTATGCAAAAGGAACATAAACCTTGGTGATGCCACGAGGGTCCATCATAGCCCGATAAACTAATTAAATTTTTTGGCATGCTCTCAATTACTTAAGAACTGAAATTCTTGAAGGACAATGAATAGAAAAGTTGTGCTTGAAAAGTCTTGATTTATTGATGTGGGAGAATTGAGATACTCTTGTGTATATGTTTTTCATGACAAACTCTCACACTCTCAATTTTACATGGTTATACTTTATTGTTCAAAGGCAAGGCTATGAGTTGATTACATGACATGGATTAAGGTTTACTCATTTGAATCATCCATGTTAACAATAATTTTGCTGCGCTATAAGGATGCATAAAAACCCATATGATATGCTTGCCATTACTCTATCTATGTTGAAGTTTTTCAGATTAATAAAGTGGAGGAAACATGAGACTACCAATCATGAGTAAGATCATCATTTCGTTATTTCAGTTTAAATGTTGAGTTCCTTTTTGATTTTGGTTTTCTTGCTCGAGTAAAATCAAGTTTAAGCTTGGGGAGGTTGATGGCTTTGAAATATATCCATCTACATCCACATTTAAACTGGATATAATTTTCATATTTTTATGAAATATCTCTCTAAACCCTGCCACTAATGCCTAATTATCAAAGGGGTATGCAATTCTTTCTTTCTATTTTTCCCTGCGTAGATAATGATGTTTGATGATGGGAATCACAACATTGAAGTCAAAGATACGAGATTTCCAACAACCCAAAGAAACTAGGGGTCGTGAAGTGGAGACAGAAGCTTTAACGACCAACTATATGGTGGGAATAAAATTCCGACCGTATAGTTCCGGCCGTATAGTTGCCATCAACACCGTTAGGTCAAATAGAACGACTTTCGTGAAGGGACCCCTATATAAAGAGGCTTTGGGCAACGAGAAGGAGGCGCCCCGGAGAACCCCAGAAACCAACATCAACAACACCAAAGAGCCGTCGGAGGAATAGACTTAGAACTAATCTCCAAACCCTTCTCCACCACCATAGCCATATTCCACCACTTGTAATAGTAGATCTCATCTTCGATTGGCGACATTGTAAGACTATTTGCTATCAATCTCATGATTTCCATTGCAATGTTTATGATTGTTAGTTTCATCTCTATGCGTGAGTAATTCTCTTTGGGCTAAGGGATTCGTCCTAGCCATGTAGCTTTTGTGCATGTTATGTATCATAGATAGGATCATGTATTAGTTTTATGACATGATGATTATTGTATCCTCTTGCCTCGATCCAAGGACTTGTCAAGTACCCAAGACCCTGAGGATTGAGCCAGGTATAGGGAGTATGAGTAATGACTAATCTGCGGGTTGGGAACCCTAGTGACAGAAGGGCTAGTACGGCTGTATGTGAGGGATTTACTTGGGATTAACGGTGACATCACTATGCATATCATTAGTTCTCTTTCTTCTATGGATGAGACTAGTAGGTTATTTCTATAAGAGGTTGCGGAGGCAATAGCAATTATGGATGTACTGCTCACATATAATTACCTTGCTCTAACAATTACATGCATACTTTATTATTATCTTTTATTCCCACCAGATGTTTTGCACAGCTATAGGTGAAACCGAAAGCCCTAGTCCCTCTCTCTCCATCATCGACAACAACAAAAGACAACAAACTCTTGGTCCGGTAAAACATAAACATAATTCTAAAACTCCCGAAGGTCCGTTAAAGTAACTAAACTATGTTTGCTGCTTCCCGAGGATTTGATAACCTAGGTATACTAGGAAAAAAGAGTTATATTACATTCGCAATCCGGATCGAAGGTATCAATGACATAATGGCCATCTTCCCCCATGGCTCCGCTTGACATAGAGATGCTCGGCCGTGGCCTTTTTCTATGTCGGATTGGGTAGCTCTAGGGTTCTGGGCGATACCTTAGGGTCAACATCGAGGCCGTTTTCTTCGCGGGCCCTGTTGGGTCAGAGGGAGGCGCTTCCAGGCATCTAGGGGTGTTCCTAGGCTCCCTAAGGAGCCTATAGGGTATCCCCAGCTCACAATTAGGACCTGGCCATCAATGATGCCTCAAGAGACATATCCTCGATGTTCCTGCATGGTCCTCTTCTGGGTTTAAGAATTTGGAGATGGGGAACGAGTTAGTGGCGCCACTCGGGGCCTCCCTGCTAAGCTAGTCGCTCGTGGGTGAGATCTTGCCGATGACTGGAAATCGGGCCCTATCGGGGTAGGGAGGGCGCTTTTAAGCACTTGGGGGCATTCCTAGACTCCATCGGGAGCCTATAAGGTATCCCCCAGCTCGGCACTAGGTCAGGGCCATCGGTGATGCCTCGAGAGGCATATCCTCCCTACTTCCGGTTAGGGCACTACTAGGTTTGTGGCACTGGAGGAGAAGGCTGCTTCGGGGTGCCACTCGGGGATGCCTCTAGCAGTTCATTTTCTTGAGGGTGGGGTTTGTCGATGGTGGGCGATATCGTGATCACCATCCCCCACGGGCTACGGGGTGTCCTTGACGAGGTTGCGGGCGATGGGAGGCATCTTCAGGCATCTAATACGGCTAACCACCCCTGGATTGGGTGAGCATTCTCAGCTCAGAGAGTACTCCGGGGCCCTCGATGATGATCTAGGCCAAGCATCGATGCGGGGAGCTCATGCCCACCCAGTTGCTACAGACGGGAGGAAGAAATTGTCTTCCGGTCAGGGGCACGGGTGCCTGTAAGATGATATCCTCAGTTGATAGTGTCTTTTTCCCTTTCGCTTCGAGAGGGTGGGTATAAAATAAAATGTGGCCACAGGGGCCAGGAGGAGGCGCCTTTGGGCATCCATGGCTACTTCCCCAAGCCGAAGCTTGGGGATCTTTCATGGCTCGGAGATCTCTCCGGGTCACTAAGCAATGACAAGTCATCTCCCTCCGCGACTCCTATCCAGCCAGGACCAGGAAGAGGTGCTGACGGGTTTCCAGGGGATTTCTCCTTTCCTGGTGCAATTCGGACCTCTATCCCTAGCCTGACACGCTACTGGGGCCATCGGCGATGGCTCGGGGGCCACCTCTTCCCTGTAGCCGCCTAGTATCGAAACTCCCCACACGCACTACTGTCCATGCCAGACGAGTTTGCGTGGGGGATCTTTCTGAGGGGGCTCCATTGCCAGTCCTACCACAAAGGATGGATCATTTGCTCCCTTCTTCTATTCTAATGCAGTCGTTCGTGATGGAGAACATGTCCATGACCAATTCGAAGATGAGGGAGATCATGTGCCTTCTCATCAAGGGGCTTCATACTCCCCAAAAAAAGGCCAACTCCACCCTTTTAGGATATTCCCCTAGGAGGGTAGCGAGCACTCGGGCGAATCGTCGGGTGAAATCACTCAATCGCTCGCCTACTCGATGCCTGACCCAGAGGAGGTTGGTGATGTTAAGGCTTCGCTGCTCCCTCCCTCGCCTGGGAGGAGGCGGGGAAACTCTAACAAACTAAGGCCCGCTCGATGGTTCACCTCTCTCTGGACGCGGGCCATCGGTAGGGGAAGAACTTGACGATGCGCTGAAGTCACCTCATAGGATCCGCGTAGGCGAAAAGTCGCCCATGCCCCAGACTGTAAAAGTCTGGGCATGAGAGTTGCGGCGAGGATCTCATCTCAGATGCGCCCCTATCAGGCGCGCCAGATGTCGTGTCTTGATTTTTGACACCGGGGATGGGTATCCTCTTTGTTGGTTCAGCCAGGGGCACAACATCCGCGAGCTCAATCAGCGAGCTAGACAAACACACACACACATATGGTTTTTTACCTAGGTTCAAGTCCAGAATTTGCGGATCCCTATGTCCTGCAACTATCTACTATCTAAGGATGATCACAATTCCACCGGTTCCTTTCCCGAGAAGGTTCTGGCTAGGAATTCTTCTCCCCTTTTATTGATTGAGCTGGGCCTCCTTTTATACAGGCAAGGGGACACCACAAGGTTCGGTCACTACGTGTCGTGGACTCAGGGTGCATGCTTTCAACATGGCGATGAGCCCCTGCCACCATACCGCATGTCTCTCGAACTGAGCATACTGGCACAAACACCGGTTAGTCAGGTTGTATCTTCTCAGAGGCCAGTGCTCCGGGTGCGTAGTCTCGGGAAACTCACCGGGGATCCCGGGGGAGTCCCATAGAGGTCCTCGAGAGCCGTTAGGTTTGCATGGTCGCGACGTGGCACACCAGTCCTACGAGTGCGTGTGACCTGTTTGAGCCGAGATGTCGATGCCCAGAGTGGGCCAGATGAAGCCTGGCCAGAGGACGGTATGTCCCCTAGGCTAGGAATCATTGACTAGCTGTCCTATTTCCTTACCCCGGAGCTGTTGTTGGTTTCGCGCCCTCGAGCTTCGCGCTTATGCTAGTGACATTAGTTCAACGCATGAGCCCCGGGGAGATCAGAAGGGAAGTATCGGCTGAGATCCCACGATGGCATGGCCTAGGGGCCCCTTCCCACTCGTCGGCTCCGGGCTACTCTGAATCCACAGATGCGACAAGAAACATGTTCTCTTGAGGCTTTTTTTTCTTAATAACCCATGTTCTTCTAGAAATTGTTAGAGTAATATTTTTCAATAAGGAGTATATATTAACATTGCGAAAATACCAATTACACTCTACCTCTGCAATAACTCAGTGCCCTAATGGAAATACGGATGCACACAACCAAAAAACAAGAAGAATTACAGAAAACAAAAGTCCTGCTACAGTGACCAATTCTTTGTAGCAGCAGTGCAAACACCATCAAGATAGCACCAAAGACAAGTTTCTCCAATAGAGATGCCTTCAAGAAGAAAACAGTGCATAAGCGCCATCATCGCCCGATCATAGATCATAGGTTTTCACCCTAGAGAATAAATCTACACTCTGAAAACAATGCCTTCAACAAGGCCATTGCCAGCAAAACCAATTAAAACCAGACCTCACCGACACTGAACTTCTCATATGCTATCGCCCCCACTTTCCGATGTTGTTGCTACAAGTCATGAATCACCAAGCCAATTCCTCATTGCCACTAGGACTCGAGCCACCATTACTACTACTCATATCTCGACTTCCATGACATTCTACGCATACTGACTTCGCCATGGAACTAAAGACATGTCCCACGATGGCAACAGACTATAGAGCTTTGACTTGCTCCCTCTAAAACCAAATGGTCAGAAAAACACATTTGCGTGCGACCGAATCCCATCTGACCTAGCAATCTCTAGGCATGACTCGCCCACAAGATTTCGCTGAGGGAGCCTTCCGTAACTCGACAATCCACCCAAATCAAGGAGGGTAGGCACAAGCAGATCTTCGACTTTGGCGCAGGAGGAACCCTAGGATGGCCACCATTATTCCAGATAATCTAGCATCCCCCATGCCGCCTGCCGGCACCCTGCAAACAACTGCTCGAAAACCTCCACCGGTAGCCAATGGGATAAATAGTAGTGATGAAGGCGTTTGCAAGAAGGGATGACCCTCCATCAGTGACGAACGGACCATGATAGAGAGGGCATGTAGACCACAGCAGAGAGACTGCCAAAATCAAGATCGATCTAGGGTTCTGGCCCCAGTCCGGCCGTCCCCAGCCCTTCACCTCCGCCGTCGGCCATGGCACGCCACCAGGAGGCGGCCTCCACCACCACCCCAACTAGGGATGTCGCACTGGTCGTTGCGTGTCGATGCGCTGATGGTGCCGCCCTAGCCGCAGCAGCGGGCATCTCTATCACCCACCACACTCAAACCACCTTCGGCGGCTGGGCTCACCGCCACCACGGCAAGGGCCGATGACAGCGACGGCGAGGGGAGCCGATGGTGGGAGCTCTTCTGGCGACGCGTGTGTCACCCCTAAGTCTCCTAGGGTGCTACTCGGGGGAGCAGCTCCATCTGAAAATAGAAAATAGAGAACTTGGAAAATAGAAAATATTTTTCTCCTAAGATTATTTTTGAGAAGGTTCATTTGGAAGATTATCATTGGACGCCATTAAAGGCTCAAATATCATTGAAGCAAGGGTCAATGTGCATTACATAGTATCTTATTTAAGCATCAGTGTTAAATGGTACCCCCTTAGATAGATCTAGGATTGAAGTTGGTACCTTCCTGACTATTCTTTATAAAATACATTTATATTTATTTTCATGATTTTCCCAAACTTAGTCCTGTTAGAAGTTCCATGCTTGGGGAGGCTTTTTTTTGCACATTAGTTTTCTTGACTTTGTCAACCCGGCTATAGTGCTTTAGTTCACATAAGCCCTTCCCCTACCGGCGCGCCACATCGAACCGATGGTTCTTGTTGATCTGATCGACCATGTCTGGCCACCTCCTATGATCTCTTATTCCAACTACTACTCCTTCCGTTTTAAAATATAAGATGTTTTAGCTTTGTGAAAAGAGTGTATCTATACCTCTTTTAGTGGCTAGGTTTATTCTAAATCTAAATGAACCTAGACACTAAAAGGAGTATAGATACACTCTCTTCACAAAGCTAAAACATCTTATATTTTGAAACGGAGGGAGTAGTTTTGACCGCCAATCAGGACGTCTCACCGCCTAACCGACCCTGCATTTTGATAGAAGCCCATATTTTCTTCTAAACATAAATCACACGTTGCCTTAGTTTGATCATCCGCAACATGTAGTACATTCCACAACCTTGCTCCGTCACCATTTGTTAGAATTTACGAGATAACACCATTGATAAAATTAGAAGGGAAACCCATGTAATTACTTGGATATGGAGCTCTTCTATGCGGCAACAAAAATTACAGTGGGCAACGGTGAAAAAACTCTCTTTTCGGAAGAACCATGGCTTTATGGTCAAAAACCGAAAGATATTGCCCCTCTCATACACATGATCTCCACAAGAAAGGAATGGAACGTCAAGTAAGCTCTACATAATAATGGATGGATTGCAAAGATTAGCATGAAAGTGAATTCTCTATGGAGCATACAAGTCAATACATTTCCCTTTGGTTGCACCTTCGAGAGATAAGCATTCAACCCGATGTTATGGATGATATCTCTTGACACCTCTCCGAAAATGGTCAATACTCGGCCAAATCCGCATATAAGGCGCAATTCTTTGGGGAAAACCTCCTCTCCCGTTAGTTCGTCAGTTTGGAAAATTTGGGCCCCTCCCAAGGTTAAATTTTCGCTTGGCTAGCCATTCAAAATAGGCTTTGAACCGCCCAACGCCTTGGAGAAGGGGTTGGCCAAATTGTGGTACTTGCCCCCTATGCAACCATGTTCCGGAATCTCCTGACCACCTCTTCGTTCATTGTAGATACATGAGAATATTATGGGGACTCATCAAGGAGTGGCTTGGCCTTCATTTCATCGACCCTCAAGCTTGTCCGGCGCAATCCATCCACTCGCGGTGGAACGTTATGAGGAAACGCAAAGATTTGGCATCCATCACACTCCTCGCACGGATCTTCAAAAAATCAATCATGCTCCCCATTCGGCTATTCTTATCAAGATTAAATAAGAGGCAAACCTTTGAGTTCTAGCGGGCACGAAAAAGATATTTAATTTGATGCGGCGAGAGTATAAGCCTTTTGTATCTTAATCTTTACTTTCTTGTACACTCCTTTCTTAATTAATGAATATGGCAAAGCTTTTTCCCTCGGTTCAACAAAAAATTAGAAGATGGGATTTTTTGTTAACAAGGTAATATCAGATTCTAGTCTTGTCATCATTAAAGAATATCCAAGGTTACTGATTTCATCGAGAAGGGAGATGCTTATGTATCTTGTTTAGCAGATAGCCCCAGACGAGATGAAGGTGAGTTTCCTCGGTACCTTGCTGACAGAGGGCACATGTGTGCCCAGAGATTCATATTTTATCTTCGTTGTTAGAGTAGGTATATACGGTTGTTATGATAGTTTAGATAGAGTTAGGATCTGTTTACATACAGTCCTAACTTGACCCATACTCCAAAATAGTCCTCTGTACGCCTATATATACTCGCTCATGAGGCTCAATAATATATCCATCATATTCTGCTAATATTTCTCTCTCTATCGTTCTACATGGTATCAGAGCATCATAGGAGATGGCGCGGTGAAAGTCAAGGCCTTCGATGCACGAGGACGGTTAAGTAGACTGTATGCAGCCACGCTACGACCCGAGGGGGCGGCATAGCTGCAGGGCGCAAGTCGGTGCAGCGGCTGGGAGACCATCAACGACGTACACGCCAAGGAAGGCGCTTTGGAAGCCGGTAGCGTGGACCAAAGGTGGCGGCGCTGCAGCCCAACGGGGCGACACAGCGGCAGCCTGTAGCTCGATCGGTGGTAGGCGTGTGCTTGGGGACGTGCCTGGCATAGACAGGCGCTGGATCGGTTGATCAGACCGACGATGCACCGTATGCGCCATGGCGTGGACGACACGTAGATCGGAATTGATGGCGGCATTGTCGGTGAAGTCCCGGACGATGACGACGAAGAGGATCCGAGGGGGCGGCCACGGTAGCCGTCCGCGGTGCGCAGCAGCCTGCCGAGGCAGGCGCAACAGCGGAGGGGGCAGGCGCACGGACGCGATGTAGATTCTCGATGCCAATGGTCGGAGTAGAGGTGCGGCGATGATGACGGTAGTGGACGACTCAATCCTATCTAAGATCGGCAAACCAAAAGAGAAAACCGATCAACAGATCGGGAAAAAAGACTTATAGGGTAGCCGATCACGGATCGGTGGACGAACCCTGCGTACGGGTTGCGCGGTCCCCGGCAGAGATCATGGAGATCGACCTCCCTGGGGGCGGCACGGCGCGGAAGCGTGTGCGGCGGCTATGTCAAGGTTCTTGCCGCTCTGATACCATGAAAGAGTATGAGTTTGGCGAAATATAATGGATATATTATTGAGCCTCATGGGCGAGTATATATAGGCGTACAGAGTATTATCTTGGAGTACGAGTCAAGTTAGGACTGTACTTAAACAGATCCTAACACTATCTAAACTACCATAACAACCGTATATACCTAATACTCTAACATTCGCGTAAGATTTATGGCGTTGATTCCATCATGTACGACTATTCATAAGAATTTTTGTGCTTGAGCTGGCGAGAGGGGAAAATGCCTCCCGAGCTCCATGGAGCCCTTCAATTTAAAAATTTAAAAATGATATTTTGAAGTTTCAAAAAATCTGAAAAAGACATGTACATATAGGTGATGTTGTATGCTTCAAGCGTACAAAATCTCAATCACAAATACGCTATATTATGAGCTATAAAAAATACCAAATCTGATAAGATTTTAATGTGAATTATTTACACAACCAGATATAAAATTTTGTCTTTCTTGTGTACTATAGTATACAGCATATTTCGAATTGAAACTTTGTATACTTAAAGTATATATCATTGCCTTATGTACTCTCTCCGTTTGGAAATATAAGACATTTTAGCTTTGTGAAACAAATTATCTAGACGCCTTTTAGTATATAGGTTCACTCTGAACCTCTACCTCTACGAATCTATGCACCATAAGACGTCTAGATACATTCGATTCATAAAGCTAAAACGCTTATATTTCTAAACGGAGGAAGTACATACTCACTCTGTTTCAAAATATAAGTTGTTTTAGCTTTGTAAAAGGTTTATATGTAGATCCTTCTATTTTATAGGGCCATGTAGGTTTAGAGTAAACCTACACACTAAAAAATCTAGATACATTTTTTTCACAAAATTAAAATATATTATATTTTAAAACGGAGGGTAGCTAGTTAAAAGATTCTGTCGCCGTTCTTTTAGATAGGCGACACAGCAGACCGAGCATTCCCCACGAAAAGCATTTCGGCTTAGCGACGAAAACCCCGCAGCAAATCCTGCACACATAGAACATTCTACCCAACCCAAGGCACCACAACTTGATGAATGTACGTAGTTTGACAGTGCGCAATTAGGACAACTCCAACGGTGCCCCCGTTTCGCACACGTAAAGTATCCGGGTGTTGGCACGGGAATAAGCCACTACACCAAAGGCGCCCCCCCCATTTGTCCGTGGCCGGACTTTTTTTTTCTTTTTTGCTATTTTTGCACATACATAGATAGTGAGAATCAAATTTAGGCATCATAGTATAGTTCATAAAAATTAACAAAGTAGCCGTTCATCCATAGTTCAAGCATAGTTTATTACAATCATTTGAATTCAAATAGAAATGAAAGAAAGGCCTAGTGGCTTCCAACATGATTCCTCATATGTTTAACAAAATTCTTTTGGAGTTGGTCGTGAGTTGCACGTCCCGTATTTCACGATGGACTATTAAGAAAATCCACAAAGTCCTTCGGTGGACCGGACTGTTGCGCAACCAATTCATCTTGAGATTTCCACCATTGGTATGTCATCGTGCTCCTCCTCGGTGATCATGTTGAGCATATCATACAAACAGTCATGACCTCCTACATCTGCTCCCTGCTCCATGTCATATCAGGGTGTCGAACAATGTCCCAACTAGATTGGAACACACTAAATTTCCGCTCCACATCCTTTCTAGCATCCTCTTGCTCTTTAGCAAACCTACTCTCGTTCTCGTCTGTAGCTTTGTGGATTGTCTTTAAAAAGTGGTCCAGGGAGGATATATACCATCATTGAGATAGTACCCTTTGTCATAAGGGTGGCCACTGATCTCATAGCTGACATTTTGAGCATGGTCGTCCGCAAGACTAGCGAACACAAGAGAGCATTGAGGCACGTTGATGTCATTATGAGACTGACATGCCGAAGAAAGAGTGTCTATGATCGTGTACCCTTCCGCATGGCCTTGTATTGCCCTTCCAAGCAAATAGATGTGTCTTCCATTCCTAGTGCATGCAATCTATGTTTCCAAGCATACCAGGAAAGCCCCTTCTCTCATTGATTCAAAGCAGTCGGGAAGTATCGGCATCATTTGGCTCTCTCAAGAACTTGTCAGCAAACACCTGAACCATCTCTCTGCAGAACTTGTTCATTGACTCAAGCCAAGTGGGCTCTCATGCGCATGTACTCATCAACTAGGTCACCGACAAATCCATACGCAAACATCCTCACAGCCACAGTTCATCTTTGGTAAGAAGTAAAGTGAAGTTTACCTGGCATCCTTCTTTAGCCAGAAGTAGTCATCATAAACCCTCACTCCATGAAGAAGGCACATGAAAATTTTCTTTGACATCCGAAAGTGTTGCCGAAAAAGAGGGGCCATGTACGACGGATCTATGCGGTGAAACTAGTACACCCTGAGTTATTGATGGTCAACCTCTCGGTCACGGTTCAATGCCTCCCAGCCCCAAGCCCCTGAACCGTGGCCTTTGGTTCTCCTCATGGTCATGGACGAGAAGAGCCACAGCCACGCGGAGCTCGGTGTCATCATCGTAATTGTCCGATGATGTGTTGATGACATTGTTGAAGAAGAACTCGTCCAAGCTATCCATGGTATGCGGGATGCGGGCCTTGCAAACGGCCAAATAGATTGCGGGCGGCGAGGAACACAGACACACATGAGGTGGAGGCGGCCGGGATGAGGCAGTACCACTACCAAACTACCCAAACTAGTGGCGGTATCGGCCATGTCAGGCTAGGCGGCGGCGTCGTGGCCGAAGGGGCGAGATGCGTTGGGGTGGGGTGGCGAGGTTGTTGTGGTTGGTGTGTGGCTAGCTGGCGGGCCTGAGCCGGACAAAAGGACGCACAACCCTGACGTGCTGCCAGTCCGTGCTACCGAAAAGCCGACCCAAATTTGGATCAGGAATGCGACAAAATAGGCCGATCCGCGTGGCACGTTACATTTGCAGGGCGCTGTTGGGTCTTGCCCTGTTCGTCAGACAGATTCGGACATCCCGGTCCTGGGGCCGTTGCAGTTGCCCTTATCTCATCCATCTAGGGGTGCAGGAGGAGCCCACTACCTAGTGCAATTTGAGATTAATATATGTTCTTTGGTGGTCCGATCTATCATATGTATCAATGGTGATAAATGGTGGTGATTGTACTCTGGTGCGCTGGTCCTTCGTGGCCTTAACTCGACGACCTCTCGCATGTCTATTAAAACAAGCTCTATTACGGCAAGCTTTTCTGGGCTCCGGAGATAGAGGGGCGAAGACGGCAGCGAGCCTTCAGTTTGTGCTAGTGTTTGTAGTCATTGCTAGATGGTCGAAAGACTTATTTGTAATTTGTTTGTACTTTTAGATCTCTTTGTATGATTTTTAATAGATCGCGGTGGAATTTGGTAAAAAAAGTTTGACTTTGGCTCGCGCGCTTTGCGAGCCTACATCCCTCCGTACAACAAGATCGGCATGACACGGCTGTAGCAAAACAAAAATCTTTGCAATGTCGTGAATCAAACTGATAAGGCTTCTTCGCTTTGGAAAGATGATGCTCATGACTGCAGGCTTTCTTTGAAAATGGGGTAGGATGAAAAGATTCTCCTATAAGTAAACAAAATTATACTCCCTCCCTTTCAAAATAAATATCACAAATTTGTGTATCTAGACTACCACTATTGCTGATCAACCACACATTAATTTTGCAAGAAACTTGTGGTGCAGTTAAGTAGCAAGTAACTGGAACTGAGTTCCCCTCAGCACATGACCCTACCATTGCTGCCTTGTTCCATTTGTCATCTGAAACCCATCCTCCTTCCTGCCCTATAATTTTTTTTGGAAAAAAGTATATATTAATATCATAGGGATACCAATTACACCCAGCCTCTGCAACAACGCATGCCCTAACGGTTCTACGGATACACACAGTCTAGAAAAAAGAAAAAAGAATTACAAAAAAGAAAAATTCCGCTACAGAGAACTAATCCTCAAAGCAATGACACTGACACCATCCAAACAACATCAGTAGTCCTCCACTCCATTAACAACGCCTTCAAGAAGGAAACAGTGCCCAAGCGCCGTCATTGCCCGTCCTGCCCTATAAATACATGGCCAGTTCCTCTTGAAAATCACAGGGATCCTTCCACTTGACTACCCACCCAACAAGTCGACACCGTTGATCGGTGAAATGGATGCAGAGCGTTCTAGAATATTTCAGGGGCAAGAGCATCCTCATCACCGGTTCGACTGGCTTGCTAGGAAAAGGTATGATCACTACCGTTTAGGATGTGACCTGTCGTTGTGTGCGAACATCTGAAATGGCTTATATGAACCTTGGTTTTTGATTCGTGACTAGTGCTTGTGGAGAAGATACTGAGGGTTCAGCCTGATGTCAAGAAACTCTTCCTCCTGATCCGGGCTTCCGACGTGGAATCCGCAAAGCTTAGAATTCAGTCTGAGGTGAAAACTTTGTTGCTAACCCCTCCCAACATTTTGCTTCTTTCAAGTCTATACTTTCTTGACTGATACCTATCTGTCGTGTCAATCCATTTCACTCTTTTCTGACCTTCTCCCAGCAAGAAAATCTCACGGGACAAGTGTAAATGCATTCCACAAAGAAGACATATTGCAGTCTATCTATCAGCTGTGTGAGCTCGCACAGCATCTTGCAAGGCTGCAAAAATTAAGTAGGAACTTCCTGAGCTTTGCCCCTGAAAGCACATATTTCAGCCAATAAATGAGCTCATGAAAATATAAATGGAACATAGATTATTCATATGCTGAAATGCCCAAATTGCAGAGTGTTTTTTTCTTTCAGAATCACATCCACTATCGAAAACTAAACAATATTCATACGGAGCCCTGTGTCTTGCAGCACCCCGCCACACATTTTCATGTTATAAAAATGTTAAATAGCATGGAGAACACCATTAGTCAATTAGTCACAGCCACTCACCTTCAGAAAATCGACCTTTATGAGACACATACCAATTTCAAAAGCTTCCTTCCCAAATGCTGAATATCGAGCATTCGTCGCTTACATTAAAGTGAAAATACGGGAAATTTGTGTGCCATTTATGTTCCACAAACACACTCAATTAGAAATTGATTTAAGGAATCATGTACTCTATGTTAGATTGGCAAGTGAATATTTGTTTACCATGTTCCATATGACCCAAATGGTGTGAGTTGCCATACAACTAAATCCTTGTGAAAAGAGCTTATGTCTATACCATACGCTTCAAGACGTAAACACGGAGATTTAAGCAGTTTTCTATATGCTTAAAAATAGAGGATCATTCCACAATTGTTGTTGGTACGTAACAAAATCCCAAGCCTATCACCGGTCAGCTGTATGGAACAGTTCATAATAACAACACACAAACTTTCAGAGAAGGATGTGAAATATTTAGGTGCAGGCAATAATCTGACAAATAAACTGGAAAAAAACAATGAAAACTGCTTCTGTGCCTCATATCTGCAGGGTTTGCTTGATCAACTAAGTCGGCAACTGGATTTGCAAGATCCATCTATGAGAATATTTTCTTCCTGAGAGAGTATCTTGATGCATATTACAGAAGTAATTTGCTAATGTTGTTTTGGTATTTTTCAGGTCACAGGAAAGGAGATCTTCCAAGTGCTGAAAGAAAAACATGGTGTCGGGTTTGATGATTTCATCAAAGAAAAGATATGTCCTTTGGTAGGAGACATCAAGTATGGAAACTTTGGACTAGAGACCGCCAAACTGATAGAATTATCGAAGGAGATCGACATCATCGTCAACGGAGCTGCCACTACGAAATTCTCTGAAAGGTTTGAGGTGTTTCTTATCGCAGGTTACTGACATAACATTGGAGCAACATACACTCCACTGAAATAATTGGACAAAATTTCATGCTTTTTCAGATATGATGTGGCTTTCGACACAAATGTCTTGGGAATGAAGCACGTCTGTGCATTTGCAAATAAGTGTACCAAACTCAAGATGTTGCTTCACGTTTCAACTGGTGCATAAGCAATAGAATTACGATCGATGCATTGTGGTTGATTGCCTGTCATTCTGAACTCTAACTCGTAAAGTGATTATATGACATAAACAGCCTATGTAGCTGGTGAACAAGTGGGGACGATAACAGAGAAGCCATTCCTGATGGGTGAGACGCTAAGGGTGGGAACAATTTTGGACATCGAATCTGAGCTAAATATGATCAAAGAGGCCAGGACAGAACAGAGGGCTAACTGTTCCACTGACAAAGCTAAGAGCAAAACAATGGAGGAGCTTGGCCTCAAGAGGTCAGACACAAACAACTAACCGAAAATAAGAAACACCACATATTTATGCACGTGTTCTCTTTTCTGCCACTGATACATTTGCGACATGGTTCTTATGCGTACATGAACAAAGGGCACGACACTTTGGGTGGCCAAATACCTATGTCTTCACCAAGGCAATGGGGGAAATGCTGCTGGGACAACTGCAAGGGGACTTTCCGGTGATCATCCTCCGCCCCAGCATGATAACCAGTATCCTCAAGGAGCCACTGCCTGGATGGATGGAAGGAATCAGGTGACAGAAACAGAGAAGTTTATTTCTTGATTCTGCACAGTATTATTGTACAAAAGAAATGCTACAAAACCCCGCTGAATGACCACTGGACATTTTCATCTTCGGCAGGACAATCGACTCGGTGGTTATTGGTTATGCCAAGCAGACATTCTCATTCTTCCTAGTCGACCTTGATTTAATAATGGATGTGGTGAGTTTGTTTACAATTTGGCAGCAAATTAAACTTTACAACGGAACTTAATCAAGGTAACAAGCTGTAACCAGCTACGCTGTGGTCCTGGTGGGGCTGTTTTGGACAGATTCCGGTGGATATCGTGGTAAATGCTATGATGGTTTCCATGGCAGCACACCATGAGGAGAAAGCACATATCATCTATCATGTTACATCGTCGGTACGCAACCCAGCACCATATTCCGTTCTTGCAGAGTCAGCTCACCGGTATTTCTTCAACAACCCACCATGTACGGGAAGGAATGGTGAGCGCGTACAGCTGCACAAGATGCGATTCTTCAACACAGTCGAGCGATTGAGATTGCACATGGCCGTTAAGCACAAGCTCCCTCTCAAGGTTAGCTACCATTCCAACATGGGAGCATTGGTTTTCTAGATGCAATGAAAATAACATTAATATTATGTGCTTCTATGACGACTGGACAGATGCTTCGCCTAGTAGCGCTCTGTGGTATTTTCCCACGGCGCTACAACAAGCTCAGCAGGAAATATAGATTTGTCATGCAGCTAATCGAACTATACGCACCATTCTCCTTGTTCAAAGGGTGGTAAGTAACTTGAAAGCTTATCAAGATGTCTTTTGATTTTTCCTTTACATGGTATACCAATATGTCCCCTCAGCTATCAACATGCACCATTTTTACCCTAAAAAATACTGTTCTTTGACTTGATTTTATCAATAATCTTGAAGCTTTGATGACACGAACTTGGAGAAGCTAAGGATGGCGATGAACAAGGACGAAAGTAGCAATGAAGCCTATTACTTTGATTTTGACCCCAAGTCCATCAACTGGGACGACTATTTCTATAGTGTTCACATTCCGGGTGTGGTCAAATATATGTGTGACGGAGCTATTTAACTAGGCAACTTTCTATGGTTTGAAATTACGATTGTACTACACTTGTTATGCAACTATGATGGATGTGTATCATACTCCCTCCGTCTCAAAATAGATGTAGCAAATTTGTCAAATTTGGATGTATCTAGACACTATTTAGACACATCCAAGTAGTGTGGTGTAGTAGTTTACTCTAATCTTAATGCCGACTGCCCATTTAATGTAATGTACTAATGTACTATTAAATAAACAAAGACTGAAAATGAGTTATGTATTTAATTTTGTATTGTAGCGAACCTAGTAATAAGAACCGTTTTGGATTAAATTTATATTGCCAAGACTACTAGTCATACCACTGTAGCGTACCGGTGACAGGTAATTTATTGCCCCCCTGACCAGTCAGTTTTTTGTACAGTTGAGGCACACAATAAAATTTATTATATTTATTTTGAAAGATGAGAGACCAAACGATATAAGATTAAAAAAAACTGAATGTGAAAAATAAAATGCTGGTCAATTTGTCATGATTTTGATTACTCAGACCAAAACAGAACATAAGCTTATACTCTATAAAAGATACAAGATCATATATATGTACTCCATGAGACTAAACAACATAAGTGGCAGTTGGCATGTCCTTGTCATTATAGTTAAACACTTCTGTAGTGCTGCAAAATTAAGATTCACAGGTAAACTACTCTAGGAAATTAGATAGTACTATTTCTGTATGTACTCAGAACAAGAGCTGAGAAAATACCTGATGTACACGAGCAGAAAACAATGAAACAAGTATGAAATTTGATTCAGTGCAGGGTCAGTTCAGAATCCATCGAAAGATGAAACAGCAGCAGCAACTATCCCTCATCCATGCTCAATTGTCCCTGACCTTTATTGCTACAGCGTTGCTGAACATCAGCTTCCTAGCCTTCCTCACCGGAGGTAACGGTAGCTGTGTCTTTCTTGCCTGACCATGTCTCCATTTCTGAACTTCAGAGTTCAGGGTAGGATATAAAAATAATCATGGACATGCCTGTTGTATGTCTTTTTTTTTTGTTGCAAATTAGTCTCTCCTTGGCTCTGTATTAATGTTTACCAGTGCAGCACAACAGAAGTGGATTGGTGGGCGAGACAGCGCCGGCTGACCTCTGGCGGGAACCCACACCACCTTCTATAAGAAGCCAAAGTGGATGTAGCTGAACAGTACAGACTGAGGTTCAGTTTAAATATCTCTACCATTACATTGTGCTTATGTAATATAAATGATTCTGAATTTCGGTTTTATTCAGCACTCAACTGTCATGACTGCTACTCTGCATCTGACGGAATGAAGAGATGCAGAAGGATCTGGAGCCACCGAGCTAAGGAAATGGGAAATAACGGCGGCACAATTGTGAGAGGTAAGGATGGGCATACATGTCAGGGTGTGTGAGATGGCTACTGAAAGCTGGTTTGAATCACTACGGGAAAAATTGCCATTGCCATGTGTCTTGGAGGCGCGCAACACGGCAAAGAAAAATTTGCCGAGTATTACATGAAAAAGACTCGGCAAAGATTAAGTACATGGTATATTTTAAGAAAAACACATGGCAAAGAAATGCACATGGCACAACAACAGGAAAACACACGGCAAAGATATACCCACGGCAAAGAACCAACCACGGCAAACCCCCACGACACGTGTGCATCGTCGCCCACCTTCACGGAGCCGTTATGGCGGTCAGACTTTGCCGTGTGTACAGAAAATAGACTCGGCAAATACTTGCTTTGCCGTGTGTGTCTTGGTTCATTACACACGGCAAAGACTCTATTTTCTGATTGGTTAAAAAGGTTTGCCACGGATTGATGACGTGGCAAAGATCTATAGATGGCAGAAGGTGATGGATGGTTGTGATCTAGCCTACACGCACGCAACAAACACACCCTACACGACCTGGCCTATACATGCACGCGCGCACCACAACCACACCCTGATCTGGCCTATACACGCGCGCACTCACGCATGCAACCTTCCCTCTAGATCCCGTCCGTATGCAGCCTCGCCGTCGCCGCCCCTCCAATCTGGCCAGCTCCTTGCCGTTGCTGCCCCTCCCCTCTGGCCAGCTCCTCGCCGTCGCCTCGCCTCCCCTCCGGCCAGCTCCTCGCCGTCCCCGGGCTCCCCTCTGGCCAGCTCCTCGCAGCTCGACGGCGGCGGCCACAGGCTTCAGGATGATGGCCACGAGCTTGAGGACGAGCGACGGCTACGACCTGCAGAACGCCTCAACCCCGCCGCCGGCCAGGACCACCACTGCCGCCGCGCATCCAAGGAACGCCGGCATCTGAGCCATCCTTGCCGGTGTCGAGCCTCCCGGCGGCCGATGCTCTGCCCCATCCGTGGCTCTTGACAGCAACATGGCTCTGAACGTGACGACGGTAACCGGAGACGACGGCGACGCGGCCGTTGCAGTATTTTTTTTATTCTGTAATTTAGGCTTTGCCGAGTGTGCTAGAATACACACGGCAAACCGCTGTCCTCCGTTTTGGTCCGTCAACCGTCGTCAAGTCCTTTACTGTGCCAAGTCACGTGAAAAACACACGACAAAGGCTTTGCCCTGTCTATTCTGAAAGACACGCGGCAAAGGCTCTTTGCCGTCGCTATCGTTGCCGTCTGGATTTTGCCGTGTGTCAACACACGGCAAAGCCTTTGCCGAGTTCCACGAGGCCTTTGCCGTGTTTTTGTCCTACACGGCAACGAGCTCTTCTCCCGTAGTGAATATTATTCTTATTTCCGTCACACCACTGTAACGTCTAAATCTGTGACAAGTAATTTACAGGTTCCCTTATCACGTCAGTGTCTGGTGTGCTGAGGCACATAGTAATCTTTTTTACAAGATGGGAGACCAAAAGAGATAAGGAAAGCATGAATATGAAACCAAAAACAGAATACTGGTCAACGTGTTGAAACGTATTATTTATTTCCAGAGTCTGAACTGACTGAGCTTACTAAATACAAGATAGAGAAACATTTAAGTTCCAGAGACTAAACAATAGAGGCGGCTATTGGTGGCAGTTGGCATGTCATTTTCATTATCATCAAACAATCCTTCAATTCCTTTTTATAACAATTCAAAGTGTGCTAGAGCTATCATCGAATTCATTATATTCCTTGACTTCGTCATCTTTAAACACCGTTGACCAGTTTGGATATTTAAGTTGATCAAATTATCATGCTTTCAGCATACCACTAATTTATCGTGAGAGGTTACCAATTCCCTCATAGATCGCCTACACTTTGCTCCGCCACACTACGGTGAATTTGACATGGAGGTCGCCATATCTGTAGTTACAAGTGAATTGCTTAGCCGTGTCATCTCCTTCCTGATAAAGCAGTACTGCTACCAAAGCCATGTGCGATTAAATGAGAAGGTGGAGAGGCTGCAGCATCTCCTGATGAGAGTGCAAACTGTTGTTGAGGAGGCAGATGGGCGATACATCATGAACTCTGGGATGCTAATGCAGCTCAAGATGCTTTCAGAGGCCATGTATCGAGGCTACCATGCACTTGACACCTTTAGGAACCAAGGCCTCGAGGACAGAGGCAGCGAGGTTTGCAACTCCTCCATTTTGACTTTTTCTACTCCTCTTAAGCGTCCTCGCACAACTACATGTGCAAGAAAGGACAAAGTCATGCAACCTGACCTCCATAGGGCCTTGGAAAGCATAGAAATTGTTGTTGCCAATATGATGGAGTTTGTTCTGCTTTTGGGTGGATGCGACCGCATGTCACGTAGACCATATGATACATATCTTTACCATGAAAAGATCATGTTCGGACGCCATATGGAAAAGCAACAGCTCTTGAACTTCTTGCTGCAAAACAACCCTCCCAGTGATGACCCGGTTGTGCTTCCAATCATAGGTGGTCGCGCAGTTGGGAAGAAAACGTTGGTTGCTCATGTGTGCGGCGATGAGAGGGTGCTCTCACGCTTCTCCTCAGTTTTGCACTTGAATGGAGAAAACCTTTTGAGTATACTTGAGCATGGAAGGACCATGTCGGGCGAGATGTTGGTAGTTGTTGAATTTGTTTCTAATGTAGATGACAAGGACTGGAAAACATTCCACTCATTTGTCAAGACAATGGCTAGAGGTAGCAAGGTGATCATCATAAGTAAACTTCAAATATTGACCAGATTTGGATCAGCAAAGCCAATTTTCCTCAATACCCTGTCTTCCGAGGAATTCTGGTACCTCTTCAAGTCATTGGCATTCGGGAGCACAAATCCGATAGAATATCCACAGCTACTACCAATAGCAGAACAAATTTGCAAGGAGATGCAAAGGGAAGGGTCACTTATCGGAGCAAATACGTTTGCAGATGTAATGAGACAGAACATGAATGCTAAATTCTGGCTTTGCCTATTGAACAAGATCAGAAGATTGGTAGAAAATAACCTCTCCACATATGGTGTGCGTCTGAATACACTTATGGAAAAAGGTCACCTAGTGGACATGACAGGTTTTTCTTTTCAACCACTACGCATGATACCTTATACAGCTAAACTTCCAATGAAGGATGAATTACCAAATCTGACACTTGCTGAGCTCCTCGTAGATCCTAGTGTTAGGCCAAAAGGGGAGTTCAGTTTATTGACATGGAAATCAAGGATTCCTCCTTATAAGTCATTTTCTCACTTTGTTCCGAACAATGCTCACGACATAAGTGAAGGTACCCCCCTTGTCAGGGAGGAAGCGACGAGGAGTGTCTCAATGATCAGGGAGGAAGCGACAAGGAGTGTCTCAATGATCATATAACATGTCACTAGAAGTGTAGTAGTCCTTTAATTTTTCATGGCATTTGTAAAGTAGTCCTTTAATTTTTCATAGCGTACCCAAACTTGCTTGGGACAAAAGGCTTGGTTATTGTTGTTTTGTAGTTTGACAAACACCCAATGGAATAATGTTGCTAGTCATTCACCATGCTTTCACGGTGGCCACCTTGTATACATATACTAATAATCTTTTCCCTCTACTTCTTTTTCTCCTTTTACTTTCATCTCTACCTTTTCATCCGACTTTAATGAGATTTTGAAGCTCTCTACTTTTCTACTCTTACTTAAAACAAGACCCAAATTGTGAAGCTTGGATGCAGTCGCATTCTAGATGGTAGAAAAAATATATTAAAAGTGAATCTAAATAGATAAAGAAACGTCATAAGAGAGAGAAAGAGAGAAATCAATTATTATACAACCATTTTTTTAAACAAGAGAAAACTCAACTTATAGAAAAGAGAGGTTGTGAAAAGTGCAATTCAGGTTGGCAAAATATTTTTTTTAATGTTTCATAGTTCACTCTAATTAAACTTGGCTCATCTAACTTCAGAAGAAGATTAAGCCACAAATGCAAAGACTGAAAGAAGATTAGGAGTTCGAGATATAGATTAACACTGATTGAATTTTTTCGCGCAAAAGCCTTGCGTTTCGATTCATTGATAGAACAAGAGAGTACTATACAAACATATACACGTGCTCAGAAGAGCCGACACCCATACAACTCATCCCACTAGTTCTATGGGACCGCCGGGATCAGGGCACGGAGGCCACGAGCGCCAGGAGCAGCCCAGGAACGAGCTTCAGATCAAATCGTGCTGAGAAGGGTACCCACGTTGGGAGACGCATTGTCGAAGACTACCGCGTTACGCTGCTTCCAGATCCACCATGCTGTCAGCATGATGAGCGAGGATGAACCTTTGCGCATTGCTCGTGGGGTAGAGGACGAAGCTTGTAGCCACCAGTCCACGAAGTCCCCTTCTCCATCCGGTGGTGCGATCGTTGACCGAATCCACGAGAGGACCTCGTGCCAGATTTCCTTGGAGAAGGGGCAACCAACCAGAAGGTGAGTCATGGTCTCGTCCGACCGATCACACAGGGGGCAGCGCGGGGGGTGAGGAAGATCCCGTCTTGCAAGCCGTTCAGCCGTCCAACAGTTGTCCTGACATGCAAGCCACACGAAGAACTTTACTCTGGGGGCGCCTAGACTTGCCAGTTCAGTTTCCAGGACCTCGAAGTGATAGATCCCCGGAATAGGAACTTGTAGCACGACTTGGCAGAATATTGAGTGTCCGACGTCCATCGCCAGAGTAGGGCGTCTGGTGTATCTAACAGCCCAAAGTCTCGTACCCGCATCCAGAGCTGGACATACTGCCAGAGGGCCAGCAGACTAAGCGTGCCTCTAATGTCAGTGATCCAGCGGTGCTCCACCAGCGCCTCCCTCATGGTCAGCTGCTTCCTAGCGCATTTGGGGATCAACGCCAACAGCTCCGGTGCCAACTCGCCGATGGTCCTCCCATCAAGCCAGCGGTCCTGCCAGAAAAGTGGCGTGGCTCCTTCGCCCACCTGCATCGAGCTGGAGGCGTCAAAGACCTGCATCTCCACCTCAGAGAAGCGCATGTCAAGCCCGCGCCAAGGCCGCAGTGGGTTGGTGCGCATCTGCCAGCGTGTCCGAAGGCTGATTGCGGTGCGGCCCAGGTCGGGGATCACTAGGCCGCCATAGCACTTCGGTCTGCACATCCTCTCCCAATTCACGTGGCAGTGTCCCCCATCAGCCTCTGCCCGCCCCGCCCAGAGGAAGCCCCTTGTTATCTTTTGGATCTGCCTCAGTGTTTGCTTTTTGAGCCCTAACACAATGATCTGGTGAAGTGGGATCGCCAATAACACTGACGTGACTAGGGTCAGGCGCCCGGACTTCGCCATCATGGAGGCTTTCCAAGTCGCCAGCCTGTTCGCAGGGCCGGCCCTAAGATGTCGAGGGCGGTGCAAAGACAAAAAATGGGCCCCTTGTTTGCAAATAGTTATAGGGTTTTTTTGCGAAAAGTCAGATTTTTTTATTATTATTTCGATAGCAACCTATATACTCCCTCCGTCTCAAAATAAGTGACTTGA
This sequence comes from Avena eriantha, assembly GCA_910589775.1. Classification (NCBI taxonomy): domain Eukaryota; kingdom Viridiplantae; phylum Streptophyta; class Magnoliopsida; order Poales; family Poaceae; genus Avena; species Avena eriantha. Next base: position 139,484,347 of record OU342742.1, on the reverse strand, counting down.
GTTTATCTATATTCATACGTATCTATATACTAAAACATGTCTAGATACATGCGAATAGACAAACATAAGTCACTGATTTTGGGACAGAGGGAGTATTTATAAACACAACAAAAGGGCCCCTGTTCACAAATAGTTATAGATCAAGAAAGGATTTATTGAAAATGAAAAATTAGGATATTCTCCTCCGTTAATTCCCTCAAAAGGAATAGAGCAGCGCCCTGGACGATGATTGAGAAAGAACAAGGAGGGCAAGACTGGAGGCAGGAAGACAAGACGAGACGGTGATGGAGGCAACCTAGAGTGGAATCAGTGCAAAACTCTTCTTTTATTTAGCAATAACTTCATGCATAGTGATTGGACCGATTGGACCGATTCGTTTTACTTTTTTTCTAAGCAGATGGGCATGCATGTAGTAGGTACTTGTGTGGGGCCCCTGGTAGCTGGGGCCCTGTGTAGCCGCACAGGATGCACCGGCTCAGGGCCGGCCCTGCCTGTTCGCGATGCTGTTCACCAGGGGTTGCAGGGCCGACACGGGAAGCCGGCGGAGCGATAAGGGGATCCCTAGGTACTTGACAGGGAAGGGTGCCAGTTGGCAGCCCATAACCGTCGCCGCCTATAGGGCCACCTCGTCAAAGCAAGCTATCGGCGACACCGAGCACTTGGTGAAGTTCGTGTGGAGCCCCGATGCCTCCCCATACAAGTCCAGTAGTGCGCGCACCATGCGCAATTCTAACTCATCTGGGTGGTAAAAAACCACCACGTCATCCGCGTAAAGGGAGACAGTCGTCACCAGGTCTCAGGGTGCGATGCGTTTCAGCACCCCGAGCTCCAGTGCCTTAGCCAGCAACCTGTTGAGCGTGTTAATGAACAATACGAACAACATAGGCGACAGGGGGTCTCCCTGTCTTAGGCCCCGTCTATGCCAGATCTGGAGGCCTGGCTCGCCGTTGAGCATCACCCGGGAGCTCGCAGTCGAAAGGAGGGTCGCGATCATCTCTCGGGCCCAAGCCAACCTTCTGTAACACCTCAAACAACAGCGCCCAAGCAACGGAGTCAAAAGCTTTAGCGATGTCCGACTTCAGCATGACTCTCGGCTCTTTCAGCATATGAAGCAGGCATGCCGTCTACTGAACCAACATGAAGTTATCATGAATGCAACGCTTCTTGATGAAAGCGCATTGGTTCAAGTCAACCAGGGCTCCCAGCTTCGGAGCCAGCCTCGAAGCCAACACCCTGGCCGCAAGTTTGGCGAAGATGTGGATGAGGCTAATCGGCCTATAATCACCCAGCGCAGCTGCATCGCCGTGCTTGGCAGCAGTATGACCAGGGCCTAGTTAAGGCCTTGGAACCCGCACCCGTTCATGGTGTACAGCTTGGAGAATGCCGCCATGAAGCCCGTTTTCACCACTCCCCAGCGGCGTTGGAGGAACTCAGGTGTGAATCCGTCCGGACCTGGCGCCTTGCCATGAGGCAACCGCTTGATCACGTCCCAAACCTCCTCCTCCAAGAAGGGTGTCTCAAGCTCCGACAGATCCTTAGAAGTGGAGCCGAGGAAGTCTAGGTCCAGCGAGAACTGGCGCTGTGCCCATCAGCCCCTGGAAGTGGTTGAAGGAAGCCTTAGCCACGTCCGCATTGTCGACAACGACCATGCCATCGACCTGTAGGCTACGAACCATGTTCTTCTGTCTGCGGTAAGAAGCGTGTTCGTGGAAGAATGTCATGTTGGCGTCCCCTTCCCCAAGCCATTTAATCTTGGCTCGCTGCCTCGCCATAGTCCGCTCCAGTGAGGCAAGCCCAAGGTAGGTTCGTCTCAGCATCGCACGAAGTGCGCGCTCATCCGGAAAAAGTTGCCTAGACTTCATAGCTACATCCAGTTGATAGACAATAACCAGTGCTGTCACGAGCTGCAGCTTAACCGATCCAACCTTCTTGTCTTCCCAACTCATCAATTGTCGAGTTGTCCGTTTGTGTTTGGCCACAAGCCGATGGAAGGGGTCCGGGTCCCCGTCAATTGTCGTCCAAGCCTCTGTCACGACCTCCTCGAAACCTTCCAACCGCAGCCAGAAATGCTCAAACTGGAACCGTCCCCTCCCGGCTGCCACTGGTGTACAGTCCAGGAGCAATGGACGGTGGTTTGAGATCACCATCAAGAGGCAGGCAGTGCAAGGAGCAGCTATTAAACATCTTCTCCCAATCAGTCGTGCAGAACACCCTATCCGGCCTGACCAGGGTGGGTGTCTCGCTCTCGTTGGACCACATGTACCTCCTGGCATGGAGATAAACCTCCTTCAACACGCAGTCGTTGAGGAATCTCCGAAATCGGCCCATCATGCGACGGTGGAGGTTATTGTTGTTCTTGTCCTCATCGCAGTAGATCATGTTAAAGTCCCCGCACAGCAGCCATGGACCAGGGTGAACTCTCCTGATCTCTCAACTCGGAGAGGAAGGCGACCTTGTCCGCCTCAACCTGTAGGTCGTAAACGCATGTCAACCACCATGGCGGGTTGCCCGCAGCCGTAACCCTTGCCGTCACGTTGTTCACGTCCACATGTGCGTTGTCGAGCTGCACCACCCGACTCTTCCACGCCACTATAATACCCCCCTAGTGTCGTCCACTGGCAACCAGAAATAAGCGTCAAAATCCGCACCTAGGGTTTCCATTATAATAGAGTGATACAATAGCAAGTTTGGTTTCCTGCAAACACACCATAGAAGCGTTTGTCGTAGCGATGACACTCCTCACACTCAGGTGACGCGCGTGATCATTCAGACCACGCATGTTCGACACCAACACCATAGGATCGTAATCCATCATAACGATGATTGCAGCCGCTAGCGACCTTGCGGTTAGACTGCCACTAAGTGGCCACCCGCCATCTCTACCATAGGTGCGGTGGACCCGCGAATCGCCGAGAGTGTCCAACCGTAGAGTTCGCCCACCGCCTCGATCATATCATCTGTCAGAGGTGTCTCGAACATCTGGTGGAAAGCCTCCAAGGCCGCATCGGAGGGTGCCTCGTCCCCCGCAATGAGGCCCAACTTCCACAAGAGGCTGCGGACAGCCCTCTGCTCCAAGTTAAGGCCCCCTGGTTGTCATGCAATCCTGGTACTTCTCCGCGGCTGGAAGTTGAGGGCCATCAACCTGCGCTGCACCGATGGTGCCAGCAGCGGGGCCTCAGAATGTAGCTTCGCGGCCACTAGGAACTCCCCCAGAGTTTGTGGTCGTGGCTATGGTGTCCCAGCTGAGCCTGCTCCTCGTGGAGTCATGGTACGCCGGTTGTGGAACTGGATTGGGGGGAGGCCAAGCTAACCACCGCACGAGGTGGTGTGGGGGTGGACACATGTGGAGGCGTAGGAGTGTGTGGTGGCACTATGTCGGCCTGTGGCGACACAGTGGCAGCAGAGCCCCTTGCACCCTCCTGGAGATCCACGTTATACAACCATCTCGGCATCCCGAACGACTGCGCCGAGGTTGCTGCAGTATCACCCAGGTCATCTATGAGGCAGGTCAATGCAGCCACGCCCCTCGTGTAAAGCACCGGAGAGGAGGAAGTGGCCTACGAACCCGCCACTGTCATTGGTGTCGCCTCGATCAGGACATGGGCTGAGTCAGGAAGCCCTAGCCCACCAGCGTCAGTGTCCCCTTCGTGGGACTCCACCGTTGCCTCCACCGATTCGCCTCTGGGCTGGGCCAACAAGGCTTCCCGCGCATCCATTTCCACCTCCGCAAGATTCACGCGGGCTGACAGTGGGCTGGTAGGCCCATGTCCAGCATCCGCAGCCTCCTTCTCACCAGGTCTAGGTTGTCCATCGGGGTGGGCCAATCGTACGTTCCTCTCCCCTCATGCATCATCCTACCGGCACGCGGTGAGAGACAGAGAGAGGGGGAGCGGCAAGCTCTGGTCCTGTCCCTCCATCCCTTTCGTGAGCAGCAGCAGCGTGGCTGGCCGTTTGTTCCCGCGCCTGAGCTCCCTCTCTGTCGTTGCCAAAGCCGCTTTAGCTTTACGGGTGGCCCACCTGCGGCACTGCTTTGCCAGCCTTTTCCTTTGGCGTCTGGTCAAGGGCACGACTAGAGGAGCCGCACCCTGGGAGCCGAAGGAAGCTTCACGAGGAAGCTGTGGTACCGCCCCAGCCTGGCGCGTAGCACCCTGGCCGACCAACCGTCCTGAGACGACGTCAACCACGACGTGACCCGCCGTCGTGCGACTAGCGCGCCCCCGTCTCCTGCATCGTGACGAGGAAGAGGGGGGCCCAGTGCCTGGCGGCATCCCACCTTCCAGCTGGTGGTGGTGTCGGGGCCTACCACCATGGCCACCGTGGCCGTCACGAGGTCGCGGCCCACCGTCACCGGAACCGACCCCCGCGCCTCCCTGTGGCAGCGCATCCGGCGAACCCTTCTTGTACATGTAGCGCCGCGAAATGGGGTAGCCCGGCGAGGGTCCCCCACCGCCATCGTCTCCATCTGCGCCCGGAGACCGCCGCCGGTAGTTGGTGAACGCCGTCACGTGTACCAGTAGCGGATGGATGAGAGTGGCTATCTGTTGTGGGGTGACCGTGCTAGCCGGCACAGCTCTCTGCTCCGGCAAGCTGGTTGGTCTTGGTTCAACGATATGGAAATCCACTTCCTTGGGAATCAGTGCCGGGTCCAAACACCACGGAGACAGCCGGAGAGTCTCCATGTCCGCACAGGAACGGGTGAGCGGGTCGAGCCTCTCCACCCACGAGCTAGGCGCGAGGATCATCTCCGCCGCCACCATGCTCCAGGCATTGGCCGGAACACCGTCGATCTCTAAGCTGACATGCATTCCCAGTCCGCCCGCCGTCGCATTCGTTCGTCGTGACCACGGCTTCATCGGCCACCTGAAGAACGGTGACTGGATGTACTGGGCGCAAAGGATGCGGTCACGGTCTTCCCTGGCGACGAAGTACACCACTAGTGTGCCGCCACCATGCCTGTGCACCAAGAAACTTCCGCCGGAGTGCCATAGCCTTCTTCAATCGCAGCAACCACCTCATCCAGCGGGACATCAGAGCGTTTGTCGACGAACACTCCCACGAGCACGTTCTGCAAGGTGCGCTCTTCATCCGCCACCTCCGCGGTGCGCGCGACGATGCAGGAAGTGCGCGAAGGTCGCCGTGCTAGTTCTCCGCTGAAGGAGACCACCGACGCCGCTCCGAATTCGCAACGGCCGCGTGGGCCCGCCAGCGGCAGGGGCGCTACCATGGCGCGCTCGTCCACCTGCGAAGCCTGACCCGAGCCGTGCGAGGGGGCAGCCGTGCGGGTAGCATCATGGCGGCTCAGCACGAGCAGCGGCGCCGTCGTGCATGTCGTGCCGTGCATCACGGCGCCACCCTGGGGAGGTTGCCTATTCATCGGCGGGGCGGGACGGCCCGATGGCGCCCTCGACGGGGCTTTGGCGCCACGTGACCCCAGCTGGCCACCCTCACCCACACCATGTGGCGACGGCGTGCGAGCACCTGCAGCAGCCTCGACGGCGCGTTCACCAACTGACTGACCACGGGTCAGGGCAGCAGTCGTTGTGCGCGCCTCACTCACACGGGGAGCCTGGCGTTGAACCTAACGAGACTCGCCGCTAGAGGAGCGCTTGCTCGGTGGTTCGTCTCCGTCAGCAGGGGCATGCGTAGCCACGGGAGGCGGCACTCTCTAGCCATGTGGCCGGCCTTCCCACAGCGCAGGCACACCGGCCCCATGGTGCAGTCCTTGGCCCTGTGGCCGGGCTCATGGCAGAGCATGCAGAGAGAGCATGCAGAGGCCACGATAGGCATCGTATGCACCAGGTTCACGGCCGGCATGCGCTGCCCTCGCCGCCGCCACCTTCTTGCCAGCGCGTCGTCCACGTACGCTTCTGTTTCTCAGCATCTGCAATGACGCGTCGCCGCCGCCATCCAGCGAGTCCCCGAGCGGTCAAGCTCGTCCACCGCTGCGGAGGATGGTTCTCGGTATATCTCGGAGCGCGGCACGTGGGTGATCATCTCCGGCTGCTCCACGGTCCGCTTGCCCTTGAGCGCCTCCAGGTAGCTCGACGGCGAGCCCTTCGACTCAGAGTCGCGACCACCCCGCCATTGGCTCTCTTGGACGCGCGGGCTGCCCAAGTCGCCGGAAGAGGTGGGGGAGGAGGGGGGAGGTGGTAGACATCGGAGAGGTGGGCACCGTCACCGGGACTGGGGACGGCGAGGAGGAGCCGTGGTCGCCGGCGCCGCAGTGGCCACCGGCTGTGGGGAGGGGGTAGGGGGCTCTCATGCGCTCTCGCTCCTTTTGCCAACCCGGGTGCTCACGGTTGTTTGAAGAACCCCAATGCTTTTATGTTTTGTCACTGGCCACTGGGCTTCTATGACATAGGTGGTGAGGTATATAGGGCTCCAATGTTTAACAAGATTGTTCAATTTCGTAAAAAATTCTCCCATCTGTGGCAAAAGTGAACATGTTAAAAGGATCCTTGCAGTCTAACAATGCCTTCCTAGGCCAGGATTCTGAAAATGTTCGAGGCTTTGTATGCTACACCAATTGAATACCCTGTTGTATATGACGTGAGCAGCCTGACGGTGAACGAAAAGTCACTCACAGTTCATGTTAGTGTATACGAGAAGTCACTCACAGCTTATGACAACAGGCATTGCGATAGCTTGAAAATCTTGTAGTTGGTTCATACTAGAAGTCAGTCACAGCTTATGTTTTGCTCGTAAAAAAATGTTTTGTTTCCGAAACTGCTGCTCTTAGAACGATCAACCATGCCTAGCTAACGCTTGTCGTGTTCGACTGAATTATCTCAAATACAAGGACTATGTATTGCTATTGATTTCAGATTCCACACCAGTTTGCAAATTTCCCCGGAAAAAAAAGTGTGCAATTCAACAGCCCTGGTTGGAAGGTGTATAACAATATAAGACGTTTTAATAAGACGTTTTAATTTTGTGAATCGAATGTATCTAGCGCCTTTTTAGTGTATAGGTTCACTCCAAACCTCTACGAACCTATACACTAAAAAAACATCTAGAGACATTCGATTCACAACATCTTATATTTCTGAACGGAGGGAGTATATGACATCATATATTCAGATTCCACACCAGTTTGCAAATTTCCCCGGAAAAAAAAAGTGCAATTCAGCAGCCCTGGTTGGAAGGTGTATAAGGAATTGCTGCTTACCAGAAGTACTGCTGCTCGTGTGACTCAGCGCTGCAGTCGGCCTAGCTGAGTTAGTTCTCGGTAAGCTGTCGTTCTTCGCCGGCGGAGAATGAGGCCACAGTGAGCTGCCACAGACGGCACCGGCTGAGGAAAAAGATATGAGATGTTTTCTCGAGAGAAAAGAAGTGCAGCTATGGAAGTGTAGCACCATACCATCGACGCGGCTGGAAGCCATGGGAACTCCGGAGACGGTCTAGATCGCCGCCGCCTCCGTCAGAGCTCCGTCCGGAAGAAGCGGTGGGTGAAGGAAGGGGACGGGGGCGCCGAGAAGGGCCTGTTTAGCAAAGAAGTGGTTTGACCCAACGGGCCTCGGGCCCGGCTGTGTAATTGGGTCGAACAGCACGCAGACGCTGGTCGAAAATTGAGGTTCGAATTTTGGCATCATGTCTGGTACTTATTTTTATGATCACTCAGAATTGATAAACGAGACTGACCTGGCAACTGAAAAAACAAGTCTGTGGATCTTGTCCCCCGCGTCACCCCTCTCGAGCGACTCGGGGGAACCTACCGTGCATCGCTGCAGATCCCCTACCTCGCCGCCAATGTCGATGGCCTTGCCGCGGTGCGACGGCGGCTGCCGCCGAAGGTGGATAGGGGACCATGCAGTGGATGCGAGATGGCCCGACATCTTGGCTTCGTCTTCATCGGCGCATGAGTCGGTTTGGCGGTGAGTGGGTGTGGCGGGCTACATGATGGGTGGGCGGTTGGCGTCAGTGTGGCTGGTGGCGAGAGGCAGCCCTCGGTGATGCGCGTGGTAGTGGACGCAGTCGGGCCTAATCTAGTTCTAGATGGGCTTGGCGGGACGCAGCTTGAGTGGCTACTCGGTGCAGCATGGAGGTGTTGCTCTGCCACGATGGCGACTGGAGGCCTTAGAAGTCGGGTGGTGACCTCGAGATCTGGAGACGTCTCTACGACCTTTGGACGAGCTGCTGGGTGGTTGTGTTGCTTCCCTTAGCTATGTGGGTGGTAAGGGCGCGTGTGGCTTGCCGGCACAGGTAGGCCAGCGCAGCCACCCCTCTGACGCGGTGGTGAAGGGTTGCGGAGACCCATCTTCTCCTCAGCGCGATGGTTGGAGGATGTGATCTGGGTGGTGGGGCGCATGTGGTGGGACACCGTGGGTGGCAGGTGGGCTGTGCCGCGTGACGGCCCTAGCCATCATCTGCAAGTCCGTGGCGGATGTGTGCCATAGAGATCGGATAGCGACGCAACCACACCGATTTTGGTGGGTGGGGCGTCGGACTAACGTGAGGTGTCGCTCTGTTGTGCGTGAAAGATGGAGCGTCGGCTCCATGTCAAGATGATGGTGATGCTCTGCCTTTGGCCGCGCGGGCGGGGGGCATGACTCCGTGGGTGTGGGCGTCGTATCTCTCGCAGGTGGTCGTGCTCGCTAGGAGGCATGGCTAGACTTCATGATAGTCCATTAGAGGCGATGGTGGGGTTCTCCGGATGGAAGTCTAGCCCCACTTGATTGGTGCCGACAGCGACAATCTTCCTCACCGTTTTCCCCTTGGGGCGTTGTCGTGCAGTCCCGACACCCGTACGTGCATCATTCCATTTTGAAAACCCAAATCTGGCTTGCTAGATAGATTCGATGACGGTGGTGTATTTTGGATGTCATGACTTCCTTGGAGGCATCATTTTCAAGAGCGTGGGGCACCAATCTCGGTGGTGCTAGTGCTAACGGTGTGAGAGTGTTGACGATTGTTCTCTAAGGCTCGCCTCTCGCTACGAAGCTCGAGAGGTCTAGTCGTTCTCCTAGGACGTGGACTAGTCATTCATAGTGCTCGCGTTGCCGGCCATGTGTAGGGTTTTCGCTGATTTTTTTCTGAAATTTGTGCCATGTTGGTTTTCTCGTCTAGTTTACTTTTAATAAATACAACTGCTGGATGTGTAATCTTATTAATAGATCCTAAATTTTGATAACATCCATCCTTTCACAGTGGTATGGTCTGTTAGCACGGTATATAACCAACCCACCCATAGCCGATCTAACTGCTGAGAGAAAAAAGTGTTTTTCTTTCCCTAAGAGTCCTCGAGTACACGCATCTATTGTTGATCCTTTGCGAGATCAGGATGAGACCCTTCAGAATTGAGAATCAATCCATTTTAGGTCAACATCGAGACAGAGCATCTCAGTTGGCTCTATCAAGGAAGTGAAACAGGCATTCCTAGGTTTTGGGATTACCATAGGATTGACCCTCGGTCAGGCCTCCGATCCCAAGGAGTTGATTTAGCAAGTTCCCCATGCTACCCCATGGGAAGTCTAATCGGATCAATTGGTGGTTCCGTAATGAGTAGTCGAATACACATTGAGGGGGCCTTGCCTCCTCCTTCCTGCCCACACCTTCATTATTTTACTCCTCTGCTTATTGATACTAGAAAATACCCCGCGCGTTGCTGCGAGACTTGGAGTGTCATGTTAGAAAAAAACAAAGAAAAATATACAAATAACATTACTAAAAACATTTAGGCAACAAATTTCATCATATGCCCGCTCAATGAGTAAAGAGGAGAACAATGGCCGCTCATTTAGTCAGTCTATAGAGGGAGAAAAATGACCCAGACATGTAGTCGACTCAAATGAATTCTCTATCAAACCGTCCATGTGTTGAAATTTGGGATGAAGAGTGTCTTATATCTCCAAGATCAACAAAACATATCCACGTTCACCATATCTCAGTTGCTAAAATACAACATGAACTTTAGAGAAAAATGCCTCTCATCTTTTGAACTATTATAAGCATTGGTTTATGGCTTCATTCATAGATTCCTAGACCATGAGTACATTAATAATCATAATATGTGTTCGTGGAGATTTATCTCCCTCCTTCAACAATCTTTGTGTGAGGGTAACCGGAAGAATACAAACAGAAGATTGCTTAGTAAGTCCATTAGAAGATACCCCATGAATGAAATTGCTAAACTGGATCATGTCATGTAATATAACCACTGCAAAGTTGAGAAGGTGGAACCAAATGATAGATGAACGAATACAATAAACGGAGGAAAATAAACAACAGATATTGGCACTAATATCCAGTCTGGGAGTTGTATCTATTTACCGAATACGACCTTGCATTCAACATACATGTAGTTGCTGACTTGCTGTGAGATAAAGTTGTGGGACAAAAATTAAAAATTAGTAGCCAGGACACACATTAGTAATTTAGCCACTAAAATAAGCATGAAAGAGACACAAATTAGTAATTTAGCCACTGAAATAAGCATGAAAGAGGCAACGAAAAGGATACGAAAATAAAGGCAGCCACGTCCGTTCGACTGTTCAAGAATTCCATCCAAAAGTGTCAGATAGTTGATATATATCTGCAAGATTCAATTTAGCACTGATAAAACAGGAAAAATTTGTGGAGCAATTAACCGAATCTATGCCTTACCAAGAGAGAGTTAATTGGATGAACAGCTGCCTGACATTTCCCTGCTCGCCTCCAGTGGACCATGCTGATCTATGGAAGGATGTGGTGGCTCTAGGTGCGCTTGCAGAGTCAGGTCTCCAAATAGGAGTACGCAGCCACCGGCTCGCAAGGAGCACGAACGACCACTGCTTTGGTGAAAGTTGCGAGGAAAACCAGGAACAACCAATGGCACTGAGTATCAGACAACGCCCAGCTGTACTGGAGGACGATGCGTCACTAAGAACGACTGAGTCGGCGCATCACGAAGTCTATAGGGGGAAAAATAAACATTAATGGGGGAATAGAACTGACATTTCTCAGAGAAAATAAACAAAAAAAAATAACAGCTGATGTGGCAGGTTGATGATGTGGATAGGCTGCATGTCAAGAGAAATAGGTAGTGGAGATGAACTATTTAGTTATTATAGATTACAATCGTAACTTATGCATTCTCTCCTAACGACTCGGCTTCGGCTCAAGTGAAGGAGTTATGCCCTAGAGGCAAATAATAAAGTGTATTATTTGAAATGACTCCTATTATGTTCATAATACGTTTCATACTGTGCTATTACTGTGTTAATACGAAACGTTAATACATGTGTGGTATATAAACAAACCGTGTCTCTAGTTACCTCTAGCGAACTAGTTCATTGGTCATGAGGATGGTCTGGGTTTCAAGATCATGGGCATTTATGCCAATTGATAATGGGGTCATGTTATTAGTTGAATAACATGATAGACAAACATCTGACCGCTATATCTTGAATGAGATCTAGTTACAAAGTTCACCATTGATGATAAAACATAGAGAACCCCGCAATCTGATACTTTGACTGTGAGGTAATACAAATCACCATTCCAGAGGAAGCTTTGATGGTTATCAAGAATCATCTCGTAAAAGGTGATCAAAAAGGTGCTACTCAGGTTTTCCGAAGGGATGCGTTGAGGAGTACATCAAGACTAGGATTTGTATAGTCCATGTAACGGACACATACATGTGGCCATCTCGGTGATGTTGCATTAATGAAGCTTGCAAGCATGTAACTTGGTCATGGAATGCAACGACATGAGAACGAGTAAACAAGTTCATTGGTAATGAGACCGAACTAAGGTATGGGGATACTAAAGATCAAGTCTCGAATGAATTAGGTATCATATGACAAAGGGAACGGGAAATATCATATGACAAAGGGAACGGGAAACGGCTATCTCACGGTTCGAGCGATTGTACTCGTGAAACGCACGGGGGTCACATGGCCATCCAGGTCTCTCTGTTGATCATTGATGTGAGAGTAGTCTCAATCATGTCCGGAGTGTTTCTGAACCGAATGATGTCACGCTTAAGGGTAGGGACGCTTAGGGTAGATGAGGTATCGTAGGAGAAATAGAGAAAGAGAAACCGGAATAGTTCCGGGTAACATCCGATGGAGATCGGAAGGGGTCCGGAAGGTGTTCCGGTGTGAAGGAATAATACAATATGTGTATTTGAATATTAATTGGAGAATTAATATTAAATATATTTTTTATTGTATTATTAAAGGCATCATAATGCTAATGGGCCTCACCTGAAAGGAGGCCCAATAGGGCATGGCACCTAGGGAGAGGGGGCCAGCCGGCCTAGGCTTGGTGGGTCGCCCTAATGGGGCCCACCTAGACCCGGCGACTGCCTAGGTGGCCGGCGGGTGTGGGGTGATTATTGGCTCAACACGTCGAGCTCGTTGGGGAACCCCAATAGGAAGGTATAATGAGCACAGGAGCAAGTTTTCCCTCAGTTATGAAACCAAGGTTATCGAACCAGTAGGAGCAAGGAAACACCTCCAAGGTGTTGTTTCCAACTTGGAATCCTGCACAACACAATCACAAAAAATTTCCCCTAACTTACAGTGAGGTTGTCAATCTCACCGGTTTTGCTAAAAACAAAGGATTAAACGTATTGTGTGGAAGAAAGTAATTGCTTGCAGAAAGTAAACAGTAACAGTTGTAGATTGATGGTAAAATAAAGGACCGGGGTCCATAGTTCACTAGTGGTGGTTCTCCTTAAGATAGATGACATGTTGGGTGAACAAATTACAGCGGGGCAATTGACAAACATCGAGAAAGTATACATGCATATACTAATCATCTTGACTCCTATGAGATTTGATTGGACATTACAACATTATACATAGACCGTAATCCAACTACATCTATGACTAATAATCCACCTTCAGGTTATCAATCCGAACCCCCTCTAGTATTAAGTTGCAAGCAACAGATAATTCCATTACGCATTGCGTGTAAAGTAAACAATATGATTGTTCTATGAAAAAAGGATTGTTGTTTTCTCCCTAGTAGCAACATCACATCTAGTACCTTAGAGATTTCTGTCACTTCCCCAGATTACTAGAGACATGATCCCACTATCGAGCATAAATACTCCCTCTTGGAGTTGCTAGCATCTACTCGCCCAAGATAGCTACTAACAACAGAAAGCATGCAAGATCACAAATAATAAAGACATGATAGAATCAATAATCAATCTGAAATAGCATCTCAATATCCATCGGATCCCCACAAACACAACATGTATGATTACAAATAGATGATCTTGATCATGAACGGAGCTCACAAGATCTAAACATGGTAGCACAAAGGAGAAGAACCAACCATCTAGCTACTACATGGACCCGTAGTCCAAGGATGAACTACTCACGCATCACGCCGGAGGCTTGCATGGTGATGAAGAAGGCCTCCAGGGTGAATTCTCCCCTCTGGCTAGGTGCCGGGAAGAGCTTCAGATCCCTCTCGATCTACGGATGGAGATGACAGTGGATATAGACTCTTTCGTGGATTTTTGATCGGGTACTTAGGGTTTCTGTATCAGAGGCATCTTATAGGCGAAAGGGGAGGCCGAGGGGGTGACCTGGGCGGCCACACCACCCCCTGGCGCGGGTCAGGCCTGGCCACGCGTCCAGGTGGTGTGGCCGGCCCCTGGCCCCTCTCCGTCTCGTATTCTGACTCCATGTCCCCCTCGGTGAAATACTGACTTTGGCTTTTGTCCCGTCCAATTCTGAGAATATTCATTTTCTGACTTTCCTGGAACCAAAAACAGCAGAAAACAGGCAGCTGGCACTGTGGCATCTTGTTAATAGGTTAGTCCAAGAAAGTGTATAAAAAGTACTCCAAAGTGTGGACAAAACATAAGAAAGTAGATATAAACCAAGCATGGAACATCAAAATTATAGATACGTTTGCAACGTATCATGGGGGTTAGTCCCACATCGTCCAGCCCTAGGGTGGTGCACCCCCCTCCCACTATATATACGGGTCTCCCCTCCCCCTTTGGAATCATCCCATTCCCTCTCATTCTCTCTCTCATCCATTGAGGACTTCTCCGTAATATTGGGGAGGACCTCATGGGTGAGTTCTCCACCTTCACACCACTGTCAGGTGATCTGTGATCCGGCATCTACTTCTTCCACTGCTTGGCTAGATCGGAGTCCGGTTGACGTCTCCTACACCAGACGTGTGACGAACTTCGGAGGCACCACACTTGGTGAAGGGAATATGCCCGAGAGGCAATAATAAAGTGGTTATTATCTTATTCCATGTTTATGATAAATGTTTATTTTGCATGCTATAATTGTATTAATCGGAAACATCAATACATGTGTGTTTAATAAACAAAAAGGGTTCCTAGTTATGCCTCTCTTATAGACTAGCTTGTTGATTAACAAGATGATCAAGGTTTCCTGATCATGGACATTGGATGTTGTTAATAACAAGGTCACAACATTAGTTGAATGATGTGATGAACATTCATCTGAAGTATAGCATTACGATCAAAGTCATCATGTTTATATTGCTATAACATCATACAAAGTAATTTTTATACTTAGACCATGAGATCATGTTAATTGCTAACACCGGAAGAGTATCTTGATAACATCAAACGTCACACCGTAACAGGGTGACTATAAAGGTGGGTTCAGTGCTACGAAGGTGATATGTTGAGGCTCATGGATCAAGAGTGGGATTTATCCATCCCGATGACGGATAGATATACTCTGGGCCCTCTCGGTGATATCACATTGAAATAGCTTTAAGCAAGTGATGTGATCACTAGAATGTTATATCACGGGAACGAGAAAAGAGTGCATGTTGGAAACGAGATCAAACTAGGTATGGATATACCGATGATCAAATCTTGGACATGTAATATATTGCAAGACAAAGGGATTTAGTTACTAGCGTTAAAGGTTCTCACGATCACATAAGTCATCGTTGAATGTGTAGGAATCAATATGGATCTCCAGGTCCCACTTCTGATTATTGATCTGAGAGGAGTCTCAATCATGTATGCATTATTCGCGAACCGTAGGGAGACACACTTAAGAGTTACCGGACACCATTTTGGAGCACATATGTTTCAGGCGAAAGAATTGCAAAACGCAGGAATTGTTTCGATAGAAACCAGAAATTGTTTCGGGTGAAATTGCAGAAAGTGGTTCTGCATGTGATATTGAAATATTGTAAGGGGTTATATGTGAATGTTTGTTAATTAAAGTAATTAACAAAATTCTGAATAAATTTAATAAAAGAGTTTTATTAAATGAGAGAGCATTAAACTTGGAGAATTTTAATGCATTTAAAGTAGGGACTTTAAAGGGGAATGTGAAGAGGCATTTTAATGTGGAGGGGTTACCACCACATGAATGGGGGAGGTGAGGAGTCACCCCCCCCATGCGCCGGCCATGAAGGAGGGGCACCCCTCCTCCTATAAAAGGCCACCCTCTTCCTCCTTCTTCCTCACACCTCCTTGTGAAGGATCTCTCTCCCCCTCTAGAATTATTCCCCCATGGTCTCGGGTTAGCGAGATACATGTTCCCAGTGGCATTTCATCTAGAAGGAGTTGCTGCTTCCGCTGGATCGCTGGAGCGAGGAGGTGGAGGTTGTCCGGTGGCTTGAACGTGTGTGCGAGTACGGATGCGCTGCTGAGTTGCGGCGCTCGGACTTCCTCACGATCTTGAGATCGGCAAGTGTACGACTACATCAACCACGAGTTCCTACTCTTTAACAAACCCCGTTGTCTTCGAGGGTAAGTTCTCGATGGATGCATGTCCACCCGTTGCTTTGTACCTAGTAGATAGATCTTGGCGTATAGTTCTCATCGTAGGAAAATTTTTGTTTTCTATGTTGTGGACCCAACAGTGGTATCAGAGCCTGATCTATGCGTAGGTGCTTTGCACGGGTAGTACACATATGTTTATATGTGGGCGGTGATGATCATGTTATTGCATCTTCTATGTATTTTGGATATTGGTGGCATAGTGGGATGAAGCGGCCCGGACCAACCTTACATGTCATCGTACATGAGACCGGTTCCACGACTGACATGCAACTTGTTTTGCGTAAGTGGCTGGCGGGTGTCTGTCTCTCCTACTATAGTCAATATCTGATTTACAACGAGTTGCTAATAACTTGGTTATCCTCGTTGTGGTTCATGTTCGTAGGTGAGAACGGTTCTATCTCCGAAAGCCCTAAGCCACGTAAAACTTGCAATTTATAAATTAGAGGCGTCTAGTTTAGATCGTTGCTGGGCTAGTGTATTGATATGGTATTGTTGTAAGTAGATGTATGATAGATACTCTGACAACACATTCAACGTGTAAGTTCTATAGACCTTGGCCTTACACACAAAGGAATGATAGAGATCATAACACGATGCAAATTATAGAGATCAAATGCATGGACCATATCATCTCACTTTACACATTAGATGTTAGCATCTTATACTGCTAGTTTGGCGCTTTTGGTAGCATTGTAAGATGATCCCTCATTTACATATCAAGATAAAATGTGTTCTTCCTTGAGTATGTGATACATTGCAAATGTATCTATAATTTTTGATGCTCCATGCTTGGTTTTTTCCACTTTCTTGTGTTTTGTCCACACTTTGGAGTACTTTTCATATGATTTCTTGGACTAACCTATTAACAAGAGCCACAGTGCCAGCTGCCTGTTTTCTGCTGTTTTTGGTTCCAGGAAAGTCAGAAAATGAATATTCTCGGAATTGGACGGGACAAAAGCCAAAGTGCCTATTTTTCCAGAAGACTCATGGAGCCAGAATACGAGACGGAGGAGGGCTAGGGCCTGGCCACACCACCCCCAGGCGCGGGCTAGGCTTGGCCGCGCCAGGGCATGGTGTGGTGGCGCCAGGCACCGCCTCGGTCTCCCTCTTCGCCTATAAGAAGCCTTCTAACCTAAAAACTCTGGGGGGTTCGAATTTTTTCCACGAAAGTTCCGTTGCACCACCGCCACCGAAAGGGAGATTCGGGGGACAGAAAGTCTCTGTTCCGGCACCCTGCCGGGACGGGGAAGTGCCCCCTGATGACCCACAAGTATAGGGGGTGTATCGTAGTATTTTCGATAAGTAAGAGTGTCGAACCCAACAAGGAACAGAAGGTGCTGGCTAGTGGTATGGATCAGGAATTCTCTGCAAATACTTAGCAAACGATTTTTTAGGGGTTTTCGATAAAGCAAGTAAACGAAGTACGAGTAAATAAAAGACAGTAAGAATGAATGCAGCAAGTGGCCGAATCCTTTATGCAGCAGAGGACAAGCTGGTTGTATTTCTATAGATGACCAAACGTTCTCGGGGACACATGGGAAGACTGTCAAGTGCTTTCGCTTCATATAGTCGATTAATCTTCTCTAGCTTGCTAAGTGTTGTGTGGGTGAACATGTGCTAATGTACCGCCCCATCCAAGACTAAATACATACTTGTGATTAAACCCCTTGCAAACATCCGTAAGTACAAGAAAGTAACTAAGGTAGAAACCTAACCACAACTTTAATCTCTAAGATCCTTACGTCCCTTGTGCAATGGTTTCCTAACGGGGGTTCAGGTTTCTGTCACTCCGGCAACCCCTACGATTAGTAGCCAAATACACAATGCATTCCCCTAGGCCCATATAAGTGAAGTGTCATGTAGTCGACGTTCACATGACACCACTAGAAGAATTACACCACAACTTAAATAACATTCTATTGAATCTTTCTCAACGCAACTCCACTACTAACAACAAGACTTCTCCCATGTCCTCAAGAACAAAACGAACTACTCACAAGACATCATATGGATCATGATCAAAGATGGAATAATGATGTATAACAATCTGAACATAAACAATAATCCAATGATTCACTCAATAACATCAACTACAAAGAGTAATCAACACCGGGAAAGTTTCCCCTATGAACTATGCAAGATTCAACGCAATTGTTACAGCAATATGGAGATGGTGATGAGGGTGCTGATGGTGATGATGGTGGTGATGATGGTGATGATGACCCCGATGAAGTCCAGCTTGATGATGGTGTTGATGGCGACGATCTTCCCTCTCCGAGAAGGAATTCCCCCAGCAGAAATCTGTCTGCCGGAGAGATCTTTCTCTCTCGGTGTTTTCCGCCCCGCAGAGGCGGCGAAATCTTTCTGTGGTAGCTCCCCTAGTCTTAGGGTTTCGTGGGGATGATATACGCCAGAGGAGAGAGGCTGGAGTGGGCTAGGGCGGCCACACCACTCCCAGGCGCGGCCTAGGCTTGCCCGCGCCATGGGGTGGTGTGGGCCCCCTGTGCCCCACCTCCACTCCATCTTCTAGCATCCTGAGTCTTCTGGAAAAATAGAATTTTCCGTATATTTTCCCGGATTTTCTGATCTTCGCGAATTTTGCCTCCAAATAGCACCTTTTCCATCAGAATCCTAACTGCAGCGGTCCATGCTCCAAAAGTTATCAACCATGCAAAAATAGATGAAATAACATAAGTATCACCTCTCAATACGAAATATATCAATGAATAATAGTGAATTAAGACATAGAATAGTGATGCAAAATGTACGTATCAACTCCCCCCGAGCTTAGACTTCACTTGTCCCCAAGCGAAACTGAGCTCAATAAACATGGCCTCAGGTTTATGGAGTGAAGAGTCGATAAAAGAATACGGACAAGAAGCATCACATTCATCAAATACATAGATCATAATAGAAGACAACTCACTATTATATAACTCATCTTGCAATGAGTAAAGGAAGCACAATAAGGATACATAAAGTGAATCATAATTGGTAATGGCAAACTTAGCTCTTGGTCGAAGAATAGTTGATAATTTGATGGAGTTCACAAATAGCTGGTTTTCAAAGAAAGCTTTCAAAGTAGTAAACTTTCAAGATAAGAGCAATGTGCAAAACAAGGAACATAAGAAACATGAATGCATAAATCATCATATGAATGAATGAAACACATCAACTCAAAATACTTGCTGAGATAGAAGGGAATAGGTTTACTGACTCAACTGCAAAGTAAAAGAAAGGCCCTTTGCAGAGGGAAGCAGGGATTGCAAGTCTCATAAAGAGCTCCCAAAAATTATGATACTTACTAGCTTTCAGCTCTCATTGCCCCTATCATAGGCATCTTTTGGTGATTAAGGTTAAAGTGACACAACTAAGAGGATATGCTTGACAAGTTATAAATTGAAATCTCATGCCCCTTACTTATGAGTACCGATCCTCATGTTACTCAACTTCAGTCACGAGCAAGCTCTTGTCATTGTAAATACATGTGTATCATTGAGAACCGCCAACGGGGTACCCCTTACACATGACACAGGAGTTATCCCATAATCAAAATGACAAGGAAAGCAGACAGTGAGCATCTCAGCGATCTTTTTATTTGCTATTTGCATAGGTTTTTATTGAGGATGCTTCATATAATGCTCACTATAGTTATGCTGCAAGTTTCCACCATGATTAGGCATGGCTTAGGCTAGCGGCCCAGGCGTTTCTCTAACACACATATAAACTCCATGATCTTACAAGTTCCACTTTTATTTCACACCGCCGGGATCCATAAGCAAAAGAACATGATATCAACTAGGTACAAAGTACCAAATGAAGTGTTGAAAGTGGTCCCCATGATACATGGTTCGGCTAACTCAACTCATAAAGTGCAAGCATATATGCAACAAAGAAGGACCCAATGGTTCAAGTTTATTAAATGCAAGAAAGTAAAGTGTGCCATCAAGTTCGTGAGAGCTTTAATCACTAATTTTCACATAACAAGTTTAATTTGGGAGGTAGATAAAACAAGAATTTACTTGGAATAGCAATAATGCTACTAGGTAGGTATGGTGGACACAAATGGCAAAGGTTTTGGTTTAAAGGAGGTGGATGCACGAGAAGAATACCCTCTCAGTACAGGTTTTTGGCTAGCAAGGCTGGGTAGCAAGTACAAGAGTTGAGGGAAACAACCAAACATACAAATGATAAAGACAAACATGCAATCTTCCTTGGAAGCACAAAAGATCTTAACTAGAGAATACTAGACTTATGAGCAAATCAAGAAAGAAAGATGATGAAATAATTTTTCTCTAGAGTACTACTATCTTTTTCTTTTCAACTCTCAAAAAGGTGTTGCTACTGACCGAGCCAGGTTTGCCAAAACCAACCAAATTAACTCAATGATACCACAGTGATACCAATACTAACAACAAGATCAATCATATAACCACGAATTGAAAACTAACATAAGCTATGCAAAAGAGTGAATGATAGAACTTCCCATTAATATTCCATAACGGAAACTCACACCAAGGGATACATATCTAACGAGAGAGGGGACACTTCCATAATGCAAACCATACTACATAATAACTCCTCTATTCATGATATGACTCTACTAAAAAGGTAAAAAGATAGAAGATAGTGATATGATACCGCGACACTCCCCCAAGCTTGGAACAAACCAAGGGGATGCCAAACCTGATGACGAATTACTCCTTTGGTGGTGGTGGTATCCTCTCGATGAGCTCTTTGATCAGATTCCCCAAGTCCTCAATCTCGAAGGTGAGATTACGAATCAGCTGTGAATTTTGCTCAATGCGGCTCATGATCATGTCGTGTTGAGAATTCCAGCTCTTGCTATTCTTTCCCCACTCTTCCTCCTTGAAGTCTTCTTTTCCTGCATGGCTAGAACGAGGCATATCCCAATTGGAGGGTAATTTCTCCTTGGGCATATTCTGGTATTGATGCTCATGGATAAGGGTATGGAAAGGATTCTTGGTGCATGGAGAAGTTGTCTGTGGTGCCAAACAGTGATGCGGAGGCTTCCCTCCAGTTGACATCCGTGCAGTCCTTCTGATCCTGGCAGGGTTTGCCACCACTCCAATGCTTGCAACTGTAGTACCGGTGTGCAGGTGTTGGCCTTTCTCCTCTTCACCTTCACTCTTGATCTCCTTCTCCTTCCCGGGGTCTTGGAGGTCTTCCTCCATAGGTTCCTTCCCTTTATCCTTGGCGGACACCATTGTGCTTCTAAGCCTTCAAAGAGTGTGTCCTGGCAGAAACAGTTCGAAACAAAAACATGACGAAAACACGATATACAGACCTCGGGGGATCCGGGGGGTAATATATTACGAAGTTTCATATCAAAAGGAAGGTACTGGGAGAAAACAAGTCGGAGGCGGAGTCCTGGGTGGCCTCACCACCTGGTGGCGCGGCTAGGGGTGGGCCCGCGCCATGGGGTGGTGTGAGCCACCCCGGCTCTGGTTCCGTCCCTTTTTCGCTTCGTAGCTTTCCTTATTAACTGAAAACTGCAGAAATATAGTTGGATTGTATTTTCGAGGAACTTTTCTTACCAGAACTGTTACCTAATAGGAAACAGACTCTGCAGGTCTCTGAATTTTGTATCTAGTAGATTCTTCCGAAGTCATCACTTAAATATCATAAATATCTTCATCTTCATACACTTATTACTTGAGTCATAAAACCTTTCTCTTCCTTATTACACCATTGTCTCCACTTCCTAGAAATTTCTTTCACACAGTTCTTATTAGCAACATTAGTACAAGTGAAGTGATAAAACCTTTTGAGTCCAACTTCAACTAAAAACCATCAAAACATAAGCTACTATAGCAACTCCTTCCAAAAACCCAAAATGAATTCAAAAAGGAAATCGAATAAAGAAGCAAATGCAAGAGTGACTAAATCTGTCAAAACAGACCAGCAGGTAAAGATCAATTTTTTCGAAAATCTTCTGTTGCTCAAATCAAAAAGTGCAAAACTGACGAAAGTTAAATAACAACCTGGGGCAGAAGCACAAACAATTACAGCTCAATCCGACATACAGAGATCTCTCACGATTTTTTACGGTGAAGCACAAAAATCTGTTTCGGGACAGCAACTTCCCCAAATCTCACTTCTCTCTCATTAGAGGTTGATCTTGACACAAAAACCAAACAAAACGGATAAGGAGTGGTTATTACCAAAGTAATAACTTCCAGACTCAAAGAAACAAAAACAAACTAAAAGAAAAAACAAATTGGGCTGTCTCCCATAAAGCTCTTTCTTTATAGCCATTAAGATGGGCATGATAATTTTGAAGAAGCTCTCATAGGGATATGGATTGAAGTGAAAGAGAGCATTAATAAGCAAAAACACACACACATTTAAGTCTAACCCACTTCCTATGCAAGGGGATTTTGTAAACAAACAAGTTATTGAAACCAAAGACAACTTGCATAAGAAAGCAAAAGAAGTGCAACATAAAAACTTTCAGCATAAAACGAGGAAACTTGATATTATTGAGATACATAAGAACATTTTTCCCTCTCTCATAGTAACTTTCAGTATCATGCATAAACTTAAAAATATAGCTATCACAAGTACCATCATAGCGATGATCACTTATTCTAACAGAAAACACAGGAATACTAGCTCTCATAACACTACTATGTGAAACAATATTAGAGGTATCCTTACAAAGGATATGGTGTCCCTCTTTTTCATATATAGTAACAAAGTCCTTCACATTTTCTACTATAGGCTCATCAACCATTTGTTTATCAGGTTCAACAGCTTTGTTCATACTTTCATTAACCATACTAGCTATCATAGAATGTTCCTTTACCTTAACTGGGAAAGGCATTTTCTCAATATAAGGTTTAGGTAAAACATGATTAGCAGTATAAACTTCAGTATTTCTTGCAAGAACACTCTTAGCAATATCTTTATAAGGTTCATGATACATATTCCACTTCTTTTTAGGCACTTCAATGTAGGAAGCAAAGGCCTTAAAATAAGAAGCAATAGCTTGAGAGTCTAGACCGTAAGCATTTTTAATATTTTGAAAGTCATCAGTTCCCATAAAAGATTCAATGCATTCATAATCATAATTTATACCTGACTTTCTACCTTTGTCATTCTCCCAAGCTTCAGCATTGTCTTGAATACGATCTAGAAGGTCCCATTTAGCTTCTTCTTGCATGCGAGTGGATGATCCAGCACAAGAAGCATCCAATAAATCCTTGTCATGTAGAGGGAGCCTTGCATAAAAGTTGTTGATAACAATATTGTTGGGGAGCTCATGAATGGGACATTTGAGCATTAGTAACTTCAATCTCCCCCAAGCTTGAGCTGTACTCTCTCCATCAAGAGGCCAAAATTTGTATATTTGATTCCGATCTTTATGAATCTCACTAGGAGGATAAAACTTTGAATAAAAGAGAGGCACTATTTCCTCCCATTCCAGAGCTTGACCATTCTTCAGCAGCTTATACCATTCCTCAGCTCTTCCTTTCAGTGATAATGAGAATAACTTCTTCTTAACTTGATCTGTAGTAATACCTGCACACTTGAACAACCCGCATAATTCGTGTATAATGAGTAAATGATCACCGGGATGGATAGTTCCATCCCCAACATAGTAGTTATCCATAACACGATCAATAATTCTTGTAGGTATTTTGAAAAACATCTTTCTCAGCAGGTGGTGGCTTATCTACTACCTTAGCAGTGGTAGTAGCATTACCAAATAAGAAACTCAGCGAATTATCCATAACGAAAATAAAGCAACTGGCAGAAGTAAAAAATACTCAGAGTAGAAGTTTCCTTTACCAATTCCACTCTCCAATAGCGCTTCACTCCACGGCAACGGCGCCAGAAAATAGTCTTGATGACCTACAAGTATAGGGGGTGTATCGTAGTATTTTTGATAAGTAAGAGTGTCGAACCCAACGAGGAGCAGAAGGTGCTGGCTAGTGGTATGGATCAGGAATTCTCTGCAAATACTTAGCAAACGGATGTTTAGGGGTTTTCGATAAAGCCAGTAAACGAAGTACGAGTAAATAAAAGACAGTAAGAATGAATGCAGCAAGTGGCCCAATCCTTTATGCAGCAAAGGACAGGCCGGTTGTATTTCTATAGATGACCAAACGTTCTCGAGGACACATGGGAAGACTGTCAAGTGCTTTCGCTTCATATAGTCGATTAATCTTCTCTAGCTTGCTAAGTGTTGTGTGGATGAACCTATGCTAATGTACCGCCCCATCCAAGATTAAACCCCTTGCAAACATCCGTAAGTACAAGAAAGTAATTAAGGTAGAAACCTAACCACAGCTTTAAACTCTAAGACCCTTACGTCCCTTGTGCAATGGTTTCCTAACGGGGGTTCAGGTTTCTGTCACTCCGGCAACCCCTACGATTAGTAGCCAAATACACAATGCATTCCCCTAGGCCCATATAGGTGAAGTGTCATGTAGTCGACGTTCACATGACACCACTAGAAGAAGTACACCACAACTTAAATAACAATCTATTGAATCTTTCTCAACGCAACTCCACTACTAACAACATGACTTCTCCATGTCCTCAAGAACAAAACGAACTACTCACAAGACATCATATGGATCATGATTAGAGATGGAATAATGATGTATAACAATCTTAACATAAACAATAATTCAATGGTTCACTCAATAGCATCAACTACAAAGAGTAATCAACACCGGTAAAGTTTCCCCTATGAACTATGCAAGATTCAACGCAATTGTTACAGCAATATGGAGATGGTGATGAGGGTGCTGATGGTGATGACGGTGGTGATGATGGTGCTGATGATCCCGATGAAGTCCAGCTTGATGATGGTGTTGATGGCGACGATCTTCCCTCTCCGGGAAGGAATTCCCCCGGCAGAAACCTGTCTGCCGGAGAGATCTTTCTCTCTCGGTGTTTTCCGCCCCGCAGAGGCGGTGGAATCTTTCTGTGGTCGCTCCCCGAGTCTTAGGGTTTCGTGGGGATGATATACGCCAGAGGTGAGAGGCTGGAGTGGGCCAGGGCGGCCACACCACTCCCAGGCGCGGCCTAGGCCTGCCCGCGCCATGGTGTGGTGTGGGCCCCCTTTGGCCCACCTCCACTCCATCTTCTGGCATCCTGAGTCTTCTGGAAAAATAGAATTTTCTGTATATTTTCCTGGATTTTCTGATCTTCGCAAATTTTGCCTCCAAACAGCACCTTTTCCATCAGAATCCTGACTACAGTGGTCCATGCTCCAAAATTCATCAACCATGCAAAAATAGATGAAATAACATAAGTATCACCTCTCAATACGAAATATATCAATGAATAATAGTGAATTAAGACATAGAATAGTGATGCAAAATGGACGTATCACCCCCGGAGCCGTCTCCATCGATCTTCACCACCATCTCCATCGACCATCCATGTTTCCCCCATCTATGAGTGAGTAATCCCCCGTTGTAGGCCATGGGGATGGTAGGGATTGGATGAGATCGTTCATGTAATGGCATCAGATTGTTAGGGCATGGTGCCTGGTATCTTTTATTAGTGCTTTTTGACTTATTTGCGACTTGTTGTGCTTAATGCTTGTCACTAGGGCCCGAGTGCCATGATATCAGATCTGAACTTATTATTGATTCATTATGATAGTATTGTTCTAGGTCTTATCTACAAGTTGTATACACATGTTGTTGTCCGGAACCTATGGCCCCGAAGTGACAGAAATCGGGATAACCGGAAGGGAATGGCTTTGATGTGAGGATCACATGTATTCACGGAGTGTTAATGCTTTGCTCCGGTGCTCTATTAAAAGGAGCACCTTAATTTCCAGTAGTTCCCTAGAGGCCCCGCTGTAAACGGGCTGGCAGGACAAAACATGTTGTGCAAGTTCTCATTGCGAGCACGTACGAATATATATGGAACACATGCCTAGGATTGTCTAGTACTTGGGTGCTTTATCTTATTTATCTGCAATTGCCCTATGTTCTGATTGCTATGTGAATTGTCTTGTCCATGCAACGCCCGTCCATCCATCCCTATGCCTAACGCACTCGAATCCCACTGTTACTACTTTTGTTACTACTGTATTTGCTTTGCTACTGCTGTTACTTTACTATTCCTATTACAAAACTGTTGATACTGATAAACTGATGTGAGCAAGATTGTTTCCAGGTGCAGCTGAATTGACAACTCAGTTGTTAAGGCTTATAAATATTCTTTGGCTCCCCTTGTGTCGAATCAATAAATTGGGTTTCACTTCCCTCGAAAATACTGCGATACACCCCCTATACTTGTGGGTCATCAAGACTATTTTCTGGCACCGTTGCCGGGGAGCATAGCTTGATTTATCAAGTCCACTTGGAATCACTATTGTTCAAGCTAAGTTTATTTTCTCCTTGTTTTCTTGTTTCTTTATCAAAAATACAAAAAAAATTGGTTCCTACTCTAGTTGTTATTTTCGTTGGTCTGTTATTGTCTTGCTTTATCATGCTTGTTGTCAATGGTTGGTTTCTTTGAAACTGAATCTTATTGGCAAGGTGGGTTCACGGAAGATGAAAAATATTATTATAAGGAACACCGCTTGTCACAAAAAGGGAAACACTTATGGGAACAAATTGATAGACTGTATACCATTGCTAGGAACGTGTGCTCTACTTATAATGTTACTTATTGTTGTGATGAGTCTTGTTGCAGAAAGAGGTATAAACACCTCCCTTTTCAATGTGAGTATAGTGATAATGATTCCATATCTTCCTATGCTAAAGGAATTTATGACTTTTATGATGTGGAACAAATTGAAGAATTTATTGCTTGGAAGGGTGCTTTTGAACTTGCTAGTTTGCTTGAAAATATTGATGATTCACCTTACAAATATGAGGTGTATGGTATACTTAAATTTTGCTTTGATAATTACAAGGAGCTGGAAATTGTTTCAGAAACCATCATGTGTGAAAGATATTGTGATATCTGAAACAATGTTTTTAGTTGCATTATGATAGAGTATAATTTAGCAAAATACATGTTCTCATATTATGAGAATTTGTAAAGGATGGAGATGCTAGGCATCCGGATCTCCCAAAAAGGTTTTTGGGAACTAACATTATACTCGTGATTCTTCCTTACAAGCTATAGTAGCTTGATCATAAAAGTTGTCATGATAAGGATGAATAGAAGACGTAAGTAAAATGTTTACTACACTAAAAGATTACTAAAGAATGAATTTTTGAAAGAATGTTAAACATTTGATGATGGTCATCCACTTCAAAGTGCAAGTCCAAAGGTATTAGTATTTGACTATATACGCTTTGTACTATGTGTCATGTGAATGGCACCACTATTGATGTTGATAGATTCTTTTAAAAGGAAAAGGAATTGCTGAAAGAGAATCTATAAAATATTTGGCAGAAAATAAAAGGTTGGAGATGTCCAACTTAGGTATATAGAAGATATGCACGTTATGGTTGTATTCCTTGCTTGTTAAACAATGTGATTCTTAGGTATTGGATATCGGTATTGGACACCGAATTGGTTGGTATGAAGTGTCATACATGACAACGCAATTCATGAACTACAATGGCCTAAGTAACTAGCAAGAGAATAAGTGATGATGTTCATCGAAAACAAATAAAGTGTTATTGTGTTTTTTGTTGTTGTCGTCAAACCTAGCCTTCAAGATTTGTTTTAATAATTGTTATTTTGTTCCGGTATTATGAGAACAATGGTTGTTCAAATAATTACCGTATTCCATAAAGGATGGATGAACTTTTACAAGTCTAGTGGGAGAAATCACATCCATAAACACTATTGCTAAAATGTCGCAAGACAAATGATTGAAACATCACTTATGAAGTGACATCTCTGTTTAAATTATATTTGAAAGAAAACATGAAGAAACTCTGTGTTGATGGATTTTTGGGGTCTTTGATTTTGATCAATTGACGCATGTGAGACTTTCCTCGAGATAAACTCCGTCCATAGGCCAGAGAGGAACAGATGACTAGCTTATTGGAAATTGTGCATGCTGATGTGCATAGTCCATTATGTGTAGCCATATGCGATGGATCTTTTTGCTTCATATGCTTTCTCCGAAAATTTGAGTGAATATATCTGTATATTTACTTAATAAGGAAGAAGTATGAAATATTTGAAAATTGTTCAAAGACTTTCAAGATGAAGTGGAAAATCATTGTAACAAGAAAATAAAGAGTTTATGATTCGATCATAAAGGAAGATATTTGAGTTACATGTTTAGCAAAGCACTTAAGATTTGAGGAATTGTTCCATGATTTGTGTTTCCCGATAAACCATAGGAGTATGGCATATTCGAGAGATGAAATCAAACCATGTTTGACATGGTAAGATCAAAGGTGTCATTTATAAAACTGCCATTATGTTTTAAGGATTGAAGCTTTAGAGACTACCGCTTTTACACTGAAAAGATCACCATCGTGATCCGTTGAAATGACACCATATGAGTTATGGTTTGGGATAAAACCCGAATTGTCTTTTCTTAAATTTTGGTATGCTATGCACAAGTAAAATGTTTACAACCAAAGTCGGATAAGTACGTCTTTGTAGGTTATACCAAAGAATTTGTTGGGAATTTCTCCATAACACCGAGGACAAAAGAGTTTGTCACTTGGAACGTCAAGTTTCTTGACAAGGAATTTTTCGCGAAAAGTTAAGTGGGAGGACACTAGAACTTTGATAAGGTTGTTGAACCTTAGCTATATGTGCTAAGTAGCGCAGCGCCAGAAAGTGTCCCGGTGGCAGCCACAATGCTCATGGCTCCCGTGATTACAAAAGGTGTGATCTCGGAGATTTAGAGTTCCTATAGAACCGCGTGGGTCGGTAAGAATCAAATAGTAAGATTTGGTAAGCAAGTCGTTATTGTTTTGACAATGATGAACTGACTACATGCAAAGAAGCGATGATGGGCCCTGACTCCATAAAATGACTAGAAGTCATAGAATCCATGATAGTATCCATACACGAGAAATCAAGTTTCTGAACTTGGAAGACCCTCCGGAAAGGCATGAAGCCTATCGGTTGTGTTTGGATCTATAAAGAAATATACATGGATGTTTAACATCTATGAAATAGTCAACATGTCAGAAAGAAGTTTATGGATATGTTCAAGGAGTTGACTATGACAAGATTTGATCTTTCATAGCGATATTTAGTCTTGATGGATTAATGTAGCAACCACTACATATAATTTGGTATATGGTAGTTGAATAAACAAAACAAGGTTCTTCTAATAGAATGGTTACCTAGGACATGTACATGACACGGTCCGAAGGGTTTTGTTAAATCAAAGGGTGCTAAAAGGGCATGCAAACTTCAATAGTTGAAGTAAGCATAGCGGAGTTGGAATCTTCACCATGATGAAACTGTTAAAAGAGTTTAAATTCATCGGAGATGATGAAGATGCTTGCATTTGCAAGAAATTAAGTGGGAGCGCTGAGACATATTTCTAATACATTATGTAGAGGACATATTGTTGATTGGAAATGATGTATCTTGTATCGACACAAGTTAAGAATTTCATTAAAATAAGATTTCGATGAAAGACTTGGGCAAAACCAGAATATTAGGCATCAATATCTATATGGATAAATTGAGGCGCTAATATGGTTGTGCCAAACATACATATATGAGATATTGAAAGGGTTCAATATGGAAACAACAAGAAAGGTTCTTGCTGCATGGAAAGGATTGTATCAAGATTCAAGTGTTTCAACACTTGGTGAGTAAAATCATATGAAGATTTTGATCGATTATACCATGATATGTATATATCCAGAATGTCCTATGCTCTAAATGCTATGAGCACATACCAGAATGATTCATAAGATGATCATTGGACAATAGTAAAGATATTCTTATGAGCTTTGGAAGAACTAAGAATATATCATCTATAAGTGACAAATAGTTAAAGGTAGTTCATTGTAAAGTGTTACATTGATACTAGTTTTATCACAAGATACAAATTAAATTTATCTCAATTTAGACTATGGGTGGCACAATGTAATGGAAAGGATGTTCCATGATGGATTTGGATGAGTTCCAAAGTTGAGACATGGTGACGGATACTACAACAAAAGGCTAAGTATATAACTGCTATAGTAGCAGCAAAGGAGGGCATTTGTGCTAAGTAGTTTGTTATCAAACTAGGTGTGGTTCAAAGTGGGCTAATACTATGAAGATATATTGTGTGATAATAATATCAACATATTTTGAGCCGAACGAACTAAAGGTCTCACCAAAGGACCAAATTTATACAATGCCATCTCATTTGAGAATGAGTGATGCGTAGAGACGCAAAGACATGGAAATACACACGGACCTGAAACTGTCAGATCCGGAGATTATGTTAACCACTAGAAATAGCGTATATGCAACACCAGAAAGCCATAGGTGTTCAATACGCAAAGTTTTTCAAACTAGATTATTGACTCTAGTGCAAGTGGGAGACTGAAGGGAATATGCCCGAGAGGCAATAATAAAGTGGTTATTATATTATTCCTTGTTTATGATAAATTTTTATTTTGCATGCTATAATTGTATTGATTGGAAACATCAATACATGTGTGTTTAATAAACAAAAAGGGTTCCTAGTTATACCTCTCTTATAGACTAGCTTATTGATTAACAAGATGATCAAGGTTTCCTGATCATGGACATTGGATGTTGTTAATAACAAGGTCACAACATTAGTTGAATGATGTGATGAACATTCATCCAAAGTATAGCATTACGATCAAATTCATTATGTTTATATTGCTATAACATCATACGAAGTAATCTTTATCCTTAGACCATGAGATCATGTTAATTGCTAACACCGGAAGATTATCTTGATAACATCAAACGTCACACCGTAACAGGGTGATTATAAAGGTGGGTTCAGAGCTACGAAGGTGATATGTTGAGGATCATGGATCAAGAGTGGGATTTTTCCATCCCGATGATGGATAGATATACTCTGGGCCCTCTCGGTGATATCACATTGAAATAGCTTGCAAGCAAGTGATGTGATCACTAGAATGTTATATCACGGGAACGAGAAAAGAGTGCATGTCGAAAACGAGATCAAACTAGGTATGGAGATACCGATGATCGAATCTCGGACATGTAATATATCGTGAGACAAAGGGAATTAGTTACTAGCGTTAAAGGTTCTCATGATCACAGAAGTCATCGTTGAATGTGTAGGAATCAGTATGGATCTCCAGGTCCCGCTTCTAATTATTGATCTGAGAGGAGTCTCAATCATGTCTGCATTATTCGTGAACCGTAGGGTGACACACTTAAGAGTTACCAGACACCATTTTGGAGCACATCTGTTTCAGATGAAAGAATTGCAAAGCATAGGAATTGTTTCGATAGAAACCAGAAATTGTTTCGGGTGAAATTGTAGAAAGTGGTTCTACATGTGATATTGAAATATTGCAAGGGGTTATATGTGAATGTTTGTTAATTAAAGTAATTAACAAAATTCAGAATAAATTTAATAAAAGAGTTTTATTAAATGAGAGAGCATTAAACTTGGAGAATTTTAATGCATTTAAAGTAGAGACTTTAAAGGGGAATGTGAAGAGGCATTTTAATGTGGAGGGGTTACCACCACATGAATGGGGGAGGTGAGGAGTCACCCCCCATGCGCCGGCCATGAAGGAGGGGCACCCCCTCCTCCTATAAAAGGCCACCCTCTTCCTCCTTCCTCACACCTCCTTGTGAAGGATCTCTCTCCCCCTCTAGAATTATTCCCCCATGGTCTCAGATTAGCGAGATACATGTTCCCGGTGGCATTTCGTCTAGAAGGAGTTGCTGCTTCCGCTAGATCGCTGGAGCGAGGAGGTGGAGGTTGTCCGATGGCTTGAACGTGTATGCGAGTACAGATATGCTGCTGAGTTGCGGCGCTCAGACTTCCTCACGATCTTAAGATCGGCAAGTGTACGACTACATCAACCACAAGTTCCTACTCGTTAACAAAACTCGTTGTCTTCGAGGGTAAGTTCTCGATGGATGTATGTCCACCCATTGCTTTGTACCTTGTAGATAGATCTTGGCGTATAGTTCTCATCGTAGGAAAAAATTGTTTTCTATGTTGCGGACCCAACACTTGGGGTGCTGCTCGCCTTCATCAATATATGCCTTCCTGCGTAAGGCGTGCCTCGGTCTTCAAAGGTATGAATACCGCATCCCTTCTCCGTTACTTATGTCTACATAGTATAGATCCTGGTATTAGTGTTCGAGTAGATAGAATTTTTTTGTTTTCTGCTACGGAACCCTACAGTGGTATCAGAGCGGATCTATGGATAGACATGTCATACAGATAGAACACATAGTGATATGCGGGCATTGATTCTCTAGTTGCTACCCTCTTTAATGTTATTGTTCATATCGCGACACTATTTGATGAAGCGACCCCCAACCAACCTCACGTGGTGATTCATGAGACTGGTCCACGAATCAAAGTGGCTTAGGGGGGTGTCTGTCTCTCTACAGTAGTTGATATGGCATTGACATTGGAGGGCCCTGAAAAGGGAAGAAGAACAGCAATCATTGAATCCATGTTGTGGCTCCACGTTCGTAGGTGGGAAGGGGTTCTACTGCGAAAGCCACGTAAAACTTGCAATAGATAATATATAAGCGTCTATTTTTATTATTGCATAGGGGCAAGTATTATAACAAGGCAATGAAAAGCTTATGAAACTTTCATTGAAGCTATTGATGATGATCATAATGCTAAATCCACGTCATAACACTTTACTTTTGAAGTATTACTTATTGTGCTGGTATTTTTATTCGACGGTAGCATAATAAGATAATCCCTCATAGTATTCCAGTTATCCCATTCCCCTTGTGTGTGCACCACCAAGAAAGTTCTTCGGTATAAGGCGCCATGCGGTGAGTAGGGGTCAGACATATCTACGTTCGCATACAGTTGGTGCAAACCATGTTGCACTACGGATACACACGGGTTAGAACTGGCGAGCCTAGCATGTGCAGACATGGCCTCAGAATACAGGAGACCGAAAGGTTGAGCATGAATCACATAGTTGATGTGATCGACATTAGGGAATGTCCACCTTTGATACTGCATTGATGGCCGTGACGATCAGGGGAGGTGCAGGGGATTGGGATCATGTGATCAATAAACGAGTAGAGGGATGTTCATTTCAGTGGGAGTTCTTTTGTTTTAAGTTCAAAAACATAATTAAAACTCGAACTCATTATTATGAACATGGTCTAAACACTTTGCAAATCCATTGTAGATGTCTCGCCCACCCACCTTCAACCTTAGCACTTTCCTCGAGAAGGACAAGCTGAAAACTGATGGAACCAACTTCACTGCATGGTTCCGCAATCTTAGGATCCTCCTAGTCCCCTACAAGTTGACTTATGTCATCGAGGCTGAGCTTCCGGCTACGCCTGCAGATTCTGCCTCCTAGGACGAAAAGAATGTCTGGCAGTCCAAGGCGGACGATTTCTCCCTCATACAGAGTGGAATGCTCTATGCCATGGAGCCGGAGCTTCAAAAGCATTTTGAGAAGATGAATGCTTTTGAGATCATTGAGGATCTCAAGGCCATCTTTGCTCCACAGGCCCGTGCAGAGAGGTATGATGCTTCCGAGCTCTTCTTCTTTGCTAAAATGGAAGAGCACAGCAGTATTAGTGAGCATGTGGTCAAAATGTATGGCTGCGTTAAGCATTTGAATGCCCTGGATTGCAAAATCCCGGAGGAGCTCGCAATTGATAGGGTGTTGCACTCACTGCCCCTAGCTATAAGAGCTTTGTGATGAACTACAACATGCAAGGGATGACTAAGACCCTTGCTGAGGTGTTCGCCATGCTCAAAACTGCTGAGGTTGAAATCAAGAAGGAGCACATGGTGTTGATGGTAAATAAGACCACCAACTTCAAGAAGCCAGGGAAAAAGGGAAAAGGCAAGGGCAAGAAGTCCAAGAGGGATAGAAAGATCATTGTCGGTACCCCAAAGACTGCCAAACCTGGCCCTAAGCCCGGCACTACTAAAATGGATCGTATGTGCACCGAGAGGGGGGAGGGGTGAATAGGTGCTACTTCAAATTTTAATGCTTTTTCAATTTTAGGCTTAACACAAAGGGTAAATTCTCTAGATAAACTATTAGGTGGAATTTCCCTATATGCAAACCTATCTACTAGTGAGTAAAGAGCGAGTGGAAGAGGAACGGGTGAACCGTGGTGAAGCACGCGGAGACACAGGATTTGTTTTACCGCAGTTCCTTCCTTGTTAAGGGAAGTACGTCTGCGTTGGAGGGGTGGGCGGTACTAAGACCACCACACCACAATAAGCCTCACCCTGTTCTTCGATGGATCCCGCCACCAAAGGCCTGATCCACCTTTCCACTATAGGAACCCTTCGAGGCGAGTACCGGTGCCTTTACACAACTAGTGGGGCACAACTCTATAATCAACTTGGAGGCTGCCGTAATGACAACATGCTGCCACAAGAACAAGTTATCAATAACAAAGAACAAGATCTAGATATTGACAAGAATACTAGATCAGGGATTTCTCCAAATGAATGGAGAGGAGCTGATGCGCTTGATTCGTGATGACGATGAAGATTCTCTCCTCCTTCAATTCCCCTAAAGATCGAAGCCTTCGGGTGGTTAAAATGGGAGATCTAGAATGGGAGGTCTTGCAAAGGGTCTGAACAATTTCAAGTGAATCAAGAGTTCTGCTCGTTGGGGAAGAAGGGATATTTATACCCCTTCCAAAACCAAGCGTTGGAGCCTTTGGGGCCGGATTATCCGGCCTGGGGAAAACTCCGCCCCAGACTTGGATTATCCGGCAGAAAAACCGGCTACGGACAGAAGCTCACGCAGACTTGCCCTTCACACTTTCTCCTGGGGACCGGATTATCCGGCCCTATGGGAGGGCCGAATTATCCGGCTGGGGGAAAAAAATCCGCCCCAGCCACGGAAT
This sequence comes from Avena eriantha, assembly GCA_910589775.1. NCBI lineage: Eukaryota > Viridiplantae > Streptophyta > Magnoliopsida > Poales > Poaceae > Avena > Avena eriantha. Next base: position 139,449,642 of record OU342742.1, on the reverse strand, counting down.
ATCCGGGGGAAATTCCGCCCCCAGATAGAAGCTTGCGCAGGAGCTCACTTGGGCGATTCCTTTGGGGCCGGATTATCCGCCCCAACATGAGGGCCGGATTATCCGGTCCATGGAGAAAATCCGCCCCAGAGCCGGAATTTTCCGGTGGGAAATCCGCCCCCAGATAGAGACTTGCGCAGAGCCAACCCTGGCCAAGGTGGTCTGGCCAGATTATCCGGCCCATGATGGGGGCGAATAATCCGGCCCCCAAACTCTCAAAAATTTCCTGCAACACTTAGTGCACATTAGAATAATCCATGGTATTGTTATCTAACACACAAAACCTGGGAAATCATGAAATGTTCTTTCAATCTCCCCCTTTTTGGTTTTAGATGACAATACTAGGATTTGCAAGAAGGATCAAAAGACCACCAACAAAACATGGAAGAGACTCCCCTCAATGTGTACATATTAGAAATTTGCATTTGAATACAAATTCACACAAATAGGTGTAAGTCTATTCCATTGAAATATAAACAACATAATCATACCACCGAGATAATGAGAGAGGCGTCTTTGAAATAGCCACAATTATCAACGTGATAACCAATATAAGCGTCTTCCTTGAGTTCCCAGCATAATAGGATATGAGTAAATGAATCCATAGGCATAATCCATGAGATAAATCCAGACGTCCACCGACACAGAGTCACAAACACACCACAAACCACAAACAAAGTTCAACGCTAAATGGACACAAGCAAGAAAACGACGAAAGAAAAAGTGCAAATGCTTGTGCCTGACCCATGCAAATCCTCGAAGTCCTAATAGAACTACTTCTCCCCCTTTGGCATCGAGATGCCCAAAAGGAAAAAGAGCGTTGCTAGCGCCCCAAGGTATCACTCGTAGTCCTCATCCTCGTCCTCGTCCTCGTTCCCATCATGATCCTCATCCTCAAGCTCCTCGGTGTCATCGTCCTCATCATCAGCAGTGGTCGCAGAGGGGAACAAGTGATGCTCTAGCTCTCCATAGTTCAGCCCAGAAGAAGAGTTCCACCGGGCATATGGTGTGGGAGGAGTAGGAGCCGGGGGATCACCAGAAGCACCAGTCACATGGTGAAGGATGAGCTGAGAGTGAGCCAACTCATGGCGCTGCTTGTAGGCCTCATACTGGCCCTTGCGTGTGTCCACGCCCATGCAAACAATGTGACGCTGGAACCATATCAACTGCTTGATCTCACGAGCAACGGGAGGCACTGGAGGCCTACGAGCATCCCTCATGAGACCCTCAGGAGCAGAAGAGGGGCGAGAGGTCTTCCGAACCTTGTTGTAGATCTTCTTTGCCTTATGCACAACATCAATGTTGAAATCTTCAGAGGGAAGCAGGTGCCTGATGAGCATCATAATGTAGGGAGCATAAGGAATGGACAGTCAGTTGAACATAGCATCAATCAGTTCATGGTAGATGAAGTCCACCACATCCAACTTGTACTGCACGGACTCATCCTCGCACGAGGCAATCTCGTGAGAGAAGGCTAGGAGGACAAGGTAACCACGGATGCTATCATTGTTGCCTCCACTCGGAGGGATGGAGTCACGGAAGAGGCCCACCAAGGCAGCATAGATAGGAGCAAGACCCCCAAGAGTGCCCACAATGCCATTGTCCATCGTTCAAGGAGAGAGAACTGCATCTTTATTGGGCTTCCGCTGGGTGATGATGTGGTGGCCACTAGCCCTATCCCTGGTGCGGAAAGAGTATCCAAGTACCTCAGCAAACACACAGAATCAGCAGTCGTAGGCCTGTCACGAGTCATCCACTTCATAGTACGATGCTCATCTCCACAAATAACCAAAGTGGAAAAGAACTGCTTCACCACCTCAGAATCATATGAGCACTAGAGAGCCATGAGATGGTGCATCCCCATCCGCTCAGCCACATACATGGCATCAACAAGGTGGGGCTTCTCCAAAGCCTCAACAAGAATCAGCGGGTGCATAGGCCTAATGTTCAGCCTGGCATACACATCTTCATATATCCCTTTCTGTTCAGCACACCAAAAGCGAGAATCCCCCAGCTCAGAATCACGTGGCAACTCAGCAAACAGATCACGGTGACGAATAGAGGAATAAGTGACTGGATCCAAGGCCTTGTAGTTGATCTTGGGCTCTTTGCCCTTCCTCTTGGACACACCCCTCCTAGATCTCTCCCGCTTCTCTTGTTCCGCCATGCGTTCAGCCTCCTTTTCTCTTCTCCTCAGCTCAACTTTGTCCACAGTATTACCCTCACTGCCTACCCCAAAATAGATAGTATGAGAACGACGCTTGTAAGTCTTGGGAGCACTGGAACCACCTGTGAAGAGAACAAGGGCGATAGCATGGGGATAATCATACACACAAGTCCAAGACAGAGCGTTGAAAAGGTAGTCAAAAAGTTCATAGGACAATTCTACTCAATACACAAACTATGGCGAAATTGAAGCAGATTCGATTCTATCAGGCCGGATTATCCGCCCTTGGTAGAAAATTTTCAACTTGCCTAGATTGAGTGCAAAGAAGTAGATCAAGCCTAGAAACTTCAAGACTCCGAGTTCTACGCGAAACAACATCCTTCTAGACAACGTTCCACCCAACAAATGGCACATCTAGCCAAAGATGGGGAGGGAGGGAGTTACCCTCACTCATTGGAGGAAGAACGCGGAGGAGAAGGTACTCAGAGGAGCGGAGAAGAAGATCCGGGGAGGCCCGGAAAATCCGGTGGCCGGAGAGGCTCCGGGGAGGGTGGGGGATGGCAGGCGGTGGTTGAGGAGGAGTAGAGGGTTGGGGGAGAAGTGTTGCTTGTTATGAGCCCTTCCCCCCGATCCCTACCCTTAAAGACGAAATCCGCTAGGGCCGGATTATCCAGCCTACACTTTGGCCGGATTATCCGGCCTCAAATCTAAATTTCTGTTGTACACAGATTCAGGCCCGCGCATCCCCAAACAGCACCCCACAAGGTGTACAAGGGACTTGTGTGCAAGAATATATGTCTTAGGGGTAGGGAAAGTCTTAGGATTAAGAGAGCCAAACGGAGATGGTACTACACACTCAAAATTGCAAGAAAAAATCAAATAAGAGCCAAAATTGAGTGTGATTCCCATAAGAACATGACATGAGCGAAAACAACCAAAAAGATCCGCCAAAAATCCTACTCTCCTCATGGAAGAGGGTGGTGGCCGAAGCCACCTTGTTGGAGTGTATGGTATGACACTGCGAAGATATATCTTGGGTTCATGACCAATACCCATCAATAAGCTCACATATCACAAAATGATATTAAGAGAAATGACTTAACTTGCTTTCGGCATTATGGGGGGAGGGTTAGCCCAATTAATTAGGACCACACTCCCCCTATTTACATGCCCACATCTAGACCAAAGAAGACTAAGATGTACGAGTGAGTGCATGGGCAATCAAGATAAACTCCTAGAATCAATGATGTTTAGCATATTCCTCAAGTAGCAGAACCTTGCTTCATCAAGTGGCTTCAAGAAAATATCAGCAAGTTGGTTCTTCGTGCTCACAAAAGATAGATCAATATCGCCTCGAGCAACATGGTCTCGAATAAAATGATTCCGAATCTCAATATGCTTTGTACTTGTGTGTTGTACCGGATTGTACGCAATTTTGATTGCACTTTCATTATCACATAAAAGAGGCACTTTGTCACAATTGACACCGTATTCCTTTAAAGTTTGCCTCATCCACAATAACTGAGTGCAAGCACTAGCAGCAGCAACATATTCAGCTTCGGCGGTGGAGAGAGAGATACAATTCTGCTTTTTAGATGACCAACACACTAGAGATCTTCCCAAGAATTTGACAAGCTCCAGAAGTGGATTTCCGATCATCCTTATCACCAGCCCAATCTGAATTAGTATAACCACATAGAGAGAAATTGGAGCCCTTGGGATACCATAGACCAAAGTTAGGGGAATGAACCAAATATCGAAAGACCCTCTTGACTGCCACTAAGTGACTTTCTTTAGGAGCTGCTTGATACCTTGCACACACCCCCACACTCAACACAATATCAGGTCTAGATGCGCAGAGGTAAAGAAGAGAGCCGATCATGGACTGGTATACCTTTTGGTCCACATCTTTACCATGGGGGTTAAGTTCAAGGTGACATTTTGTTTGCATCAGAGTGGCGACACCATTAAGATCCGTCATCTTGAATCTCTTGAGCATGTCTTGGATGTACTTAGCTTGATGGATGAAGGTTCCTTCTCTAAGTTGCTTGATCTCGAATCCAAGAAAGAACCGAATTCCCCCATCATAGACATCTCAAACCTGTCAGTCATAAGCTTTGAAAATTCATCATTAAAAGCTTTATTAGTAGAACCAAAGATGATATCGTCTACATATAGTTGGCATGCGAAGAGCTCCCCCTTAACCTTCTTAGTAAAAAGAGTGGGATCGATTTGCCCAACTTCGAAGCCACGGTCTAGCAAAAGCTCTTTAAGGTGCTCATACCACGCACGTGGGGCTTGTTTAAGGCCATAGAGTGCCTTATCGAGTTTGTAGACATGGTTCGGGAAGTTAGGATCCTCAAATCCCGGGGGTTGCTTTACATATACCAACTCATGTAGAGGACCATTAAGAAAAGCAATCTTGATGTCCATTTGCTGCAATTTAAAATTGTTATGGGCAGCATAAGCAAGAAGGATACGGATGGACTCATGCCGAGCCACAGGAGCATAGGTCTCGCCAAAGTCAATGCCCTCAACTTGAGAATATCCTTGTGCCACAAGTCTCGCCTTGTTCCTCACAACAATGCCATTCTCATCTTGCTTGTTTTTAAATATCCATTTAGTGCCGATAACATTGCCGCAATCTTTGGGCTTCTCCACGAGTTTCAAAACCCTGTTGCACTCAAAATTATTCAATTCTTCATGCATAGAAACAACCCAGTTCGGATCTTCAAGAGCTTCAAATACTTTCTTGGGTTTCACCATTGAGATGTGAGCTTGATGCTCACCAAAACTTGCCAAATCCCTTCTTGTAGAAACCCTGAGTCGAGAGTGTGACCCCTTAACTCAAGGTTCTGATCAGCACGAGCCTACAACCTTGTCGAGAGTGTGACCCCTTAACTCAAGGTTCTGATCAGCACGAGCCTTGTGACGAAGTTCAATAAGCTTGTTGTTTCTTGGTGGAATAGTTTCATCACTTGAATCTTCATTGGAATCATTTGCTCGACCTTGATTATAATCCAGATTAACAGAAGTAGGATGTGATGAAGCATGTCCTTGAGGAGGGTCAGGAGCTGTAACAGGAGGCTGCAGGACAACTGGTGATTCAGGGCCGGATAATCCAACCGATGGTGAGGCCAGATAAACTGGCCTGGGAGAACTTGTTCCAACTTCATCAGGCTGCCTAGGATTTGCTTGAGCTAGAGAGGGGCCGGATAATCCGGGGTTAGCCGGATAATTCGGCCTGGAGCTTGCAGCGATTTCTTCAATACCAGGAGCAGTTTGGTCGTCAGGAGAGGGGTGGCTAGATAATCTGGTGGCCACCGAATAATCCGGCCTGGAGCTTTCTGGAACATCTTGACCTTCAATAATTGATGGAGATGGTGTAGAAGTTACTCCCTTGGTTGGAACATGTTGAGTATGTGTAGATGAGGGCTCTTCATGAGTAGAGCATTGTCCTTCCCGATCCGCCACAAGGGGTTCCTCAATGGGGCGGAAAAATCCCACACCCATTCTTCTTATGGCATCTTGGGGTATTTCAACATCTGCATCACAAACATCAACTTGCCCCGCACGGGAGCCGTCATTTTCTTCGAACACCACACTACAAGATTCTACAACAATTCCGGAGAGCTTATTGTAGAACCTATAAGTGTGGGATTCGGCACCATAACCAACAAAAATACCTTCTAGAGCCTTAGATTCAAACTTAGATAAACGAACTCCCTTGATGAGAAAGAAACACTTACACCCGAATACCCGAAAGTATGAGATGTTTGGCTTGTTACCGGTAAGTATTTCATATGGAGTCTTGTCCAAGATTTTATGGAGGTATAACTGGTTGGATGAATGACAAGCGGTTGAGATTGCTTCAGCCCAAAAGTTATATGGAGACTTGAAATCGGCTAGCATTGACCTTGCCATTCCATTAGAGTCCGATTCTTCCTCTCGGCTACACCATTTTGTTGAGGGGTGTATGCAGCGGAATATTGATGTCTTATCCCCTCTTCACTTAGGAACTCATTTAAGGTGTAGTTCTTGAACTCGGAGCCATTAGCACTTCTTATAGCCAGAATAGGGACGTTGTGTTGACGTTGAACCTTGTTGGCAAAGTTGATGACCGGCTGTTGAGTTTCACTCTTCAACTTGAAGAAATAAACCCAAGTGTATCTTAAGTAATCATCAACGATCACAAGACAGTACTTCTTCCCACTAAGGCTTGCATGAGATGGAGGTCCGAAGAGGTCCACATGAAGGATCTCTCAGATCCTTTTTGACGAGATAATAGTCTTCCTTCGATGAGGAGAGTCATGCATTTTCCCTTCAACACAAGCCCTGCAAACACGATCTTTGGCAAAGGAGACATTTTCTTCTAGTCCAAGGATGTGGCCACCCTTATGGAGACTTTACAAAGTTATCATATTGACGTGGGCTAGTCGGCGATGCCATAACCAACCCGCGTTAGCCTTTCCAAAAAGACACATCTGGCCTGTAGTGGTTTTCCCCGAAAAGTCCACCACGTACAGGTCATTTTCGACATATCCCACGAAAGCGACTTTTAGAGACTTGCTCCACAAGAGTACCACCAAATCAGCATCAATATAAACTACAAAGCCTATCTTACCAAGGGCACGAACAGAAAGTAAATTGTACCCTAAGGTCTCAACAAGCATGACGTCCACGAGAGATATATCGTGGGCCACCACGACTTTGTCGAGACCCAATACCTCAGATTTTGACTTGTCACCATAGGAGACGGTTATATGATCATGATTTGGCCGCATCTCCGTGATGATCTCCTTGCTTCCGGTCATGTGACTCGTGCAACCGCTATCGAGTACCCATTTAGACCCACCGGAAGCATAGCCCTGCAAGAAAGTTACTTCTTGGTTTTAGGTACCCATTTTTCAATGGGTCCTCTCATGTTAGTGACAAGGGTCTTGGGGATCCAAATAGACCAAGGAATGTAACAATCATAAGGACCTACATTACTAGCATAAACATCACCATAATGATCGCAATATAACTCAAAGTTAGGATTGTTAGCCCCTGCAAAACCATCATAATTAGACTTGTCATTAGTGGTGTTACTAGTCTTTAGTTGAGCAGTCTTGCTCTTCTTATTGTTGTTGTTTTTCTTGTTCTTTGTCTTGGGAATATAACCAAGACCTTCTTTTCCATTGTTTGTCCTTTGCTTGCTCAGTATCTCATCTAGAACTTCTTTACCTTTGTGTTGAGAACCTCTTGCATGATCTTCTTTTCCATAAGATGATGTGGAGGTACTTGGCACATCATACAACTTCAATTGTGTTTGGAGCTGGTCATGAGACTCATTTAGAGTAGAGTGATCACTCTCCAATACCTTGTGAGCACTGTCAAGTTTATCAAACTTCTCCGAGAGTCTAGCATGAGCAGCCCCAAATTCAATCTTTTCTTTCTTTAGTTTCTTTACCTTGGCAAGAGCATTGTCATGTTCTTTGATGAGCTGAGACATAACTTCTTCATGTGACTCCTCAATGGATTCAATTCTCTCTTCCAAAGATACTCGAGCTTCCTCTTCTTCTTCCAAGGCATTCTTCAAAGAGCTATCTCCAAGGCATCTTCTCTTTCAATTCTTCCATTTTCTTCAAGAAGATCTTCAGCTTGAGCAAGTTGACTCATAAGAGTATCAAAATGAAGTTTGTGCTCACCTTGCAGGTTAGTAAAAAAGTTGTCCAAAGCAATAACTTCTTCTTTCATTTTAAGACTAGTATGATCATCCATATCCAAGTTTATATTAGTCTTAGGAAATGAAGAGCTAGAATTTGATACCTCGGACCCTCTTGCCATAAGGCAAGTGGCGTTGTTGTTGATGACTTTCTCGTTTGGTGAGTCGAAGAGAGATGATGGAGTCGATGTGGTGGCTATAGCAGCCACCTCGCGAGAACTATCTTCATCCTCTTCATCTTCACTTGCAGAGGAGTATTCTTCTTGTGCCACCAAGACAATCTTGGGTTGCTTCTTGTAGGGACCATTCTTTTTGATAAATGGCCTCTTCTTAGGTGCCTTGGATTTTTCTTTAAGAATGAGCCTTCCACCATTGTTTTCTCTATTTTGATATGGACACTCAGCTACAAAGTGCAGCCTATCTCCACAACTGTAGCATGTTCTCAGTTTTCGGCCACTTTCTCTTCTTCCACTTGACCCATTCTTGCGCTCGAGTTCTGACTTGGCCTTGGCAGGATCCTTCCAAAAGTTCCCTGTGTAAAACCCCATGTACTCACCATGAGCACGTTTGACTTCATCGGGGCAGTCCATGGAGGCCCCCTCAAAAGCTCTTTCATCCTCCTCTTGCTCAACAACATTAGCCTTTAGAGCAACATTGAACCCCTTTTGCATTCCAATGGCACGGGCACGGGCATCTTCAGCGTTCTTTGCAGCAACTTTGAATGACGCCATTTCTTGTATGACTTCATTGGATGTCATTTGATGGTAGTTGTGCTACCTTGCAAGCTCTTCAAGTCCGTTGGCTCGAAAGGCATTAAGGCACTCACATATTTTAGTTTTATCCACGCATCATCAAGGTGAGTGGCGCCATGCTTTCTAAATGTTGTTGCAATGCCCTTGAGTCTTCTATACATGTGATACATTGCAAATTTATCTATAATTTTTGATGTTCCATGCTTAGTTTTATCCACTTTCTTGTGTTTTGTTCCAACTTTGGAGTACTTTTCATATGATTTCTTGGACTAACCTATTAACAAGAGCCATAGTGCCAGCTGCTTGTTTTCTGCTATTTTTGGTTCCAGGAAAGTCAGAAAATGAATATTCTCGGAATTGGACGGGACAAAAGCCAAAGTGCCTATTTTTCCAGATGTCATCAAGTGCCAGAATACGAGACGGAGAGGGGCCAGGGGCCACCACACCACATGGCCGCGTGGCCCAGCCAGGCCCGCGCCGGGGGTGGTGTGGCCGCTCCCGGCACCCCCTCGGCCTCCCCTTCCGACTATAAGATGCCCTCGGGACGTAAACCCTAAGTACCTGATCAAAAATCCATGAAAGAGTCTGTAGCCGCCGTCATCTCCATCCCTAGATCGAGAGGGATCTGAAGCTCTTCCCGGCACCCTGCCGGAGAGGGGAATTCACCTTGGAGGCCTTCTTCATCACCATGCAAGCCTCCGGTGTGATGTGTGAGTAGTTCATCCTTGGACTACGGATCCATGTAGTAGCTAGATGGTTGGTTCTCCTCCTTTGTGCTTTCATGTTTAGATCTTGTGAGCTCCGTTCATGATCAAGATCATCTATTTGTAATTCTGCATGTTGTGTTTGTGGGGATCCGATGGATATTGAGATGCTATTTCAGATTGATTATTGATTCTATCATGTCTTTGTTATTTGTGATCTTGCATGCTTTCCGTTGTTAGTAGCTATCTTGGCCAAGTAGATGCTAGCAACTCAAGAGTTAGTATTTATGCTCGATAGTGGGTTCATGCCTCCGGTAATCTGGGGAAGTGACAGAAATCTCTAAGGTACTAGATGTGATGTTGCTACTAGGGAGAAAACAACAATCCTTTGTTCATAGAACAATTGTATTGTTTACTTTACACGCAGTTTGTAAAGCAATAATCTGTTGCTTGCAACTTAATACTGGAGGGGGTTCCGATGATAACCTGAAGGTGTATTATTAGTCATAGATGCAGTTGGATGGCGGTCTATGTATAATGTTGTAATGCCCAATCAAGTTTCAAAGGAGTCAAGATGATTAGTATATGCATGTATTGCTTTCTCGATGTTTGTCAATTGCCCCGCTGTAATCTGTTCACCCAACATGTTGTCTATCTTAAGGAGAGCCACCTCTAGTGAACTATGGATCCCGGTCCTTTTCTTTTACATACAATCTACAATCCTTTACTGCTTTGTGTTTACTTTCTGCAAACTTTTACTTCATTCTATTCGATACGTTTAATCCTTTGTTTTCAGCAAAACACGGTGAGATTGACAACCTCATCGCAAGTTGGGGACAAAGTTATGTGGTTGTTTTGTGCAGGTCTCCATGTTGCTACTAGCACCGGTAGTGCGCCCTGCCAAAGCTCAGCTAGTAACACATTTGGGGTGTTTCCTTGCTCCTACTGGTTCGATTAAACCTTGGTTTCATAACTGAGGGAAACTTGCTGTTGTGCACATCATACCTTCCTCTTGGGGTTCCCAACGAGCTCTACATCAACCATGCACCAGCACTTTTCTGGGCGTCGTGCATTGAGCCATCAACATGTCTTCATGGTTTTCACTATCCAACATGTAGAATCCTTCAGCTTCATTACTAAGGGCATAATATCTATTCCTTCTCATGCTTTCATTCCCAATAAAGAGATCGGTGAGGGCATCCCAAGCTTCTTTAGCTGTGTTGAGATGTTCAATGTGGGGCATGTCCTTGGGACCCACAGCGAGCTATATCATGTGGAGAGCCATAGTATTTAATTGGCTATCCACAACTTCTCTTCTTGTCAGGTTGGTATGATCTCCAATATGAAGACACTCTTCAATAATCCTCCAAAGTTCAATAGAGGAGCTGCAAACATGAGACTTCATTAAGAATTTCCATTATTAAACGAGGATGTAGTAAGCTTGGGTGGATCACCCCTATTGTTTATATGAGGATGAGGGATAGGTGGGTCGGGGGAATATACGTGACGAACCTCACTATATTCCTCCTTACCACTTTCCTTCTTGGAGGTGGAACCATTATGTTTTTCACCTACCACTTCATCATCCTTGGATCCGGTGTTAGCCTTATCCTTGGATGATGGTGTGGCAGCCTCATGGAAGGATGGAGATGGGGTTATGGATGATGTGAGACGAGCAATCATTTGATTCATCTCCTCCATCTTGGCCTCAAAGGATTTCAACAAGGTTGTTTCCAATGTCTTGAGGTCATCCATTGTGACCTTATCCACAGCCTCATTCCCATCTCCCTTGGTACCCATACTTCTCTTAGGCGGTTAAGCCTGAATAAAGAGCCGGGGCTCTGATACCAATTGAAATGGATCGTATGGGCACCTAGAGGGGGGGTGAATAGGTGCTACTTCAAATTTTAATGCTTTTTCAATTTTAGGCTTAACACAAAGGGTAAATTCTCTAGATAAACTATTAGGTGGAATTTCCCTATATGCAAACATATCTACTAGCGAGTAAAGAGCGAGTGGAAGAGGAATGGGTGAACCATTGTGAAGCACACGGAGACACAGGATTTGTTTTACCGCAGTTCCTTCCTTGATAAGGGAAGTACGTCTGCGTTGGAGGGGTGGGTGGTACTAAGACCACCACGCCACAATAGGCCTCACCTTGTTCTCCGATGGATCCCGCCACCAAAGGCCTGATCCACCTTTCCTCTATAGGAACCCTTCGAGGGCGGTACCGGTGCCTTTACACAACTAGCGGGGCACAACTCCACAATCAACTTGGAGGCTCCCGTAATGACAACAAGCTGCCACAAGAACAAGTTATCCATAACAAAGAGCAAGATTTAGATATTGACAAGAATACTAGATCAGGGATTTCTCCAAATGAATGGAGAGGAGTTGATGTGCTTGATTCGTGATGATGATGACGATTCTATCCTCCTTCAATTCCCCCAAAGATTGAAGCCTTCGGGTGGTTGAAGTGGGAGATCTAGAATGGGAGCTCTTGCAAAGGGTCTGAACAATTTCGAGTGAATCAAGAGTTCTGCTCATTGGGGAAGAAGGGATATTTATACCCCTTCCAAAACCAAGCCGTTGGAGCCTTTGGGGGCCGGATTATCCGACCCAAGTGAGGGTCGGCTTATCTGGCCTAGGGAAAACTCCGCCCCAGACTCGGATTATCCGGTGGCTACGGACAGAAGCTCACACAAACTTGCCCTTCACACTTTCTCCTGGGGACCGGATTATCCAGCCCTAGGGGAGGGCCAGATTATCCGGCTGGGGGGAAATCCGCCCCAGCCACGGAATATCCGGGGGAAATTCCACCCCTAGACAGAAGCTTGTGCGAGCGCTCACTTGGGCGATTCCCTTGGGGCCGGATTATCCGCCCCAACATGAGGGTCGGATTATCCGGTCCAGGGAGAAAATCCGCCCTAGAGCCAGAATTTTTTGGGGGAAAATCCGCCCCCAGATAGAGACTTGCGCAGAGCCAACCCTGGCCAAGGTGGTCTGGCCGGATTATCCGACCCATGATGGGGGCGGATAATCCGGCCCCCAAACTCTCAAAACTTTCCTGCAACACTTAGTGCACATTAGAATAATCCATGGTATTGTTATCTAACACACAAAACCTGGGAAATCATGAAATGTTCTTTCAACTACGTGCTACTACTGCAAAGGGGATGGGCACTGGAAACGCAACTTCCCCAAGTACCTTGAAGACAAGCGAGCCGGTAAGATAGCCGCCAAGGACAAAGGTATATATGATATACATGTTATTGATGTATTCCTTACAAGCACTAGGAGTAACACCTGGTTATTTGATACCGGATCAGTTGCTCACATTTGTAACTCTCAGCAGGATCTGCAGAGTCAGAGGCGTCTGAGGAAGGACGAGGTGACGATGCACGTTGGCAATGGTTCGAGAGTCGAAGTGATGGCCGTCGGCACCCTGCATCTCCGTCTACCGTCAGGATTACTGTTGGTTTTGAATAAATGCTACTATGTACCTGCATTGAGTATGAATATTATGAGTGGATCTTGCTTGTTGCAAGATCATTATTCGTTTAAATCAGGAACAAATGGTTGTTCATTTTATATGAATGATATTTTCTATGTTCATGCTCATGTGTGTGATGGTTTATTCTTACTTGATCTTGATTGTAATACACACATCCATAGTGTTGATGCTAAACGTTGTAAGCATAGCGATGATAATTCCATGTTTATGTGGCATTGCCGTCTTGGTCACATTGGCATAAAACGCATGAAGAAGCTTCATTTAGAAGGGCTTCTTGGATCATTGGATTTCGAATCCCTTGATACATGTGAGCCATGCCTCATGGGCAAGATGACTAGGACACCGTTCTCCGGGATAGTAGAGAGAGTTGTAGACCTACTGGGAATCATACATACGGATGTATGTGGACCAATGAGTGTCTAAACGCGCAATGGTTATCGTTACTTTGTTACCTTTACTACGACTTAAGCAGATATGGATATATCTACTTAATGAAGCACAAGTCTGAAACCTTTGAAAAGTTCAAGGAATTTCAGAAAGAAGTAGAGAATCAACTTAACAAGAGAATCAAGCATCTTCGACCGGATCGAGGAGGCGAGTATTTGAGTTATGAGTTTAACATGCACTTGAAGCACTGTGGGATTATCCCACAGCTTACGCTAGCCGGAACACCACAGTGTAATGGTGTGTCGGAACGTCGTAACCAAACCCTATTAGATAGTGTGCGGTCCATGATGTCTTTAACTGATTTGTCTGTGTCTTTTTGGGGATACACGTTAGAAACCGCCACTTTTATTTTGAACCAAACACCATCCAAATCCGTAGAGACAACCTCATATGAGATATGGCATGGCAAGAAGCCAATGTTATCATTTCTAAAAGTTTGGGGACGTGAGGCTTACGTCAAGAAACTACAGACTGACAAACTCGAACCCAAATCGGAAAAAGTATCTTTGTAGGATATCCAAGGGAAACCATTGGGTATACTTTCTATAACCAAGCCGAAGGCAAAACATTTGTCGCAAAAACCGGCACCTTTCTCGAGAAAGAGTTTCTTGCTAAAGGAGTTAGTGGAAGGAAAATTGATTCAGATGAAGTTGTTGACCCTTCTCTCCAAATTCCGAGTAGCGCAACGGAAGCTGTTCCGAGACCGCTATCCAACATGGAGGAAGATCCCAATGATGATGATTAAAACAACGACGTCGAGACTCCTGAGGTTAGCAGGTCTACAAGAATTCATGCCACTCCTGATTGGTACAGCAGCCTTGTAATGTCTGTCGTCCTAGATGAACAGGAAGAACCTGCAAACTACAAAGAAGCTATAGACAGTGCTGACTCCGAAAAATGGCTAGAAGCCATGAAATCTGAAATAGGATCCATGCATGAGAACCAAATTTTGGACCTTGGTAGATCTTCCAGAAGGTCGCAAGGCCGTGGAAAATAAATGGATCTTTAAGAAAAAGACAGATGCGAATGGTAATGTGACCGTTCACAAAGCTCGACTTGTCGCAAACAGGTTTCAACAAATTCAAGGAGTTGATTACAACGAGACTTACTCTCCCGTAGTGATGCTTAAGGTTGTCCGGATTTTAATAGCAATTGCTACACATTTCTACTATGAAATTTGGCAGATGGATGTCAAGACCACATTCCTCAATGGTCACATTGATGAAGAGTTGTATATGATGCAACCGAAAGGTTTTGTTGATCCTAAGGATGCTAGAAAGGTATGCAAGCTTCAACGGTCCATTTATGGATTGAAGCAGGCATCTCGGAGCTGGAACCAATGTTTTGATCAAGTGATCAAGAGTTTTAGATTTGTCCAAAATCAACAAGAATTCTGTGTTTACAAGAAAGCGAGTGGGAGCTCAATTGTTTTCTTAGTAGTGTATGTGGATGACATATTACTCATGGGTAACGATGTGGATCTTGTGAAAAGCGTGAAAGCATATTTGAGTAACCAATTTTCCATGAAGGATCTAGGTGAAGTTGCATACATATTAGGAATCAAGATCTATAGAGATAGATCAAGCCACCTAATTGCATTAAGTCAAAATACTTACATCGAAAAGATTTTGAAGAGGTTCAAAATGGAAAACACCAAAAGGGGTTTTGTACCAATGATGAAGAATTGCAAAATGAGTATGACTCAATGTCCTGTAAT
The DNA here is from genome assembly GCA_910589775.1 of Avena eriantha. Lineage (NCBI taxonomy): Eukaryota > Viridiplantae > Streptophyta > Magnoliopsida > Poales > Poaceae > Avena > Avena eriantha. Next base: position 139,434,595 of record OU342742.1, on the reverse strand, counting down.
GGATGATGATAGAGAGAAGATATCTTACACCCCCTTTGCCTCAGCCATAGGATCTATCATGTATGAAATGTTAAGTACGCGACCTGATGTGGCATTGGCTCTTAGTTTGACGAGCTGATACCAAACTAATCCAGGACCGGATCACCGGATAGCTGTAAAGAATATCCTAAAGTATCTGAAAAAGAACAAAGGATATGTTCCTAATCTATAGAGGAAGTGATGAAGGTCTAAACGTAACGGGTTACGTGGATGCGTGCTGGAACTCAGATCATGATGACTCAAAGTCTCAAACAATATTTGTGTTTCTAGTGAATGGTGGGGTGGTAAGCTGGAAGAGTAAGAAGCAGCCGGTGGTGGCGCAATCTTCAATGGAGTCTAAATACATTTGTTGCGGCCGATGCAACAAATGAAGCTTTTTGGCTAAGGAATTTCATCATCGAACTAGGAGTTTTCCAAATGCGCAAGACCCCGTGACGATCTATTGTGATAACACAGGAGCTATTGCAAACGCAAAGGAACCAAGGACTCATTCCGCAGGCAAATACATCAAGCTTAGATTTCACGTCATCTGACAGAACATTGACGAAGGTGAAGTCAAGATTTTCAAAGTAGATACGGAACTGAATATGGAAGATCCTTTGACTAAAGCTCTCCATCAGGAAAAGCACGAACAACGCCGAGATTCCATTGGTGTTAGGTTCCTGCCTATTGTAAACTAGTTTTGTTTGTACTCTAGTGCAAGTGGGAGACTGAAGGAGTTATGCCCTAGAGGCAAATAATAAAGTGTATTATTTGAAATGACTCCTATATGTTCATAATACATTTCATACTGTGCTATAACTGTGTTAATACGAAACGTTAATACACGTGTGGTATGTAACAAATCGTCTCTAGTTACCTCTAGCGAACTAGTTCATTGGTCATGAGGATGGTCTAGGTTTCAAGATCATGGGCATTTATGCTAATTGACAATGGGGTCATGCTATTAGTTGAATAACATGATAGACAAACATCCGACCGTTATATCTTGAATGAGATCTAGTTACAAAGTTTACCAACCTTGCAACCTGATCCTTTGACTATGAGGTAATGCAAATCACTATTCCGGAGGAAGCTTTGATGGTTATCAACAATCATCTCGTAAAAGGGTGATCAAAAAGGTACCACTCAGGTTTTTCGAAGGGATGCGTTGCGGAGTACATATCAAGACCAGTATTTGTCTAGTCCATTTAACAAACAGATACATGTGGCCATCTCGGTGACGTTGCATTAATGAAGCTTGCAAGCATGTGACTTGGTCACGGAATGCAATGACATGAGAACGAGTAAACAAGTTCATTGGTAACAAGACCGAACTAACGTATGGGGATACTGAAGATCAAGTCTCTAATAAATTAGGTATCATATGACAAAGGGAACGGGAAACGACTATCTCACGGTTCGAGCGATTGTATTCGTGAAACGCACGGGGGTCACATGGCCATCCAGGTGCCTCTATTGATCATTGATGTGAGAGTAGTCTCAATCATGTCCGGGGTGTTTCCGAACCGAAGGATGTCACGCTTAAGGGTAGGGACGCTTAGGGTAGATGAGGTATCATAGGAGAAATAGAGAAAGAGAAACCAGAATAGTTCTGGGTAACATCCGATGGAGATCGGAAGGGGTATGGAAGGTGTTCTGGAGTGAAGGAATAATACAATATGTGTATTTGAATATTAATTGGAGAATTAATATTAAATATATATTTTATTTTATTATTAAAGGCATCATAATGCTAATGGGCCTCACCCGAAAGGAGGCCCAATAGGGCATGGCGCCTAGGGAGAGGGGGCCAGCCGGCCTAGGCTTGGTGGGCCGCCCCAATGGGGCCCACCTAGGGCCGGCGGCTGCCCCTAGGTGGCCGGCAGGTGTGGGGGTTAGTCCCACACCGCCCGGCCCTAGGGTGGTGCGCCCCCCTCGCACTATATATAGGGTTCTCCCCTCCCCCTTTGGAATCATCCCATTCCCTCTCATTCTCTCTCATCCATTGAGGACTTTTCCGTAATATTGGGGAGGACATCGTGGGTGAGTTCTCCACCTTCACACCATCGTCGTGTGATCTGCGATCCGGCATCTACTTCTTTCGATGCTCGGCTGGATCGGAGTCCGGTTGACGTCTCCTACACCGGACGTGTGACGAACTTCGGAGGCACCACACTTGGGGTGCTGCTCGTCTTCATCAATATACACCTTCTTGTGTAAGGCGTGCCTCGGTCTTCGAAGGTATGAATACCGTATCCCTTCTCTGTTACTTATGTCTACATCGTATAGATCCTGGTATTAGTGTTCGAGTAGATAGAAAAATTTTGTTTTCTGCTACGGAACCCTACATCAAGGCCCTAGAGGGAGAGTATCATTACTGAGTTGACTAATTCCAACCTCAGTATCAAATTCTTTATCAGTGGGTTCACTTTTTTAGAATCAAAATTTGTATGATAGATCTACGGCGGAGCCGTTTACCAATGTGGAAGTAGTAAGTTTTGACTGACCCAATACAACACCCTTGCAACTACTATTATCCCTCTGTTTTCATGTATCGGCTCGGGGTATCGAAAATAAGAAGTTTTATCCCCCTGTCCAAGATTTTAGGATAGCGAGGCATACCAACGCCATGCTAACAAGAGGAACCATCCGGACTTAAAACAATCGACCTACCCCCTACCACTTCTTTCTCTAAGTAAAGTTGATAGATTTCTGTACGAATTTTCAAGCACCATCTCTAGTCTAAGTGGTTGAGTTCAGTGATTGTATCAAACAAAAGACCCCTCCTAGGGCAGGTACGCGACTGTCTCTCTTCCAAAGTGTGACCATCTTCTCTAGTCTCCCGTTTCCACCTATTTGAAATGGTCAGCCTATGCGGCATCAATGGAATTGGAATTCGAGAATAAAGTAGACTTTAGTGAAGGAACCTATTCTCTAGTATTTGCTTCGGCCATCTCATCTGGTTTCGGCCTTCTTTGTGAGAAGCTCCTAACTCGCTCGATGGGGTATGGTCGCTACTGTTGATAGGTCGATCGGAAAATAATAAGTTCCAGGACTGAACAGAAAGAAAGTACTATAACACTTCCTTCGCCATTATTTTTTATGAGGAGCTCTATTTTGCTCATACAAATGTAATTCTACCTCCCTGCGGTGATTCATAACTAGAAGAACTCGTTGTCACAACTAGACCTTATTAAAGGCCTCAGCCGTCTGATCGACTGAAAGATCTTATCTTGGAGTTCTAGTATGGATCGTCTGCATTTTCTCCTCCTCAGTTGGTGCAACCCTAGGTTCTGTAAATGATTATAACTGCCTTGGAGCTAGATAAGCAAACCTTCTCCTGGTTGAGTATGATGGATGTTACACCCACTACCAGATACAAGCAAAAGCTTTCTAGCTAAGCTAGGAGTCAGAACGAACTCATGAAGCTATCCTTCTTCTTGGATCTCAAGATTCAAATGGAACCCTGGATTTTGGCTTGAATTTCCACTTTATACTTGAGTTAAGGAAGGCACCGGCATGGGAGAAAAATTAGCCCCGCGGGATCGCTTACTAGCTGGCCTGCTTGATTTATTTATGAGTTATCCAGATGGCACTGCATCGGCAAGGGAAAGGAAAGCTTATGAGAGGTAAGGGAAAAGTCCATTTAATGAATAGGTTTACTATAGACTGTACTATCTCTAGACCCCCTCTATACTCCCTCGTAATATATGGATCCTCGGATAATATGGATCCTCCAACAGCTGACAAATCTTATCTAAACTCCCAAAAATCTGGGCATGGCTTTTTCGAACTTAGTTGATTTCGCAAGAAGCAACTTGAAAAGCACAAAGACTACATCTAAACAAACCTTGCGCCTTCGTTGGGCTCATTCTTGCTTATCTCACCCTATTTCCTTACTTTAGCTTAGAAGTAGGCATATGGGAAGTTACACAAAGATAACTTATCAGTTGGCCTAAGCTTACTCGATTCTATTCTTTCCAATATCATATACGCGTAGTGAAATGCATCTATCTCCTCTCCTCCCCTTCTTTATTTTTATCCATTTTATATACTAGTCGAAGACTACTTCAGATTATAGGATGGGCTTTTCTACCCATTGACCGGGACCGATCACAGTGTTTGACTGCTCTTGGTAGTCAGTCCTTGACTTTTTTCGCTAGGAGATTCTTTAAGAGCTCTATACATAAAAAGAAGGCGTATTCACTTAGGGTGTGTTCGGTTCTAGAACCGGAGGGGATGGAACGGAATGGTTCCATTCCAATGTCATGGGACGGTTCTGACCCCATCTTTGGTTTAGGAAAGAATCGAGAAACAGAACAATTCTGTTTTTTTGTTCAGTTGGTGGAATCATTTGTTCAGTTGGTGGAATCATAGAACGAAATGAGAAGCAAAATACGGCTAAATATTGCATTCATTTGAGTCTAAACTTAATCATAGACATAATCAGAGTCAAAATCAAAGGTCAAAATTAGTGGAAAAATCGTTGCTGATGGCGGCGCAAAATTGGAGTGCCAGCCGCGCATGGAAGAAAAAGATAAATGAGACGGTAAGAAAAAGGCAACCATCAAGCTGAGAGTCTTCATTCTGTCAAATGGGACTGACACCCTAAGCTGCAGGTGGACGACAGATGCACGGTACTCCTCCAAGTCTTGTTAGGATTTCCTTTGCCTTTTCAAAGGAGTGTTACTGACGTGCCCTTGGAGACTCAACTGGCGCACATGGGTCCCACCACAAGTGAAGTTCTTTGTATGGCTAGCTTGCCAGGTCCGGCCGCCTAGATTTAGTGGGTTGAGTTATACGGGTTGTCCGTTTGTGATAAGCGTATAAATATTTCTACGAACTCTTGGCAAAAACATAAGAAACAGGCAACCATCACTGGCTGTAGTGATCATGTTCCTCTAAAAGAACATACAACCATTACTGGCTGCGGTGTTCATGTTTATAAAAATATATGGAGTGCTAACCAGTTTTGACCACAGTGATTTGGTGCGATACGGCCATCAATGCATCACACGCGCGACGCTTATTTACAGACCAGATTAAGATGCTTGCAGCTCCAAGAACTATAAACTACTCTACCGAGTTTACACGACGTCTCCCGTATATGTCTCTGTTTCTCCTTGGCCGCAATCCCAGCCGTTGACTTCCCTCCAAGAATTTGTCATGTCAGCTTCCGACACAATTCAGAACGAGCGGCAGACAGATGCTAGATGTCCACGACTGGGGCTTTAATTTGTTACGAACCAGAGAAGAATTAGTCGAGAGTTCAGAGAGACATGAAACAGCAGCAGCGACGACACTGCTGCTCCTTGCTCCCCCAAGCCTTGCTGTTGCTGCTGCTACTGTCCATGATTCTCCTCGCAGTGCTGCTCAACGTCGGCAGCTTCCTCACCGGAGGTAGCGACGGTACGGTGCACCTTAATTTTCTTTCTTGAACTGGTCATCCCGTCCAAAAATCTCAGGGTTTCGGCTCTTCCATTGCATTCCGAACGGTTCCTACATAGGAAGAAACATTTCAGCTGCAGCAGGCGTTCATCGATACGCCGTCTCCATTTCTGAACTTGTGTGTTGAATGTTCAGCAATTTGACCTGACGTTCCAAACATTTGCAGCACTGGAGAAGTCGATGGGCGGGAGGGACGGCGGCCTTGCGCCGCCGGCGCCCAACTCCAGCGGGGACCCTCACATGTAGGAGCCGCAGGGCCCACTAGGAGGACCACTGCGAACTTCCATAACCAGCTAAACTAGGTGTACTTCAACTGGTATAGACTGTCACACGGAGGTTCAGTTTCAGCATCGAGATTTTGGGATTTCAAAGATGGTATCCCGTTTCTTGAGTCAGTTTTGTTGATAGTATGGCTGCTTGCCAAGGTCTCTAGCTGTTCTGCGACAAAAAGAACTGAAATGGCTTTTAGTATATGAAAAGTTTAGAGAAAGGGCCTAATGGCTATGCTTCAACGAAAGCAAATGGTTTACAGTTTTTGTTCTTTCCTTCCTTTTTTCACTCACGCCGTGGGCAGTTTTATTCCAAAGACGAATCGACGTCCGATTGAACACGCTCAATCGGAAAGCCAGAGATAATAAGGCGAAAAGAAGCAACAGAAATAGATAGACCTTAAGCAAACGTTTAGAGCATCTCCAGCAGACGTGGCAAATCACGCGCGTGGTAAAAACTGCGGAGGCGGGAAAATAGCGTGCACCCTAAAACTTTTGCATCGTGTGGGATTTCGCGGCATCGCGAGCCGGATATTTCGGGAGCATCTATAGCGCAGGATATTTCGGGAGCCAGCTATAGCACGGGCTATAAACTAAGCGCTCGTGCGCCGCCAACTACCGCTGAATATTCACTCGTGCCAAAACGAATCCCCACCGCTGCGCCGCTTCTCTAGCCCCGCGCCGCCGTCGGCATGCTGCTGCGCAGCCCCAACTCCTCCGGCTACCGCGGGGTGCGCATGCGCCCCAACATCACGTACTACTCGGAGATCCGCGGCACCGGTGACCACATAGTGCTCGACACTTTCGAGACGGCATGTGAGGCAATGTGCATTTGACGCGGCAGCGTGGCGCCTCGATCGCTCACGTGCGCAGATGAACTTCCACAATGTGTGGACGCACGAGCAGGCGGAGAGCCTCGCACTACCACAGTGCCTCGTCACTGAGGAGGAGAAGCGGCGCCAAAAAAGTGGCTCCAGCGCCTCTACGACGTAGAGGAGGACAACCACGTGACGACGGAGTGTGCCGCCCACTTCCCGGAGGACGACGAAGCCGAGCATGCCTTCTACGCGTAGAGGAGGACGAGCGCGTGAGGGTAGAGTGGGCCGCCCACTTCCCGAAGGACGTCGAAGCTGAGCGCGCCTTCTACATGAAGAGGAGAGAGGAGAGGAAGGCACACTGTTGTGTGAAGAGGGCCTCCAAGGCACACCGACGTGCATTCATCAAGGCGCAAATTGTTGGCCCACAGACAATCGACGACGACCACTGGCTAGACCAGTTCTCGTCGACACCGGTGGAATCGTCGATGAAGGATGATACCGATTTCTAGTTTGCAATGTGAAAGCTAGTCAGTGGCAGTAATGAAGTTACCTAGTCTAGATTCATTGCTACCCATAAAAGAGGGAGTAGGGGAGAGGGGTGGTGGCGGCCCGTGGTGGCCATGGCCCCACGCGTGCCCAGGCCCACCTGCCCCTTCCTCCTATAGGGCCACAGCCTCCTCATGGGCCCTTCTCTCCAGGAGGGCCCAATGAGGTGGGCTACCCCTAAAATCCCAATTTTAATATTTTAAATATATATTAATAATGTTAATTCTATTAATTAATATATTAACATATTATTTAATTCTCGTGGCTCCTGAACTCCTTTCGGACCACTCTTAACACCCTTTAGACTTTCCTGGAACCCTCCTGGTTTTCCCTTCTCTCTCCTTCAGTCGTTCGATATAACCAAAACAATCTTCGAGCATCATCGAACCCTTAAGTATGTTACCCTACGGTTCGGGAACATCATAGACATGATCGAGACACCTCTCATATCAATGACCATTAGCAGGACCGGCATGCCATAATGACCCCTGTGTTTTTCACGATTTCAGTGTCGTTTTAACCATAAGCGTTGAGTACAATTCCCTTTGTTAATTCGATACTTGACTTGTTCGAGATCTGATCATCGGTATCACTATACCTTGTTCAATCTTGTTACCGACAAGTGTTGTTTTACTCATTCCTGTGATATTCCGTCCCCGTGACCTAGTCACATGTTGCAACATTATGGATGTAATCTCACAGAGTGGTCATGTGTATCTTCCTGTCAAGCAGGTGAACAAATCCTGATCTTAATGCATACGTCTTAACGTGTCCCTCTGAAATACCCAAGATACACATTTATGACCATGATGTTACGATGTGACAGTTGATGCAGTCTACACAGTTGTGGGTGACAGTGCTTAAATATGATCTTACGGTCTAAGGATCAGGATACTTCATTTCTAACTATTGCAGTGATGAACTATGTGACTTGATCGTGTTGCAATACTTATATTGGGTAATGTCTATCACACTATTTACTAATGATATGATTTTATTGTCAATTGGCATAAATGCTCCATGATTAGAAAACCTTGATCATCAGTTGCCCAATGAACTAGTTAAATAGACGTTACTAGGGACTATGGTTTGTTTACATACTACACATGTATCAATGTTTCAGATTGACACAGTTATATCATGGTATAAAACAATTATGAACTAATGAGATATGATAATAAACATCCTTTATTATTTGTTTCTAGGGCATATATCCTTCGATATTGCTTTCCATCTTTTTTCAACATACCATTTATCTCGCATAGATTAGAATGTCTGAGTTCTAGAGGTGTCAAGTTTCTCTCCTCATCTGCCTTGTGAGGCTTTAGAGGTTGCTTTAATTGTACACAATATGACACTTAAAACCTTTGGCAACAGTGAAATTCAGAATTAAAGGCATGCTAGATATCCGAAAAATCAAACCAAAATTAATGTGACATAAACGAGAATGTCAAATATTGGTATCATCATTAACACTTTCACAAATATGATTCATGGATTTGTTACAAAACTCTGAAAGAGAGAACCGAGACAAGCTTTCGAGCTCATAACCTTTACCAACAAATTATCCATATTTCAAAATAACGACTTTATTAGACTCTAAGGCAACCTTAAACTTATATCTGCATAAAGGGGAGCCGCTAACGAGATTCTTGTTCATAGTAGGGACATGTTGCATGTTTCTCAGCATGTGACCGATTTTCTATTAGGACGGAAGAAAACCGAGTGACATGATAAGAAGTGAACATAGAGATGTCAACACACACATGAATATTAGCACCCGTATCAATCCACCAATATGGTGATTGAAATACTGAAAGAATAGTAAATAAATTATCGTACCCATCAGTATTGCTAGTCGTTACGACTTCTTCTTAAAGTTCATAGTCTTTGAAGGCTTGTTGAATGAGGGCTTGTTGTTTCCTTTGTTCTTGTCGAAGGTTTTCTTCTTCACCATATTAGTGCTAGACTGACCCTTGAATCCTTTGTCAGCAGTGTCCTTTGTCCGAGCCGTCTCCTCAATATAAAGAGATACTATCAGGTTTTCAACCGATATCACATGTCTCTTGTTTTTTGTGAGTTGTGGAAAAGTTTCTCCATGAAGAAGGAAACTTTGCAATGATGCATACAACCACAAACTTGTCGGGAAAGACACACTTAAGGAGTTTGAGCTCGTTGCTAAAGAACTATATCTCATGAGCTTGTTTGACCACAGAACGGTTGTTAACCATCCTGTAATCATGAAATCTCATCATGTATACAATTCATTGTCAGCATCAACTACACCGAACTTAGTGTCTAGTGCCTCCCAGGGCTCTTTTCCATTTGTGATGTGCATGTACATATCAAATAGTTTGTTGTCAAGAACACTCAAAACACATCCCACAAAGGCAGTATTGCCTTCCTTGAACTTGTTCCAATCCTCGTCGGATATAGTTCCTTTAGGTAAGCCTTTACTTGCATTGAATACTTTCAAAGCTCGTAGCCAGAGCATGGCCTTGTTCTGCCACCTCTTAAAATGCACTCGGGTAAATTTATCCGGCTTCAGTGCATCGACCATGTGCCCCATGTTTAACTTAGGAAATGCCTATAATAAGGTTTTTAGATTGTTGAAATATTAGGCCAAATTTTTAGGATTAATTTCAGAACATAAATTCATGACTACAACAACTAAGATCACGTTAAAGTCTAACATGAACAGTAGAAGTGCATACGCAATAACAACCATAGAGTAATAATAGATCAGATCATAGTATACGTACTGATCGGTTGCTGGATGTGGTCGTGGCTATTGTGGTGACGCTGTTGATGACAACGTTCGTGAAGACTACTTGAAGAAGACAGTAGTATGCAGCATCGCCTGACTTGGACGGTAGTTAACCCATGATGAAGAAGCGACCATCACGCAGAGAGCTTCCCAAAAACCTTATTCGCACTCCCCCATATAGGATCACAAATACGAGTGGCTCGGGAGACCTGCTCTTCCGTTCGCCAGCGCACGCTGACGCTCGGAATGAAGTAGATTATGGTGGCAGCGCAAGCAGAGAGGTGGCAAAACCATAGATTGGTTTCGGTATGTCATGTGGTGGAAGCTGCATAGGATTATATAGAGCGGCTCGGACAACCCTGTACAAAACACAACGTCGGCTGAGTCCACGTCGCACACGAGTTGCGGCAATGGCGAGCGAGTGGCGTTGCCGAAGGAGGAGCGCGCGTGTATCATTTTTCTTCTCACTCACTTACAAAGTGGTGAGACACCCACCTTATAAGGTGGTGCAACCCTCATCCAACTTTTCACGTGAGACTAAACTTTAGCTCACACCTCTCTTGCCACACACATATGAGCTGCGATCAACCTGGGCTGCTTCACACATGTGCTTACACACACATAGGTTTTGAGATCTAGAGAAAATCTGAAATCATACATGAGCCAATAGTATTATCCCATTTATTTCTAACAGGTCTCGTGTGATTTGATCAGTTTACCGACGAGCTGCATCGCCCTCTCATGCTGGCTATCACCATGGTTCTAGCTGCTCATACTTCCCCGGATCAGCCAACTTTTTTTTAGGAAAAGCCATTCGGCAAGCTTTATTGATCATCAAACATTGTTACATCGTTCCCTTGACTGCTATAGCAACCGACCTATCCTTTTTTGGAGTGATGTTGAAATCAAGAACAACTCATGTTCATGTACCGATGTACGTAGCAGGATGTTTTATTTTCGATAAAGTGATTATTTTACTTACTCAATAGTTCGAATCAAGATGGTACAACCAACAACGTGACAGCAGGCCTCTACATCACAAAGATATGTTTTACATAATGAGAGGGAGCACCCATAGGCAATTGCCAAAGTGTTTGCAACAGACCAAAACGCAACTTGAATAATGGACCAAGCTGTCCAAGCAAATTTACAATCAGAAAACAAGTACTCACTCAGTTTGACATTGTCTCAACGTGTGTGTGTGCTATTACCTTTCTATATGAAATTGAGCGCCTTTTTTTAGAGTTAATATGTACTACCTCTGTTCCTAAATGTAAGCTGTCCTAACAGTTCAAATTGAATTACTAAAAAGTCTTATATTTTGAAATAGAGGGAGTACTCTCACTTTGTTCCTAAATATAAGATGTTTTGGGAGTTTAGGAACAGAGGGTGCACAACACATGAGAATTACGGGCAAAATATTGTTGGAATCAACATGTCCGAGCAGTCTATGGGCAGAGGAACGGGGGCAGCACGCTGCCGGCGCTCAGCTCTAGCATGGACTGTCACACCGAGGTTCACTTTCAGTATACTGAGATTTGAGATTGCAGAATTGGTGTCCCATTTTCTGGCGTGAAATTTTTGTACAGTATGTTTTTCATACTCCCTCCGATCCAAATTAATTGATTTCGATTTGTCTAGATTCTAGATACGAATCTAGACAAATCGAAGTCAATTACGAATCTAGACAAATCGAAATCAATTAATTTGGATCGGAGGGAGTAGATAAAACTCGGTATGGTTTGGTTGCTTGCGAAGGTTTCTCGCTGTTCTGCAACAAACAGGATGCATTGGTCAGGGTAATACTCCGGCATCTCCGAAACAAATTGAATCTTTGGGCATGATCTTCTGTCAACGTCAACTTTCTTTAGCGTCACCGTCGCTGGGAGAATATCGCCAACTTTGGACAGATCATCTACATGGAATCTCTGAGAATGAATGGACCGGGATGATGCAGCGTCGGCCCCGGGGGTCAACGTTGTACAGATTAGTCGGCATTGGCCAATATGCTGTGGTGGGGCACACACACCATCGCACGGCCAATTTCTTCCTGTGTGCCAGAAAGGATCTGAAATACTAATGGTACAAGAACAATGGTTAATCTATGAATGAGAAGTTCTTTCTTTGAAGACTTCGCGGAAGTTTGTGATTCAGTGCTAACTCTTCAGCCATGAGCAAGGGGTCTTGTATACCTAGAATAAGAATTACAATCAGCAAAGACAACATAATACCAGCCACAAGACCCGTTTCTGCAAACAGATCACGGAGTTATGGTGAGTGTGACATGGTTTACAGCATGATGGCAAGCCAACGAGGCACCAGCAGCTGCCCACCGGTGTCAGCTTCTTGCAAAGTGACCATGCCGGTGTATTCGTCGCTTGATGCCTCCAGATTCCACATCAGACTGTCGCAGCAAAGCATAGAGCACATCAGGAGTGAACAAAGATGAGTGTCCAACAATTTCCAGAAAAATATCAGTCAACATTTTAGAGGTACTGTGCGGACGGGGAACTGAGTAAACAGGCTGGAGCAAGACAGTTTTTGCTCCAGCGTGTTAAGTTTCTTTCGATGTTGACCGTTGAATAACTCCATACAAATACTACAAGATTCGCAGACCCCACAACTGTCCCACTTAGCTCCACAGATAAGAGTATCCTAGCACCAACCGTTTAGTTCTTCTTCTAGGTGAGCAGTCACAAGAGTCTGGCTCCAACTCCAATTTTCAATTCATGTTAACCTATACAAACACAGATGCCGGCTACATGGGCCTCTTCGGCTCTCAACCTCCTGCCTCTCCTCCTCCTGCTCCTCGCTGCCACCAGCAAGGCGACCACGATAAACATCATCAACCGATGCGCCTACACGGTGCGGCCAGCCGCTTTGCCCATGGAAATGGGCACTGGCAGGGAGCTCAAGCCGGGGCAGGTGTGGACACTAGACGTGCCCTCCGGCGCGTCCACCGTGCGCATTTGGGCGCGCACGGGCTGCTCGTTTGGCACCAATGGCAAAGGGTCATGCCAAACAGGCAACTGTGGCGGTGCGCTCAACTGTAGTATCTCAGGTCAGCCGCCATACACGCTTGCCGAGTTCACGACTGGCAGCACCCAAGATTTCTTTGGCATCTCAGTTGTCGATGGATTCAATGTACCTGTGGACTTCCTGCCAGTGCGGGTACAAGGAGAGAAAGAGTGCAGCAAGGGGCTGCAGTGTGCGGCCAACATCACATCGCAGTGCCCAAAGGAGATAAAGGTCACCGGGGGTTGCAACAACACATGCACCGGAACTGGGTCCAGAACCTGCACCTACTCAGGCTTCTTTAAACGGATGTGCCCAGACGCGTACAGTCTCCCGAATGATTCTACTACGCACGCTTGCCCAGCGGGTACCAACTATCAGGTCACCTTCTGTCCCTTGATCAACCTAGCAATTTCACATGTAGCTATGAGTCCTCCGCCTACACCCATGCTCGAGATAGCACCTTCACCTCTTATTGCACCAAATATGATGAGATCCGGAGTCGACTTGCAAGCTCTCGCGCTTCTAGCTTTTATATCCCTCACTCCATTGGTCACCGTGTTCTCCATCATTTTCTATATATGTAAACGAAGAGCACGACGAAAACACCAGGAGATGGAGGAAGAGGAAGAGTTTGGGGAGCTACAAGGAACGCCGATGAGGTTCACATTTCAACAGCTAAATCTAGCAACTGAGAAATTCACAGACAAGCTTGGGGAAGGAGGATTTGGGTCTGTTTTCAAGGGACAATTTGCTGGTGAAAGTATTGCAGTAAAACGTTTGGATAGAGCTGGTCAGGGGATGCGAGAATTTTCAGCAGAGGTTCAGACAATTGGCAGCATCCATCACATCAATCTTGTGAGGTTAATTGGTTTCTGTGCAGAAAGATCTCGTAAGCTCTTGGTATACGAGTATATGCCCAAAGGATCCTTGGACACATGGATTTACCATCGACATGAAAATAATGCTCCTTCTCTGGATTGGAGCACACGATGCAAGATCATCACTCACATAGCTAAGGGCCTCTCTTATCTTCATGAGGAATGCACGAAAAGAATTGCTCATTTGGATGTCAAACCACAAAATATCCTCTTGGATGAAAACTTCAATGCAAAACTTTCTGATTTTGGAATGTGCAAGCTCATCGATAGAGACATAAGCCAAGTGGTTACTAGAATGAGAGGCACACCTGGATATTTAGCTCCTGAGTGGTTGACATCACAAATCACAGAGAAGGCCGATATCTACAGCTTTGGTGTTGTGGTCATGGAAGTCATCAGTGGAAGAAAGAACATTGACACCTCCCGATCAGAAGAGAGCATCCATCTGATTACCCTATTGGAAGAAAAGGTAAAGTACAATAGCTTGGTAGATTTGATCGATAAGAACAGTAACGAAATGCTAGCATACAAGCAGGATGTAATTCAGATGATGAAGCTCGCGATGTGGTGTTTGCAGATTGATTGCAAACAAAGACCGAAGATGTCCGACGTAGTCAAGGTCTTGGATGGCACCATGAGCAACATTGATCATAACTTTGTTGCAACAAATCAAGTGACTTTTGGAATTGCCGGAAATGTGAAATCCTCAGTTCCACCTCTAGCCTCACATGTGTCAGGGCCCAGGTGAAACGAGACAATCCTGACAAGACAATAATCAGATTATGAGCAGGCAACTTTTATATGTAAAGAAAAAGCAATGATCTGTTGTATTTGTCAAATTACTATAACTGAAAACCCTTTATCTCTAGATAATGTCATTTTTATTGCTTTGTTCAGTTGTCTATGAAAGACAAACCTGTTTTGAGTTATTATATTGTAACTTGAGAGTAATAGCATGCTTAAGAATGTCCCTAGGAAAGAGAGAAATGAAAGTAACGAAAGAAATTTGGACTTTGAGAGACTAATGAACACCGATCAATTAGTAGCTACAATTGGGTTTATGTTCTGTGCAATTTGAATATGTTTTGTTAACAAAGTTAGTGATGTTCATAGAGTTCATAAGTATGAAAAGAAGGCATAGTTTCCTCAAAAGTTGAAAAGGGTGGCTTGAACCTATCGTAGTAGGAAAACTTTAAATGGTAACAATATTGGAAATTCTGCTGTATTTGCACCAGTGCACAACCCCTCAGCTCCGCCTATAGCCTCAGAATCTCAGATGTATCAGGACTGAGGTGAAATTAGAGAGCCCCCACAAGATAGTCCTTTATAGCGAGCACGGGATTCTCTTATATTGAACAAAACCCCAGTTCTGTTTTATTTTCTGAAATTGCTGCAATCCGTAACCCCTTATCTAGAGCCAATTTTACCTGGAGAATATCTCAAATTCACCAACATTCTTCGATCTACATAAGACGAACTCTACTCATTTATTATGTTTCTCCCTGAACTGCTTCTAGTGAACGCCATGGTTTAAACAGCCATAGCTACAATGAAGCAGAGAAATGAACATAATGAAAGTAACTTGTAACAATGAGGAATTACCAAGAAAAAGTGATCAGTTAGTTAGCACAAGTGCTTTTAAGTTCTGCACCAGTTCTACTGGATTATGATGATATAGGTAGTGGTATGAAATTAAAAAGATTTCTTGAAATGCTACATTGTACGGGGGATTTTCCCCTCCTTTTCACAACTACAGATAACAAACAATGTTGACAGTTGCTGAACTATTTATTTCTTTCATAGGATTGTGGTATATATTCAATCAAAAGATTAAAGATATTCAGCTAGCAAAGCTGTGTGCAGCTACAGGAACAGTCTGAATGGAACAATATACTTAGAACTTGGGTTAGGTGAGTGACGGTATCCTGCTATGAGTCAGGTGAGTAAGATATTAATAAGAAACATGCCAGGCGTTGCGACTATGCTGGCAGCTGGCAACGATGATTCAGAGCTAAAGAATGTACCCGAATACTGGTAAACCTCCGATCCAAATTATTGTTCTCATGTTTCTCTAGATTCGGATGTATCTAGCACTAAAACTTGACTAGATGCAACCGAATCTAGACAAATCTGAGAACAATAATTTGGATCGGAGGGAGTAATCACATTCTATTCAATTAAGCAACTTCCATGAGCTAAGTTGGAGCCATCAACCATATGAAGCTATCACCACAAGGTAATGTCACCGCATCAGATCTGCCAACAATTGCAAAGTAGCTGTGCTTACATTAAGTTGTGTGCCGCGTGATGCAGCGCCATCCGCGTCCTTGGCACTGACACAGCATGCTTGTCCGGTTCGTCGTCAACCCGCTGCTTGAGCGAGTACTCATACGGGGCGAGCCTCCATCGATGAGTCCTGCGAATAGGGGCTGCGCGCCCACAGGTGGGGTGCGGCGGAAAGATGTAAGACTATGGAGAATCGACGGCGAGCACGGAGCGCCGCCGGCGACTGCGACGGTGGAAGCGAGGAATGAAATGATACGAAGCGGCCAACCCTGCAGCCACCGTATCTCGTACCATCCTGGTTGGATTAGGCAGCCCACATACAGCACGACACTATATTGGGCTGTTGGAACTAAACACCATATTGGGCCGTTGGGACTCAGTTCAAATTTTATAACAGCCCATGAGATGTGAACGGATGCTTACGTATTATAAGGGCAACACGAGGCTTCAGCCCAAAAAAGGAATGACCTAGGAAACTAGGGTTTGGGCGACTCTGGCGACGACTTAGGTTTTCGCCGGAGATTTCAACTGACCCTGATTTTCCTCCGTTCCCCTGTTCAGGCTGATCCAGGGGTCGGCTCGTCCGATTTGCCGGTCATACTAGGGGTGATGGACTTGTGGTTTGGGGAGACGATCAGTAGCAAGAAGGAGCGACGGCTATGGCGACGGAAGGATCAGGATCCAAGGGATCTCAATCGGAAAGAGAGGTGGACGTTGATGAGCTGCTCAAGAACGTGAAGCTGCATGAAGGAGAGCTCAGCAATGTGGTGCTTGGCAAGGAGGCGGTGGGCAGTTGCCCCCAGGTCAAGTGGCTTTCTCAGGAACACAAATCTCCATGAAGAAAGGCATTTTTTAGTACGATTAAAACAATTTCCAGTTATTATTTAATGCTATAGATATAAGTGTGCGAACAGTTTTCATCTTCGCAAACGGTGCTAAATTTCATCATAATCACCCATACCGTTTGGCCATAACCCTTTCCCACTAATATAGCTTTGTATCTAGCTACCCTTCCCTCTGAACTTTGTTTCATAGTAAATAGCCACTTACAACCAACAACCCATTTATTAGGGGACGGAGTAGTGAGGACCCAAGTGTTATTCTTATCCAGTGTTGTCATATCCCCTATCATGGTACCTCTCGACTCCGGATATTGTTTTGCCTCCTACCAATCACGTGGTATATATAGGAATTTTTTGCCTAAATAGCCTAGCCCATATTTCCATTTCAATAATTCCTGAAAATCCTAGAGGCCCATGTGGCCCATTCATACATGGCAAGAGGTGGGACAATTTTTTAGTCCCACATTGCTAGTTGAAGGAAAGTTTCACCATCTTATAAGGGGGGCTCTTCCACCATTTGGTAAAAGGATGAGAAGGAGATAGACATATACGCGTGCTCCTCCTCCGCCGCCCGCCTCGCCTCGCCTCGTCACGACGCGCGGGTTGCGGGAATCTCACCGAGCTGACTTTTTTTGTCACGCATGAACGGAATATGAAAGTCTACACAGGTGGTACTTTTTAATTGTGAACTTAGTGGAGGCTTCAGCCGCTACATGTTCGTTTCATCTTCCGACATGCTTGTTCGTCTGCCTACCCGTGCCTATAAGATAGAGAGGTCGCTCATCTTCTCAGAGACACAACACCTTTGCACCTCTAGTTCCATAGCATTTAACTGCCTACAGGATCTTTCACATCCCGTCTTACGGCGTGCACCTGAGACGGGACAATAGGTCTCTGAGACCCTGCTACTTCGAGTCTTGTATGGGAGAAGGGAGATAAGGTTTTTGGGGAACGCTATTAGTGCGACTACTGGTGGCTTCATCACAGACTCCTTCACGGATAGCGACAGCGCCGACGTCTTCCCCAACGACGACTTCCTCCCCGACATCAACAACCTCTTCCTCAATGACATAGCTAATGATAGTGCCAACGGCAACGTCAACACCAACACCAACATGGGTGGTTTCTCTGTTGTGATTTATACCATCTTCCTCCATCTTGTTTATCTTGGTCAGATAATATATCGTTTCCTATGGCTTGTTGTAGGTCTAGACCTTGTTCAGATCTTATCTCAAGTTCTATATCTAGCAATCGTCTTAAATGTTGATTTTAATCTTTGTTCGCTAAATCACATGATTAGTTTAATTTTTATTATTCTATTCATGTTTTATCTACTATTTATTATGGTTAATTATCTTAGTAAATTGCTCTTATTTTCAACAATCTAAAACCTTATTATAGGCAATTTACTCCAAGTGGTTTCGTTGCATCTAAGAAGCCACCTGTTTTTGAGGGTACGCACTATAAGAGATGGCGCGTGAAAGAAGTTATCTGGTTCCAGAACATAAACTACTATGACCCCACTCTTGGCAAGCCTGAGGGAGAGCTTACTCTTGCTTAGGAGCAAGTTTTCTAGAAAACCGATAGCTGTTCAAGACTTCTTTGTTGTCTATTATTGGGGAGAACATTGCTGAATCCTATATGTCATTTGATAATGGCAAGAACATGTGGGCTACGCTTGAGGCCAAGTTTGGAGTCTCAGACACTGGTAGTGAACTGTATGTCATGGAGCAATTCTATGACTACAAGATGACTGATAACCGCTCCGTGGTTGAGCTGGCTCATGAGATGCATTCACTGGCCAAGGAGCTTGAGCACTTCCCTTGTGTTTTACCAGACAAGTTTGTTGTCAGGAGCATTATTGCCAAGCTTCCCCATTTGTGGAGGAACTTTGGTATTTTCCTGAAACACAAGAGACACGAGTTTTCCATATAAGATCTCATTGAAACTCTTGATGTGGAAGAGAAGGCGAGAGCAAAAGACACACGTGATCGAGGTGCTGAGGGAGGTTCAAGTGCCAATCTGGTATAGAAAATGAACTTCCAGTCTCACAAGTTCAAGAACAAGGGCAAGTTTGATGGCAAAGGAAAGTTCGATAGAAAGAATAAGGCCTCACAGTCTACCAGTTTCAAAAAGAAGACTGGTAAGAAGAAAGGTGCTTGTCATGTGTGCGGTGATCCTGATCATTGGGCTCTTGCTTACCCAAACCACTATGACAAGTGCCGGCATGAGAAGAGCAACAAGATTGCTAATGTTGTCATGGCGACATTGATATGAAGGATGTTGGGTATGGTATATTACCCACTATTCTTTCATTATGTCATTCTCCTGATTGGTGGATTGACACGGGCGCTAATGTACATATGTGTTTTGATATTTCAATTGCATGATACTATCCATTATGATACTATTATATGATACTATCCATTATGACCAGTCTTAAGGCTTAGTCATAGTAGGGAGTAACTAACACTAGTAACATGCATATAGCTACTACCATCATAGTGGATAGTAATATACTATATTTTATCAACATTTCTGGGTTGTCATA
Organism: Avena eriantha; assembly: GCA_910589775.1. Taxonomy (NCBI): domain Eukaryota; kingdom Viridiplantae; phylum Streptophyta; class Magnoliopsida; order Poales; family Poaceae; genus Avena; species Avena eriantha. The sequence goes on along the minus strand of OU342742.1, from coordinate 139,415,151 downwards.
AAAAATGATTTAATGGCACTCTTTTACCAATTAAAAGCGGGTGATCTACCTCTGTTTACATTGAACTTTGGGGTAATCACTCTACTGCCCAAGAAAGAAAATGCGGTACAAATTCAGCAATATAGACCAATTTGTTTACTAAATGTTAGCTTCAAAGTCTTCACTAAGGTAGCGACTAATCGCATTACGAGTTTGGCTCAAAAAGTGATTAGACCTACCCAAACTGCTTTTATGCCTGGATGATATATCCTTGAGGGAGTGATAGTCCTGCATGAAACTAGCCATGAACTACATCGCAAGAAACTTGAAGGCGTGCTTTTCAAAATTGATTTTGAAAAGGCATACGATAAAGTAAAATGGCCTTTTTACAACAAGTCTTGCGCATGAAAGGCTTTGATCCACAATGGTGTGATTGGATCAAGGATTTCGTGCAAGGTGGTAGTGTGGGAATAAGGGTCAATGATGACATTGGGCATTATTTCCAAACAAGAAAAGGATTAAGACAAGGTGATCCATTATCTCCAATGCTTTTCAACATTGTCGCTAATATGTTGGCCATTCTCATTGCTCGTGCGAAAGAAGATGGTCAAGTAGGAGGACTTATACCTCACTTGGTGGAGGGAGGAGTTTCCATCCTGCAATATACGGATGATACAATATTATTTATGGAGAATGATTTAGAAAAGGCTGTTAATATGAAGCTAATTCTTTTCATTTTTGAACAATTGTTGGGACTTAAGATTAACTTCCACAAAAGTGAAATTTTCTGTTTTGGAAAAGCCAAGGATGTAGAAAACCAATACAAGCAGATTTTTGGCTGTGAGTCGGGTTCCCTTCCTTTTTGGTATCTTGGAGTACCAATCCATTATAGAAAACTTCGCAATGCTGAATGGAATCCAGTGAAAAGTCGTTTTGTGTCAAAGCTAGGGTGTTGGAAAGGCAAATTGCTTTCCTATGGAGACTATCTAGTACTCATTAATTCGGTATTAACCAGTTTACCGATGTTCATGCTTTCTTTTTTGGAAGTACCAAAGGGAGTTAGAAAACAATTGGATTTCTTCCGTTCAAGATTCTTTTGGCAAAGTGAAGATACTAAGAAAAAATACAGGTTATCCAAATGGAATATCATCTGTCGTCCTAAAGATCAGGGAGGACTAGGAATTGAGGTCTTAAATCTGAAAAATAAATGTTTACTTAGTAAATGGTTATTTAAACTATTTAATGAGGATGGAATGTGGCAAAAATTGTTACATAATAAATATCTACAAGAAAAACTCTGTCCCAAGTGGAGGAAAAACCGACGGATTCTCCTTTTTGGAAAGGCCTCATGCGGGTTAAGGATTTGTTCTTTACAAATGGTTTTTTCAAAATAGGTGATGGAGAATCAGTACGGTTTTGGGAAGATATTTGGTAGGGCGATGTCTCATTAGCGCATCAATATCCTTCATTATACAACATTGCACAAAGGAAAAATGTTCTTGTGGCAAATATACTTGCTCAAACTCCGCTGAATATTGTTTTCAGAAGAAGTTTGACCGGGAATAAATGGAACAACTGGTTACATTTATGCCAAAGACTAATGAGGGTAAACTTAACAGATAATCCAGATCATTTTGTTTGGAAATTAACTAAGTGAGGTACTTTTACTGTTAAATCGATGTATTTAGATCTTATGAATGATCATACTAGATTTTTACATAAGTACCTTTGGAAGATAAAAATACCACTTAAAATTAAAATATTTATGTGGTTCCTTAATAACAAAGTATTGTTGACAAAGGATAATCTGGTTAAACGGAACTGGAATGGTTGTCAAAAATGTTCTTTTGCGACTCATTGGAGTTCGTAGAGCACCTATTTATTTCATGCCCTTTTGCAAGGATTATTTGGCGTATGATATATTTCACATATAATATACCTCCTCCAACCAATATTAAGAATATGTTCAGAAATTGGTTAAATGGGGTAGATAATCAGAATAAAGCTAGAATACGAATTGGAGTTTCTGCTTTATGTTGGTCTATTTGGAAGTGTAGGAATAACTTAATCTTTAACAATCAAATGGGTACTATTTTTTTGCAGGTTATTCGGATGGCTACACACTGGATACAACTTGGTCACACCTTCTCCTGACGGATCAGCGGGAGCCTATGGTGACTGGATGCAACCAGTTGCTTACGGTTGCACATGACTTCTATTTCCGGGCTACTAGGTGGCGTCATACTAGTAGAATTCAAAATGGATAGATCCATGATGCTTCTACTTTTTCGATGGTTGATATATGTGTCAACCTTATCTGATCCATGAATGTAATACTTTGAATTCCTTAGAATAATTCTGAACTATGCAATAAAATTGGCTGTGTGCATCTCATGATGTAGAGGCCGGGGCAGTGTTCTCCATTTCGAAAAAAGTAATATACTATATGTGGTGTCAAGGTCTTATTTATACTATATGCTACTATATTTACAATGATAGAAAAAGAACTTCCAGTTGGCTTATGTCTCTATCCCGCCGCCAAGTGTGAGAGTAACTTGCTATGTTATCATAACATCACACACCCCAAGACACAATAAGTGTACATACTAATAAATGAAGACTCCTATGATACTACCCTTAGCATACTCACAATAAGAGTATCACGGGTGGTATCATGCATCACATGCATGCAAAAGCTACTGTGTCACTACAACTAACAATGAGAAAGAACATGATGACATCATAGTAGATATGGTATCATAGCACATAAAAAATCTAATAAATCTTGAACACAAGTTTAAATTGAGATTTTACAATTCAATAAATATGATAAGATCATGATACTACTAGATGATACCATGCATTGTAGATGTAGTATCACACACTAATATCATGTGCATGATACTATCCATTGTGACCAATCTTAAGGCTAGTCATAGTGGGAGTAACTAATCCTATTAACATGCATATAGTTACTACCATCATAGTGGATAGTAATATATTGTATGTGGTGTCAAGGTCTTATTTATTATGTTTTGAACTCATCACGTCTTAAAATGTGTGATGTTATAGTACCATACTGCATTTCAGTAGTAGAATCGTCACTACGTTTCAGGTGTAGTGCTAGGAGTAATACCGAAGCATACCGCTCAGAAGGAAACACGAATCTCTCCTCTCTCACATCCCTCTCATCAACGGTAGCTGAGCGCCCTCCTCAAGTGGCTGGGCCACTCCTTGGTCCTCTCTGCTGGAATAGCCGGCAAGAGTTTGATAGGGGGGCGTGCCAGAGTAGTTAGGACCAGTAGGTGTAGCGGTTGTGTGCCAGTAGTGGGCTTTTTGCCCAGTAGGGAATGCGGATCTCGGGATCTTGACTGCCAGATCCAGGGCGTGCTAGGGTTCCTCGTCGCTGCTGCTCTGCTCCTATGGCTGGAGCAGGGAGGTGGGGGAAGTAGCACCATGTCCATCAATAAATGCGTGTCGGTGGCCTCTTTGAGGTGTTGCGGGGCCATGCGGTGGAGCTTCTTCTGGACGGACGTGGTGGCGAGGGAAAGAAGCGAAGCATTATAGCGAGCAGTGCGGCGGAACTTGTCCTGGCCGGCCGTGGAGGCGAGGGGGAGAAGAAAAGCGGCAGCTCATGCCGTTCTTCTCAAGGTGCTCGTTCAGGTCCGGGCTGCAGCAAGATTCCTCTGTAAAATGTGACGATGAGTAGGTTTTAGTTTCTGTTTCTGATGTTCTCCGTGTAATTGTATCCCACCGCTTGGAATGAAACTTCTGGATCCTATTGGATCCTTCTCCGTTGAAAAATAAATAAAAATACCGAAGCATACTGCCGTGAGTAGCAACCCCGGGCTTTCCACTTTGGTCTTTAGTTGAGTTGAGCCGCCGTGTCTTTAATGGGACGCTCGCTTGCGGCCGCCGGTGACGCTGGTACGTAGCTGGAGCCGATAGGGATGCCTTCAAGCCGTGGAGATCCGCTGTTTCAGGCGAGGCGGCCGGACACGGACATGGGGATTGGGTGGGGAGGCGCTCGTCCGTGGCGCCACTCGCGTCACTGCGCTTAATTTGGTCCGTTGCGAGCGAACTGCCACCATTGCCGTCTTGCTCTGCTCGCCGCCTGCGACGTTGCGAGCGAACTGCCACCAAGTGCGACTTTGCTTTGACCGCTCGGCCGTGTTAGGCGTACTGAATTTGGATTTTCATCCATCAGGATGGCGATCACGCCTAGCTGCCATCAGTTGACTGTAGGTGTTGGCAGGACATGGCCGATCTGTCTAGCTGCGGACTTGATCATGATTTAGTTTCACAGAAACTGTTTGGCGATTGATGCTTATGCGGTGACAGAGACGTAGTAGTACCACCATATCTACTAGTACCAGATTATTATTGCCAATGTGTCCGTAGGTTGTTGGAATTAATATCGATTTTGCAGGCGCGCGCTCCGCATATACGTGCATCACCTGTCCTAATAAAATAGTCAAACTAACCTATATGTAGCATAGACTAGCAAATGCAAGCCAGAATAAATGGAAGACTAATTAGTCAACCTTGCTTAATTAGATTCAGATTCAGTCAGCAAGCTGAACTACAACAGACTCTTGCTACTAGCGGGTACTTGAGCCGGACATGATTGAAGGCAGGTCAACAATCAAAACTACTTCCTCTCACCAATAACTGACTTCAATTTATTTATTTTTAATATATCTATACACTAAAACATGTATAGATGCATACGAATCTAGACGAATGCAAATCACCTAGTTATGGATGGAGGAAGTATATACTGCTATGCAAAAAGTGTTATGCTGAGACTAGTCACAATGTGTAATACCATATAGAAGTATCATGCACGTGATATTTGTGTATGATACTACCTCTACAATATGTAATATTATATAGTAGTATCATGATATTACCATATTTATTGAATTGTAGAATCTCAATGTAAATTATGTTAAGATTTATTTGATTAATTTTCTATTTTTATGTGCTATAATACGATATCTACTTATGATACTACCATGCTCTTTCTCATCATTAATTGGAGTGACACATCAGTATATTGCATGCATGTAATCATGATACCACCTATGATACTTCTATTGTGAGTAGTCTAAGTAGACTGCACAACTATGATAAATGTTAACGGAAATTCGCTTTGGCTCCAAGGGGCGCATGTGCTCCTAGAGTGTCAAGTGGGATCCCATCTAAATCCCACACGTAGTTTATTTTGTCATTTCTAAAAATATCAGTTTATGTATTAATCTAAAACATTAAAATACCAATTCTACATTTTGTAACTGGTGCCAATATACTGAAGATAAAGGTGTACATAACCACGACAATAGTGCTCCAACATCCGTGATATTGTTGAGGTACCGGAGGCCTTATCGATTGGTTATGAATGTAAAACTCGATAACCATACACTAGTACCGAACCCTTACTCAGACAGGGTTATCGGTCATAGGCCTCAGACGGTTTCTCCTTCCGGTTCAAGTGCATAGTTTCTAGGAGTGCACTAACCTGAGCCGGTTTCAAATATCTCTATCCACTGAGACATGATTTTCTGACCGTCTACAAGAGTTCAGTACCCTCAGATGGATTGAATTACCGACCATCTCCAAACCTTTGACATCTCGAAGCGGGTGTTAATCTTGGCCGCCTCCAATAATATGTAACTTGAGAAGATTTCTTAAAGTGGAAGTCTCCAATACTTATAAAACATTTTTAATAATATACAGTTGTTGGAGACATGCCTTAGAGGCAAATAATAAAGGATGTTTATTATCATATCTCATTAGTTCATAATAGGTTTTATGCTATGTTATAACTGTATTAATCGGAAACATTGGTACACATGTGGTATGTAAACAAACCAAGTCCCTAGTAGCCTCTATTCAACTAGTTCATTGGTCAACTTACGATTAAGGTTTCCTGATTATGGATATTTATGTCAATTGACAATGAAGTCATATCATTAGTGAATGATGTGATGGACACACTTACTCAACATAAGTATTACAACATGATCAAGTCACAAAGTACATCATTGTGATGATTAGAAACATGGTAACCTACTCCTTATACCGTGAGATCATATCTAATCACTATCATCCAAGGCTCCCTTGACTACATCAACCGGCACACCGTAACATGGTGATCATAAAGGTATATCTTAGGTATTCCAAAGGAATAGGTTGAGACGTATGTATCAAGATCGGTACTTGTTCTCCCGCATGATGGGAAGATACATCGGGCCCACTCGGTGAAATTAAATCCAAGAACCTGTACCTCATATGTATAGGTCATGAGAATAGAATATCACGGAATGAGTTAAGCAGCACTTGTCAATGTCGAGATTAAACTTGATATGATGATAACGACGATCAAATCTCGGACAAGTTAGGTATGGAAGTAATAAAAGGAATTGGACTCGATATTGATGCATGGTTCAAACGATATTTAAATTGTGAAATGTGCAGGGGTCATTATGGGCATCCAGGTCCTGTTGATGATCTTTCGTCTGGTGGTATGACCCGCCGCACTCACTCTTGCTACAGTGCTTTACAATGACATTGGGAGAACGAGCTCTGCAATGAGCTACATGATCACGAATACTTCGGAAGCCTGTAGGAAGCAAAGCATGAGCTCGAAGGGGAAAACATGAGCTCCAGCGGATGCACGCAGAGATGATGGAAGCGATCGTGACAAGTTTAACTGATATATCCAAAACGTTGTGCTTGGTTATGGCCAAGCTAAATGCCCTTCAATTAACATGATGGGGTAGTGAATCTTGTATTATGTACTAATTAATTATGGATTACTATGCTAATTATCCAGTTTGTAGAAGTTGACTGTGTGGTTTGTATTTCCTATGTGTTTATATATATGTATGTATTATTTTCAAGCAAATATTTAGACCTAGCTCACTCCTCCCGCACTTAGCAAAATATTCGGACTAGTTCCCGCATTTATCTTATTGTCTCACTCGAAAATATCCCCACCAATTTCACCACTTATTCCTTGTACGAGCTTCGACCGGCGCCATGCATATCCCTATCCCGTTGCGCTGCTTCTACTGTCGCCGTCCATATCCATGTCCTACCACCTGCTTCCACTATCGCCGCCCTATCCCACCGCATTCGCTTCTACCGCCGTGCAGATCCCTTTCCCACCGCATGCTTCCACCGTTGTCATGCAGATCCAGTCGCCCCACCACATTCGCTGGTACGCCCCTACCTAGATCTGTACGGAGCGACATGAGCATCACTAAAATATTTTTTTAGGACAAGTTGTATATTGGGTCAATGGATTCAGCTATTCTCGCAAATTACGAACTTAAGTGTCAAGCAAGAACTGTTAGTAACAATAAAATCCTCACTGATATGGGATTTGTGAATCGTTTCCTCATCCGACCGACTGTTGCTTCATATATGAAGAATGCGGAGATAATTTGATGCATTTAAGTTAGCCAAATTGCTGAAACTGAAGTTGTGCTATGCGCAATAAACTGATTTTTCTGTATATTAACTATTATCAGGCTCAGGTCATATCTGAAGAGGCATCCAGTGAGCTAAAGCCTTGCAATGATGTACATAGATAAATTCACCTTTATTTATGTTGTGCTATTTAATATGCTTATCGAATTACTATGTTGCATTGCATTTGCAGTATCGATCTCAGTTAGAACAGTCCACACAAACAAAGTTTGGGAACGCTCATGAATCATCCCATTTCCTCAACACTTGTGTCGATGTATGCAACTCAATTTTACAATATCTAGTTATATTTGTTGTTTACTAAACTACGCCTGCTGACTAACTTAGCTGCAACACAATTTGCACTATCCAAATCTTTCAAATCTCTTAGGAGCCAAGAGGCATCTACCTAACTATGTTGGCTATTGTATACATCTCCAAAACAAAGATAAATCCAGGACAAAACTATAAGGCATCTTCGGGACACACTAAAACGTCAAGAGGGAGAGATTAGGCAACTCAAACAGAAAGTGGACACATCCACTTTGCGTATCAGTCAGTTGACTACAGGTACAACAATTTTAGTGGCCTTTGATGCTGCTAGTGAATTCCAGAACTTTATGTGTGGGCACTTAATCCTAGAGGTAGCTGATGTTGATGGCAGGGAGATCAACATGATGTTGTCATAGCTAGATGCACAAGCTGAAGAACTTCTGTAGTCAGCTATACAAGCAGATGAGAGCCTTACTAGAATTTAAGATTGTGACGCATGCTCGTACAAGCCTGATCCTGCAGAACATGACTCTTACCTTGAGCTAAATGATTATGAAGACACCGACAACCCTTATAAGCAGGACTGTGGTATTTTCTTATGGGAAAAATTTGGGATCTCTTCAAATGACGATGTTTGTTAAGTCATGTTCTATTATGTTCAGGTTTATGTAGTATGATGGCCTAAAATATATTGAGCTCGTTGGGGAACCCCAAGAGGAAGGTATGATGAGCACAGCAGCAAGTTTTCCCTTAATTATGAAACCAAGGTTATCGAACCAGTAGGAGCAAGGAAACACCTCCAAGGTGTTGTTTCCAACTTGGAATCCTGCACAACACAACCACAGAACTTTGCCCCCAACTTACAGTGAGGTTATCAATATCACCGCTTTTGCTGAAAACAAAGGATTAAACGTATTGTGTGGATGATAGTAATATCTTGCAGAAAGTAAACAGAAAACAATAAACAGTTGTAGATTGATGGTAAAAGAAAGGACCGAGGTCCATAGTTCACTAGTGGTGATTCTCCTTAAGATAGTGACATGTTGGGTGAACGAATTACAACGGGGCAATTGACAAACATCGAGAAAGCATACATGTATATACTAATCATCTTGACTCCTATGAGATTTGATTGGGCATTACAACATTATACATAGACTGTAATCCAACTGCATCTATGACTAATAATCCACCTTCAGGTTATCATCCGAGCCACCTCCAGTATTATGTTGCAAGCAAACAGATAATTGCATTAAGCATTGCATGTATAGTAAACCATATGATTGTTCTATGAACAAAGGATTGCTGTTTTCTCCCTAGTAGCAACATCACATCTAGTACCTTAGAGATTTCTGTCACTTCCCTAGATTACTAGAGGCATGAACACACTATCGAGCATAAATACTCCCTCTTGGAGTTGCTAGCATCAACTTGGCCAAGATATCTACTAACAACGGAGAGCATGCAAGATCACAAATAACAAATACATGATAGAATCAATAATCAATCTGAAATAACATCTCAATATCCATCGGATCCCCGCAAACACAACATGTAGGATTACAAATAGATGATCTTGATCATGAACGGAGCTCACAAGGTCTAAACATGATAGCACAAAGGAGAAGAACCAACCATCTAGCTACTACATGGACCCGTAGTCCAAGGATGAACTACTCACGCATCACACCGGAGGCTTGCATGTGATGAAGAAGGCCTCCAAGGTGAATTCTCCCCTCCGGCAGGGTGCCAGGAAGAGCTTCAGACCCCTCCCGATCTAGGGATGGAGATGACGGTGGCTACAGACCCTTTCGTGGAATTTTGATCGGGTACTTAGGGTTTCTGTATCAGAGGCAATATATAGGCGAAAGGGGAGGCGGAGGGGGTGCCCTAGGCAGCCACACCACCCCCTGGCGTGGGCCAGACTTAGCCACGCGGTCGGGTGGTGTGGCCGGCCCCTGGCCCCACTCTGTCTTGTCTTCTGGCTCCGTGTCCCCCTCCGTGAAATATTGACTTTGGCTTTTGTCCCGTCCAATTCCGAGAATATTCATTTTCTAACTTTCCTGGAACCAAAAACAGCAGAAAACAGGCAGCTGGCACCGTGGCATCTTGTTAATAGGTTAGTCCAAGAAATTGTATAAAAAGTACTCCAAAGTGTGGACAAAACATAAGAAAGTAGATATAAACCAAGCATGGAACATATCAACATCCCTAAGCTTAACTCTTGCTCGTCCTCGAGTAGGTAAGTGATAAAAATAAAGAATATTTTTGAGGTGACATGCACCATCATAGACTTGATCAAAGTATTTGTAAAACATTGATAGCTGGGATCAAAGTACTTCAACATAGCATGAAAGGTAAAGTTCTAACAATAAGCCAAAGCAACTATGTTGTAACATGAAAAGGCACAAAGAAAAGATTGATGAATAATAATGCTTTGCAAGACGTACGTTTGTTTCACATAAAGAAAACATAATAAGAATGGTATTTAGCTTGTCCCTCATAGTGTAGCAAAACATAATTTCATAGGACATCTTCAAAGTTCATAAGGGTGACTAGATACAAATAGTTTAAGAACAAGCAATATCAAAGTTATGCATCAATCAACAATTCTTGGGACAAAGCATATTAAACTAAGAATGGCCACTATGCTCTCTCAATAGGTGCATAAAGATAGAAGATGGAGACTCAACATAAAAGTAAAAGAAATGTCTTCATAGAAGGAAGCAGGGATTCAAGTCTCATAAAGATCTTCCAAAAATTATGGTACTTATTAGCTTTCAGCTCTCATTGCCCCTATCATAAGCATCTTGATCTGATTAAGGTTAAAGTGAACAAACTATGGAGTATATGCTTGACAAAGTATAAGTTGGAAATCTCATGTCCCTTGAATACGAGGGCCGCTCCTCATGCTACTCAAGTTTAGTTACCGGTAAGTTCTTGTCATAGTAAGTACATGTGTATCATAGAGAACCGCCAACGGGGTACCCCTTGCCCGATGATACGGAAAAATCCCCATATCAAAATGAAAAGGCAAGCAGACAATGAGCATCGCAGCAATCTTCTTATTTACCATGGGAAAATGGTGCTTTTTCTCTCTTTCCTCTGTTCTCATCTTTTTTTCTCTTTTTTTTCTCAATCTCTATCTCTTTTTTATAAGAAGAATGCTTCATAGATTGATCATTATGGTTACGTTGCAGGTTTCCACCATGATTAGGCATGGATTAGACCAGCGGCCCAGGCGTTTCTCTAACACACATACATAACTCCATGGACTTACAAGCTCCCCTTTCATTTCACACCAACGACATCCATAGACAAAAGAGCATGATATCAACTAGGTACAAAGTACAAGTGTAATGTTGAAAGCGTTCCCCATGATAGCATAGTTCTGCTAATCCCCAACATATAAGTGCAAGGATATACAACATAGATGACACAATGGTTGAAGTTTAGTAAGGGCAAGAAAAGTAAAGTGTGCCATCAAGTTCGTGAGAGCTTTAATCACTAGTTTTCTCATAACAAGTTTAATTCGTAAGGTAGATAAAAACATGAATATACTTGGAATAACAAATGCTAATAGGTAGGTATGGTGGACTCTTTGGAATAACTTGGTTTTATTTGGAGTTGGATGCATGAGTGGAACTCACACTTGGTTATAGATGCTAGTAAAAGACAGGGAGCGACCAACTAAGAGAGCAATAATGGTCATAATCATGCAAAGCGACAAAACATCATTAATTAAAGCATAAAGTGATATTACAAGTCGAAAACTAAAGGATCATAAAGGCTATGGTGACTTGGGATAGTCATAACAAGGTGTGACATGCGCCAAGTTAACCCAAATAAAGCATCAAAGGAGAATATCGCAATACTATGCTTTAATATGCTAAAACAACGCATAATTCTTTCAAGGCACATTAAGCAATATCAATTGTTTATAACATGTCATGCTACAGCAAAAAATCACAAGGCATAAAGCCAAAACAATCAAGCATGACATGACAAAGCATAGGCCACAGTAAAAAACAAGCTCGTTTTACCACTTAAGCATGAACTTTTCCTACTCTTTTCCAAACCAAACCTAATTTATTTGAAAACTAATATATGAATGATGGGATCCAACCAATTTATTCAATAAAACTAAGCAAACCAAGCAAACAAAAACCAAAAACGAAAATGAAGACGCTCCAAGAACAACACAATTGTGCATGAAACAATAAAAATGAAGTGTTTGGAAGAAACCTGATGGGGATATGTCAAAGGGGGTATGCCCAGCAGGACGTTCCGATTGGACCGAAGGGCCTGTGAATGCGCCTGAAGGACAGCGACTGGACTACGACTGAAGGAGAGGCCCGGTGACTGGAGACTGGAGGCCCAGGAGCGTACCAGAAGCCCAGTCGGATTAGGGCAACACCTCCGAATCCTTATCTTGTTCGGTGGTAGCTTGTAAACCCTAGCGAGGTGCCTCATATATAAACCTCCCTAGGGTATCCTGAGGACTTACGTTCCATCATACACCCCCTCAAGCGACTCGCTGCTTAGACGCCGAGCTCGCCACCCCTGTAACTCGCTCTCCAATAATCCAATCTAGCAGGAGTAGGTCTTTACCCTCCGGGGGCCGAACCTGGATAAACCCATGTGCATCCGCCCCCATCTCGCACCGCAGATGGCCGCCAACTCTTCCCCTTGTTACAATCAATCGCTGCCAGTGGCAATGACTGCCGTGACCATTTCCACGATAGTGGCGCCCACCGTGGGGCATAGCGGGACTGGCCTGAGTTCTACGGCGAGACCCTACTCGCCGATCGATCGGCCGCTCGCCACCGGTCGCATGATCGCCATCGGTGGGATCTTACAGATCCTGCCCAACAGCTACATCCCGGCGTCACGCCCGGTCACTCATGGCGCAGTGATGCCGGTCGGCTCCATCAACCTCTTCGTCGGCTTCACCGGCGCGGTCGACCCAGCTGCAATGGTGATCGTCGGCAGATCGCCGCCGCACCGCGATCTGCTCTCGGAGGAGCAGGTCCGCTCCATCAGGAGCCTCGTCACTGAGTACGACTCGGCCGCCAGCGACGCGGTCGAGACCAACGCCGTCACCAATGACGATGCCCTAAACAATGACACCGACTCCGCGACCCCTGCCTCGGTCAACGGATCTATCACCGCCACATCACAAGAGGACTCCATCACGCGAGTCTCCAACCCGGAGGATTTCAAGGACCCCTCCATCCTCGGAATCTTCGACAATGACTCCGGCTCGGAATCGCCCGGGGACTTCCGCGCCAGATCCAATCGCTTCAACGCGATCTACATGGCAGGGAGCACGGCCGCCCTGCCAGATCCATTCGCCACGCCAATCCCGCCGACTGCGACGGCCACAGAAGTGGAGGAAGCCCGCCTGCGGCTTGTGGAGGCGCAATGCAATGAACTCACCGAGCGCTAGAAATACCGCCTTGAGCAGGAAACAGTGTGGGAGCTGTCGCTCTATCACCAGCGCCACATCAGGACCCGCCTGAACTCGAACGTCCAGGGCTCTGTCCTGAACTTCAACGACGAAAGCGACCCCGCACGCGCCGCCGAGCGCGAATACTGCGAGAACGCGCCGCCAGGCGGAAGCAACCCCACGAGACCACCACCCGGCGCACCGGCGACCGGAGCCCCTCCACCACCCATCGGCCGCATGCCCCCGCCGGACCAACCGCGGATCATCATTTCTCCTCAAGCCCGCGACGCCAATGGACTACCACTATATTCCACCCCGATGGACAACGTCGTCGCGGCCGATGCCGCGATCGCCAACCTCGGCATCCAAGGCGACGGTGCGCTACAGATCCAGTACACCAAGGCCCTACTCGTGAGGGCCGTCGAGCAACAAGTCGCGGGAGTCGGCCCGTGGGGGCGGATGTACTCCCGCTCCTCAGCAAGCAGGGCAGCATCAAGCGGCCACCCCACCATCGCCAACGCATTAACTTGCCCACCACAGCAGCCCTTGGCGAACCAACCATGGGCCGCCAACCCCGTGCTGACCACCAACGAGCCACAACCGGCGAATAACATGGTCGCCGCCAACAGGCAGCCCCTCGATGCCCGAACGAACATCATCAACAACCAGGCATGGCGGTCGCGCCAGCCCAACGACCTGAGGCACACCCTCACCAACCGCGGTGACCCGGAACCAAGAGGCTCGCTCAGTCGAGTCGGGCCGCAATGCTTCAGGCCCATGATCCGCGGGGAAAAATACCCCGCCAACTTCAAGGCCCCCAAGGAGATTGAAAAGTACGACCTGACGTACGATCCCACTGTCTGGCTAGACACATACCTCGTGGCAATGGGAATCGCAGGCCAAACCGACCTGCTCGCCGCTCGCTACCTCCCCCTGATGATGGAGGGTGCGACCCGGTAATGGATCAACATGCTACCCGCCGACAGCATCGATTCCTAGGAAGATATGCAGGACGCCTTCGTCAAACACTTCGAGGGCTCCTACACCCGCGCTACCACCATTGAAGATCTGGAGTGATGCATCCAGGGACAACGCAAGTCGACTCTCCGTTGGATCCAAAGATGGCAAGAACTTGATGGGTTCGTAGCATGGAAAACAAAAAATTTCTACCGCAAGAACGAACAAAACCCAGATCTAATCTAGATAAAAGCCAAGATCTAATCTATTAGACATGTGCAACGAGATAGATCGGTACTAACCCTCGTAGATCCGAAAGCGTTATGAGATTAGATCTCGTGGTTGATGTAGTCGATCACTTGCCGATCTCAATATCGAGTAGACGATCCTTTCGGCGCCGTGTTCCGGCAGCGCTACCGCAGTCGCTCACACGGGCGGAGTCGAAGCAGACCTTCCTCTCCTCGTTCCAGCGAGCAGCGGAGGTAGTAGATCTTCTCCACGGAATCCCAGCAGCACGACGGCATGGTGGTGGTGGTGGAGTAGAGAATTCTGCAGGGCTTCGCCTATGCCTGTGCAGAAGAAAGGTGGAGGAGAGAGGCGGGAGAGATTGGGAGTTGTGGAGGAGAGGCAAGGGGTGGCGCCTCCCCCTTCTATTTAAAGGAGGGAGGCCGCCTAGGGAGGGGGAGTCCTAGTAGGACTCCCCACCTCCTTAGGCCGGCGGATTGGGGAGGGGGGAGGAGTCCTCCTCCCCCACGACTCCTTGTCTTGACCCACCAGGACTCTTTGACCCTTTCCTTGGTTTTCAAGCAAACTCCAAGAAATCTTCCAGAACCTTCCTGAACATTCCGAAACCTTCTAGAATCCTCATACAAACACTCCGGAACATTTCCTAACTCAGAAAATGATCCCCAATATATGAATCTTATTCTCCGGACAATTCTAGATCTCCTCGTGATGTCCCGGATCCAATCTGAGACTCCGAACAACATTCGGTCTCCAACGCACATTCCATATCTACTTAAAACAACTTCGAACCTTAAGTGTGTCACCCTATGGTTCGTGAATATGTAGACATGATGGAGACACCTCTCCGATCAATAACCATCAGCGGGACCTGGAGATCCATAATGGCTCCCACATACTCAACGATGACTTCGTGATCGATTGAACCATTTACATACGAAACCAATTCCCTTTGTCTCGCGATACTATACTTATCCGAGGCTTGATCGTCAGCATCTCCATACCTAGTTCTACCTCGTTACTGATAAGTACTCTTTACTCGTTCCGTGATATGTCATCCCTTGTGACTCAGTCACATGCTTGCAAGCTAACTAGATGACATTCCACCGAGAGGGCCCAGAGCATATCTATCCGTCATATGGATGGAAAAATCCCAATCTTGGTCCATGCGCTTCAACACATACTTTCAGAATACCCAATGACACCTTTATGACCACCTAGTTACGAAGCGGTGTTTGATGTCATCAAAGTACCCATCCGGTGATGGTGATTAACACAACCTCATGGTCGAAGGATTAGGTTACTATGCATTTAAAAACTTATAGCAATACGAACTTAATGACTTGATCTTATGCTACGCTTACTATGGGTGTGTGTCCATCACATCATTCTCCTAATGATATAACCTTGTTATTAACAACATCCAATGTCCATGATCAGGAAACCATGATCATCAATTAATCAACAAGCTAGTTCAACAAGAGGCTTACTAGGGACTCTTTTATGTTTACAAAACACACATGTATTAGTGTTTCCTAATATTACAATTATAGCATGGGATGTAAACATTTATCATAAACATAAAGATATAATAATAACCACTTTATTATTGCCTCTTGGGCATATCTCCAACAGTCTCCCACTTGCACTAGAATCAATAATCTAGTTAAAAACTTGTGCATTCAACACCTATGGATTTCGGGTGTTGTATAGACACTATTGCTAGTGGTAAACATAATCTTTGGATCTGACACTTCCAGATCCGTGTGTATTTGCATGTCCTTGCGTCTCTACGCATTACTCATTCTCCAATGAGATGGCATTATATAAATTTGGTCCTTTGGTGAGACCTTTAGTTCCTTGGGATTAAATCATGTTGATACAATTGTCATACAATGTATCTTCATAGTATTATCCCGCTATGAACCACACCTAGTTTGATAACAAACTACTTAACACAAATGCCCTCCTTTGCTGCTACTACAGCAGTTATATACTTAGCCTTTTGTTGTAGTATCCGTCACAATATCTCAACTTTGGAACTCATCCAAATCCATCATGGAACATCATTTCCATTATATTGTGCCACCCATAGTCTACATTGAGATAAATTTAATTTGTATCTTGTGACAAAACTAGTATCAATGTAACACTTTACAACGAACTACCTTTAACTATTTGTCACTTATACATGATATATTCTTAGTTCTTCCAAAGCTCGTAAGAATATCTTTACTATTGTCCAATGATCATCTTATGAATCATTCTGGTATATGCTCATAACATTTAGAGCATAGGACATATCTGGATGTGTACACTCAAAGAATGATTGATCAAAACATTCTTGTGATTTCACCAAGTGTCAAAACACTTGAATCTCGTGTCAACACACTCGAATCTTGATTCAGTCCTTTCCGTCCGTCAAGAACCTTTCTTGTTGTTTCCATATTGAACTCATTCAACATCTTATCTATGTACATTTGGCAAAACCATATTAGCACCTCAATCTATCCATATAGACATTGATGCCTAATTCTTGGGTTATGCCTAAGTCTTTCATCAAAATGAAATTCTTAACCTGTGCCAATACAAGATACATTATTTCCAATCAACAATATGTCCTCTACATAATGTATTAGAAATATGTCTCAGCGCTCCCACTTAATTTCTTGCAAATGCAAGCATATTCATCATCTCCGATGAATTTAAACTCTTTTAACAGTTTCATCATGGTGAAGATTTCAACTCCGCTATGCTTACTTCAACCATTGAAGTTTTGCATACTCTTTTAGCATCCTTTGAATTAACAAAACCCTTTGGATCGTGTCATGTACACGTTCTAGGTAACCATTCTATTAGAAGAACTTGTTTTGTTTGTTCAACTACCATATACCAAAATATATGTAGTGGTTGCTACATTAATCCGTCTAGACGAAATATCGCTATGAAAGATCAAATCTTATCATAGTTAATTCCTTGAACATTGTCATAAACTCTTTCTGATATGTCGACTATTTCATAGATGTTAAACATCCATGTCTTATTTCTTTATAAATCCAAACACGACCGATAGGCTTCACGCCTTTCCGGAGGGTCTTCTAAGTTCAGAAACTTGATTTCTCGTGTATGGATACTATCACAGATTCCATGACTTCTAGTCATTTTATGGAGTCAGGGCCCATCATCGCTTCTTTGCATGTAGTCGGTTCATCATTGTCAAAACAATAACGACTTGCTTATCAAATCTTACTATTTGATTATTACCGACCCACACGGTTCTATAGGAACTCTAATCTCCGAGATCACACCTTTTGTAATCACGAGAGCCATGAGCATTGTGGCCGCCACCGGGACACTTTCCGGCGTTGCGCTACTTAGCACATATAGCTAAGGTTCAACAACCTTATCAAAGTTCTATTGTCCTCCCACTTAAATTTTCACGAAAAATTCCTTCTCAAGAAACTTGACGTTCCAAGTAACAGACTCTTTTGTCCTCGGTGTTATGGAGAAATTCCCAACAAATTCTTTGGAATAACCTACAAAGACGTGCTTATCCGACTTTGGTTGTAAACATTTTACTTATGCATAGCATACCAAAATTTAAGAAAAGACAATTCGGGTTTTATCCCAAACCATAACTCATATGGTGTCATTTCAACGGATCATGATGGTGCTCTTTTCAGTGTAAAAGCGGTAGTCTCTAAAGCTCCAATCTTTAAAACATAATGGCATTTTTATAAATGACACCCTTGATCTTACCATGTCAAACAAGGTTTCATTACATATCTTGAACACTCCATACTCCTATGGTGTTTTGGGAAATGCAAATCCATGGAACGATTCCTCAAATCTTAGGTGTTTTGCTAAACTTGTAACTCAAACATCTTTCTTTATGATCCAATCATAAACTCTTTTATTTTCTTGTTACAATGATTTTCCACTTCATCTTGGAAGTCTTTGAACATTTTTCAAATGTTTCATACTTCTTCCTTATTGAGTAAGTATATACATATACTCACTCAAATCTTCGGAGAAAGCATATGAAGTTGAAATCCACCGCCCACGACTACACATAATGGACTATATACATCAATATGTACAAATTCCAATCAGTTAGTCGTCCGTTCCTCTTTTGGCCTACGAACGGAGTTTTAATTATCTCCAGGAAAGTATCACAAGCGTCATTTGATCAAAATCAAAGACTCCAAAAATCCATCAACATGGAGTTTCTTCATGTATCCCTTTCAATATAATTTAAACGGCGATGTCACTTTCGCAAGTGATCTTTCAATCATTTGTCTTGCGACATTTTAGCATTAGTTTTATGGTCGTGATTTCTCCAACGAGATTTGTAAATCATCCATCTTTTATGGAATACAGAAATTATTTGAACAACCTTTTGTCGTCATAATACCTGATCAAAATAACAGTTATTGAAACGAATCTTGAAGGCAAGCTTTGATGTTAACGAGCAACACAACAACCCTTTGTTTGTTTTCGATGAACATCGTCACATTTTCTCTTGCTAGTTACTTAGGCCATTGCAGTTCATGAATTGTGTTGTCCTGTATGACACTTCATACCAACCAATTCGGTATCCAATACCGGAGAACCACATTGTTTAACAAGCAAGGAATACTACCATAACATGTATATCTTCTATATGCCTAAGTTGGACATCTCCAACCTTTTATTTTCTGCCAAATATTTTATAGATTCTCTTTCAGCAATTCCTTTTCTTTTAAAAGAATCTATCAACATCAATAGTGGTGTCATCAACATGACATATGGTACAAAGCGTATATAGTCAACTTCTAATACCTTTGGACTTGCAATTTGAGGTGGATCACGATCATCAAATGTTTGGTGTTCTTTCAAAAAATCCATTCTTTAGTAATCTTTTAGTGTAGTAAACATTTTACTTACATCTTCTATTCACCCTTATCATGACAACTTTCATGATTAAGCTGCTATAGCTTATAAAGGTGAATTGCGAGTATAATGTTTCTTTTCCAAAACCTTTTGGAGGATTAGGACGACTAGCGTCTCCAACCTTCAAAAATTCTCATCAAATATGAGGACATATACTCTATCATGTTGTAACCAACACATTGTTTTAGATATCGCAATACCTTTCACATATGATGGTTTCTGAAACATTGGTTTTAGCTCTTAGATAAACTTGATATTAAAAACAATCTTTTGCGTATCAAGAATCATGGAGGCAAAACATGATACATTAGATACTAACACTGGAATTGTTACTCTTGATTTAATACTATTTATTAAACTTCATGGAGTAAATAGAGTTTGCTGAAAGTTTGCAATAGGACTTATAAACTTTAAATTGACATTCAAAACAATACGATACCAGTTCGTAAAGTAAATATCCAGAATTTCTATAGTTCCACTATCTCAACTATAACTAACCGTAAGGTGGTGAACGGATGCCAATGACTACAACAAACTATGCAAATTCACTTTGATTGTGTTTATGATAAATTGAGTTCGACTAATCCTAATTACAAATGAACTCCCACTCAAAACAACATCCCTCTAGTTGTTTTAGTGATTACACGAACCAAATCCACTACACCAAGTCCGATCATCACGTGAGATGATGTAGCTTTAAAGGCGAACAATCAACATGTTCATCATATCATCCATATGACTCATGCTTTACCTTTCGGTATTCCGTGTTCCGAGACCATGTCTGTACATGCTAGGCTCGTCAAGGTTAACCTTAGTTTCCGCATGTGCAAATCTGGCTTGCACCCGTTGTATGCACACGTAGAGTCTATCACACCCGATCATCACGAGATGCTTCGAAACGACGAGTCTTAGCAACGGTGCCAACTAAGGACGAACACTTTATTACTTGATATTTAGTGAGAGGGATCATCTTATAATGCTACCGTCGCGATCTAAGAAATACAAGATGCATAAAGGATTAACATCACAGACAATTCATAATTAGTGTGATATGATATGGCCCTTTCTTCTTGCGCCTTTGATCTCCATCTCCAAAGCACGGACATGATCTCCATCATCACCAGCATGGCGTCAAGGTCCGTGGCGCCGCTTCATGGTTGTCCATCATCACTAGCAACTATTACAACTACTTGGAACAAAGCTATTACAAGATGAATATACACGCAGGTCTTAACAGAATTGAAGACAACCATTAGGCTCCTGCAGGTTGCCATATTACAACAAGGATCATTGCATACATCAAATATAATCACAATCACATGATGGCCATATCACATCACAAAACCCCTGCAAAAACAAGTTAGACGCCTCTAATTTTCTTTGCATGTTTTACGTGGCTTGAGGCTTTCGAATAAGAACGGATCTTACCTACGAAACTGAACCACAACGTTGATACAAGTGCTATCAAGTTGCAAAGTGTAAATTGGATCTATACTATGGTGAGAGAGACAGACACCCGCAAAGCCACTTGTGCAAAGCAAGTTACACGTCAAGCGTGGAGCAAGTCTCATGTGCGATGACATGTAAGGTTAGCCCGAGTCGCTTCATCCCACCATACCGCAAGATGCAAAGTACACAAAGAAAAAGACGGCACGAGCACCAACGCCCACAAAACCATTGTGTTCTACTCGTGCAACAGATCTACGCATAGATACGGCTCTGATACCACTGATGGGTTCGTAGCATGGAAAACAAAAAATTTCTACCGCAAGAACGAACAAAACCCAGATCTAATCTAGATAAAAGCCAAGATCTAATCTATTAGACATGTGCAACGAGATAGATCGGTACTAACCCTCGTAGATCCGAAAGCGTTACGAGATTAGATCTCATGGTTGATGTAGTCGATCACTTGCCGATCTCAAGATCGAGTAGACGATCCTTCCGGCGCCGCGTTCCGGCAGCGCTACCGCAGTCGGTCACACGTGCGGAGTCGAAGCAGACCTTCCTCTCCTCGTTCCAGCGAGCAGCGGAGGTAGTAGATCTTCTCCACGGAATCCCAGCAGCACGACGGCGTGGTGGTGGTGGTGGAGTAGAGAATTCTGCAGGGCTTCGCCTATGCCTGTGCAGAAGAAAGGTGGAGGAGAGAGGCGGCAGAGATTGGGAGTTGTGGAGGAGAGGCAAGGGGTGGCGCCTCCCCCTTCTATTTAAAGGAGGGAGGGCGCCTGGGGAGGGGGAGTCCTAGTAGGACTCCCCACCTCCTTAGGCCGGCGGATTGGGGAGGGGGGAGGAGTCCTCCTCCCCCACGACTCCTTGTCTTGACCCACCAGGACTTTTTGACCCTTTCCTTGGTTTTCAAGCAAACTCCAAGAAATCTTCCAGAACCTTCCGGAACATTCCGAAACCTTCTAGAATCCTCATACAAACACTCCGGAACATTTCCTAACTCAGAAAATGATCCCGAATATATGAATCTTATTCTCCGGACAATTCTGGATCTCCTCGTGATGTCCCGGATCCAATCCGAGACTCCGAACAACATTCGGTCTCCAACGCACATTCCATATCTACTTAAAACAACTTTGAACCTTAAGTGTGTCACCCTATGGTTCGTGAATATGTAGACATGATGGAGACACCTCTCCGATCAATAACCATCAGCGGGACCTGGAGATCCATAATGGCTCCCACATACTCAACGATGACTTCGTGATCGATTGAACCATTTACATACGAAACCAATTCCCTTTGTCTCGCGATACTATACTTATCCGAGGCTTGATCATCAGCATCTCCATACCTAGTTCTACCTCGTTACTGATAAGTACTCTTTACTCGTTCCGTGATATGTCATCCCTTGTGACTCAGTCACATGCTTGCAACCTAACTAGATGACATTCCTCCGAGAGGGCCCAGAGCATATCTATCCGTCATATGGATGGACAAATCCCAATCTTGGTCCATGCGCTTCAACACATACTTTCAGAATACCCAATGACACCTTTATGACCACCCAGTTACGAAGCGGTGTTTGATGTCATCAAAGTACCCATCCGGTGATGGTGATTAACACAACCTCATGGTTGAAGGATTAGGTTACTATGCATTTAAAAACTTATAGCAATACGAACTTAATGACTTGATCTTATGCTACGCTTACTATGGGTGTGTGTCCATCACATCATTCTCCTAATGATATAACCTTGTTATTAACGACATCCAATGTCCATGATCAGGAAACCATGATCATCAATTAATCAAAAAGCTAGTTCAACAAGAGGCTTACTAGGGACTCTTTTATGTTTACAAAACACACATGTATTAGTGTTTCCTAATAATACAATTATAGCATGGTATGTAAACATTTATCATAAACATAAAGATATAATAATAACCACTTTATTATTGCCTCTTGGGCATATCTCCAACAGAACTATGGATCAACGCCTCCGGCATCCACCCGGACACGGCGATACATTGCTTCAAGCACGCGTGCCGGTATGAACCCCTGGTCGCTAAGATCAAGAGGGTCTACCGGACGCTCAACAACATCCCCGACCTCCTCGAGATGGCCAAGCGCTACACGGAGGAAGATCCCAACCAAGACTCTGACGACGAGTCGAGAGGACGACGTCGAACCAGCATCCATGATAGCGGGCACCTACGCGACATGCGCTACAGCAACACCCGCATCACCGGCAAGCGCCACACGGACGGGCGAGTCGACTTCGTCGCCAATGCCGGCTACGGCCAGCATGACCCCAAGAACTATTGTCGTGACGGAGGAAACTACCGCGACAGTGGAAACTACCACTCCAACAACACAGCAAGGCCAAAATTCGACCCCACTGCCTTGCTCAATCAGCCCTGCATCTACCATAGAAGGGCGGGAAAACCCGCCACCCACACCACCGCTGATTGCCACTCTCTCAAAGAGATCGAGAAGGCGAGATGAGCAAGGGGGACCCCAATAACAACCCACCTCGGGATAATGGGAAAGGCGGTGGCTTCGGTACCGCCATCGGCTCGCTACACACCTTCACCGGACTCGGCACCAAGCGCGAGAAAAAGGTGCTCGCCCGCACGGTCACCGTCAACACGGTGACACAGGTCGACATCCCTCGCTTCCTCAACTGGTCTGAGCAGAGCATCACCTAGAGTCGCCAGGACCATGCGCCAAGAATCGAATACTCAGGGCGAGTCGCCATGGTAGTTAGGCCCAAGGTGGCCGACTACTGGCTGCCCAAAACACTAATGGACGGTGGGAGTTCCATCAACATCCTGTACCTGGACACGTTCAAGAGGCTCTAGCTCCTAGAAGCATCCATCGAGCCAACCCTGACGACCTTCCATGGTATCGTCCCTGGTCAGAAGGTGTACCCGATCGGGAAAGTGACACTGCCAGTCACCTTCGGCACTCCGGCAAACTACCGCATGGAAAGGATCGTATTCGAGCTGGTGAACTTCCGCAGCCCCTACCACTGCGTCCTGGGTCGCCAGGCATTCGCAAAGTTCATGGCAACCCCACACTACGCCTACAACATGATGAAGCTCCCCGGGCCAAGCGACATCATCACCATCCACGGCGACCCCGACATGGCCATGGAATGCGAGGACAAGGGCGCCGAGCCCGCCGACGCCGTCATCGCCGTGGAGACCGACCACGCGGAGGAGCTCATGAAATACGCAGGCAACATCAACAAGGACGACCCCACAATCTTGAAGAAACCAACCGCTGCGTACTCCACGTTCGAGGCAACCACGCACACTCGCACCGTCGAGCTCGTCCCAGGCGACTCCAGCCAGACGATCACCATCGGGGCACACATGGGCCCCGCATAGGAAAGCGCGCTCATCGGGTTCCTCCGTGAGAACCGCGACATCTTTGCATGGGAGCCATCTGACATGCCAGGCGTCCAGAGGGAACTCGCTGAGCACAAACTCAACGCCGACCCCAAAGTGCGACCAGTAAAGCAGTCTCTACGGCCCTTCAATGAAGAGCGCTATCGAGCAATCGCCGAAGAAGTCCAGCGCCTGCTCGCCGCAGGCTTCATCCGGCCAATCAAGTACTCTAAGTGGCTGGCAAATCCAGTCCTAGTTCTAAAAAAGAACAACACATGGAGAATGTGTATCGATTACACCAACCTCAATAGCGCCTGCCAGAAGGAGGAGTTCGTCCTACCGCGCATCAATCAGATCATCGACTCGACCGCGGGATCGGAGTCGCTGTGCTTCATCGACGCTTACTCTAGTTATAACCAGATCAAGATGGCGGTCGAGGACGAGGAGAAGACGGCGTTCATCACGCCATTCGGCGCCTTCTGCTACACGGCCATGACATTCAGCCTAAAGAACACAGGTGCCACATACCAGAGATGCATGCAGGAGTGCCTAGCAAGCCAAATTGGCCACAACATTCACGTCTACATCGACGACGTGGTGGTAAAGTCCACCCGCCAGGACGACCTGCTTGCCGACCTAGCCGAAACCTTTGCCAACCTGCGGAGGTACAACATCAAGCTGAACCTCGAAAAATGCACCTTCAGCGTCCCCACCGGATAGCTCCTGGGATACGTAGTCTCCAAGCGAGGCATCGAAGCCAACCCCACCAAGATCAACACCATCGCGTGACTTGGGAAACCCGAGAGCCTACGCGACATCCAGAAGTTGGCAGGGCGAGTCGTGGCCCTCAGTCGCTTCATCCCCCGACTAGGCGAGAAGGCAATGCCTCTCTACCGCTTGATGCGCAAGAATCCCACATTCCAATGGGACACGGAGGCCGACAATGCACTCAAAGCACTCAAATAAGTGCTACTCACGGCTCCACTACTCGCTGCTCCACTAGACAAAGAGCCAGTGCTCGTCTACGTCGCGGCCTCTACTCGAGTCGTCAGCGCCGTGATGGTCGTCAAACGACCGGAGGAGGTCAAGGAACGCCTCATACAGCGCCCTGTCTACTACATCAGCAAAGTCCTGACGGACTCTCGATAGCGCTACCAACAATACCAAAAACTGGTGTATGCGGTATTCCGAGCACAGCGGCGACTCCCACACTACTTCCAGGAGCACCCAATTACGGTGGTCTCCTCCGCGCCCCTGCAAGACATCATACGCAATCGCGAGGCGACCGACCGAGTCGCCAAGTGGGCTGTCGAAATCGGCGTCCACAACATCAAATACGAGCCCCACAAAGCGATCAAGTCACAAGCCCTGGCTGATTTCCTTGCAGACTGGGAAGAAGCACAGCAGCCAGTGAAGCTCCCATACCTCCACTACTGGTCGCTCCATTTTGACGGCTCCAAGAACGCAGACAGCGGAGGGGCTGGGGTCATACTGACCTCTCCCAAAGGATACAAGCTCCGCTACGTGCTCCACCTTAACTTCAAACCCTGCACCAACAACATGGCAGAATACAAGGCCCTCCTCCACGGCATGAGAGCCGCTAAGGAGATGAACGTCAACCGCCCACGACACTATGGCGACTCCGACCTAGTCGCCGGCCAAGTCGCCGGGACGTGCGACGCCGTCTGCCCAACAATGATCGCGTACCGCCAAGCTGTCGACCAGTTGGGAGGACACTTCGACGACTACTCCGTCGAGTGGATCGACAGGCGCAAAAACAAGGAGGCAGACGCCCTTTCCCGCATCGGATCGACCTGACAGGCGCCACCAGTAGGCGTCTTCCTCGACATCATCCATAAACCATCGGTCAGCCCACCAAAAGAGATCGATGTTGGGATACCGCTGCAACCAGAACCGGCCTTAGTCGCCATGGTTGTGGAGCCTAGCGACTGGACAGCACCATACGTCGCCTTCTTGGAGCACAAAATCCTACCAAGAAACGAGACGGAGGCGTGAATGATCATGCGCCGCTGCAAATCCTTCATCATCATCAACGGCGAGCTCCATAGACGCAGCGTGACCGGCGTGTTCCAGCGCTGCGTATAGCCAAAAGAAGGCCACAAGATCCTCCAGGACATCCACGCCGGCGACTGCGGCCATCACGCCGGCGCCAAGTCGCTAGTCGCCAAGGCCATGCGGCATGGTTTCTACTGGCTCACTGCACACACTGATGCCACCAACATCGTCCAACGATGCGTCGGGTGCTAGAAGTACGCCCACCAGATGCACCTCCCTGGCTCGGCACTCAAGACCATCCCTATCACATGGCCATTCGCCGTATGGGGCATGGACATGGTAGGCCCATTCAAGAAGGCCCAGTCTGGCTTCACTCACCTCCTGGTCACAGTCGACAAGTTCACCAAATGGGTCGAGGCCAAGCCAATAAAAAATTGCGACGGCAATACAACCACCAAGTTCCTACGCGAGCTCATCTACCGGTACGGCTACCCGCACAGCATCATAACAGACAATGGCACCAACTTCGCCAAGGGGGCCATGGCGGAATTTTGTGCAGAACATGGCATACGACTCGACCTCGCATCAGTCACCCACCCGGAGTCAAATGGCCAAGCAGAACACGCCAACCAGAGCGTCCTCCACGGGCTCAAGCCGTGACTCCAGGTGCCCCTCGAGCGCACCCCAGGATGCTGGGTCGACGAGCTCCCCTCTGTGATATGGGGGATCCACACCTCCGTCAGTCGCTCCACCGGGTTCACGCCCTTCTTCATGGTGTATGGCGCCGAGGCCGTAATGCCAACCGATCTGGAGCACGATGCACCTCGAGTCGCCAACTACGTCGAGGCGACCAACGAGGTTGCCCGCCAAGACAGCATCGACCAACTCGACGAGGCACTCGACCTGGCTCGCTCCCGCACCACCATATACCAGCAAGGACTCCGCCGCTACCACAGCTGCCGAGTGCGAACTCACACCTTCCAGGAGGGCGAACTGGTCCTACGACTGGCCCAAGACAAGAAAGGCATGCACAAACTCTCCCCTCCATGGGAGGGGCCATTCTCCATAGGCCGAGTCCTTGGCAATGACGCCTACTATCTCATCGACATACGGGGCGACGGCCAGCTCGAGGTCGGGAGGCCATGGAATGTAAACCTCCTCAGAAAGTTCTATACTTAGTACATTGTACTCCACTGACATATATAATGAAATTCATTCGAATCGCACAAATTGTGTCCACTCGCCATATTCTTGTGCCACTCGCACTCGTACATATTAGCAATATGCTACTCACGGAAGTCAACCTCTGGTCGAGCGACCGGCACGGCTAAGTAGTGCGGCACAAGGACACCGGAAATATTCGGGCCATGGGTCGTCCACGAAAGCACCAACCCAGAGCTGCCATTGGAGCCGCCTAGCCCGACTGGCCCATCGGGCTAAGACAACCGGTATACGCTTCTCACAATGACCTGTCCCTACCATCCTCGTGCAAAGCGACTCGAACGGTTAAGTACCACGCACGAGGACTCCACAAAAAAGGAACCCCCATGTGGCTCGGGAACACACCAAATAAGAGAGCTGCCTTGGACACGCCATGCGACTAGCTCTCCGGGCCAGGAGACGCGTTACAAACAACGCATTCACAACCTACAACAGGAACATGACCAATATGGTCGAGCATCACGCTCGGGGACTCGCCTACAAATCAGTCCTACTCGTGCTCGGGGACTCACAAATCATAAGACGCGAGAGATAAAATAGCGCACAACCAAAACAACACACAAAAGTATAAAATCGAGTTATACCCCAGTAAAGAGCGGACGCGCTCGGGGACTCGCTCAACCAAAAACAAACACACCACACAATCCTAGTCACAAATACGAGTCGATTGACTCCCCTTGGCATACATTGCAAAATACATTACAGCAGTCGCCACTTGGCATGCATCACAAATTGCACAATTACATTGTTTATTCCACAGGCCCTGATGAAGAAGCGGCGCCATCCCCCTTAACACGAACAAAAGGCTGCCACGGGTTCGTCGGGTACGTTGTCAGCGACTTCGACAATGATGACCGGAAGGGCTGCTCCGACTTCATATCGCGATGCCCCGGCTCGGGGTCGCTAGGCGCCAACACCGTCTCCTAGTACGGCAGCAGAGCCCCCATAGCCAAGACCCGATCGGCGTAAGGGGCGGCCTTCACGGTCAGCTTCAGCACCTCTGACATCTCCACCGTGCCGGTCGCCGATGGGTAGCCACTCGTCACGTCGTCCAGGTCGAAGTCGTCGGGGAAGTGGGCGAGACCTAAGCTCAATGCTGTGGTGGCCTCGCGCCTGAACGCCGAGCGCGCCATCCACTCCACGACGACAGGCACCTCCTCCAGATTGCGCCACACCTCCGTAATCCCCCAGGAATAACTTTGGTGGGGGACATGCCTTGAAGAGCTGCTTGGACGCACAACGCCGAAGCCGTGGCCGCGTTCACCACGGCAGTCACGCACTGCGAAGCATTGTAGGTTCGCACCACCGGATCGCTTTGGCCTATCACAGCTGCAAAATCAGACGTCAGTGAAACTATGGAACTCCCCAATCAGGGACTCGACAAACAGGTCAGGCAAAAACGGAGACTCACCAAGGAGTTTGCGGCAATTCTCCGTGACATGCTTCTCCAAGGCGGTTTGCTCGTTGTGCAGCCCCATGATGATGGAATCCGTGGCTTTGCGTTCTTCCTCAGCCGCAGCAACGACAGCCTTCGCTTGCTCCTCTGAAGAAACTGAGGACGCTTTCGCCTCCTCCAAGTCTTGGACCAGGGAGGCTATTCGTCCATTGGCCGCGTCCAGCTCGGCGACTGGAACATACCCTTCATGGTCCTTGGAAATCGCAACCGGGAAACCATCTGAAAGAGAAGCCATCAGCACGCCATACACAAATAGTTCGTACCTGACAGAGGAAAGGACAGAAAAGAAGACACTCACCAATAGTTTCCTGAAGCCGCTGGTTCGCCTCCTGCGCTTCGCGCAGATCACGCTCCAAGCACTCCCTCGCGGCCTGCTGATCGGTCGATTCCCTTTGCAAACCCTATAAACAAGCAACACATCTCAGCATTTGACAAAACGAAATCCCAGTTCCCAGCCGCCGAAATTCAGCGACCAAGAACTTGGGGACTGGAGAGTAGAAAGAAGCTCAATTCCTAGCCGCTGAAATTCAGCGACTAGGAATTTGGGGACTGGAGAGGAGAAAGAAGTTCAGTTCCCAGCCGTTGAAATTCAGCGACTGGGAACTCGGGGACTGGACATATCTGAATAGCGGCGCCGAGCATCCTGTGAAGTTCCCCGGCGTCAGTCGACGGGATCGTGAAGGAAGTGCGCCCACGACGGGACCCAATGTCCGCATCCATGATCTCCGGACTTTGCGGAGACTGGGTGTCCACCACGCCTGGAAATCCCCTAGCCATGAAACGCGGGAACATTGCCGACGCTCTAGCGAGGGCACTATTTGTCGTGGCCGGCGCTTCCGACGTGGCCACAGCCAAGACCGGCTCCGATCGCGCCGCCACCACTTCTTCGGCGACTGCCGCAACGCCAGGCTCCGCGGCGCCATCCGCGGCTGTGGCATCGTCGGAAGCCCCCTTCTGCTTCTTCACGCCTTCCACGGTCGCTACACCTCCGGCGGCTTTTCTCTTCTTGGGGAGATCGCCCCCTCCCGTGGTGGCGGCCGGTGGAATCTTTGCCACCGACGGATAGCCAATCTTCTTGGCTCTAGACCTGCCAGAATTCCCACAGTCAATATAACAACAATACAAAACAAGAGGCGAATCGGAGTGAAGAACTAATACTCACTTAGCGACTGGAAGAACTCAAAGCCCGGTGCTGATGTGCGCGGGCTTGTCCAATTCTGGACCCAGCTTGCGAGTGAGCCCCCTCTTGAAAATGTCGGAAGCCCATGACACCGTGGGCCTCCTCGACGATGAAGCCGCAGTCGCCGGGATCTCCGGCTCCGAAGATGCGGCCGCTATAGATGGCAGCGGCAATTCAGACGTTGCCGCCTCAGCCGCTTCTTGGCCTGGAACCCCCGAGACCGTTGGCGCGATCGCCACCAGGGGAACCTCTACCACTACCTCGGTGTCCTCGCCCTCCAACCCCTTCACCGGGATCGCATCCTTTAGGGCTTTACGCGAGACTTCGGGGGAATCTTCATGATTGGAGTCGTCATCCGACTCGAACACCATCGCCGATTTAGCCGGTGACGCTAGCTTCTTTGCTGGTGACTTGGGCTTGCGTGCTGGCTTCGATGGTGTAGCAGTACGCCGGGACGTGTGCTCATGCGCGACCTCGTCGCCCCCATCATGTTCGTACAGGCTGTGGCTCGCCTCGAATTCACGCTGCTTCTGCATACGGGTCTTGCGAGCCACAGGCGCCGGGGAGGAACTTCCTCCTCTTCACCGTCGCTGTCAGAGGAGTTCCCCTCGGAGTCTTCCTCCAGTTCCTGGGGAACCTCCTCATCGAGCGGAGGAAGCCAGCCCTCCAACACCTGAAAAAGCTGAGAACCACCACGAGTAAATACCAAATGCAGTGACTGGGAATTGAGGTGCAGAAATGGCGACTGGGGAGAAAACTTACTATGGGAGCTTCATTCTTCACGGGAGTGTATGGGGCGAGCTCGACCGCCATGTTGGAGAACTCCGCATCGGTGATCTTTTTCAGGGCGGCCTTTTAGTCCTCAGCCTCCCATGATTCCTTGCTGGTTCGGGAGGGATCGTGTTTCCCGCTGTATTCATACATCCAATGCGGCTAAGCCACCAGTGGAACCAGGCGCCGCCCGAGCCAGCAGTTGTAGAGGTTGATCGAAATCAACCCCTGGTCCTTCAGCTTCTGGATCTGGTCCATCATTACCGCGACGACCATCCTCTAGTCTTCGGGAAGCTTCTTCGGCGCCAGCCGACGAGGCTCGCTCCTCCCGGCGACGAACTCGGGAAGCGCCACCTCGCCGGAGGGAGTGGATTCTTTTACGTAGAACCAGCTCTTCTTCCACTCGCTGGCGGCCTTTTTCGGCAGGAGGAGCTTGACAAAATTGGCCTTCGGCTTCAGTTGGAACGTGACGCAGCCTGCGGCCAACATCAAGCCACCGGATGCCTCGCGACCGATGCAACCATGGAAGAGCTCCAACCACAGCGGTAAGTACGGCCTACAGCCAAGATAACATTCGCAGAAGGCGACAAAGATCGCCAGCTGCTCGATGCTGTGCGGGCCGAGATCTGATGGTTTGATCGCGTAATACGGGCAGAAGCGACGGAAGAAGAGCGAGGCGGGGAATCTTAGACCCCTTTCAAGATGGCTGGGGAAGCAGATGAATTCGCCAGGTCGCGGCTTCGGCTCGGTCTCAGAGGAGGGGGGAAATCGCTAGTTCCCCTTGCGGAGGACTCCGGCGTCCTCGAAGGACTTGAGCTGGGCTATGGTGCACTTGGATTTTCCCCATGAGCCTTTGGGGGGCGCCATCGGGTAGGACGTGGAGTCACACGGTGCAGAAAAGACGAATCGGAAGATTGAAGGCAGGGAGATTGAAGACAGGAAGAATGAAGAATGCGGAGAAGATTTGCAGAGCTGAAGCATCACTCCCCTTATATGGGAACGCCACCCACCAAAATTGGGATAGCCGTTACTCACGGTAATTGCGCCGAAGTTACTGTTGGAAATTCCAATGGATAGTTTGACCGGATTTGACGGTCCAGCTCCTTCATTCCACCCGCTACCCGCCAGTCTTTTCCACTCGCCGAAGCGACGACTTGGCAGTAGTAACATTCATTGGAGTGGCGAATGGAAACATGGGGAAATTCTCCTTGGTTCTAACGGAGTCCATCGGCGACTCGACTGGACGCCCAAATTGGGCTCGCCTACTACGAACGCCAAAGGGACGCCTGCGCCTACATCAACGATGGCCTCGGGGACTACTGATGGGGATATGTCAAAGGGGGTATGCCCAGCAGGACGTTCCGATTGGACCGAAGGGCCTGTGAATGCGCCTAAAGGACGGCGACTGGACTACGACTGACGGAGAGGCCCGGTGACTAGAGACTGGAGGCCCATGAGCGTACCAGAAGGCCAATCGGAATAGGTCAACACATCCTATCTTGTTAGGTGGTAGCTTGTAAACCCTAGCAAGGTGCCTCATATATAAACCTCCCTAGGGTATCCTGAGGACTTATGTTCCATCATACATCCCCTCAAGCGACTCGCTACTTAGACGCCGAGCTCGCCATCCCTGTAACTCGCTCTCCAATAATCCAATCTAGCAGGAGTAGGTCTTTACCCTACGGGGGGCGAACCTGGATAAACCCATGTGCATCCGCCCCCTTCTCGCACCGCAGATGGCCGCCAACTCTTCCCCGCGCTACAACCAATCCCTGCCAATAGCAGCGACTGCCATGGTCATTTCCACGACAAAACCTGAGATTTTTATTGATGAAGAAGGGGATGCCTTGGGCATCCCCAAGCTTTGACGCTTGTACTTCTTGGATATTTCTTGGGGTGACACGGGTGTCATCCCCAAGATTGAGCTTTAGTCCATTCTTCATCTCATTACATCGTTCTTCCCTTACACCTGAAAATTTTCCTTCACACAAAACTTCCCACAATCTTTATTAGCAACATTAGTGTACTCAAGATAATTAGTCTTTGGGTTTAGTTCCAACACCAATAAAACTTACATTAAAACACAAGCTACTGTAGCTCTTCCCTTAAAAAGATCAGTTCCCCAAAAAGAACCCAAAAAGAAATCAACAAGAAGCAAATGCAAATAATGGCAGAAATCTGTTAAAACAGACTAGCAGGTAAAAACCATTTTTTTTGAAAACCTTATGTTGCTCTAATAAAAAAGTGTTGAACTAACGAAAGTTGGATAACAACCTGGGGCAGAAGCACAAAACATTACAGCTCAAACCGACGTACAGAGATTTTACACGAAATTTTACAGCGAAGCATAAAAATCTGTTTCGGGACAACAACTTTCCCAAACATTACTTATCTCTAATTATAGACTACTCTTGGCTCAAAAAGAAAATAAAAAGGATAAGGAGCGGTTATTATAGAGGTAATAACTTCCAAGACTCATCTAAAACTTTTGGGTTATCTACGAATAAGTACTTTTCTTTAACGCCTTTAAGTTAGGCATAAAAATTTCGATGATGCTCTCATAAAAATTTCCAAGACTCATCTAAAACACATTTAAGTCTAACCCACTTCCTATGCATAGAAATCTTGTATGTAAATAAATTCCCAAAACACAAAGTGACAGGCATAGGAAGATAAAACAAGAGTAACTTCAAAACTTTCAGCACATAGAGAGGTGTTGTAGTACCATGAAAACTTCTACAACCATATTTCCCTCTCTCATAATAATTTTCAGTAGCCTCATGAATAAACTCAACAATATATCTATCACATAAAGCATGCTTTTCATGATCTAGAAACACATAATTTTTATCAAGCTCAAAAATATTGGGATTAAAACCTTCAAACCCACTATTAACAATTTTATAACAAGGTGACTAATCATTATCAAGAGGTATGGGGTTCCAAGATAAGGTCAATACCCCTCCAATCTCATTTTTAATAGTTGTACAATTAATATTATAAACCAATATAGGACCATCATCTAGAGCTTTGTCATAAACATTATCTAAGCAATGCTCTTTAGTACCATGCATTTCGAAGTTAGGCGCTGATAAAGGATTATCATAGATAACAGGAGCATGATTATCATCACAAGTTTGACCCATAGTAGATTTTTCAAAAGAATCCACATGAACATAACGTTCATCCTCCTTTCATAAGCATGGGGGACAATCAAATAATGTAAGGGATAAAGAGTTACTCTCATTAGAAGGTAGGCATGGGTAGCTAATCCATTATTCCTCCTTTTGTGCATCACTCTCCTCCTCTTTTTCATCTAATGAGCTTTCAGGTTCAACAATTTCTTCTTCCATAGGCTCCTGCAAATTGTGGACACATTCTTGTGCATGACTAAGTCTCTCTTTATAATCAATGATATAACAATTATTGCTGAAATTTTCTATGCAATGATCAAGGATATAAGAGACCATATCTTTAAGGTCTTTACAAGCAACACAGGTTTCCTAGTTTTTAGACATAAAGGATTCTATTTCAGAAGCTCCCACAAACAAAACTAATTGTTCTACTTCTTCAAATCCAAGATGAATATGGTTATTCCAATGATAGTTCATAATTATAAATTAATTACTAAAGCCACATTGGAATTTAAGATGTTTAGTATCTTGTTCAGAGCAACAATTTATATCATGGCGTTTAAGCAAAATTTTAGCAATTAGATCCAACCTTTTTAACACGACTCTCATGACTTTACCCTTATAAGATTCTCTATACCTTATAAAATCTTCCATGGAGGTTCTAGCCGGCGGTGGTTCATCTACTACCTTAGCAGTGATAGTAATTTCCCCAAATAGGAAACCGAGTGGGTTATCCATAATGAAATTGTGATTGGAGCAGACCTAGACATAAAAACAACTTGAAGTAGGAATCAATAACTTTTTTGTGTGTTTTTGATAAAGAAACAAGCAAACAAAGCAAAAATAAACTAAGCAAAACAAAAATAACAAAGTAAAGAGATTGGTTATGAGGGACTCCCCTTGTGAAGATGTCCTTGACTCCCCGACAATGGCGCCAAAAAAATAGCTTGATGGCCCAAAATATATCGAGCTCGTTGGGGAACCCCAAGAGGAAGGTATGATGAGCATATCAACAAGTTTTCCCTCAGTTATGAAACCAAGGTTATCGAACCAGTAGGAGCAAGGAAACACCACGAAGGTGTTGTTTCCAACTTGGAATCCTGCACAACACAACCACATAACTTTGCCCCCAACTTACAGTGAGGTTGTCAATCTCACCGGTTTTGCTGAAAACAAAGGATTAAACATATTGTGTGGAAGATAGTAATAGCTTGCAGAAAGTAAACAGAAAATAGCAAACAGTTGTAGATTGATGGTAAAATAAAGGACCGGGGTCCATAGTTTACTAGTGGTGATTCTCCTTAAGATAGATGACATGTTGGGTGAACAAATTACTGTGGGGCAATAGACAAACATCGAGAAATCATACATGCATATACTAATCATCTTGACTCCTATGAGATTTGATTGGGCATTACAACATTATACGTAGACCGTAATCCAACTACACTATGGCTAATAATCCACCTCCAGGTTATCATCCGAACCCCCTCCAGTATTAAGTTGCAAGCAATAGATAATTGCATTAAGCATTGCGTGTAAAGTAAACAATACAATTGTTCTATGAACAAAAGATTGCTGTTTTCTCCCTAGTAGCAACAACACATCTAGTACCTTAGAGATTTCTGTCACTTCTCTAGATTACTAGAGGCATGAATGCACTATCGAGCATAAATACTCCCTCTTGGAGTTGCTAGCATCTACTCGGCCAAGATATCTACTAACAACGGAGAGCATGCAAGATCACAAATAACAAATACATGATAGAATAAATAATCAATCTGAAATAGCATCTCAATATCCATCGGATCCCCGCAGACACAACATGTAGGATTAAAAGATGATCTTGATCATGAACGGAGCTCACAAGATCTAAACATGATAACACAAAGGAGAAGAACCAACCATCTAGCTACTACATGGACCCGTAGTCCAAGGATGAACTACTCACGCATCACACCAGAGGCTTGCATTGTGATGAAGAAGGCCTTTAAGGTGAAGTCTCCCCTCCAGCAGGGTGCCGGGAAGAGCTTCAGATCCATCCCGATCTAGGGATGGTGATGACAGCGGCTACAGACTCTTTCGTGGAATTTTGATCGGGTACTTAGGGTTTCTATATCGGAGGCAATATATAGGCGAAAGAGGAGGCCGAGAGGGGGACCTAGGCGGGCGCACCACCCCCAGGCGCGAGCCAGGCCTAGCCGCGCGGCCAGGTGGTGTGGCCGGCCCCTGGCCCCACTCCGTCTCGTCTTCTGGCTCTGTATCCCCCTCGGTGAAATATTGACTTTGGCTTTTGTCCCGTCCAATTCTGAGAATATTCATTTTCTGACTTTCCTGGAACCCAAAACAGCAGAAAACAGGCAGCTATCACTGTGGCATCTTGTTAATAAGTTAGTCCAAGAAATTGTATAAAAAGTAGCCCAAAGTGTGGACAAAACATAAGAAAGTAGATATAAACCAAGCATGGAACATCGAAAATTATAGATACGTTAGCAAGGTATCAACATCCCTAAGCTTAACTCCTGCTCGTCCTCGAGTAGGTAAGTGATAAAAAGAAAGAATAATTTTTGAGGTGACATGCACCATCATAGACTTGATCAAAGTATTTGTAAAACATTCATAGCTGGGATCAAAGTACTTCAACATAGCATGAAAGATAAAGCTCTAACAATAAGGCAAAGCAACTATGTTGGAACATGAAAAGGCACAAACAAAAGATTCATGAATAACAATGCTTTGCAAGACGTACGTTTGTTTCACATAAAGAAAACATAATAAGAATGGTATTGATCTTGTCCCTCATAGTGTAGCAAAACATAATTGCATAGGACACCTTCAAAGAAGGGTGACTAGATACAAATAGTTTAAGAAAAAGCAATATCAAAGTTATGCATCAATCAACAAGTCTTGGGACAATGCACATTAAACTAAGAATGGCCACTATGCTCTCTCAATAGGTGCATAAAGATAGAAGATGGAGACTCAACATAAAAGTAAAAGAAAGGCCTTCATAGAAGGAAGCAGGGATTCAAGTCTCATAAAGAGCTTCCAAAAATTATGGTACTTATTAGCTTTCAGCTCTCATTGCCCATATCATAAGCATCTTGAAGTCATTAAGGTTAAGGTGAACAAACTATGAAGTATATGCTTGACAAAGTATAAGTTGGAAATCTTATGTCCCTTGAATTCGAGGGCCTCTCCTCATGCTACTCAAGTTTAGTTACCGGTAAGTTCTTGTCATAGTAAGTACATGTGTATCATAGAGAACCGCCAACGAGGTACCCCTTACCCGATGATACGGAAAAATCCCCATATCAAAATGACAAGGCAAGCAAACAACAAGCATCTCAGCAATCTTCTTATTTACCATGGGGAAATGGTGCTTTTTCTCTCTTTCCTCTGTTCTCATCTTTTTTTCTCTTTTTTTATCAATCTCTATCTCTTTTTTATAAGAAGAATGCTTCATAGATTGATCATTATGGTTACGCTGCAGGTTTCCACCATGATTAGGCATGGATTAGACCAGCGGCCCAAGCGTTTCTCTAACACACATACATAACTCTATGGACTTACGATCTCCCCTTTCATTTCACACCGACGACATCCATAGACAAAAGAGCATGATATCAACTAGGTACAAAGTACAAGTGTAATGTTGAAAGCGTTCCCCATGATAGCATAGTTCTGCTAATCCCCAACATATAAGTGCAAGCATATACAACATAGATGACACAATGGTTGAAGTTTATTAAGGGCAAGAAAAGTAAAGTGTGCCATCAAGTTCGTGAGAGATTTAATCACTAGTTTTCTCATAACAAGTTTAATTCGTAAGGTAGATAAAAACATGAATATACTTGGAATAGAAAATGCTAATAGGTAGGTATGGTGGTCTCTTTGGAATAACTTGGTTTTATTTAGAGTTGGATGCATGAGTGGAACTCACACTTGGTTATGGAGGCTAGCAAAAGACTTGGAGCGACCAACTAAGAGAGCAATAATGGCCATAATCATGCAAAGCCACAAAACATCATTAATTAAAGCATAAAGTGATATTACAAGTCGAAAACTAAAGGATCATAAAGGCTATGGTGACTTGGGATAGTCATAACATGGTGTGAGCATGCGCCAAGTTAACCCAAATAAAGCATCAAAGGAGAATACCACAATACTATGCTTTAATATGCTAAAACAACGCATAATTCTTTCAAGGCACATTAAGCAATCTCAATTGTTTATAACATGTCATGCTACAGCAAAAAATCACTAGGCATAAAGCCAAAACAATATCAAGCATGACATGAGAAAGCATTAGCCACAGTCAAAAACAACCTCCTTTTACCACTTAAGCATGAACTATTCCTACTTTTTTCCAAACCAAACCAAACTTATTTGAAAACTAATGTATGAATGAGGGGATACAACCAATTTATTCAATCAAACTAAGCAAACCAAGCAAACAAAAACCAAAAACAAAAATGAAGACACTCCAAGAAAACACAATTGTGCATGAAACAATAAAAATGAAGTGTTTGGAAGAAACCTGAGATTTTTATTGATGAAGAAGGGGATGCCTTGGGCATCCCCAAGCTTTGACGCTTGTACTTCTTGGATATTTCTTGGGGTGAGACGGGTGGCATCCCCAATATTGAGCTTTAGTCTATTCTTCATCTCATTACATCATTCTTTCCTTACACCTGAAAAATTTTCTCCATACAAAACTTCACACAATCTTTATTAGCAACATTAGTGTACTCAAGATAATTAGTCTTTGGGTTCAGTTCCAACACCAATAAAACTTCCATTAAAACAAAAACTACTATATCTCTTCCCTTAAAAATCTCAATTCCCCAAAAAGAACCCAAAAAGGTATCAACAAGAAGCAAATGCAAATAATGGCAGAAATCTGTCAAAACAGACTAGCAGGTAAAAACCATCTTTTTTGAAAACCTTATGTTTGTCTAATCGAAAAATGTTGAACTAACGAAAGTTGGATAACAACCTGGGGCAGAAGCACAAAACATTACAGCTCAAACCGACATACAAAGATTTTACACGAAATTTTACAGCGAAGCATAAAAATCTGTTTTGGGACAGCAACTTTCCCAAGCATTACTTCTCTCTAATTAGAGATTACTCTTGACACAAAAAGCAAATAAAAAGAATAAGGAGCGGTTATTATAGAGGTAATAACTTCCAAGCTCATCTAAAACTTTTGGGTTATCTCTGAATAAGTAATTTTCTTTAACGCCTTTAAGTTAGGCATAAAAATTTCGATGATTCTCTCATTAGAAATATGAATTGAAGTAAAAGAGAGCATCAAGAAGCAAATTCAAAACACATTTAAGTCTAACCCACTTCCTATGCATAGAAATCTTGTATGTAAATAAATTCCCAAAACACAAAGTGACAGGCATAGGAAGATAAAACAAGAGTAACTTCAAAACTTTCAGCACATAGAGAGGTGTTGTAGTACCATGAAAACTTCTACAACCATATTTCCCTCTCTCATAATAATTTTCAGTAGCCTCATGAATAAACTCAACAATATAACTATCAAATAAAGCATGCTTTTCATGATCTACAAACACATAATTTTTATCAAGCTCAAAAATATTGGGATTAAAACCTTCAAACCCACTATTAACAATTTTATAACAAGGTGACTAATCATTATCAAGAGGTATGGGGTTCCAAGATAAGGTCAATACCCCTCCAATCTCATTTTTAATAGTAGTACAATTAATATTATAAAGCAATATAGGACCATCATCTAGAGCTTTGTCATAAACATTTTCTAAGCAATGCTCTTTAGTACCATGCATTTCGAAGTTAGGCGCTGATAAAGGATTACCATAGATAACAGGAGCATGATTATCATCACAAGTTTTAACCATAGTAGATTTTTCAAAAGAATCCACAGGAACATAACGTTCATCCTCCTTTCATAAGTATGGGGGACAATCAAATAATGTAAGGGATAAAGAGTTACTCTCATTAGAAGGTAGGCATGGGTAGCTAATCCATTCTTCCTCCTTTTGTCCATCACTCTCCTCCTCTTTTTCATCTAATGAGCTTTCAGGTTCAACAATTTCTTCTTCCATAGGCTCCTGCAAATTGTGGACACATTCTTGTGCATACTGAGTCTCTCTTTATAATCAATGATATAACAATTATTGATGAAATTTTCTATGCAATGATCAAGGATATAAGAGACCATATCTTCAAGGTCTTTACAAGCAACACAGGTTTCATAGTTTTAAGACATAAAGGATTCCATTTCAGAAGCTCCCACAAACAAAACTAATTGTTCTACTTCTTCAAATCCAAGATGAATATAGTTATTCCAATGATAGTTCATAATTATAAATTCTTTACTAAAGCCACATTGGAATTTAAGATGTTTAGTATCCTGTTCAGAGCAACAATTTATATCATGGCGTTTAAGCAAAATTTTAGCAATTAGATCCAACCTTTTAACACGGCTCTCATGACTTTACCCTTATAAGATTCTCTATACCTTATAAAATCTTCCATGGACGTTCTAGCTGGCGGTGGTTCATCTACTACCTTAGCATTGATAGTAGTTTCCCCAAATAGGAAACCGAGTGGGTTATCCATAATGAAATAGTGATTGGAGCAGACCAAGACATAAAAACAACTTGAAGTAGGAATTAATGACTTTTTTGTGTGTTTTTGATAAAGAATCAAGCAAACAAAGCAAAAATAAACTAAGAAAAACAAAAATAACAAAGTAAAGAGATTGGTTATGAGGGACTCCCCTTGTGAAGATGTCCTTGACTCCCCGACAATGGCGCCAGAAAAATAGCTTGATGGCCCAAATTATATCGAGCTCGTTGGGGAACCCCAAGAGGAAGGTATGATGAGCATATCAACAAGTTTTCCCTCAGTTATGAAACAAAGGTTATCGAACCAGTAGGAGCAAGGAAACACCTCGAAGGTGTTATTTCCAACTTGGAATCCTGCACAACACAACCACATAACTTTGCCCCCAACTTACAGTGAGGTTGTCAATCTCATCGGTTTTGCTGAAAACAAAGGATTAAACGTATTGTGTGGAAGATAGTAATAGCTTGCAGAAAGTAAACAGAAAACATTAAACAGTTGTAGATTGATGGTAAAATAAAGGACCGGGGTCCATAGTTTACTCGTGGTGATTCTCCTTAAGATAGATGACATGTTGGGTGAACAAATTACAGCGGGGCAATTGACAAACATCGAGAAAGCATACATGCATATATTAATCATCTTGACTCCTATGAGATT
Source organism: Avena eriantha (assembly GCA_910589775.1). Lineage (NCBI taxonomy): Eukaryota > Viridiplantae > Streptophyta > Magnoliopsida > Poales > Poaceae > Avena > Avena eriantha. The sequence goes on along the minus strand of OU342742.1, from coordinate 139,373,938 downwards.
TGATTGGGCATTACAACATTATACGTAGACCGTAATCCAACTTCACTATGGCTAATAATCCACCTTCAGGTTATCATCCGAACCCCCTCCAGTATTAAGTTGCAAGCAATCGATAATTGCATTAAGCATTGCGTGTAAAGTAAACAATACGATTGTTCTATGAACAAAGGATTACTGTTTTCTCCCTAGTAGCAACAACACATCTAGTACCTTAGAGATTTCTGTCACTTCCCTAGATTACTAGAGGAATGAACGAACTATCGAGCATAAATACTCCCTCTTGGAATTACTAGCATCTACTCGGCCAAGATATGTACTAACAACGGAGAGCTTGCAAGAGCACAAATAACAAATACATGATAGAATAAATAATCAATTTGAAATATCATCTCAATATCCATCGGATCCCCGCAGACACAACATGTAGGATTACAAATAGATGATCTTGATCATGAACGGAGCTCACAAGATCTAAACATGATAGCACAAAGGAGAAGAACCAACCATCTAGCTACTACATGGACCTGTAGTCCAAGGATGAACTACTCACGCATCACACCAGAGGCTTGCATTGTGATGAAGAAGGCCTTTAAGGTGAATTCTCCCCTCCAGCAGGGTGCCAGGAAGAGCTTCAGATCCCTCCTGATCTAGGGATGGATATGACGGCGGCTACAGACTCTTTCGTGGAATTTTGATCGGGTACTTAGGGTTTCTGTATTGGAGGCAATATATAGGCGAAAGGGGAGGCCGAGGGGGGGCCCTAGGCGGGCGCACCACCCCCAGGCGCGAGCCAGGCCTAGCCGCGTGGCCAGGTGGTGTGGCCGGCCCCTGGCCCCACTCCGTCTTGTCTTCTGGCTCTGTATCCCCCTCGGTGAAATATTGACTTTGGCTTTTGTCCCGTCCAATTCTGAGAATATTCATTTTCTGACTTTCCTGGAACCCAAAACAGCAGAAAACAGGCAGCTATCACTGTGGCATCTTGTTAATAAGTTAGTCCAAGAAATTGTATAAAAAGTAGCCCAAAGTGTGGACAAAACATAAGAAAGTAGATATAAACCAAGCATGGAACATCGAAAATTATAGATACGTTAGCAAGGTATCAACATCCCTAAGCTTAACTCCTGCTCGTCCTCGAGTAGGTAAGTGATAAAAAGAAAGAATAATTTTTGAGGTGACATGCACCATCATAGACTTGATCAAAGTATTTGTAAAACATTCATAGCTGGGATCAAAGTACTTCAACATAGCATGAAAGATAAAGCTCTAACAATAAGGCAAAGCAACTATGTTGGAACATGAAAAGGCACAAACAAAAGATTCATGAATAACAATGCTTTGCAAGACGTACGTTTGTTTCACATAAAGAAAACATAATAAGAATGGTATTGATCTTGTCCCTCATAGTGTAGCAAAACATAATTGCATAGGACACCTTCAAAGAAGGGTGACTAGATACAAATAGTTTAAGAAAAAGCAATATCAAAGTTATGCATCAATCAACAAGTCTTGGGACAATGCACATTAAACTAAGAATGGCCACTATGCTCTCTCAATAGGTGCATAAAGATAGAAGATGGAGACTCAACATAAAAGTAAAAGAAAGGCCTTCATAGAAGGAAGCAGGGATTCAAGTCTCATAAAGAGCTTCCAAAAATTATGGTACTTATTAGCTTTCAGCTCTCATTGCCCATATCATAAGCATCTTGAAGTCATTAAGGTTAAGGTGAACAAACTATGAAGTATATGCTTGACAAAGTATAAGTTGGAAATCTTATGTCCCTTGAATTCGAGGGCCTCTCCTCATGCTACTCAAGTTTAGTTACCGGTAAGTTCTTGTCATAGTAAGTACATGTGTATCATAGAGAACCGCCAACGAGGTACCCCTTACCCGATGATACGGAAAAATCCCCATATCAAAATGACAAGGCAAGCAGACAACGAGCATCTCAGCAATCTTCTTATTTACCATGGGGAAATGGTGCTTTTTTCTCTCTTTCCTCTGTTCTCATCTTTTTTTCTCAATCTCTATCTCTTTTTTATAAGAAGAATGCTTCATAGATTGATCATTCTGGTTACGCTGCAGGTTTCCACCATGATTAGGCATGGATTAGACCAGCGGCCCAGGCGTTTCTCTAACATGCCTACATAACTCTATGGACTAACGATCTCCCCTTTCATTTCACATCAACGACATCCATAGACAAAAGAGCATGATATCAACTAGGTACAAAGTACAAGTGTAATGTTGAAAGCGTTCCCCATGATAGCATAGCTCTGCTAATCCCCAACATATAAGTGCAAGCATATACAACATAGATGACACAATGGTTCAAGTTTATTAAGGGCAAGAAAAGTAAAGTGTGCCATCAAGTTCGTGAGTGCTTTAATCACTAGTTTTCTCATAATAAGTTTAATTCGTAAGGTAGATAAAAACATGAATATACTTGGAATAGAAAATGCTAATAGGTAGGTATGGTGGACTCTTTGGAATAACTTGGATTTATTTAGAGTTGGATGCATGAGTGGAACTCACACTTGGTTATGGAGGCTAGCGAAAGACTTGGAGTGACCAACTAAGAGAGCAATAATGGCCATAATCATGCAAAGCGACAAAACATCATTAATTAAAGCATAAAGTGATATTACAAGTTGAAAACTAAAGGATCATAAAGGATATAGTGACTTGGGATAGTCATAACATGGTGTGAGCATGCGCCAAGTTAACCCAAATAAAGCATCAAAGGAGAATACCACAATACTATGATTTAATATGCTAAAACAACTCATAATTCTTTCAAGGCACATTAAGCAATCTCAATTGTTTATAACATGTCATGCTACAGCAAAAAATCACAAGGCATAAAGCCAAAACAATCAAGCATGACATGACAAAGCATAGGCCACAGTCAAAAACAAGCTCCTTTTACCACTTAAGCATGAACTCTTTCTACTCTTTTCCAAACCAAACCAAACCAAACTTATTTGAAAACTAATGTATGAATGAGGGGATCCAACCAATTTATTCAATCAAACTAAGCAAACCAAGCAAACAAAAACCAAAAACGAAAACAAAGACACTCCAACAACAACACAATTGTGCATGAAACAATAAAAATGAAGTGTTTGGAAGAAACCTGAGATTTTTATTGATCAAGAAGGGGATGCCTTGGGCATCCCCAAGCTTTGACGCTTGTACTTCTTGGATATTTCTTGGGGTAACACGGGTGGCATCCGCAATATTGAGCTTTAGTCTATTCGTCATCTCATTACATCATTCTTTCCTTACACCTGAAATTTTTCCTTCATACAAAACTTCACACAATCTTTATTAGCAACATTAGTGTACTTAAGATTATACGTCTTTGGGTTCAGTTCCAACACCAATAAAACTTCCATTAAAACACAAGCTACTATATATCTTCCCTTAAAAATCTCAATTCCCCAAAAAGAACCCCAAAAGGAATCAACAAGAAGCAAATGCAAATAATGGCAGAAATCTGTCAAAACAGACTAGCAGGTAAAAACCATTTATTTTTGAAAACCTTATGTTGCTCTAATCGAAAAGTGTTGAACTAATGAAAGTTGGATAACAACCTGGGGCAGAAGCACAAAACATTATAGCTCAAACTGACGTACAAAGATTTTACACGAAATTTTACAGCGAAGCATAAAAATCTGTTTCGGGACAGCAACTTTCCCAAGCATTACTTATCTCTAATTAGAGATTACTATTGAGCCAAAAAGCAAATAAAAAGGAGAAGGAGCGGTTATTACAAAGGTAATAACTTCCAAGACTCATCTAAAACTTTTGGGTTATCTCCGAATAAGTACTTTTCTTTAACGCCTTTAAGTTAGGCATAAAAATTTCGATGATGCTCTCATAAGAAATATGAATTGAAGTAAAAGAGAGCATCAAGAAGAAAATTCAAAACACATTTAAGTCTAACACACTTCCTATGCAATAGGAATCTTGTATGTAAATAAATTCCCAAAAAACAAAGTGACAGGCATAGGAAGATAAAACAAGAGTAACTTCAAAACTTTCAGCACATAGAGAGGTGTTGTAGTACCATGAAAACTTCTACAACCATATTTCCCTCTCTCATAATAATTTTCAGTAGCCTCATGAATAAACTCAACAATATAACTATCACATAAAGCATGCTTTTCATGATCTACAAACACATAATTTTTATCAAGCTCAAAAATATTGGGATTAAAACCTTCAAACCCACTATTAACAATTTTATAACAAGGTGACTAATCATTATCAAGAGGTATGGGGTTCCAAGATAAGGTCAATACCCCTCCAATCTCATTTTTAATAGTAGTACAATTAATATTATAAAGCAATATAGGACCATCATCTAGAGCTTTGTCATAAACATTTTCTAAGCAATGCTCTTTAGTACCATGCATTTCGAAGTTAGGCGCTGATAAAGGATTACCATAGATAACAGGAGCATGATTATCATCACAAGTTTTAACCATAGTAGATTTTTCAAAAGAATCCACAGGAACATAACGTTCATCCTCCTTTCATAAGCATGGGGGACAATCAAATAATGTAAGGGATAAAGAGTTACTCTCATTAGAAGGTAGGCATGGGTAGCTAATCCATTCTTCCTCCTTTTGTGCATCACTCTCCTCCTCTTTTTCATCTAATGAGCTTTTAGGTTCAACAATTTCTTCTTCCATAGGCTCCTGCAAATTGTGGACACATTCTTGTGCATGACTGAGTCTCTCTTTATAATCAATGATATAACAATTATTGCTAAAATTTTCTATGCAATGATCAAGGATATAAGAGACCATATCTTTAAGGTCTTTACAAGCAACACAGGTTTCATAGTTTTTAGACATAAAGGATTCTATTTCAGAAGCTCCCATAAACAAAACTAATTGGTCTACTTCTTCAAATCCAAGATGAATATAGTTATTCCAATGATAGTTCATAATTATAAATTCTTTACTAAACCACATTGTAATTTAAGATATTTAGTATCTTGTTCAGAGCAACAATTTATATCATGGCGTTTAAGCAAAATTTTAGCAATTAGATCCAACCTTTTTAACACGGCTCTCATGACTTTACCCTTATAAGATTCTCTATACCTTATAAAATCTTCCATGGAGGTTCTAGCCGGCGGTGGTTCATCTACTACCTTAGCAGTGATAGTAGTTTCCCCAAATAGGAAACCGAGTGGGTTATCCATAATGACATAGTGATTGGAGCAGACCTAGACATAAAAACAACTTGAAGTAGGAATTAATAACGTTTTTGTGTGTTTTTGATAAAGAAATAAGCAAACAAAGCAAAAATAAACTAAGCAAAACAAAAATAACAAAGTAAAGAGATTGGTTATGAGGGACTCCCCTTGTGAAGATGTCCTTGACTCCCCGACAATGGCACCAGAAAAATAGCTTGATGGCCCAAAATATATCGAGCTTGTTGGGGAACCCCAAGAGGAAGGTATGATGAGCATATCAACAAGTTTTCCCTCAGTTATGAAACAAAGGTTATCGAACCAGTAGGAGCAAGGAAACACCTCGAAGGTGTTGTTTCCAACTTTGAATCCTGCACAACACAACCACATAACTTTGCCCCCAACTTAAAGTGAGGTTGTCAATCTCACCGGTTTTGCTGAAAACAAAGGATTAAACGTATTGTGTGGAAGATAGTAATAGCTTGCAGAAAGTAAACAGAAAACATTAAACAGTTGTAGATTGATGGTAAAATAAAGGACCGGGGTCCATAGTTTACTCGTGGTGATTCTCCTTAAGATAGATGACATGTTGGGTGAACAAATTACAGCGGGGAAATTGACAAACATCGAGAAAGCATACATGCATATACTAATCATCTTGACTCCTATGAGATTTGATTGGGCATTACAACATTATACGTAGACCATAATCCAACTGCACTATGGCTAATAATCCACCTTCAGGTTATCATCCAAACCCCCTCCAGTATTAAGTTGCAAGCAATAGATAATTGCATTAAACATTGCGTGTAAAGTAAACAATACGATTGTTCTATGAACAAAGGATTGCTGTTTTCTCCCTAGTAGCAACAACACATCTAGTACCTTCGAGATTTCTGTCACTTCCCTAGATTACGAGAGACATGAATGCACTATCGAGCATAAATACTCCCTCTTGGAGTTGCTAGCATCTACTCGGCCAAGATATCTACTAACAACGGAGAGCATGCAAGATCACAAATAACAAATACATGATAGAATAAATAATCAATCTAAAATAGCATCTCAATATCCATCGGATCCCCGCAAACACAACATGTAGGATTACAAATAGATGATCTTGATCATGAACGGAGCTCACAAGATCTAAACATGATAGCACAAAGGAGAACCAACCATCTAGCTACTACATGGACCCGTAGTCCAAGGATGAACTACTCACGCATCACATCGGAGGCTTGCATTGTGATGAAGAAGGCCTTTAAGGTGAAGTCTCCCCTCCAGTAGGGTGCCGGGAAGAGTTTCAGATCCCTCCCGATCTAGGGATGGAGATGACGGCGGCTATAGACTCTTTCGTGGAATTTTGATCAGGTACTTAGGGTTTATGTATCGGAGGCAATATATAGGCGAAAGGGGAGGCCAAGGGGGGGCCCTAGGCGGCCACATCACCCCTAGGCGCGAGCCAGGCCTAGCCGCGCGGCCAGGTGATGTGGCCGGCCCCTGGCCCCACTCTGTCTTGTCTTCTGGCTCCCTGTCCCCCTCGGTGAAATATTGACTTTGGCTTTTGTCCCGTCCAATTCCGAGAATATTCATTTTCTAACTTTCCTGGAACCAAAAACAACAGAGAACAGGCAGCTGACACTGTGGCATCTTGTTAATAGGTTAGTCCAAGAAAGTGTATAAAAAGTACTCCAAAGTGTGGACAAAACATAAGAAAGTAGATATAAACCAAGCATGGAACATCAAAAATTATAGATACGTTAGCAACGTATCATAGTACTATGGAACTGATTGTTATCTATGTAATATTCGTAACTTGTGATGATATTTGAAGCATCATGTGTGATGCTTATTATGATTATTTGTGATTTGTGTTAATTAAGCTAATGTAACACTAAATATAGAAATCCCTGGCTAAATTATTACGCCTAGTAGCATCATTGGGGGCACTAAATATTATGTCATGCATGGGTATATATGACATCACCGAATTGTGCCAACCACACCACAACTGCCATGATACCTAGGCAGTGCCTCCCTACATGGGTCGTGGCGTAAACACTTTGCTTCCATGGAAGCGCTAGCTCGTCGGCTCATGTTGTGCCGAGCAAAAAAATCAGCCACCGTTGCACAATCCCCGACATAGTTATGCCTGGTGGCTTTTTTGCCGCGCTAGCATGAGTGCAATGACTAGGACTGTGCCTCGGCCTCTGTAAGCGCCTGGGCCCAAGATCTGTGTTGTAGTGTTAATTAACAAACATTAACACTTACCCCTTGAACTATTTTGATATCCCCGAAACAATTTCTGTGCTTTCCAAACTATTCTCTAATATTCCGTATCTACTCAAAAGCGTCGACGAACCTTAAGTGTTTCACCCTATGGTTTGTGAACAATGTAGACATGATCAAGACACCTCTCTGATCAATAGTCAACATCGAGATCTGGAGATCCATAATGACTCCCACATATTCAACGATGAATCTTGTGATAGTATAAACTATAAACACCGTAACCAATTCCTTTTGTCTTGTGATACTTTACTTGTCTGAGATCCGATTGTCGGTATCAATTATACCTAGTTCAATCTCATCAATGACAAGTAATCTTTACTTGTTCTGTGATACGACATCCTTGTGAGCTAGTCACATGCTTGCAAGTCGTGTCAATATGATATCACTGAGAGGTCCTAGAGTATATCTATCCTTCATCTGGATGGACAAATCCCACTCTTGATCGATTAGCCTCAACTAATACTTCAGACTACCCAATGCCACCTTTATAGTCACCCTATTATGGTGTGACATTTGATGTCATCAAATCACTCCTTCGGTGTTAGTGATTGACATGATCTCATGGTCTAAGGATTAGGGATACTTCAAATGTGTTTGATACAATAATGTAAACTTAATGACTTGATAGAATTTCCATACTTACTTTGGGTGTGTGTTCATCACATCATTCTCCTAATGACGTGATCCCGTTATTAACAACATCCAATGTTCATGATCAAGAAACCTTGATCATCAGTTAATCAACGATATAGTTAAATGAGAGGCTTTACTAGGAAATCTTGTATGTTTATTAGACACACAAGTATTAATGTTTCCCGTTAATACAATTCTAACATGATGTCAACACCTGGATTTTTAATCCTAGATGCCTGTTATGCCATACATCGCAATCCCAGGATTACCATTTTTGCGAGACATAACAGATTGGATATCACAGTACATCATCCATTACAAACCATAATAAGGTCTTACACGAATAAAGGATCTCATGATCCAGTCTTAATACAACAAGCAGCGGAATAAATAATAAGCGTAGCGGTGGGGTCCATCTTCAGGGTCACAGGCAATGCTGACGACGGAAGATACTCCTAGTTATCATAGCCATACTAATGTCCTTCATCTTGGTAGTCTCCTTCATAGTCTGGCCATAGTAATAGCTAGGGACAAAAGCCATGAGTACTCTTTAAGTACTCGCAAACTATCACTAACAAGTAAGGTAGCAAACTATCACTCTAGGTTTATTTGTAAAGTTAAGTTTGAAACCTAAGCTGAGTTCAGAAACAAAAAAAGATAAAATAAGTTCTAGAATCACTTAAGTTGGGAAGCTAGTGTCATAGTCACAACCCTGTTGTGGTCAAGTCAAGATTCATCATTCATATCATAAGTCATTTTGAAAACATCTAACAACGGAACAGTATGGCCACTCCAACTATCCATAACCAGGGACGCGACTATTCGAATAGTTTGACACTCTGTAGAGGTGGTACACTTTCACCACAAGATTCGATACATCTGTCAGGGATAACCCTGAATCATCATACTTAGTATGCAGATAATCAAACATAACCTTTCCTTTACACACCCTAGTATAAGCACCTCTCCTGTGAGTATGGCCTCCCAACCATGAACATCTGTCATCTTGGGCACTGCATAGGTGGACAACATTGAGAGGTAGGTTCAGCTCAAACCTCTCCCACAAGGGAACTAATACTAATGCATATAAACTTCTGGCTAAGCCTTACCCAATTCAGGTATTGTGGTTGTACGGTAAAATTGGAATGGTATCGCATCTGAACCCAACCATCAGTTTTGTAAAAGGGCTAAGGCTCATGCCTCAACATTTTTATCATCATAAACCATTTGTGTTTCTCAACACATGTCAAAACATCTCAATAGAATCACTCAGAATTCCAAGGTTTTCATAATTCAATTTCACCAAGTATTCCCATCTAAAGTGACTCAAGTTCTAGTTTAGCTCTAAACTACTAAGTTAAGAGTGTTCACTAATATGGGATGCTAAGATCAATCTCATGCCATATAATGACATCTAAGTTTATCTAGATAGGTCCAGTTCTATACTTTTTATGCTACCTTCAAACAAGTAAAGGATTTTGGTAAAGTAAAGAAAGTAAAGCTTGTAAATAACATTTGGAGTAGGTATAAGTCAAAGGGGTATAACCAAAGCATGCCTAATTCATTGGCTTAGGTTATCTAGCTTGCAAGGTTTAGCTTGCCAATAGTAGATTGCTCAGTTTACTTGAAGTGCTAGGCTTGCATTGTTAATGATGGCTTGCCTTGGGTGGTGCAGTGGTTGAAGTTTTCTTCCTCCTCCTCTTGGTAGAACTCCTCCTCCTCGAAAGCTTGGTCGGTACTATCATCTATAAATACATACGGGATACACAATCACCAAACAAATCTTAACTAGTCTACTTAGCACACTAAGGCACAGATTTGATGATCTATTATCATCACAAGCATCACAAGGTTTAATTAACTAGTCTCATTCTTTTTATTTGAGAAAAGTAATTTCTACTCATTGTAATTAACTAAGTTTAATATTCTCTAATTAAAATATGGGATGATGTGGACACATGTCATCACCACATATTCTAACATATGGGAATGGGATTTAAATGTTGGATCCCATTTTAATAAGTTTAAGTTTAATATTTAATGATTTAAAGTGACTAGAAATGCCTATATAGCATTATTTTGGTACTAGTCCAAAGTCACTGCATGCAAACCTTAATATTATTACATATTCAGGTAGGTATGGTTAAATGTGATTTTTGAGAGTTGGAATCAACTCAAAAGCTATTATAGTTGATTTTATAAAAAAAATTGAATGTGCAAAAGCTTCTGTCTTGTTATTTTCACTAGGAGATATCTCTAACTCTAAAAGATTTAAATCCAATGGGCTTGGATAGAGATTTTCATTACCTTTCCAACACAATTGGAATCCCTCCATTCGGATATGTAAAACTCTTTGAATTGATTTTTGAACTAAGGCAAATATTTGATTTTAAGTCTAAATAGAAAAACCTAATTTGAATTAAACGGGTCAGCATGGGAACTTAAATGGGCTGGCCAATAATGCTCAGCGGCGTAGAGGGCGACTGACAGGCTGGTCCCGCATGTCAGCGGCACATAAAACCCAAAGCGGTACGGGAGATCTGGGCCAGACAATTAGAACACAGATCGACGGTTCACGGTCGTTGTCGACGATGGACTGGTCGCCGACGTGACCGAACCCTAAACGACCGGTGGGGGTTTACTTGGGACGTACCAGGGCTCCAGCTAGTGTGGCGAGGCGGGCGATCGAACTAGACGGCGACGACGAGCTCAGGCGAAGTCGCGGTAGAGGCTGAGGTGGACGAAATCGACGGGGACTTCTCCTCCTCTGTAGCGGCTACCTCCAGTGGAATTCCGGTGAACGGCGGCTCGAGCGGCTCTGGCGAGAGAGGGGAATTGGTCAGTGCAGAGAGGGGAGTGGAATGGTGTGAAGAAATGGTGCTAGGGTGGCCTCCTTATATAGGCTCGACGAGGGGACCGACGTGTGTGGGCTGGCATCTCCGGCGAGGGTGATATAGAGGGCTACTGGCGTGGGAGAGGTAGGCGGACAGTGGGTGGTCTGCTGGCGGTCAGCTATGGCGCAATGGTGCGGCTAGGGGCGGTGGCATGTGGTCAGGGGCTTCACGCGCTCTGGGAGACAAAGGCGGTGCTCGACGGTGATCATGGCGACTGTGGGTCGTGCGGCTGTGCACGGCCGTGTCTGGCGGGTTGCTGGGTTCAAGGTGGAGCTGCGTGCGCGATTTGGTGTCGGGGCTTGGTCTGTGGCGTGCTGGCGGCGATCGCGCTCTGGCGTGCGCTACGCACGGCGTAGAGAGAAAGGGCGGCGATGTTGTAGGGTGGTCGAGTGGCTGGGGCTGATCGAGGGGTGGACCGTGGGCGGCGGTGAGGTCACGCCTTGCTTCCTGGAGCGGCAGAGAGGGGCTGGTGGTCGCCTGTGGCTGGTGCACGCTTGGCCGGCGATCATGGCGTCGAGGTGGCATGGCACTGGCGCCAGGGGCTAGATCTAGGGTTGATTTTGGTCTGGTTGGACCTGGGGGAGACCAGGGTGATCAATGCACACCAAATGGCTCGACAAGATTAGCTCCAAAACAGTAATAGTTAGGCCATAATGATTCTGCTTACAAGGTGTTCGATCAAATAGCCGCAAGAAACATTTGTTTGAATTTTGAGTTGATTTTTCGTGGAGTGATGTATCTTATGCTTAAGCATCTAGGTGTGCTTAGTATTTTAAAATGGAGTTCATTTGAGTTGTTTTTGAAATAGTGTGATCTTGATACATACACTAGATTCAATTTTCAAATGTCATTTAAAATTAGAGTTTGAATGATTTTGGGAGATCACAAAGTGAGCCTTGGCACAACACTACTTGTACTAGCAAGGGGTGCAAAGAACCACAATTTTCTCTGTTGGCATTTGAGTCCTAGGAACACCCAAAGTGTCCTAGTTAGTTAAAATGGCACAAATGATCATTTCCTTATTTTATTCTTTTTGGTTTCTTTTTATTTGAGATTTGTTTGGGAATGATCTAGATGATGTTTAACTCACCTTAGAATAATTTTACAACCAATGGATCACTCAAACATGGCAATTCAAAACAACTCCTAATTTAAATGCACACACATATGAATGCTTAATTATTTTAAATGGAAAAGTTTTTGTTAATCCTAAATTACGTAGATTTGATCTTGATTAATTTTAGATTAAGTTTTGGGATGTTACACATGAGAAATAAACATTTATCATAAATATGGAATAAGATAATGACCACTTTATTATTACCTCTTGGGCATATTCCTTTCAACTCTACCATTACTATCGACCCTCTCATCTCATTTACATTCATATTGTTGTATTTCCTAGACTTTGTTGTGGATTTGCATGAGTATTCACCAATCCATTGGTATTCCATTCATAGTACTATGATGATGTTGATTGACTTCATGTGTGATTAGTTTACCTTGTTCTTGGGAATATGGAGAAACCCTAACATGATGATACATTGCAATAAAGATAATCTATAATCTTATTTATGAATATGTATTAGTTTTCTTTCTTGGGCATGTGATGGTGTGAAGGTGCTAGCTGACATATTGCATTGGATCATTACTCATGTGTTTAAGGGGAAATAAGAGGGGACTCACATATCCTGATCCATAACCATGGGGCAACCCTTAATAGTAGGAAATCGTGGGTGGCTTTACTAAGGTTACTATTGTGGTTATGAGGGGTTAAATATAAGATGGCTTGTCTTTGATCATCTATATTGGAGCTTCTCACATACATATACATGAATGATAATATAGATATATGCTAATCATGACTAAACATAATTTCTAGTGGTGGATCTAACACTCCCTGAAAATGCTTTAGTCATATTGCAGTTTCAAATATCTTACATCACGAACATTTTCCTCTTTACATTCATTACTTATTACTGCTTTGTTCACACACACACTCAAACACTCTCAAATACCCCTACCTGAAATCAAAGACAACTTTCAAGAACTTATTGATAAATAGTGGCGACGAGCATTAAGACCTTTACCAATAGCTCTCCCTAGATTCAATACTCTTATTTCAAAACTATCTACAAATGATATGTGCTCTTGCAGCCATTAGAAGGTAACTCCAGTTATGTTTATCCAATACGTTTGTCCCTCTAGCAATATGATTTGTTATGTAAAAATACAATTATTTATTTTCTACCGCTTTGGTTGAGCTCATATCCATTATGTTCAACATATCCTCCTCCCAAACTCAGGAAACTGGAAACAAAAGACGACCAAGATTGGTTGATACTCCTTTGTTCGGAGAACAGGAGGGGGTACCAGTCAATCGTGTCCGTACTTGTGCTTTAGGTTTTGTGAGTTTGGGAAGAGGGGTACATAGAAGCAAAATTGTTTTATAACATGTTTGCGTAGGATGGGTTACCTCTATTTCGGAGAAAGAAACTACAACTCAAAATTCAATCAACATCTAAATATATAATCCAAATATATCATCCGTATTTGGATTGGTTGGAACTTAGGCCGATTCCATGTGCATTTGCTGCAGCACAAGATAGAAGGATAGGCACGCAAAGCTTATCAGAAGGTGAATCACAGAGATCACTTGGGGGATCCCATGAGTTCCATCGTTCGGGTCGCTCGAGAAGGCTCGTGCACCGCACGGAGCTTAACGACGAGATATTGGGTCACAGTCCCCACCTTATCTCTTTCTACTCTTTTCTTCCCCATGATTTTCTCCTCTACAACCACCATGCAGGGCGCCACATGCCCAACTCGCCAACACGTGAGCTTGCGTCGCCATAGCCAGCAGGAGTCCCTCCTCCACAGAGAGGCGATCCTTGCGTCTGTCCTAGCTCCTCTATCATGGGGCCCTGCGCTGGACATTGCCGCTGCCGCACCGACCTTGATTAGGGGGCAAGAAGGCTCTATAACCAGCGTGCGGTCATCCGCATCCTTCATTGGACCTTCTCTAGGCTTAAGCCATGGCCATCGGGAGCTACAACACTCAGGACAGTGTTGTCATGGAGGCAAGGGCGTATCTAGTATGGGTTCCATGGGTGCCAGGGCACCCCCTAAAATATGCAGATTCGTTTTGTTTGTAGCATTGAGTCTTATTTTATGTGTATTATATGTGTTAAAAAATACCTGTAAATGATATTTAAGCTACCAATTGGCACCATTTCTGATTTAATCCTACATTTGCCATGGCATGGGGGAGGCGTTGTTGTGAGTCATGGATACTGCCGACTACTGTCGTCGTTGCTATAGACGGTCGGCATCGTTTGATAACGACGTCCCATGGATTTTCTGTTGCGGACTCAAAGATTTGCTACGTACCAATTTTTTGCTATATTTGCTGTCATCAAGAGGCTAAAATAGCACACTTTTTTTCTATATGTACCCTAGGGCTCAGAGATTTGCTAGGACCCAGAGATTTGCTATATGTATCCTTTAGATCGGGACGGAGGGAGTATGTGAGGACATGGACTGAAGTGCCAAAATCATTGCTCCTTATAATATACTAGGTGGACATGCACGCTTTTCCACACCGCCTATAGTTTATTTGGCAGAGTGTCGTAGCTGTATTGTACTCACTGCAAGTAACACATTTTTTCGTTTATGTTATCATAAATTAAATATATGAGCTTGTGCGGATTGAGTGTTTTAATTGGTAGACAAATGTATCATTCACGTGTTAGATATGTCTGAAACTAAGAGATCTGACCTTAGATACAAGAAGCAGGTCATTGTTTAATATTGAAACTTATAAGAAACATAGGGGTACCAGTGTTTCTTCAAGTAAACAAAATGGTACATCGAGCAAACTTCAAACAAAAATACATTAAGCAATAGACCAAGTTTAGTACCACAAGAAAGTGGCATGTTACATGATCAAGGTAAAAAAGCTAATAATGTCAAAACAAGCTAACTTATGAAGATCACACGGTAACCTTGTTCGACTTTCTTAAAATCGATGCTTGTAACTATTTGGATTGCAGAGCTCCAAGGGAAGGCACCACTTTGTATTCAACACTTATAAGTGGTTGGATTATTAAATAATTAGTTTAGTCAATATAAACAACCGGATTATATATATACTAATTCTATGCAGGAGTTATACTTGATATATTCCAAATTGTTCACTAGTTCAATAAAATTTAAAAGAGAAGGTATGGTTGGAAGTTGCACAAATCTTTACATAAAAGTAAGATATAATATGTAATCAAGTTTGATAATTTATGTACATCAAAATGAAAAATAGAAATTATGACATTTCTTTTAGACCCACTTAGTCGATGGAACCCGCTTGTTCAATAATCATAGAGCATGCTCGAAGTCAAGGGCGTTGTTTTTAACTCATGTAGAAACTGTAGAACATGTATCAATTTACACAAGCATCTCATGTATTCTCAAGATATGCTAATATATTAAAAAACAAATTCAGTTGCAGAGCCTAAGGGGGGGGCAAAATCAGCTTATTCTGCTTTGTTCAGGAGTAATACATGTTAATTGTTCAAGTGACATGAAACACGACCGTTTCTCGCAAGACACGACCATTTCTCGCCCTGTTAACACTCCACGCTTTCCGTTCAGCGATTATTTTGTTCGATCACTGTAGATTCCCAGTTCTGATCAATCGCTCGGCACTGCGTCATCGCATGTCTCGCGAGCCTTATCCTTTTCAATTCCTTTTTTTCACCATATGTCCCTGATTTTTCCAGTCAAAAGCGGTGAGGATAATGCGACATCTTCGCATAGTCCTGCATAGGAGCGTATCTACCCGCGCCACCCCCTTTCTATCACCTCCACCATCCCACGGGCTCACCTCCTCCTTATATTCCTCACCACCGGCAAAGCGTGGCGGTGGACAGGTGCACGAGGTCAAGGGAGATGTTGAATTTGTACTGGCGGGTTCAAGGTGAGGAAGCAGAGGCGGGCGACGCTGGATGTTGGAGATGGATGGGAGGCGGTGGGTGGACTCGTGAGTGGAGGGGGCGGAGGGAGCGGAGGTGAGAGGGAGAGCTTGGGAGGGGAGGGGCCTTCTCCTTTTCAATTCATTTCTTTTCGCCGTCCGTCCCTAATTTTCTAGTCAAAGCGGTGAGGATGATGCGACATCTTCGCATAGTCCCGCGCATGAGCGTCTCTATCCGCGCCGCCCCCTCTCTCTCTCTCACCCCCACCGTCCCACACACGCATCTCCTCATTATCTTCCTCACCACCAGCAAAACGTGGTGGTGAAAGGGTGCGCGAGATCAGGGGCGATGTTGAATCGTTACTGGGCAGGTTCGAGGCAGGGAAACATAGGTGGTCGATGCTGGATGCGGGGGTTGGAAGGGAGGCCGTGGCCTCGTGAGTGGAGGGGGCGGAGGGAGCGAAGCTGAGAGGGAGAGCTCAGGAGCGGGGGTGGCACACGTTGCTAGGGGAGACAGAGGAGGGGTTGTGATGGGCAGGAGCTCGGGACTCGAGAGCTCGGATGGAGCGGAACGGGATCGAGATGAGGGTGGGGGTGGGGGCAGGGACGGGGACGGGAGGGACCAGCTCGTAAGACTTCGGCTAATACCTGAAATTGCATGTTTGAGATGACTCAGAATGGAGATCACATGGTCAGAAACGCGCGCGGGGCGGCGGCAGAGGCCTCGGATGGCTCGCTTTTGTTCAGTCTTAAGCTATAGTATAATATAATAATATAAACATACATATGGTATAGACCAGGTATAACTGCTTGCCGGTTACCAAGAAAATAGGGATGTATAGGCAGCGTCCTTCACTATATATATATCACTCGTACACAGCCGAGAGTCGATGGAATTACCAATCCAATAGCCACTGAAGGAAGATACAATGAACGCTGGTAGTGGTAGTCGCTCTGTAGCTACTCCGCCAAACCTGCCGCTCTCCGTGCGTGTGTCTGCAGAGAGGGAAGAATGGTCGGAGGAACCCATGAGCCCTACCGGAAGACTCATGGAAGATGTGGGCATCCACATCGTCGCCATATTAGGGCTTGGCAAACCACTAGACCTACCCGTCTTTCGCGCTGGTATCGAAACAGATTTACTTCCTCGATACCCACGCTTCTCCTGTATTCAAGTAAGTCTGAAAGCTCTTTGCTTCTTTCATTCATATCTGAATTTTCATGTTCCTAGCAACGTGAATCCGGAAAGTGTATTACTGGTGATTTTTCTTGCTGACCCTGAAAGAGAAGATAGCCATGGCCCATGGAATCGTGCGTCTAATTTCTACTAATACTGTCTTTCTTCAGCCCAGTAATACTTCTTCGCAAAAAATAAAACAAGTGCTGCAATATACATGATGAAGTGCCCAAATCAAACTGTTGTTTTGTCGACTAGCCCTATCTGCTAATACTCCCTTAAAGGACACATATTATAAATGATGTAATCCCAAAATCCTCCCACCTCCTAGGCAAATAATTTCAGCGAAAGAGCCAAACAGAGGATTACTATGAGCCAAATTAGTCCAATCACAGGAAGCCTTGAGATTTGGTAATGTGTCCTTTAAACCAGGATGGCGGAAGTAGTACTTTGCACTATGCCATATGGGTGTGTCTGTTGGACATAGGTCATCGCTACTTGCCATAGCTTCTCTCTCAATGGTTTCTATCCACCACCAAGCCATTTAATGTGGTCAAGTATTGTCAACAAACAACAATGATATATACACACTAGAACTGAGAAAACTTGGATATGGACGACAGCTACTCAATCCCTTGGACAGATACTTCCTCCCCAAATAATAATGCCCGAGAAATGTGTCATAGAAAATATCCATTGGAATTCTTCGAATGAGGATTCAGCATATAGCTTTATTTCGGGTGAATGATATATATTTTTTGTCAAACTGATGATCAAATTTGGAACTTGAAATACGTGTACGACATGTAATTGGGGACGGGGAAGTGCAACCTTTGCACGCTCCTGGAAGATGATACTATACAGTCTAGTCGATTTATTAACCCATACTACATATGTACAGGTAATGAATGATTCCACGGGTGGCAAGCCGCGGTGGGAGCGAACGACGGTAAACTTGGACGACCACATCATCATCCCGAGGGTCGATCCTACTGCTGCCGCATCTAACCCTGAAAAGGCTGTGGAGGACTACATGGCGGCGCTGACCATGGTCCCCATGGATAGGCGCCGCCCTCTCTGGGAATTTCACTTCCTCGACTTCCCGACCTCCAAGGCGGCCTCCACCATGGTGCTCCGCATACACCACTCCATCGGCGATGGCATGTCATTCATGACGCTCTTCGTAGCGTCATCCAGAAGCACAGCTGACCCATCCAGGCAGGCGGCCATGCCACCGCCACCCAGGCGTACCGGGGAGATCTACCAACGGAGGCCACGGCCTCCGCTGTCATCAGGCAAGGCCTTGCTCGGCTGGTTTTTCTCTTACCTTGCGCTGGCGTGGCACACACTGGTGGACAGTGTGTTGCTTGTCGCAACGATACTGTTCTTGAGTGATCCGCGCACGATGTTCATGCGTGCGGGCAGCAGCCGCAAGGCTCACTGCCGCAAGCGCTTTGTGCATCGGAGCCTTCGCCTCGACGACGTCAAGCTCATCAAGACAGCCATGAACTGCGTACGTTAAACGCCCCGTTTATACATGTTAAAATGTGAAACTAATGCTACAACTACACTGAAAATAAAGTCAGTATAGAAACAACATATCATCAATTAAGAGTAGCAAGTCAATTGCGTATTGTCTGGTTTTTGTATAGAAACCCCAAGTTAGAATGTTTGTTTTTGTAGTTAACGGTCTTGATTAGATTTTATTTTAGTACAGTTGAGTCTGACCGGGTAATTACTCAATGGACATTATATCTCCCTCTCTTTTGTTTATGCAGACCATCAACGACGTGCTAGTCGGTGTTACTTCAGCAGCTCTTTCACGGTATTACTTCCGAAATTCTGGTAAGTGGTCTATATATCTCACTGTCTGACAACGACTGTGGGTTCTATACAAGACAAAAGATGCGGTAATTGTTACACTTTTTTCTTATATTCAATGCTAGGTGACATGAAAACTAAGAAAATCTGTTTGCGGTCATTCCTCCTTGTCAACACAAGGCCGGTCTCTAATCGACAAGTAAGATATGCTTTCTTCTAAGAAATACTAGCCACTACATGAACATTATTATAACCCCTTCATAACAATTTGGTACAACATAAATTAATTTCATTTTCTTCTTACAACTATGAACAGGCATATGTTACCAAGGTGGAGACAGGGAATCGATTTAGCAGCCTCATCTGCCCGTTTCACATAGGCGTGCATGATGATCTCCTTGAGCATGTTCGGAAGGCAAAAAGGGTTATGGATAGGAAAAAAAGCTCTTTAGAAGTGAAGATCATACAAGTGTTTGGTGATTTTTTTGTGAAATACCTTAGTGTCAAGGTATATTCCCCACTAGCACATTTATACTCTCTGTATCTCAAATTACTCTGCCTTCTAGCTTTAGCTGAAGTCACACTCAGAAAATGTTGACCAGGTGGTACATAGAAATAGCAATATCTATAATATCCGATAAATATTATTAGAACTATAGTGGAATACACTTGCATTCTATATGCATTTGATATTCTAAAGGTTGCTATTTTTCCTATATAACTTCGGAAAGTTTGTATTTGAACAAAGCAAAAATGCAAGGTAGTTTACGAACGAGGAAGTACTTATATGGATTCCCATGATTTACATTCCACAAACCTTGAGCAAGAAATGTATATTTATTCCTACTTCTAATATGTTACAACTTGTCAACGGAAGCAGATCGGAGCTTGTTTCTTGCACCTCTTTCTGACACGTACAACAATAATGTTATCAAATGTCCTTGGACCAGCTGAACTGATAACATTATGTGGGCACCCAGTTGTCTTCATGGCAGGAAGCATCTACGGGCAACCACAAGTAAGTCACACATGTTCCTACGTCCAAAAACATAAGCACTCTTAGGTTACGCTGAAAAAAACAATCTTGAATAATATGTGTTTTTGTCAACACAAAGCTCAACTTGCTATATGGATATTGCTCCTATTTTTGGACCTATGATTCTTTGATAAAGCATCCACACTAGGAAGATCATTGTTGAAATCATTATATATTAAACAAGTTTCTGCTTTCCTTTTTTGTGAGACAAGACAGAAGTGTTGTTTCAAATAGTTACTGGTTCTGTGTTTCTTTTTTTATGTATGGGGATCTCAATGCCAACCCAATCATTATACTACATCCCTCCATGCTTGTGGAGCCTTTTCGAAATTTGAATCTTATTTTGACTATGAATTTTACTAATAAAACATAACTACATACCCAAAAAATTACAATAGTGTCATCTTATTTGAAAGATGTTTCTGGAAATAAAGTTCATTTTATTAGTGAAATTACAACCAAAGTTAGGCTCAAAATTTGTAGAGGCATTACAATTTGCAAACCCGGTGGTACCATTTATAGAAAGGATCTTTTTGTGGACAAATGGAACAGTGTGTATGGTGGGATTTTCATTTCTAGTTTACATCCTATTTTTACTCGCAAAGTAATTAATTATTGAATATTTATTCAAAAAATAAGAGCAAGAGGCCCCCCAAAAAAATTATTCTTAAATAGTAGAAATATATACAAGATGGAAGGGAATGAGGGAGTGTACAAAAGGGCCTAGCCTATGGGCATAGCCCAAGAAAACTACAAAGCGTCTAGCTAGGCTATAGAGGGGATTTCAGATCATCCTTCATTATGTAAGAAATAAGGAAGAGGTCTCTTTAAAAGAAAAGGACCAAGCCCTAATAGTAGGGTGTAAGATTATAAAAAATGAGAGCAGTCCTTTGCTTCCATATGTTCCAGGATGTCGTGGCAAAAGCATAAAAAGGAAGGCCTTGTGAAGTTGTGCTTGGTCGTGGCAATCATCTGCGGGAGTTCGAGATTTTCTTCAAGTGTGATGTTGATGGTTGCCAAGATTTCCTACTGAAATTGCAGCCCCAAAAATGAAAGCGCTGACAAAAACCAGTGGGACCACCAGTCGACATCACAGAAATAGAATTCTCTAAAAATAGGTGATGCATGTCCCCCAATTCATCCAAACAGGCGATTAAAATTTTCTACTCCTACTATAGTAGTACACTTTGGTGTTGAATATTACTCCATACTACTACGTACTCTAGATGATATCAAATTTTGAGCCATGATTTTCTAGCAAACCTTCATCATAGAGGCAGCTGAGGCCGGTGTCACTGAGAGTAAAGTTTTTGCTTATGAGCATATCCTTTAGGTTTAGGAAGTCATTAGCGAGGATCCAGAAAAAGATTTAATCTTGGTGTGCATTTAGATTTCTAGATCCAAGAAAAAAGATGGGGACTTGAACGTGATCAAAGCTCAGCTTGTAGATCTTGTTGGCAGAGAAACGAGTGCCCCAACTATATGAGCATGCATCATTTTTCTCAACATTTCGGGTGGATCTGGTTTGGCTTAAAAGGTGATTGAATTCCTGAAATTCCTAGAAAGCTTGGGCGGACAAAGGAAGGTGAAAGGCATCAATGGGCGGACAAAGAAAAATGAAGAGTAAACCCTAGCTAGCTATGTATGTACAATATATTTTATTTTAATGCATAGGAAAAGCTTTGGTTTTCCTGATAACCCAAGCTTCGGTTTTCCTGAAAACCCAAGCTTCTTAGAGAAAGAATGTATAGACCCCTATTTAGTAAAAGGAAAAATAAATGTACATGCAAGGGTGGATGTTTGAGAGAAACTCCAAGGTCATCCCTTATATCTCCCCGATATGTTCATGTGTCCTCAGTTTGTCCAAAACTCATCCTCCCATGGGCATATACCTAGCTTATATGTCCATCTTGTCCATAGTTATGTCTGTGTCCCATTATTTCTCCCCAAATAGAGAGGGGGGGAGAGGTGGGGATTCCTTATTCTCTGTGTGGTCCATATGGCATCCACAGACCCAACCCAAACACACACTCTCCTTATCCTCATTTCTCCATGCATGACTTCCTCTAACCAACTACGCACCGCGGCCTAGCTCCGAGCTACGGATCACGGGACGCATGAAGCCAAGATCTGCATGTTGACCCTTTCTCGCCATCTTTTACGTCCCGCTCGACATATGTGTGCTCCACTATGGCCATATTATTCCGATTTCCTATAGGGTGAAAGCTCCTCGAGTTGTGACCGCGACATGGTATTGTCGTCTCCATGTGCATTGGGTTCTTCTAGATGGCCGTGAGCTCTCAGTTCAATTTTATAATTGTAGTTGTTAACATTTGACTAGATCTCCACATTTTTACAATAATTGTAATAATGATTAGAAAAATTTATCGGATTTGGTGAATGATGTTGTAGCAACTAATTTCAAATTGAAATATTTAATTTTTATGTCAATATTTTACTTTAGTTTGTATGATAATATATAATGTGAAATTTGAATTATTATTAAACCATTATGTATTTCAATATTTATCTTCAAATTTGTAAGGGTCGAAGAGGAAATAATATAAAAAGAACAAATGGGTGGACAAATAGCGGATGCCCTTTGGTAGCATGGATAATCGTGTGCATCAATTTATCATTTGGAGTTACTCTGACCTCAAGATGACCTTTGGTACCCATGGGACATTTTCTCAAGATTTTTCCTTGCTCCGATCTAGGGGTTTATCTAGTTATGTTTTCTTCTTGGATTTCAAAACAAATCATAGATGTGGTCCGCGTTATAACGTGTACATCTTCAAATTTCGGTGCAACACTATGATCAAATACATCTTGTACATATAATATCAAGTGATGCTCTAGTATTGTTTCAAACCCACTCTCTATTGTATTTACTCCAATTTGTATTAAAGTGTCCATATTTCTTGTGTAGGCTCTCACTGTGCACTACGAAAACTATGGTAACACTATTGAGATAACTCTAGCAGTTGATGATGCACAATTTCCAGATTGTCATCAACTTTTGGATGATTTTGCTGAAGCAATCAGACTCATGAAGGATAAAGCCAGCAAGCCTCCATACATCAAGGTCGATATAGTGTGACTAATTTCCAAATGGACAAATGGATAGGAGCACCATGTCAAGGCCCCTATATGCTACTATGTGTACTACTATTCATATGTGTGTATTTTAATTGTTCTTGTGTACGTCTTTTGTATTCTGTATCATACTTTTTTGCAAAAGGGAATATCTATTGATTAAATCACAAGATTACAATCTGCCTGGCAAAGAGCTAGGACTTCAGCCGACCCAGAGCGAGGCCAAGTAATAGTTCTAGCCAATAAACGACCAAAGTTCGCTACTTCATGGCTAACTTTATTTTTCTCCCATCTAATAGCTTCTAAAACAAAAGTATCCCCCGATATCAACTCTTTTATTTCCTAGACGATGATCATGTTAATGCATGGTTCCTTGATCATTTTGACTGCCTCTGCGCAGTCCATCTCAATCGTGCAAGGGAGATTGCACCACTCCCATACCAAGGCCATGCCCTCACGGCAAGATTCCAGTTCAAGCAAAGGACTACTGCATGAATTTAAAAATCTACAAGCGGACACGATTATTGAGCCATTCTCATCACGAACCACCATACATGGTCCTCCTGTCCCATCATCTATATTGAAGGATCCATCAATATTCAGTTTAACTTTGCCTCTTGTAGGTGCAGTCTAGGGTTTTGGTGGCTGGGTTCCACACTTCCTTCTTTTTCTACAGATTTGGCCCTTGCGTGCTAGCATAGGACACCACATTTTTACCTTTAGTTGGGTCTACATCAGGGTTCTTCTTGATGGATAGCAGCAAGTCCAAATAGCTGTAGAAGAAACGCTTCGAGATTTCGATGGATGGCATAGGCTTACGATGAACCACCTCATTTCGAGCATGCCATATCCTCCAAAGAGTCATCGGGATCATCATGTGTTCTAATGCGGACTTCTGCTCCAGAATATGTAAGAGTCATTCCGAGTCTGAGCTTGTGATCTTGTCCAGGTTCGAGTGAGTCCATACTTCCGCCATAGCGCTTCATAAAGGTTTCACCATAGGGCACCTGTAAAAGGTGTGGAACGTGTTCTCGCATTCCATGCCGCATAAAGTACAAGTGTTAAAGAACCCTAGTTTTTGGTGATGCTTATTTTCCCATGTTGGTAGAGATTTTATAGAAATTCTCCATGCAAAAACCTGTACCTTACGGGGGAGGGGTACCCCCAAAGATCCTTCCAAATGGCCTGATGGCCATCCGGTTCCCTGCTAGTTAGGCCACGACTGGGTCGCTTCAGCAATTCCTTGCCAAGCCAATACACGGATTTGACGGTGAAGGTGCATGTGCGTAACGGCATCCATGCGGTAGTGTCCTCTAGGTTGCGGGTGTTGGGCTTGATCATTAGGATGGCATTGATGTCCCTATGCATGAAATTAGTGGCTAAGCGTGAACAAAACACAAGAGGGGAAAATTCCTTAGAAAATAGCAAATATACATAAAAACTGGGACAAGTCAAAGAACAAATATACATGGGCATTGTGAACATGTACCTTTTGTACTCCAAAAGAAAATAACGCATAATGACCAAAAGACAATTCAATATGACCAATAAGTAGCTAGAGAAATCCTCTCTGGTCCTTCTTAGCTTTGAAATCAACAATTATATATTCATATGGATTTTTTGAAGCAATTTCCCTTTCTATTCGTAAAAGCGTGCTATCTACAAGAAAAACATCTTCCATTCTATTACGCGGCCTTGACTTTATAATCTTCAAGCTAGTAAAAGAACGCTCAACACTTGCAATTGAAACCGGGAGAGTGACGAGCAAGCGAAGCAACCTGTCAAGCGAATTGTAGATTCTATCCCGTCATGTCTCAACAAGGAAGCGACATAAACAAGTAATAGTTGAAGGCTTCGATAGTTCTTCACTGTTTTTAGCGTTTTTAGCATCCACGGCAAAATGGTTCAATTGAATCTCTAACTCATACCTTTCTTGTTGTGTAAAGTCTGCTGGATAATATTTCTCAGTCAATGAACAAATTTCTTTAGCATCAAAAGATACTAATCCGTTTCTTGGTATGATTGTAGTACTTAGAGATCCATTACTTTCTCATTGAACTTGAGATTCAGTTCCATGAGTTAGCTATCAATTGTTGCTGGATATATCTCCACTCATAAATACGTTTCGGTGGTAAAATGACCAGGTTGATGATAGGCACGCCCAACACGGAAAATGTATGTCGCCTCCATGTCTAGAAAATCGATGCCATCCTCCACACAGAACTGAATAGATGTTAGAATGAACTGATCATATCCTTCATCTGATCTCATATTTTCTAGAAGCACTTGTGTGGAATGCACTAGACAAACTGCATTTACTATGTCTTGTGTTTTCTTTTGTAAAGCCTTCCCAAGATCTTCATGGGTTTCCAATATCTATTTCATCATGCATAGGATAAATACAAACTCAAAGGTGGTCAAGTAGGTGAAACCGGTATCTCCATCGGCTCGGTTTGCTCCTGTCGTGGGATCACCTCCTAATTTTTCTAAAACAATTATTACCGGATTAAATAAGTACATAATAATAGAGACATAACCTAAATAGGAACCCTATCTAGTCTCTCCTGGTCGCTTCAATGAACGAATCTGATTGGCTCCTTGACCTGTCTCAATCTGATCAAAAGCTAGCAAACATGCAATCTCATCCACTTGGGAATCATGTATCTCATCATGGCGCTTTGAAGAGGAGGAAACCGTGTTTATTATAAAGAGAAGCTTTTGAAAACATTGAGAGAGTGGAACCACACCTTTTGCTGCACCAACAAGGGCTGTAAACGGTGTGCATAGCAATCAACATAATATGCATAGGGGCAATCTTTTTTAATAAAAAGAGCATGCCGTTCATTCAATTCCACGAAATATCATAGGTACGCTTCCGCTTGCTTGCTACTCTTCCTCTTTACCACTAGAATTTTCTTGCTCTTCTTCATCTTCCATCCAATTTTCATGTCCATCTTCATCTTGTATTTGATCTACAAAGTCCACCAATGCTAGAGCATCAGGAGCGGGTGTATGTTCATCAACTTCATCTTGTTTTCTCTTTAAAAAGACTACATCTTCTGTTGTTTCCCCATTGCTACATAAGAATTTTCCAATGAATCAATTATTCGTCAAGTAATCAAACATGTGCAGCATAATGGACTTATGGACATCTAAAATTCAGAAATAGTACACTGATCTCATTTTTTGTACTGGAACATTCAGAGTTCAGAAAACAGTACACTAATCTCAATTTGTATTGAAAACATTCAGAATTCAGAGATCCAAGACACTAGACTTCATTACCTAAACCTGAGAGGCTGGGTGCTACCGTGCTAGGCTGCTAGCTGCATGTGTCTGGTTGGTGGAGAATGCCTATGTCCAATCGCCGATGGGAGTGCCATTGTGGGGTGTCGCCATGTTGGGCGGAGTAGCAGCAGGCAAAGGGCGCGGAGTTGCGATGCGGAGAAATGGGATTGCAGAAGAACGGGGTTGAGGAGGAGGATCGGGGGTCTAGGATGGACCGATGGAGACCAATCGATTGATCGAACTGGAGGATCGCAGGCTCGGAGGTAGACCTAGCGATTGAAGGCAGCAGGAGGCGTACACGAGACGATAGTTCTATCCGTCCCTGTGTATGTTTGAACTAGGGAAGAGAGGAAAATTAGGCTGGTCTGATCTTGGTTGGCCTGGCTTCTGAATAATACCTAGTATTGTTTTTTCAGTTTGGAAAGAGAGGGTCGTAACCCAGTACCGCCTCCAGGACGCTCAGCCAATGGACGCGGCCATGAAAGTTTGTTGTCATTGGCCAAGGGACCTTTCTTGACCGTTTTATCAAAAAGGATGTGGCTTCCTTGGTAGGACTTCAAAGAGGGAGAATACCTAAAACTTTGATGTGGAGAATGTGCGCGTTATGGAGGGAGCGGGTGGGTACAATGGTTCGCATGTTTCTTCCACCAATGAGGATGAGGAGCGCGTGGAGGTGTTGAAGATGGTGATGCATAGTCATTAAAAGGAATCATGTCCCTCGCATTGTAGTATGTTTAAGAACTTTAGGTTAATGCTATGTTCATGTATCCTTGAACGTAATGTTGTGTTTATTTTTCTTTACATGTTATCCTAAGTTGTGATTATGCTCTTGCCTCTACATGCTATCGATCGATTTATACATCGGACAATTTTTCGTGTGGTTGGGTTTTAAGGGAAAAACTACAGTAAAAGAGAATGAGTAGAGATCACACACAAATAATAAGCAATGTAAATATGATGGAACTGCGACAAGGCTAAAAACGTTCTCCGAGAGTTTTGGAGTCACCACTAGCACTTGCAGAATATGATTATGATGGTAGTGAGAGTTTTGGATTCACCACTAACACTTGCAAAATATGATTATGATGGTAGTGATTTTTATTTGCATATAATGATCGCCGCGTCGATGTGGAGATAAACACTTGGATCTTTGTACTCCACCTATGATGCATGGATTATGGCACTGCCGTGACCACCAGCCAACCACCACCGTACACCAATGATAACCTCCTTCATGTCCCTATATGAAAAATACTATGCAGTTGATGTTCGCGTAATATGAAACATTACTGCACACCTATACAAGTAAAAAACAAACAAATTTATTTTAATTCATGGTGGTTCTAGGGTTTCTCCATATCTCGAAGAACTAAGGGCACTACTCACAAATGGAGGCAAACAATATCATAATAATATAAATTGAGTTTGAATGATTAAACAAGTACACGTGCAAATCCACACTAGGGCTTGGAATAACAAATGGATGGAGGTGTGTTGATGATGAAAGAGATGATGATGATGATGTTGATGATTAAGATCAAAGTTGGAGCCTCCAAATCTAAGCTTCATGGGAGATGGATGCCCTTCTACGAATTCCCCCTCTAGATCCCTTTCGGAGGTGAGGTGTTATGCGGCTTCTCTCTGCGTATAACTTCTTAACTGGTCACAAAATGTGATACTGTATGACGAGGCGAACCAGTAGGAGGAGGTACAGGCGGACATTATGATCAACTCCGCTCGTACCACTTCTCGTTAAATCCTCTATCGCCTCAGTTAGGAGAATTTCCACGTTGTCTTTACCCCCCAAGTGCGTGAATATTTGTATGAAAGGAATTTATTGTTTCCAATCAGCATATCTATACCTAATAATAAAGGACGGATTGTTTCTTCCGGTCCAACATTTTTTTTGACAAATTTACCCTCCCACAAAACTCCATATTACCAAGTGAAACAACGGTTCTTTGTTTTCGTTTCCCGGTCGAGGACGACCTGAGGCTGGGCTTTGGATGGGCCACCTCCTGCATCGATTGGAGTTTTCCGGTCGAGGGCGACCTGACTCTGGGCTTTTTCAGCGATTGGATCGGTCACCTCCTGGGAACTACGACTTTGCATCGATTGGAGTATTCAGTATAGTCCCACATCGCTCCTTTACGGTGAAATCTACCAGTTTATATAGGATTTCAATATGCCTTGAACCAGCAAAGCTAATTGGGAATA
This sequence comes from Avena eriantha, assembly GCA_910589775.1. Classification (NCBI taxonomy): domain Eukaryota; kingdom Viridiplantae; phylum Streptophyta; class Magnoliopsida; order Poales; family Poaceae; genus Avena; species Avena eriantha. The sequence continues at coordinate 139,345,311 of OU342742.1, read as the reverse complement.
AAATAAGCTGCACCATCAACATGAAAGACTTCCCAGACGGACGGAGAGGGGCGACTGATCTCGGTGGCGGCAGGACGGAACAAGGCGGGGGTACCAAGGAAGAAGAAGGGCCAGAGGGAAATAGGCAGGCGAGATCGAGCCTCCCTCCAGTGTACCCCGCCTCCTCCGGCTAGAGAGTGACAGGGCGCAGGAAGGAACTTCCGCCTGTCGCATGGCGCCGACGAAGGTAAGTTGTTTGTCCACTTGCTTCCGCTTGGCCTTGATGGGATCTCAGACCCATACAATGATAGAAGAAAAATGTCAAGAAAATGGATGAAGGTGAGCTGTGTTTGTCCACTTGCTTCCGCTTGGCCTTGATGGGATCTCACACCCATATAATGATAGAATAAAAATGTCAAGAAAATGGATGAATTTGGTGGATTTAGGCTTTGAATTTAAATATTTGTTTGATTTGTTGCCGAGATTGAAGATGAAATTGAAGAAATCGTTTGGGGGAAAAGAGGAGCTCGGGCGTTTCATGTAAGAATATGAACTGTAATAAAAGGATAAGACGAATAGAATAATATCCGGAGCTGGGAAAATTATCATGCAATGCTACTTCTTCCTTAGACTGGACTTGATCAGCTGGAAGAAATGATAAGAAAACACTTTCCGAGCGATGCAGTGCAAGGATCAAGTAACTCGTGGGGCTCATCGTCCTATCAAGAATAAAATGAGTTGATGTATACCCGAACATCGTGTGTGTCGTGTGGTGGCGCCAAATAGAGTCGGGGAAAGATTGTGGCGCAGGTTCCCCGACCCGTCTTGGCCTATGTCGTTTTCGGTCGTGCTTCTGTTGCTTGTCGGTCCTAAGATTTTGTTGATTGGAGTCAAGGATTACGAGTCGACGAGTCGAGCCGAGTCGTTGGAGTACCGACTCAGAGACTAGTCGAGACTAGTCTAGACTAGAAATGTACTTCAGCAGTAGCTAGTACAAAATACTATCATGTATGGTGACCAGATAGGAGATTTAATAACTAAAGTTGACATAAGTTCAACACAAGTTACATAACATAATAATGCTAGAATGTAGAACTTCATATAGCAAGTCTAGATTAGCTAGGGTTCCCAATTTTCTTCCTGAACGCCTCACTTATCCGGCTAAAATTGAGTCGATCGAGTCAAACAGCAGGACTAGTCTAGACTACTCCAGGACTAGTCTCGACTCAATCGAATCGAGGAAATAGTCGAGTCGACCAACCAAGTCGACAGTCAGTTTAGGACTTGTAGACTAGTCATTGGATTAGTCTAGACTAGTCGTTGGACTCATAATCCTTGATTGGAGTTAGATCTTACAGGATGCCATTCCTCTATCACCAAATGTTCAGTTAGCCGAGAAATGCAGAGGCAACCCTCATGTCCTCCTCCTCACGCCTAGCATCGTGACCCTCCCATCCCTTCATTACTTTTTCCTGATCCCATTTGCATCTTCCATGTCCGGCTTTAGATGGTCATCAGCGGCGGCAACAAATGGTAGGGATGTTTTGGTTGCAGTTATTTGGGAGGAAGCGATTACTGACCTGACCATGTTCAACTGATCCATCGATTCTTTTTGTTAGTTGTCGACTAATCCTATCAGAAAAAGATCTCAGCTGATGAAGTGTCGTGGTGTTGATATAATTGATGTGTGACCCGATTGACACGAGCAGCCGTGGTCGTTCTCCCGCATATTGCCAGGTTGTTCGCGGCGCGATAAGTAGATACGCTGAGTACGAGCTCGATCTCCCGCACATTTTTAGGTCCCTTTGTCCCGCGTTGGATATGTGCTTGCTCAGAGAAAAGATATATAAACATATTATTTTCCTTCAGCTGCAACGCGCAGGTATTTTGCTAGTTTGTGTAAAAATAATCGTTTTAATTGATTTGACCATCCACCTTTTTATTTTCTACGATCATGGTGAAATCAAAAAATAGGTGTGCGAGCGCGGTAAAATAACAAAATCCTAACATTACTAATGCAAAAACATAAGGTAAACTATATTGCAAAATGCACTAAAAGTAAGATAAATGTTCACAAGTTCAAAAGGGTACACTCACAAATTCAAAAAAATGTTCACATGTTTCAACAAAATATTCATCTCATTTGAAAAACAAATCACGGGTTCAAACTATATTATTAAATTTATTGACTAAGTTACAAAGTTAATGGAAACTTCAATATTAAAAATAATCAGTAGCTTCTTATTAGGCCCATATAATGCGGTCCATCTTGTGATCTTTCATGCAAAGCACTATATTGCAAGCGTCGAGAGTCAAATAGGAGCTCCTGTTGCAAGCTAATTGGGAAATAATTCTTCACTAGTTTGGCGATGGATCCATGCAGGACATGGGACATGGCCTCAGAACGAGAAGCAGACAGGTGCTCTGTTGCAAAGCAGATAAATGGAAGAAACAAATATGCAGGCTGATTCATCGGTGGATCAGTTGTGATTCCAGGGAGATATGTAATAGAAGCAACGACGACACATCTTCTCTGATCATCCTCGCTGTGCTGCTCTACACCGAGATCAACGGCTTCCTTACCGGCAATAGTACTCAACGACGACACTTTTTTTTTTCCTTCTGTTTGGATGTCTATGCTTCTTCTCTTGGAAACCAAGGCAATGGTGAGTTGAATAGGGGTTTTCTGTATGGTCAAGTTCTTTCATAAGCGTCAGGATCAATCATGCAGAGTACTAGGAAGTTCATTAATGAATAAAAGGTGTCAAATGTTTTTCAACACGAAATTGGTTCACAAAAGTTCGCGATTAAGTGTTTTTTTTTGTCACTGAGAAAAGGTTCATTCATACTCAGAAAGTGAGAAACAGAATTACCACCAGCTAAGATAAGAGTATAATAGCAGCCGCGATATAAAATTCTGTAAGCGGCACAACCAAAACACCGACGCAACCTTCGATTCAGCGCCCTGGTTTGAACGCAGATTACGGAGTTATGGCGAATGAAACATGGCCCCGAGAGTTGACAGCATGATTGGCCGGTCAACAAGGCATCCGGGCCTCGGAGCTACTTCCAGGCAGCTGCTGACGGCTGTCAACTTCTTGGAATGAACAAGAATTCAGATGGGTATTCAGCTGTGACTGTCGCAGCAGAGCATGTGCAGCTGTCGCTCTGCCAGTATCAGCTTGCCCCCAAGTACTTCTTGCAAAGTGATCCCACTCTTGATCGTTGCTGCCTCCAGATTCCAGATCTGACCGTCACAACAAAGCAGATCAGAAATGAAGAAAGATGTCCAAAAAGCAGAGTAATCTAGGTGTACCAAGAATATTCTGCGCGACCAAAATCATCAATCTACAAATTGTAAGGATGTTCACATGTACTCCCTCCGTTTCATAATATAAGATGTTTTAGCTTTGTGAAGATAATATACCTAGACGCATTTTAGTGTGTAGGTTTAGAGAGGTTCACTACGAATGTACACACTAAAAAATGGCTAGCACAAAGCTGAAACATCTTATATTTTGAAACGGAAGGAGTAGCTGGAAAGGGACTAAAGTAAACAAGTTCCACAAGCAAGCCCTACCCTATCAAGCAGTTGTCATTGTAGCATTTGAGGCTGTCATATGCTGACCGTTGAATAATTCAACAACGCGTGGATCTTGAAAAGGGGTTGGAAAAAATAGCACTGAACCGAGCCACAGCACCCTCCGTTTAATTCTTCTGCTATGTCCAGCAGCCACAGGAGCCCTATTGCAACTCAAACACTGTTGACTCATAAGATGCAAGTGAAAGTCACCACGCAAATGGCAGCGGGGAGTACCTCTTGGGCTCTCCACCTCCTATCTCTCCACCTGCTCCTGCTCGCTGCCACCAACGAGGCCGCTACAATCGTAGTCCTCAACCGATGCTCCTACACTGTCTGGCCAGCCGCCTTGCCAGGAGGTGGTGTGCAGCTTGATCCAGAGGAGAGATGGGCTCTGAACGTGCCTGCTGGCACCACGGGCGGGCGCATCTGGGCACGCACAGGCTGCTCATTCCATGGCAAAGGCAACGGGTCATGCCAAACGGGCGACTGCGGCGGTTTGCTTGCCTGCACTGGCGCTGGTCAGTCGCCCAGCACGCTCGCAGAGTTCGCAATTGGCCAAGGCCAAGCGACAGATTTCCTTGACATCTCCCTCGTCGATGGCTTCAACGTGCCCATGGACTTCCTGCCGGTGCAAGTACAGGGAGGGTCAGGATGCAGCAAATGGCCGAGTTGTCCAGCCAACATCACATCGCAGTGCCCAAGCGAGCTGATAGTGCCGGGGGGTTGCAAAGATGCGTGCACTGCATTCGGTGGGGACATATACTGCTGCACCGGGAGCGCGGCAAGCAATTGCAGCTCCACACGTTATTCTGACTTCTTTAAAAAGATGTGCCCAACTGCCTATAGCTACTCCATGGATGATAACTCTGCCACTTTCAGTTGCCCGACGGGCACCAACTACCAGATCACCTTCTGTCCCCTGACCAATGAAACTACTTCTCCTGCAGCTGCGAGTCCTCTTCCTGCTCCCATTGGGAAAACAAGCAAGAAATCCTCAACAGCAAGCAGAGTTCCCATGATTCTAGCTCCTGTAGGCGGCTTCATTTTGCTAACGATATTGCTCGTCTTCACTTTACTCATATGTAAACGAAGAATACAGCAACACCAGGATATGAACGAAGAGGAAGAGTTTGGGGAGCTACAAGGAACGCCGATGAGGTTCACATTTCAACAGCTAAAAGTAGCAACTGGGCAATTCACAGAGAAGCTAGGGGAAGGAGGGTTTGGGTCTGTTTTCAAGGGACAATTGGTTGATGAAACTATTGCCGTGAAACGTTTGGATCGAGCTGGTCAGGGAAAAAGAGAATTCTCAGCAGAGGTTGAGACAATTGGCAGCATTCATCATATCAATCTGGTTAGATTAATTGGTTTCTGTGCAGAGAAATCCCATAGACTCTTGGTATACGAGTATATGTCCAATGGATCCTTGGACAGATGGATCTATTGTCGGCATGACACTAATACCCCTCCTCTAAACTGGAGCACGCGATGCAAGATTATTATGGACATAGCTAAGGGCCTAGCTTATCTTCATGAGGAGTGCACGAAGAAGATTGCCCATTTGGATGTCAAACCACAAAATATCCTCTTAGATGACAACTTCAATGCGAAACTTTCAGATTTTGGACTATGCAAGCTCATAGACAGGGATATGAGCCAAGTGGTTACTAGAATGAGAGGCACACCAGGATATTTAGCACCTGAATGGTTGACATCACATATCACGGAAAAGGCCGATGTCTACAGCTTCGGTGTCGTGCTAATGGAAGTCATCAGCGGCAGAAAGAATCTCGACACTTCCCGATCGGAAGAGAGCATCCATCTCATTAGTCTCTTGGAACAAAAGGTGAAGAGTGATCGGTTGGTAGATTTGATTGACAGTAACAGTGACGACATGCAAGCACACAAGCAAGATGCAATTCAGATGATGATGCTTGCAATGTGGTGTTTGCAGATTGATTGCAAAAGAAGGCCTAAAATGTCAGAGGTCGTCACAGTCCTTGAGGGTACCATGGATGCAGACACCAACATAGATCATAACTTTGTTGCAACAGGTCCAGGAAATTTTGCTATTGCCAGAAATATCAACCCTCAGCTCCTCCTCTAGAGTCAGATGTATCAGGGCCCAGGTGAAATGAGGCTGCCCGACAAAACTCCCAATTAGATTGTGAGCATGAGGTTCTCTTATATAAAACAGAAGCCCTGGTCTGTTGTATTTATTTTCTGAAATTACTACAATCTGAAACCTGTTATTACCTGCAGAATATCTTAATATTGCAAACCTTCTTTGATCTACAACGGATGAACACTTTTTTAATCTTTTGTTCAGTCTCTCTGTAATGCAAATCTGCTTCTCGATATTTTTTTCTAGAGGAACTCTGCTTCTCGATATCATAGCTCACAGCTCCAGTAAAGCACAAAAATGCACAGAATGAGAGTAAACTGGATGTTTGAGGGACTAACTGGTAAGCAATGATCAGTTCTTACCACAAGTGCCAAGTCCTGCATCATTTTCATGACATATGTAGTGTTAAACATTAAAAGGATGACTCAGTTTCCTCAAAAGGGGGAGACATGGCTTGAACTTATCTTCATCACAACAGAACTGTAAAGTATTACATGTATTGGAATCTCTTTTCTCAGTTTTTATCACTCAAGACAACCAATACTGTTGGTAGTTGATGGCAGTGTTAAATTAAGCGCTCAAAATCGCACGCTTGAGCACGCCTAAGCACTGAGCGGAGGCAAAACGCCTAGCAATTAATTGTGCATAAAGTGTGCGTTTAATTGCGCTTAGCGCTTTAGTCCTTCAGAGGAGGAAAAAACGGAGGCAAAACGCTCGATCAGCGCTTAGCGCTTAATAGAACCTTGGTTGATGGAAACTTTATCTGTTTCATTGACAGTTAGAGGATTTTGGTACATTTTCAATCCAAAGATTTGAAATATTTAGCCCGGAAAACTGTGCGCTCCGACTGCAGCAACAGGAACAATGGGCTACATTGTACCGGAACACTATTCCCGGAACATGCGAAATATGTAAAGGTCAGATGTGTATAACTTTGGCATGCTAGTGTTGGACATAGTGAGTAAGAGGAAATCGTATTACAGGTCCATAACTAAAAGTCTAAGCCAAGGTTTATATTCCAGGCAGGAACCATAATCGACCATGAAAACGACAAATGGAGGGAAATAGAGATAAACAAAAACCTGGCCATTATGGAACTATGATGCAGTCAGTGGAACCCCAAAAATCACCATATACAGCAAAAGGTGGTGAAAATGTTCACATCAAACTGTCTGAGTCTTACAGTGCCTCATAAGACGTCGTTTCATCTCTTGGCCAACCAGATCAAAGCTAGAGAATGTACTACTATACACTTTTTTGAGAGAGAATGAGTTATTACTATATCGGTACTCAGCTACTCTTCCATAGATGTCACTGCTTCGACAAGTTTGACATACACATACACATACACACCACTATATCACTGGTGTCAAGGTATTACCAGACGATAACAAAATTTTCATCAGTTGTGACGATAATCCGAACTAGTTGGTGCTTACCTCGAAGTGTTGTTCGTGTGCTTTATCCCACATCATTATCCTTGAATTGGAACACTTGTCCGCTTGTACCTGCAGACGAACTCGCGGGTAAGTTTTTCGTCATCAAATCGTTGCCCAATCTAAGTAGTAATGGACACGGGACTCAGTTTTACCTATGAGGAAGAACGCGACAGCGTGCCCTATGGAGGCCTGCATTTGGGGATCGCGTGCCGACGGGTGGGAGGCGGAGGCGATGCCGCGGAGGAGTGAAGGCGTACCATTGGGGCCCGAACGCAAGAAGCTGTAGCTATCCACTGGGGACGAAGCCTTTGGGCTGACAGTCCAGATCGCCAACGCCGGCGCCCTCGCCACCGGTGAGGAGGAGCAGTGCCGAGTTCTTTTCCTTTTTCCTTTTTGCAACGGGAGGTAGGGGATGCTCGGTACAAGGGGGTCGCTGGGTGGTGGGGCCCAATGGAAGAGACCCGGACGGGCTTCAGGCTGCCGCTCGGCGAGACGGCTTGACGTGATCAAATGGGCCCCTCTAAAATTGAAATATTTTTTTGACATTCCTAGAAGACCATAATGAGATACTTCCTACTGTCTTAAAAAAATGATTTTGCCTAGATTGTATAGGTATATACGAATCTAAACAAATGCAAATCACTTATTTCTGAATAAAAAATATATAATACTAGAATTAAAAAAGTAGAAGCTAATATAAATCTTAAATGAACATTGGACTGATAGTGTAGGTCGAATATATACCCAACCTCTTATAATCCTTAAAAGAACCACCCTAACCCTTCTCATATGGTCAATGCTAGCAATTTTTCGCTAAATTCGGTTTTTTCTCTCTGTTTACTCTGGACAACCGAATTCATGCCACCGTGGGCTAGTGTGTCGGTTCGACCCATAAGAGCATCTCCACTGGTTGGTGACCCTCGTGCCACTTTCGACGCTATTTGGGAGAAATTTTCGACCTGGGGTCCGTCGACTCCCAGCCAGGATCACATAGTTCGATCATTGTTCGCTGAGTTTTGGTATAATTTTGACACAAATAATTCAACAAAGTAAGAAAATAGTTTAACAAAGCAAGCTCAAACTAAGTGTTGTCTTTGAGCCTCCACAGGTGCTCCACCAGATCATCTTGCACTTATTGATGCACATGCGGCTCTCGGATCTCCTGACGCATAGCGACAAAGGCAGCCCAAGATGCTGGTACCTGGTGATCAGGCTCTGCAAGAGGATCATGTCTGAAATATGGTTGCTCCTACTCGCTCTCAACCACTAACTCCACCCACTCGCTCTTAATGATCATGTTGTGAAAGATCACACATGCATTCATCATCTCCCACATCCGTTCTTGCGATCAGGTCAGAGTGGAGCACACCAAATGCCCGCTCCATATCCTTCCTGCAAGCTTCTTATTTCTTGGCAAAGTTGGAATACTTGCCAAGAAGAAGGCTTGAGATAGTCTTTACAAATGTTGACCATCTCGGATAGATGTCATCTGTTAGGTAGTACCCCTTGTTGTAGTGGTGGCCATTGATCACATAGCCCATCGGAGGAGCATGACCCTCAATAAGCTTGGAGAAGACAGGCGAGCACTGCAGGACATTGATATCTTTGTTGGATCCTGTCATACCAAAGAAGGAGTGCCAAATCTAGAGATCATGTGTAGCCACTGCTTCAAGTACCACACTGTGACCTCCTTTGTGGACTTTGTACATTCCCTGTCAAGCAAACGAGAAGTTCTTTCATTGCTAATGCATGCGGTCGATACTTCCAAGCATCCCAGAAAATCCTCTTGTTTGATTGATTCCTAGGATTCGAGCAATGTCTTCAGTTGTTGGTGATTTCATGTATAATGGTCCAAACACTGCAGCCACTGCCTATCAAAACTTGTAGAAATAATCGATGGCGGTGGGCTCGGCCTTACGTAGATAGTCATCTTGTGTGTTATCGGTAGATCCTTGTGCGGGCATCCTCATAGCCACCGTGCACTTCTGGAGCGAGGAAAATCCTACCATGCCAGTGCGGTCCTTCTTGCATTTGAAGTAGGTGTCGAAGTCCCAAAAGGCATACACGATCGCCAAAACGAGCCTCAATATGCAATGGCGGCGAAGTAGTTGGTATATAACATGCATTAGTACTCCATCCGCTGCCTCGGCTTTCCTTTACAACGTCCTCGCGCCGAGCCGCCGCGCGGTGGTTGCGCATCCCGTGCGTATAGGCCGGGAAGGTGAGGATCATCATGAGCTCTTCATCATCGGTGACTGCAGCTTTTTCCTGCCCCCATCAGCGTGGCGAACATATGCTCATCGTGATCAGAGTCCATGGATGAGTAGGCAAAACACCGAACACCTAGTGGGCGTGTTGGACACACAACTGCCGGGGACGTCGAACCACGGCTCGAAAACGTGGTGTGGAGGAGAAATGGAGGGTTACTCATTTTTCTGGAGGCATGGTGCAGTGAAGAGGAGAGGGATGGTACCCGCGGCCATCCTGTCTATTGACCACCGATTTAGTCATGATACACTGTATTGTACATAGCAACGCTAATCTGATCTAACTGTTGTAATTTGTTCCGCTTCAGTTTAGCTAGGTTTTGTTAGTTTAGAAACGATGAGAAAAAATGTAGTAGATTGAGTTTTTCCACCCATTGATTCGAAGTCGAATCTGGCCATGCGCTGAAAATTCATGATTCAATAGCTGTCTAGTCTTATAAGAAAGTTATAAATTAGTGAAAAAATAGTACTTTGTGGCAAAATTGCCATACATATCACGATTTGTTAGCCAATTTTATTTGTCAAATATTTGTTGGATATTTATTTTTTTAGACTCGATACCTCCGTATACTTGACCTAGGGGGCGATATGCAATTGTGGTCGGCCGCTTTCCGTGGTCATTTACTAGCTTCTTGATTTTCATCCCTGGGGCCCTCAATCCTGGCTCCGCCCCGGCCTCACTGAGGTGCGTGTATGGCTGATTTTTTTTGGCCGAACTGGATGCCGACCTTCGTGGGGGTAAGTCAAGCACGGCGGCGGCAGGCTGGCTGGTACCTATCGGTCCGTCAACGGTGGAAACTGCGACCTCATCGGTGGCACTTGGAAACCTGTGCCGTGCCAAACAGGTAGCATACTGCGCATATGTGGGGGGCGACGGTGGAGCTTGGTGCGATGCATGCAGAAGGTACAGATTCTAACAAGATCTATCTGCATAATATATTTGAGATGGCGAGGCATGGTGCTGCTACCTACTACTCCATGTTTGCAGTGGCGTTGGCACTTGGCGTGCTTGCAGCAATTCCGGCAGGTAATCCAGATTTCTGTCTACTTAGAATTAGGATAGGGATAAAGTGCCATTCCTGCAATTGCTCGAGAGAAACTTGACGTTAATTTGCCCCCTTGAGCTCCAACGACCCTCCCGTCTCCGGCCTCTCTCTCCTCCTTGTCGTCGGCGGACACTGTGGCCGGCGATGAGGGGGGAGAGGGGTCCGAATTCTCCTAGTTATGTATCTTCCTTTGTCTCTCACTCTTTCTTCCCAAAATTAAATCGGATCTGGGGATTTTCCTGCCCCTTTCTTCCCCTGTTCGTTCTGTCAATGGCTGCTATATCAGCCCTCAATTCGTTGCTGCTAAGTACGGGCAAGTTACTGGCTCACTCCAGATCCCTCGTGCGCCGTACTCTGCTGCGACTCCGGTTGGAACAGGCCGCGACGGTCCTGCTCGGCCGACGCTGCTAAGTACGGGATGCCCCATCTGCTGGAGACCATGGTCTGCATTTCTTTCTTTTTTGCGAATTAGAGACCATGGTGTGCTGCTAGTTGCAACTCCGTGAATTTAACAGGATGCTGAATTGGGAGGGTTTGGCCTAGAAGACGATACCACCTCTGCTCCGGCAAAAGGAATAGTTCGTGTTAATCAAGGTAAGAAACTAGATATAGAGAACAAATTTGTGATGGGTTCCTTACGAATTGTATCTTGTCGATTTCACACGCCAATATCGAACCCTGGCCCATAGATACCAAATCCAAATCGAGGCTAAACCATATTAATTCATTCGGAGCAAGAGAGATCCACCACTATTTGGCGCCACTATGGCGGACGAGAAACTTTCGACGAAAGTCTAGGTAAACAAATTTAAATTTTAAAAGAAGTCGCTATAGAAAATCACAAATTTTAAGCTTTACTCAATAGGCAAGTCTGGTCGACTACCCAGCCTGTAGGGATGCTAGGTCCGGCTATAACGCCACTACTCATTCAATTCCATAATCGATGGCGGGCTTGGCAGGCTCGTGCTCTTCGGCGTACTTCAGAAGTTTATGCCTGGTGGCTACACATTGGTTCCATTCAAGTTGGTGGTCGAACTGTCTATGATATCTTCATGTCCCTTAGATTGATTCTATGTTCTATTTAAAATATAAATCAATTCAGCAGGTAATATTAGTGAACTCTATACCTAGACCACATAACCCACGATAAGAAACCGACATACATGATCCCTTTCTGCTTTAACGTGATCATCTCGCAGAGTATGAGTTTGCTCAGGGAAGGGAAGATCATAAAAAGCACATACATATCGTTTGCTCAGAGTATGAGGTTTTTTTTCCTTTTTCTTTTGAGTAAGATTTTTGATTGTAAATTTGCTAGTCTCAACGAAAACTCACGGTTCTTCTGAGCCTTCTTCTGTTAAAAAAAAGTCGTTCTCGATAATTGGCTGGTCCGTGTGAAAATGACAGTGGAAGTTAACACAAACTATGATGTACAGTACGTACTATTAGTTGAACGTGGTTGTCTCCTGTTTCGTGTTCCATTGTTAAAGTACTAAATGATGAATGAAACAACTAACCGAGGTACAAACGTATCGTTCTCGCCTCTCCTCCTCACGGAAACAGGAGGCCGCGACGGCTCTCTCCCTCCAGATCTTAACTGGCGAGAGCGCTGGTTCCTTCTCTCTCCGCTTGCCGCTCCGGTCCTCCGCTTGCTGCTCCGGCGGTAGGAGGGAGGGAACCTCGTTTCTCCGTCTAATAGTTAGGGTTAGGTATGTCTGCCATGAGGCGTCGTTGGGGTGGTGGGAGCGGCGTTTGGGCAATAAATCTGTCTCAACTCTACTCCCACACCGATGACGACCTTCACGGCGACGCCTCGGAGTTGATGGCAAGGTGTGCTAGTCGTTCCTTCATGTCGATAGCTTGGTCTTCTCGCCATTCTTCAGATCTGGCAAGATCAGTTTCTCGGTGTGTCGTCGGCGTTCGTCGTTCTCAGCGACGGCGCTGGTGGCCAGGGCGAGGTGGTTTCTCTGGAGCGAGGATGTTGGTCCAGAGGTGGTGGATCTGTCGTTCTTCTCTGACTTTGTCGATGAGAGGCAGCGGATCTTGCTTCAAGAAAGCATGGGGACATCCCCCGGTCGACGTGCCACAGCGACATGTGCCTCGCTGCATGCAGCAGGCCTGTTCATCGACTCACAAAGCCTCGTTGGCGATGGTGTTTTTTTGGATCTTGCAGTGTTGGAGATTCGACGTCTATTCCAGTGTGCGTCTCGATGGCGCTGGAGTTGGGGGCCGCTGGCTTCGGTGGTTGCGGGAAAACCTAGGGATCGTTTTGTAGTTCTCGGCCTCTTAGGATTTTATCCCAGTATATCTTTTAGTTTCCACATGTGTTGCTATATGTAACTTGATTTTCGATTAATGAAATATGTGGTTGCTCTAAAAAAAACAGAGGTCGAATCCATCGGCGTGGCGTACAGCGAGAACGGGGACGGCCTGCCATCGGCAAGCGACGTGGTGAAGCTCTACCGGTCCAACGGCATCACCGGCATGCGCCTCTACTACCCTGATGGCAATATCCTCCGGGCACTCGGCGGCACCAACATCAGCCTCATCTTAGACGTCGGCAACGACCAGCTCGCCAGCCTCGCCGCCAGCGCCTCCAACGCGGCCTCCTGGGTCAAGGCCAACGTGCAGCCCCACGACGACGTTAACATCAAGTACATCACCGTCGGCAACGAGGTGGGCGGCAACGACACGGAGAACATCCTCCCGGCCATGCAGAACATGAACGGCGCGCTCTCCGCCGCGGGCCTCGGTGGCATCATCAAGGTGTCGACGGCGGTGCAGTCAGGCGTGGTCACCGGCTTCCCTCCATCCCAGGGCGCCTTCTCCGGCTCCTACATTGGGACCATCGCGCAGTACCTTGCCAGCACCGGCGCGCCGCTCCTCGCCAACGTGTACCCCTACTTCTCCTATGTGGACAACCAGCCGAATGTTGACATTAACTACGCCCTCTTCACCTCGTCCGGCACTGTGGTGCAGGACGGCGACAACGCGTACCAAAACATGTTCGACGCGTTCGTGGACACGTTCTACTCCGCGCTAGAGAGTGTCGGCGCCGGGAGCGTCGACATCGTGGTGTCGGAGAGCGGCTGGCCGTCGGCCGGTGGCACGGCGGCGACCAAAGCTAACGCGCAGACGTACAACCAGAACTTGATCGACCACGTTAGGCAAGGGACACCCAAGAGGCCTGGAGGCATCAAGGCGTACATATTCGCTATGTTCGACGAGGACAACAAGACTGGGGCTAAGACGGAGCACTTTGGACTGTTCAACCTCGACAAGTCGGCGGTGTACCCTATCAATTTTTAGGAGAGATCGATACATATGTATTCCCTATACTCCCTCCCTCTGTTGCAAAAAAAGGACTAAAATTTTCAAAGTCAAACACTGCAAAACTGGACAAGATTTTAGAAAAAAAACTACCATGTGAAAATATATTTTGTAGATGTTGTAGATGGCACTGCATGGATGGTTCCCGTGTCACGCACACGCTACCACCGCTATCGCAGTGCCGCCCCCTCCTTCATCAGCATTTGTGCAGCCACCTTTGGATGGATCCGATCCCTACGAGTCGATGGCGAGCTCTTTTTCATACACCTGATCAGCTACGAGCCTACGATCGCTTGAAGAGGGTTCGATCTTGGCATCTCACGATTAAGTTGCTTGATGTACATGGTCGTGTGATTGATTCTAGCTCGGAGGTACACCAAAGGAAGATCTTCAATGGTGCTACGGTTGATTTGGCACATCATCGGGTTAGAATTGGACCGATAGTTGATTCTGATCAGGGTCAGGGGCGATAGGCGCCAGCACGGTGTGCTGACCTATGCTCGGACATGCGGCATTGAATAAAATTCTGAATAATATAAGTAAAATATCACCATATTCAAAATCAATTTATTGTTCATTTAAAAACGGGTACATAATTCTTTACAAGATGAATCAGGAATGAAAATACATATTTGGATCAGATCTTATTACAAACTAGAAGGAAATATGAAAAATCATATCTAATTCTATCTAGTCTTCTCATCTTCAATCTTGTCTACACCCATCTTTTCTTCAAACCTACAAAGCACAACAACACAGAAAACCAAGTTATTTTGGTTAAAATGTTGGATCCAACCTAAGGTGGGTGGATCCATTTAATGTAGAATTCGAGCACAAGATCCAAGAACTAGTCCTAAACCTTATATTTGAGGTTTAGGAAAATGAAAGATCAACACAACAGTAACCAAAGTAAACAGTGAGCAATACAAAGTAAAGTATCAGCAAAGGATAGTATTGTTCCCTTGGAAGTGATCATCAGCATGTAACTAGACAAAGTGACCACAGATAGTAGCAGAAAAAGCATAAACCCAAGACCTAGTAAGCCAACACCAGTAATTGAACACATAGGAAATCACCGTAAAATGAAATCACCTCAACTTAATGGTTTATGTAAACAACCAGAAGTTCATGACCAAGTGAAAAATTAGGCAGTTTACATACAGAAATAGACCTCAATGTAATTACACTTGTCAATGTCCAAACTTACCAAAGAAATTACCTAAATAACCCTCAATCGACATTCCTAATTAGGCATATGATCAAACCGACTATAAGCCCATACTAATGATTACCCACAAGTATAGGGGGTGTATCGCGGTATTTTCGATAAGTAAGAGTTTCGAACCCAACGAGGAGCAGAAGGTGCTGGCGAGTGGCTAGGAGCAGGAATTATCTGTAAATACTTAGCAAACGGATTTTAGGGGTTTTTGATAATGCAGGTAAATAAAATACGAGTAAATAAAAGACAATAAGAATAAATGCAGCAAGTGGCCCAATCCTTTCTTTAGCAAAGGACAAGCCGGTTGTATTACTTAAGATGACCAAACGTTCTTGAGGACACATGGGAATATTGTCAAGTGCTTTCGCTTCATATAGTTGATTAATCTTCTTTAGTTTGCTAAGTGTTGTGTGGGTGAACCTGTGCTAATGTACCGACCTTCCTAGGACTAATACATACTTGTGATTAAACCCCTTGCAAGCATCCACAAGTACAAGAAAGTAATTAAGGTAGAAACCTAACCACAACTTTAAACTCTAAGACCCTGACGTCCCTTGTGTAATGGTTTCCTAACGGGGGTTCAGGTTTCTGTCACTCCGGCAACCCCTACGATTAGTAGCCAAATACATAATGCATTCCCCTAGGCCCATATAGGTGAAGTTTCATGTAGTCAACGTTCACATGACACCACTAGAAGAAGTACACCACAACTTAAATATCAAACTATTAAATCTTTCTCAACACAATTTCACTACTAACAACATGACTTCTCCCATGTCCTCAAGAACAAAATGAACTACTCACAAGACATCATGTGGATCATGATCAGAGATGATATAATGATATGTAACAATCTTAACATAAATAATAATTCAATGGTTCACTCAATAGCATCAATTACAAAGAGTAATCAACACTAGGAAAGTTTCCCTAAGAACTACGCAAGATTCAATCCAATTGTTACAGCGGTATGAAGTGGTGATGATGGTGCTGGTGGAGATGATGGTGGTGATGATGATGATGATCCCGATGAAGTCCAGCTTGATGGTGGTGTTGATGGCGACGATCTCCCCTCTCCGAGAAGGAATTCCCCCGGCAGAATTCTGTCTGCTAGAGAAATCTTTCTCTCTCGGTGTTTTCCGCCCCACAGAGGCGGCAAAATCTTTCTGTGGTCGCTCCCCGAGTTTAGGGTTTCGGGAGGATAATATATGCCAGAGGGGAGAGCCAGGGGTGGACCAGAGCAGCCACACCACCTAGTGGCGGGACCTAGGGTAGCCCGCGCCAGGGGGTGGTGTGAGCCCCCTATGGCCCATCTCCACCTCCTCTTCTGTCTTTCTTCGTCTTCTGAAAAAATAGGATTTTCCATGTATTTTCCCAGATTTTCTGATCTTCGCGAATTTTGCCTCTAAACAGCACCTTTTTCATCAGAATCCTGACTGCAGCGGTCCATGCTCCAAAAGTCATCAACCATGCAAAAACAGATGAAATAACATAAGTATTATCTCTTAATATAAAATATATCAATGAATAACAATAAATTATGATATAGAATAGTGATGCAAAATGGATGTATCAACTCCCCCAAGCTTAGACTTCGCTTGTCCCCAAGCGAAAACTGAGCTCAATAAACATGACTTCGGGTTTATGGAGTGAAGAGTCGATAAAAGAATACGGACAAGAAGCATCATATTCATCAATACATAAATCATAATAGGAGACAACTCACTATTATATAACTTAACTTGCAATAAGTAAAGGAAACACAATAAAGATGCATAAAGTAAATCATAATTGGTAATAGCAAACTTAGCTCGTGGTCGAAGAATAGTTGACAATTTACAGGAGTTCACAAATAACGGGTTTTCAATGATAACTTTCAAAGTAGTAGACACTAAGATAAAAGTAATGTGCAAAACAAGGAACATAAGAATCATGATCGAATAAATCATCATATGAGTGAATGAAACACAACAACTCAAAATACTTGCTGAGGTAGAAGGGAATAGGTTTACTGACTCAACTAAAAAGTAAAAGATAGGACCTTCACAGAGGGAAGCGGGGATTTCAAGTTTCATAAAGAGCTTCCAAAATTATGGTACTTACTAGCTTTCAGCTCTCATTGCCCTATCATAGGCATCTTTAGGTGATTAAGGTTAAAGTGACACAACTAAGAGGATTGATACATTGCAAATGTATCTATAATTTTTGATGTTCCATGCTTGGTTTTATCTACTTTCTTGTGTTTTGTACACACTTTGGAGTACTTTTCATATGATTTCTTGGACTAACCTATTAACAAGAGCCACAGTGCCAGCTGCCTGTTTTCTACTGTTTTTGGTTCTAGGAAAGTCAGAAAATGAATATTCTCGGAATTGGACGGGACAAAAGCCAAAGTTGTTATTTTACCGGAAGACATCTCGAGCCAGAATACGAGACGGAGAGGAGCCAAGGGGGCACCACACCACCTGGCCGCGCGGGCTAGGCCTGGCCGCGCCAAGGGGTGGTGTGGCCAGCCCAGGCACCCCCTCGGTCTCTCCTTCCGCATATATATTGCCTCCGATACCAAAACCCTAAGTACCTGATCAAAAATCCACGAAAGAGTCTGTAGCCGTCATCATCTCCATCCCTAGATCGGGAGGGAACTGAAGCTCTTCCCGGCACCCTGCCGGAGAGAGGAATTCACCCTGGAGGCCTTCTTCATCATCGTGCAAGCCTCCGGTGTGATGCGTGAGTAGTTCATCTTTGGACTACGGGTCCATGTAGTAGCTAGATGGCTGGTTCTCCTCCTTTGTGCTTTCATGTCTAGATCTTGTGAGCTCCGTTCATGATCAAGATCATCTATTTGTAATTCTGCATGTTCTGTTTGCGGGGATCCGATGGATATTGAGATGCTATTTCAGATTGATTATTGATTCTATCATGTCTTTGTTATTTGTGATCTTGCATGCTTTCCGTTGTTAGTAGCTATCTTGGCCAATTAGATGCTAGCAACTCCAAGAGTTAGTATTTATGCTCGATAGTGAGTTCATGCCTCTGGTAATCTGGGGAAGTGACATAAATCTCTAAGGTACTAGATGTGTTGTTGCTACTAGGGAGAAAACAACAATCCTTTGTTCATAGAACAATCGTATTATTTACATTACATGCAATTCGTCATGCAATTATCCGTTGCTTGCAACTTAATACTGGAGGGGGTTCGGATGATAACCTGAAGGTGGATTATTAGTCATAGATGCAGTTGGATGGCGGTCTATGTATAATGTGGTAATGCCCAATCAAGTCTCAAAGGAGTCAAGATGATTAGTATATGCTTGTATGCTTTCTCGATGTTTGTCAATTGCCTCGCTGTAATTTGTTCACCCAGCATGTTAACTATCTTAAGAAGAGCCACCTCTAGTGAACTATGGACCCCGGTCCTTTCTTTTACATACAATCTACAAACTGTTTACTACTTTGTGTTTACTTTTTACAAACTATTACTTCCTTCCATTCGATACGTTTAACCCTTGGTTTTCAACAAAACCGGTGAGATTGACAACCTCATCGCAAGTTGGGGACAGAGTTCTGTGGTTGTGTTGTGTAGGTCTCCATGTTGTTGCTGGCACCGGTAGTGCGCCCTGCCAACGTTTAACTAGCTACACCTTTGGGGTGTTTCCTTGCTCCTACTAGATTGATAACCTTGGTTTCATAACTGAGGGAAACTTACTGCTGTGCTCATCATACCTTCCTCTTGGGGTTCCCCAACGAGCTCGTTAGTACACGAGTCAGCAACCACCTAGAGCTAATATTGTTTCTAGCAAATGGATATTTCGTCATAAGCTCAAACCAGATGGCTCTTTAGACCGATACAAAGCACGTTGGGTGCTCCGGGGCTTACCCAACGCGCTGGTGTCGACTACGGTGAGACTTTCAGTCCGGTCGTCAAGCCGGCAACTGTTAGGACTGTTCTGTCCATTGGTGTCGCTCAAGACTGGCCGGTCCATCAACTCGACATCAACAATTCCTTTCTACATGGTACTCTCGCCGAGACTGTCTATTGTGCACAACCGTCAGGGTTCGTTGATGCTTCCCAGCCCGACCATGTATGCCGCCTCAACAAGTCTCTCTATGGGCTTAAGCAGGCGCCGCTTCGTCGACCATCTTCTACGACTAGGATTTTTGGTTCCCGTGCAGACCCCTCGCTATTCATCTACACACGCAACATAGAGACGTGATGGCTCTGAGTATGGCGCCCAGAAAAGTACTGGTGTGTGGTTGATGTAGAGCTCGTTAGGAACCCCAAGAGGAAGGTATGATGAGCACAATAGCAAGTTTTCCTTAGTTAAGAAACCAAGGTTTAATCGAACCAGTAGGAGCAAGGAAACACCCCAAAGGTGTTACTAGCTGAGCCTTGGCAGGGCGCACTACCAGTGCTAGTAGCAACGTTGAGACCTGCACAACACAACCACAGAACTTTGTCCCCAACTTGCGATGAGGTTGTCAATCTTACCGTGTTTTGCAGAAAACAAAGGATTAAACGTATCGAATGGAAGAAAGTAAAAGTTTGCAGAAAGTAAACACAAAGCAGTAAACAGTTTATAGATTGAATGTAAAAGACAAGGACCGGTATCCATAGTTCACTAGAGGTGCTCTCCTTAAGATAGATAACATGTTGGGTGAACAAATTACAGCGGGGCAATTGACAAACATCGAGAAAGAAATACATGCATATACTAATCATCTTGACTCTTTGAGACTTGATTGGGCATTACAACATTATACATAGACCGCCATCCAACTGCATCTATGACTAATAATCCACCTTCAGGTTATCATCCGAACCCCATCCAGTATTAAGTTGCAAGCAACAGATTATTGCTTTACGAACTACGTGTAAAGTAAACAATATGATTGTTCTATGAACAAAGGATTGTTGTTTTCTCCCTAGTAGCAACATCACATCTAGTACCTTAGAGATTTCTGTCACTTCCCCAGATTACCAGAGGCATGAACCCACTATTGAGCATAAATACTAACTCTTGGAGTTGCTAGCATCTATTTGGCCAAGATAGCTACTAACAACGGAAAGCATGCAAGATCACATATAACAAAGACATGATATAATCAATAATCAATCTGAAATAGCATCTCAATATCCATCGGATCCCCGCAAACACAACATGCAGAATTACAAATAGATGATCTTGATCATGAACGGAGCTCACAAGATCTAAACATGAAAGCATAAAGGAGGAGAACCAGCCATCTAGCTACTACATGGATCCGTAGTCCAAGGATGAACTACTCACGCATCACACCGGAGGCTTGCATGGTGATGAAGAAGGCCTCCGGGGTGAATTCCCCTCTCCAGCAGGGTCCCGAGAAGAGCTTCAGATCCCTCCCAATCTTGGGATGGAGATGACGGCGGCTACAGACTCTTTCGTGGATTTTTGATCGGGGTCCTTAGGGTTTACGTCCCGAGGGCATCTTATAGTCGGAAGGGGAGGCCTAGGGGATGCCTGGGTTGGCCACACCACCCCCTGGCGCGGGCCAGGCCTGGACGCGCGGCCAGGTGGTGTGGCCGCCCTCTGGCCCCTCTCCGTCTCGTATTCTGGCACTTGATGATATCCGAAAAAATAGGCACTTTGGCTTTTGTCCCGTCCAATTCCGAGAATATTCATTTTCTGACTTTCCTGGAACCAAAAACAGCAGAAAACAGGCAGCTGGCACTGTGACTCTTGTTAATAGGTTAGTCCAAAAAATCATATGAAAAATACTCCAAAGTTGGAACAAAACACAAGAAAGTGGATAAAACCAAGCATGGAACATCAAAAATTATAGATACATTTGCAATGTATCAAGACACTTTACCTGTTGTTATATGTTGACGATATTGTGCTGACAACCTCTTCAGAGCAGCTCCTTCGACACACCATCACAACTCTGGAGCGCGAGTTCTCTCTCAAGGACATTGGATCATTACACTATTTTCTTGGTGTTGCTGTTACGCGCTCTCCCACTAGCATGTTCCTCTCTCAGCGGCAGTACATCCTCGACATCCTCGACCATGCAAGAATGACTGAGTGCAATCCTTGCTCCACTCCAGTTGACACACAGTTGAAGCTTGGCGCTACTAGCGCCCCCGTCACCGATCCATCCACTTATCAGAGCTTGGTGGGTGCTCTCCAGTATCTGTCGTTCACCCGCCCGGACGTCGCCTATGTCGTTTAGCAGGTCTGCTTGGACATGCATGACCCACGTGAGCCGCATCTCAATGCAGTCAAGAGGATTCTCCGGTACCTTCGCATCACCCTCGACTATGGCATGCAGCTTCATCGCTCATCACCAACATCACTTACTGCTGATATTGATGCAGATTGGGCTGGATGCCCTGACACCCGCAAGTCAATTTCTGGGTATGGGGTCTTCCTTGGCGACAATCTGATCTTTTGGTCATCTAAGCGCCAACAAACTGTCTCCCAATTGAGTGCGGAGGCAAAATATCGTGGAGTCGCTAATGCAGTCGTCAAAGCATGTTGGTTACGCAGCTCCTATCCGAGCTCCGTCGCCCACTTCAGCGAGCTACTATGGTCTACCGCGACAACATCTTCGCCGTCTACCTCTCGACGAATCCAGTTCAACATCAACGCACTAAGCATGTGGAGATTGATCTTCATTTTGTTCGAGAGCGTGTAGCTTTTGGAGATGTTCGTGTTCTCCACATTCCCACATCCTCGCAGTATGCTGATATCTTCACCAAGGGGTTGCCATCGACTATCTTCACCGAGTTCCGCTCCAGCCTGAACGTCCGCGTTGCTCCCGCTCCGACTGGGGGGGTGTTATACGTGTACGTGTAGGACACGTCTAGAGCAAACTGACTCAAAGAGTCCTACCTTGTTTGTAATCTATTTACCTTAGCAGCTAAGCCTCCTTGTACTATATAATCCCAGCGTGGGATCAAATCAATCTAAGAGCAACAATTATATTTGCCTTCTGTAACAGCCACAGTAACCCTAGAACACTATAAATAGGGACCGAAACCGGCAGCCCAAATCACAAACCTCAGTGCAAAGATCATAAGAAACAACTTAGACCAAAGGTTGAGTGAGAGGTAGCAAACACAATGCACACACTCACTATGAGAGGGATCTGAGAGAGAAGCGGAAGCAAGAACAGGAGGAGCAGCAAAAGGAACCGCACCAGATCTTTAACAAGCATACTTTAGAAACTACAAAGGTTGTTAGCCAGAAACCCTAGAAAGAATAGTGGTAGTAGATAGGGATCATCTAGATCCGGAGAGAGAGATAATGTGTAGCACTAGTAGATCATGCACAAGCACTAAGGCCTAGTTTGGCAATAAAGTTTTTCTTAAACTGAAGTATTACAAAACTGAAGTATTTGAGTGCACGGGAGAGGAATACTGTAGTTTGTTGATACTGTAGTATTTCTCAGTTTTGCCAAAAACTGCGAGACGTTTGGGAAGTGTTGTTTTACCATCCTTTGACTAATTATTACGTTGCATGTATAATATTTTTTTGACCGGAAGATGCTTTCATGTCTATTGCATGCATCACTCCATGGTACACATACATACAAAAATACATACAACAACGAAGCTAGCAATCAATCAGGTACCAGTACAATATTCCTATGCATGGTTGTTCCGTGAGTCTCACGTTGAATCCGAATCTTGTTTTGTAACATGGCCGTCCTAGCATGCATAGAACTATGGCTCTTGCTACCACGCCCTGGTAGGCTACCCCTGTGACATCGGCACCAACAAGCGACGTTTTTCCGTTTTGTAAAAAAAAGAGGTCCAAACTGAAGTTTCCAAAACGTCAAAAAAACTTCAGTATTTGGGATACTTCAGTTTCCTAAATCAAAGTATTGCTTTGGGCCAAACGCTTTGAAGTATTCAATACTTCATTATTTCTAAAAACTGAAGTATTTTCAGAAAACTTCAAAAAAACGGAGCTGCCAAACGGGGCCTAAGTTTGATAAACCACTGTGCACACTCTAAGAAAGAGGCACCACAGGATTAAAACCGAATGTTCTGTGCAGATGCCCACATAGATTACTTAGAAGAAATTAATATAAGAACAAAATCATATCCTTTTTTATTCAAATCTTTAAGCCTTCTTCGCTCGGCGATAATTTGCTGTAGTAGCCCGAGTACCACTGCTCTCTTTTTTGAATTTTTTGAAAGCGTACTTCTAGGTCTCCAAAAAATCAGCTAGAAAGTATACAAGTAGGTATACACATTTAGTATGGACACTGCAATTTTCATGACAAAATACTTTGTATTTTGGGCTACAAACAAAAAGACAAGTTTTGGCTAAAATAAATAGTTTTCTATTGCTTTATAAAGCAATTTTTTCTATATCCCAAAATACAACATCTTTTTACCGAAGCTTTGTAAGAATACACAACATATGTGTATGTCTCCACAAGAAAAAAAATGTGATTTTTCTAAAACTCAAATCTAGTATACTACAATTTACAATTTTTTCCAAAACTGAGAGCAGTGCTGCTCGGGTGCTGCAAGTTTGCATTCCTTTGTGCGTGCTTTCTATACTTTCCGCTTTCCTGGCACCGCCGCGACCAGCTTCAGCGTAGTTGTGGTGACAGAGCGCTATCGGACGGGCTCCAGTGCATTGAGAGAGCGAGAGACGAAAAGTGCATTTTTACAAGTTTCCTGCATCCTGAGACTGAGGGAATACAATTACCACCGGCTACGAGTTTATAATGACATCCCCAAGACACAGTTCTATATAAAAACATATGCGGTCTTCATTCCAATTAAGAAGGCATACAAATTTAATCAAAAGTCAAAACTTACTAAGTTTAACCAAATATATATAAGAAAATATTAATATGTACATTATTAAATAAATACAACAACATCGTAGCCTTTGTCACAACCAAATTGGCATGGATTAGATATGAAGCCCAACACAAACGTGTGGGAATTTAAAAGAGAAAGAGAGAGAAAAGTAAACAACTTAGAAAACGTTGACTAACTAAATTTATATGGAGTAGTACATCTTAGTACTAGAACAGTAGAAATGGAGGGGGTATTAACGCAAGTGTTCACAGAAAATACAGGTTTTTTGCCACCCTCGTTTAGACTTAAATCAAGGAGTTATTATGATGTTATTGCTCCGTGGTAGGCCAGTCAACGGGGCATCCAGGCCTCCAGCTGCTTCCAAGCAGCTGCCCCCCGCTGTCGCCTGTCAGCTTCAGCTTGCCCCCTGAGAAGTTCTTGCATAGTGACCGTGTTGTCATATTCGTCGTTTGCGCCTCCAGATTCCAGATCTGAATGTGGCAACACAACCATTGAGCAGATCAGAAATGAACAAAGATGGCCTAACATATATTTTTCAGAAGAAAAAAAGAGCCTGCTACTATGTTACTCCCTCCGTTCGAAAATATAAGAAATTCTAGCTTTGTGAAACAAATGTATCTAGACATATTTTAGTGTATAGGTTCACTTCAAACCTCTATGAACCTATACACTAAAACACGTCTAGATACGTTCGATTCACAAAGCTAAAACGTCTTATATTTCCGAACGGAGGGAGTATATGGTAACCGTATGCTTTATTAGAAGTAGAAACTACGGTTTTGACACATCCATCTGCGTACATTTCTGGGTCATATTTATATTTTCCACGACCAAAAAACATTAGTCAACAATGTAGGCGTACTGTGCGCGTGGGGAACTGAGTAGACAGAGATCTACAGGATTTTCGCCCCAGCAAGTCCAGTTTCTTTGAATGTTGACCGTTGAATAAAATGTCACGCTTAGCTCCACATATCCTAGTGGTACGGTGGTACCCACTGTTTAGTTCTTCCCATCTGTGAGCCTGTCACAAGAACCTGACTCTAACTCCAATTTTCAGTTCATGTTAACCGATGCAAACACAGACGCTTAGCTCCTGCCTCTCCTCCTCCTGCTCCTCGCTGCCACCGGCGAGGCCACCATGATAAACATCACCAACCGATGCTCCTACACCGTGTGGCCAGCTGCTTTGCCCGTGGGCGTAGGCGGTGGTGGCAGGGAGCTCAAGTCGGGGCAGGTGTGGACACTGGACGTGCCCGCCGGCACATACAGCGGGCGCATCTGGGCGCGCACGGGCTGCTCATTTAGCAGCAACGGCAAAGGGTCGTGCCAAACGGGCGACTGCGGCGGTGCGCTCGCCTGTAATGTCTCAGGTAAGCCGCCCAACACGCTCGCCAAGTTCTCAACTGGCAGCACACAAGATTTCATCGACATTTCAGCTCTGGACGGCTTCAACGTACCCATGGACTTCCTGCCGGTACAAGGAAAGAAACAGTGCAGCACGGGGATGCGGTGCGCAGCCGACATCACGTCGCAGTGTCCAAAGGAGATAAAGGTACCCGGGGGTTGCAACAACACATGCAATGGAATTGGATACAGCAATTGTGCCCACTTGAGCTTCTTTAAGCAGATGTGCCCAGAAGCACCGGAGGATGATGTTCCTATGCACGCTTGCCCGGCGGGCACGAACTATCAGGTCATCTTCTGTCCCCCCATCAATCTAGCAATTCCACCTGCAGCTATGAGTCCTGCGCCTACACCTATCCCGCCTGCAGCTACAATTCCTGCGCCTACACCCACACTCGAGACAACACCTTCACCTTCAAGTCCTCCGCTTGCCCCTGTTGGGCCAAGAAGGACCAAACCGGGAGTCACAAGCAGAGTTGTTGCCATTCTAGCTAGTGTAGGTAGCATCATAACTGTCACTGTGTTGTCCACAGCAAGTTTCTATATATGTAGAGGAAGAGCACGACGAAAACACCAGGAGATGGAGGAAGAGGAAGAGTTTGAGGAGCTACAAGGAAGGCCGATGAGGTTCACATTTCAACAGCTAAAGGTAGCAACTGAGCAGTTCATGGACAAGCTTGGGGAAGGAGGATTTGGCTCTGTTTTCAAGGGACAATTTGGGGAGGACAGTATTGCAGTAAAACGTTTGGATCGAGCTGGTCAGGGAAAACGAGAATTTTCAGCAGAGGTTCAGACAATTGGCAGCATCCATCACATCAATCTGGTGAGATTGATTGGTTTCTGTGCAGAAAAATCTCATAGACTCTTGGTATACGAGTATATGCCCAAAGGATCATTGGACAGGTGGATCTACCGTCGACATGACAATAATGCTCCTCCTCTGGAGTGGAGCACGCGATGCAAGATAATTACTCATATAGCTAAGGGCCTCTCTTATCTTCATGAGGAGTGCACAAAAAGAATTGCTCATTTGGATGTCAAACCACAAAATATCCTCTTAGACGATGACTTCAATGCAAAAATTTCTGATTTTGGACTGTGCAAGCTCATTGACAGGGATATAAGCCAAGTGGTTACTAGAATGAGAGGCACACCTGGATATTTAGCTCCTGAATGGTTAACATCGCAAATCACGGAAAAGGCCGATGTCTACAGCTTTGGTGTCGTGGTCATGGAAGTCATCAGTGGAAGAAAGAACATTGACACATCCCAACCGGAAGAGAGCATCCATCTCATCACCCTATTGGAGGAAAAGGTGAAGAGTGATCAGTTAGTAGACTTGATTGACAGTAAGAGTAGCAGCATGCAAGCGCACAAGCAAGACGTAGTTCAAATGATGAAGCTTGCGATGTGGTGTTTGCAGATTGATTGCAAAAAAAGGCCTAAAATGTCAGAGGTTGTCAAAGTCCTGGTAGGTACCATGAGTGCAGATGCCAACATAGATCATAATTTTGTTGCAACAAGTGTAGCAAATTTTGGTATTGCAGAAAATGTGAACTCCTCAGCTGTGCCTCTGGCCTCAGAGGTATCAGGCCCCAGGTGAAATTATACCGTCCCCATAAGATAGCTTTTGCGATTGTGAGCAGCAGATTCTCTTATGTAGAACAAAACCCCTAGCCTGTTGTATTTTCATTACTACAATTTACCTTAGAATATCTCAATATCTCAAACAGTTTCGTGATCTACAAAAGATGCAACTCGTCTTTTTTAATCCACTTTCAGTTTCTCCTCAGTAACACAAATCTGCTTCTAATGATCATAGTGAAAATAAATAGCATGTTTTGAACAGCTCATAGGTACAGTGAAGCAGAGAAATGCATAGTATGAAAGCAAGTTGTAAGTTTGACTAACTAATAAAAACTGATGAGTTAGTTAGCACAAGTGCTTTTAAGTTCTGCACCATTTCTACTGGATTATGACATATGTAGTGGCTGAACGCTGCCCTGCGCAATAAGTGGATCTGGCTTCAGAAGACGAACCTAGCAGGGCCGTGGTCTGGGCTTGACTTCAAAGTTCTGCCAGAGGCGCTGTTTTCACTTCAATGCCTCCGTCAGGATCACTGTGGGGGTGGCTCTTGAATCCTGTTTTGGGAGGACCCCTGGATCTTGGGTCTGAATGCAGCCACCATAGTGCCAGCTGTTCTATCAGGAAGCGTAGATCGGTACGTGAGGGCTTAGAGAATAGTGCTTGGACCGCCGACATCACCGGCGAGCTGTCAGTTAACGCTGTGGATCAGTACGTGTGGCTGTGGGTTGCAGTAAGCGCGGTTCCTACCGGAGCGGATGAGCACGAGTTCAGGTGGAAGTGAATGGCAAGTTCTCCTCCAAGTCAGCCTATCTTTCTCTCTTTGAAGGATCAATGGCACTGGCCGGAGCTGTGCAAGTGCAGCACTCGTTTGTGCCTCTGAAATACAAATTCCAGACCCCTTCGTCGGAGATGCTGGAGACGGCAGACCGTCTGCTCTGCCGTGGGCTACCAACACATGTGATCTGCCCTTCCTGCAATTTGGTAAAAAAAATGACAATGTGCACCAGGTTAGCTCAATAGAAGTGCACTAGGGATGACAATTACACTCTCAAATCAAGCTCAACGACCATTCCCAAATCCCAATTGTGCAGCTAGCGTGTTGTAGTGCACCAGACCATCTTTTTCCTAGTGCCTCCGCTGCTCAGGAACCTTTGGCTGGACGCTAGAATGCAATGCTACATTCTTCGACTAGCACACGACGCCGGCACAAGGGTGCTGGATAACATCATCGTCAAATGGGGAGTTTGGATGTCATGTAGCAGTTGGCGCTTGAGAAAGATCGATTAGATGTCCTGTAGCTCTCTGCTCTCAAAGTGTATGTCGAGCCTTGTTGAGGATTTTTCCTGTTTCTGTTCCTCAAACCTTGTAACGAACGATGTTTCGTTTGTTCTCTCCTCACGAGCTTAATACAAAGATATGTCTAGTGATAGGAACATTAAAATGATGACACGAATGCTACAATATATGGAATTTCTGCTCCTCTTCACCACTAGAGGTAACTAACATAACAATGTTGACAGTTGGTGACCAATTTATATGTTCCATCGGATTGTGTACATTTTCAATCAAAGGATTTAACATATTCAGATTGCAGAGTTTAGCAGTAATGCAAAATTTATATCACATTCTACTCCAGTACCCACGATGATGAGAGTTGAGACCATCAACCATGTAAAGTTGTAAACACAGGGCAATGCCACCGCATCAGATCTGCCAACAATTTGCAATGTAGTAGCTACTTACTTTGAGTTGCGTTCGCGTGATTCATCCCCATCCGCATCCTTGGCACTGGCACGGCATGCTTGAGTGAGCATTCATACGGGGCTAAACCTTCGTCGATGAGTACAGAGGAGGATGAGACCGAAGGAGGCGGCGAGGTAGCCCCATGGCCCCTCTCTGGAGGCCGGAGATTAGGGGTTGCGCGCCCACGGATGGGGTGCGGTGGGAAGATGCGAAACTATGGAGAAGCATGGCGAGCCACCGGGCTAACGTTGCAGATCGCCGCCAACAACCGCCGCCGCGGACGGAGCGCCGCCAGCAACTGCGACGGTGGAAGTGAGGAAGGAAAGGGTATGAGTCGGCCCACATCCCGCTGACCACCATGTTGGGCTGTTGGAAGAACAACTATTTTCTTGCATTTTCCAGTGATTTTTTTTTTGCAAAAACGATATATTGATAAGAAAAGATAGTTTTACAAATATTAACACGTTGGCAAACCTCAGAACAATTCAAAACACTAGATCTAGGTAGCCGTGATTAGGGCGTGTAACCCTTAATGGTTTTGTGAAATTCTCTAGGATGTTAATTGGTAAAAGGATTGGGGTTGGTTTAATATATTTATCGAAATAGCTCAATCCTTTTTTGCTAAGACCCGCATAATATGCTGCTGACGTGAGTAAAGCTAAAGCAACAGTAGTATTTATATCATTCGTGGGCGCTGCTAATTTCCCATGGGGTAACTCTAAGCCCCAATAACAACCCAAGATCGAGCCTTAGAAGGAATCGTGTCCAGAAGACCGTCCAAGCTTAGTGAGATGTTGTCAAAGACTACAACATTGTGATTCTTCCAAATCCACCACGCAGTCACAGGCGATGAAGTGCCCTTGCGCATAGCTCGGCATAGATTGGCACACTTTCAACCGAAGTTCATCTCATCCTCCACTGATAGTTTGAATTTTATTATGACCCGTGAGACTCGAACATTACAAGGGCACGAATATTCTTGTGACTTTTGCTAAAGTTTTATAGGATTATTAGTGTGAACTTGATTGAAGGACGATGAGGCTATCAAAAAATAATGCTACGTTCGATCCATAATAATTGTCGTTGATTTAGTACAACTCACACTTCTTATAGACGGATAGGATACTAAGTACAATTGTATCACTGCATACCTACAAGTGAATAAGCGTTACAGAATTAGAAATACCCACCCATGTGCCGGCCCGCGGCACGCGGGTGCCGTGCTGGGGCCGCCTCCCTGGACACGCGGGCCAGGCCCGGCATGGCACGCCTGGCCGAGCATGCGAGCGGCACGCGGGCCGGCCCGCCAGGCACGCCGGCGGCCCGCCACGAGAGGGGAGCGGGGGGAGCGGGAGGAGCCGATTTTTGAAATCGGTGGGACCAGGGGGAGCGGGGGGGAGCGGTGGGTGGCAGTTTTTGGCAGTTGGAAGGGTTTGGGCTAGGGTTTGGGGGTATTTTGGTCCCTTTTTAAGTATTTTTAGGGTTTTAGGTCATTTGGAAGGCTACTTTGGTCCGAATTTCATCAATTTTTTGCTATAAAAAGGGCAGCACACCCCTCTCAATCTCCACACCATCCAACACATCTCTCATGGCTAATCCCAACCAGTTTATTTTCAATGCCAATGAGTTGGGGGTCGAGATTCCTCCCGACTTTAATACTTCTCCCTTCCGTGGCAACGACAACATCGACACCATGCAATTTCCATGTACTACCCAATCCGATCATCCAACACCAACATACACACATTCTCCCGATACATCTAGTAGTGCTAGTGCTAGCCAAAATTCCACCGCTTTTGGTAGCAAGCGGCGAAAAAAACCTCGGAGATCTGGCAGCACTATGAGGAAGAAGAATATGTTAACGACGATGGTGTGACGAAGATGAGAGCTCGGTGCTTGCACTCGGGTTGCTCGAGCAAATTTGCTCTACAGAAGGGAGGAGGCCACGACCACATGAGGAGGCGCTTGGCGACCCACGCCAAGCAAGATGGACAAGCCGCAGCGATCTAGAGCAGGATCAACTTCAACCCCGACGGCACTCCCCGGGGTATATTTGTCTATGATGCGACTCGTCAAAGAGAGGCTCTTGCAACATTAATTGCCGTGAATGATTTACCATTAGGATTTGGCGAGTCTCCTGGTTTTGTCGAATATATTAGAACTGCTCATACTCCTAGTTTTACACCGGTCTCTAGACAAACTACAACTAGACATGAAAAAGCTAGCCAAGGCAGGTCTTGCCGCCTTAAAAGAAGAATTAGGATCGTCAACTTTCTCAATCGCCATAACTTCTGATATTTGGAGTGGTCGTGCTAAGCAAGATTATATTACTGTTGTTGCTCATTATGTTAGCTCAAACTGGGAATTAAATAAAAGGATAATAGGTTTTGAGTTAATTGATGTATCACATAATGGTGAGAACATTGCCCATGCTATACTTAAAGTTGTTAGAGAGTTTGGTCTTGATGAAAAGATATTTGCAGTAACTTTGGATAATGCTTCTGCAAATTCTACTGCGATGAATACCCTCATTCCTACATTTGAAGTATATGCATCAAAATTTCTGCTTCATCAACGTTGTGCTTGTCATATAATTAATCTTATTGCTAAAAGTGCTTTAGATGATCTAGAACCATACATTGAGAGATTGCGTATGGGAATATCATGGTTGAATGCTTCTAATACTAGACTTGGAAGCTATAGAAATTATTGTGCTGTTATTAATGTACCATGGTTCAAGGTGGCGGGGAGTTAGCAAAGTATCTCAACAGTCCAGTAGTTGCTACTAATGATGATGATGATGACGACTTCGATATACTACAGTGGTGGGAGGATAAAATGTCAGCATATCCGGTGCTTTCAATATTAGCACGGGATGTGCTATCGGTGCCCGTCTCAACGGTCTCATCGGAGTCTGCTTTTAGTCTAGCTGGCCGGATAATTGATGATAGAAGAACTAGTCTCACCCCAGAGATGGTGAAAACACTGATGTCTGTCAAAGATGGAGAACTAGCCAGACGAAGAGCCCAACACACCACCGAGAACCTAGAACTGATAGCCTCGTTTGAAGCTATGCGGTGGACTGAAGACCAAGAATAAACTTGATATAGGATTTTTTTAATCTCTTTGTAATTTTTTCTTCTTTTTAGAGCCAGCTGTACTCTTTTCCCTTCCCAGGGATGGAAGGTTTTGATGAGGCAGCTAATAATAAAGGCCAATTTTTATCCCCATACAAACTTGTCTCCATATTGCCCTGCCCCAATGCCCCTTGGTCTCACTTCTTTCCCTTTAAATAGAGCAACCCACCCTCTCATTCTCCACACCACCCCTCTCATTCTTCACACCACCCTCTCATTCTTCACACCACCACTCTCATTCTTCACAGTTCACACCACATGGCTGCTGACCCAAAACTCAACCAGTGGAACTTTGGAGCAAATCCACCAAGACCCCAACCACCAAGAAGAATAAGCCGTATTTGGGAGCACTTCGATGAAGAAGTGTGTAAGGTAGATGGTGAACAAGTGAATAGAGCTAGGTGCAGAAGATGTTCATATTGCGTCGCGGAGGTGGAACTGGTCACTTGCATAGGCATGTTTTGTCTCACCAGAGGCAAGACGGAGGGAACTAACTAGTCGATGTAATTTTTTTCTTTTTGAGCGGGTTGTACTCTTTTTCCTTACTAGGGATGTAAGGTTTTTTAATGAGGCAACATTAATAAAGCTCACTTTTTATCCAATATGAAAATTTGTGTCATTTCACTATTTTTCTGCAATTTTTAGGCATTTTTTCGAACATAGATCGAAGAAAAACAGGAAAACGGGCCGTTTTCGGCCCCGCGGGCCACACGTGCCGCGGGCCAGCCCGCCAGACGCCGGGGCCGGGCTGGGGCCGCACAGCCGGGCACGCGGGCCGGTCCGGCACGGCACGCGAGCTTGGCGGGCCGAGAGGGGCCGTGCCGTGCCAGGCCCGTGTAGGCGGTGCCGTGTCTGGGCCGTGCCAGGCCGGCCTGTTGGCCAGATTTGCACCCCTATGCTGATGATTTGGGACTTTGCACAACCATTTTTTATCGAGATATATGTTCGCTAGTACCTTTAACCCTCTCTTCCCTTCCTAGAGTTCTCTAGATCTCATATCAAAAATAGAGTTCTCCAGATCTAGGCCGTCTGGCCCCTCTCCCCCTCCTCTCTGGCGGTCACTAGCGTCGAGCTGGGTGAGGGACCCGTCCCTGTAGAGTAGTAGGTTAGTTGTACGTCTTGCCTAGATGGCAGTTTGGTGCTATGCCGATTTGTTTTGGAGTGGATCGTTGTGCATGCGAGGCTGCATCGGGCTGTTTGCGGTGGTCTTCCTCCTACCCAGCGGTTGAAGCCAAATACGGAGAGGGGATGCTCCGCCGCCATCTCCGTAAATAAGCTCATGGTTGTCCCTCCGGATCTCGTTCTGGAAAGTGTTGCTATGCAGGTGGCCTGGAGGCGCCGGTTCTTTGTCTTCTTGTCAATCATCGTAGAGGTGGAGGGCTAAAGAGGAGAGCCGAAGCTCCGTGTCGACTCGTATGACAAGGAACTCTCGCTGCTATTTCTCGTAGTTCATCAGTGGAGTACATGCGACGCCGATGGTCGTCTTGCCTTCTCTTCTTATGGCCGGTATAGGCGGCCCTCCCAAGCCATGCGATGGTTGTTCTACCTCCTGGTCGCATGCCCTTTTGGAGGCATCTGAACTCTGGCTAAAGACTCTTCAGAGCGGCCACCGCAAGTGGTTCGTCCCTGCCGACAACTTTGCTGCTTCGGCCATCGAGTTCTCATGGTGATTTAGTGGTGAAGGGTCTGAATGACTTGATTGTTTTTGCCATACTATTTTCAAGGTCCTTAATGTAAAATTGCAGGTCATGTTTGCATTTTCTTTTTTCATGCCGGACTGCAATGTCATATATCGAGCATATTTTCTTGGGACCAAAAGGGTAGTATCTGTAAATGCTATTATTACTAGGCTCCTTTTACCTTGACATTACAGGTCAGCGCTACACATATTAGTCCGCATGCCAATATGATGGGGCACACTATTGAACAACTATGAACGGAAGGTGTTTGCGTTTTTTCCGATAAGAAGAAAATAGTTCACAAATGCAGTACAGTACCATCTTCTTTTGCCACCGAGGAATTACAATCATCTAAGATCGTATACTACGAGCCATTCTGTGAGCGGCTCAACCAAACACTCGTGGAATTCAGCGCTACAAAATGTTTGCAAACAAAAAAAACTACAGTAACACAAATGTTCACAAAGATCAGGAGGTTTTTCCCACCCAGCTTTGCACGCAAATCACAGAGTCATGACGAAATGAGACCTTCATGGCCCCGTAGTTGACAGCACGCCAGACCGGTCAACAAGGCATCAAGGCCTCGGAGCTACTTCCAAGCAGCTGCTGAGTGCTGTCAACTTCTTAGAAAGATCATGGATGACCTGTTCGTGGCTGCCTCCAAAGTCCAGATTCCAGTTGTGGCTGTAGCAGCAAAGCATAGACAGCCGCTGACTGCTGTCAAGATTGTTCTGCCTCCAAGATTAGACCGCCACAACTTTCAGCATTCTAGAGAGATGTCAAGCAAGCGCCAAATCCGCCTCTTCCCTAGACCTCATCTTTCAAACAGTACCTGTCCTGCAAGCCTAAACGGAGCAGATCAAGAATAAATTAAGATATCCAAAACAATCTCTAACAAAATTGCAGACAAAGAACAAACCAGCAGTAACTAAAATAATTCTGACGGCCAAAATCATCAGTAAACATACTGCCCGATGTTCATATGTAAGTTCAAAAGCCAAGTGAACAAGTTCCACAAGCAAGCCCAAGTCTATCAACAGTTCCCTCTGTAGCATGCTAGGTTGTCATATGCTGACCGTTGAACAAGCCAATGCATGGATGCGTGGAAATATGTTGGAAAAAATACCACTGGTCCAGCAGTCCCCTAGCAGCTAGCACCCTCCATTAGATCGTCTGCTCTGTAAGCTGCAGCCTGCGCATGAGTCCTATCTCTTGCAAGCGAAAATACAACACAAATGGCGGTGGTGAGTACCTGTTGGGCTCTCCCCCTCCTATATCTCCACCTGCTCCTACTCGCTGCCACCAACGAGGCCGCTACATTCAGCATCATCAACCAATGCTCCTACACGGTGTGGCCAGCCGCCGTGCCGGGAGGCGGTGTGCAGCTCGATCCGGGGAAGGTGTGGACAATCGAAATGTCTGCTAACAGCATGAGCGGGCGCATCTGGGCGCGCACGGGCTGCTCATTCAATGGCAAAGGCAACGGGTCATGCCAAACGGGCGACTGCGGAGGTTTGCTCGCTTGCACGAACTATAGTCAGCCGCCCAACACGCTCGCTGAATTTACAATTAGTCAAGGACAAACGAAACAGGATTTCTTCGACATCTCCCTCATCGACGGCTTCAACGTGCCCATGGACTTCCTGCCAGTGCCGGTTCGGGGAAGGTCAGGGTGCGGCAAGGGGCCGCGTTGCCCAGCCAACATCACATCACAGTGCCCAAGCGAGCTGAAGGCGCCAGATGGTTGTAATGACGCATGCACAGTGTTCAACCAGGACAGATACTGCTGCACCGGGAACGCAGCAAGCAACTGCAGCTCCACGAACTACTCGGTCTTCTTTAAGCAGATGTGCCCAGATGCCTACAGCTACCCCATGGATGATAGCTCGACTATTTTCAGTTGCTCGACGGGCACCAACTACCAGATCATCTTCTGTCCCCTGATTAATCAAACAATTTCTCCTGCAGCTGCAAGTCCTCTGCCTGCACCCTCGGTCGACATAGCACCTGCATCTCCAAGTCCCCTGCCTGCACCTATTGGGCCAACAAGCAAGAAATCCTCGACAGCAAGCAGAGTTCTTATGATTCTAGCTCCTGTAGGCGGCTTCATTTTGCTAACAATGTTGCTCATCTTCATTTTACTTAAACGAAGAACACGGCAACACCAGGAGATGAACGAGGAAGAAGAGTTTGGGGAACTACAAGCAACACCAATGAGGTTCACATTTCAGCAGCTAAAAGTAGCAACTGGGCAGTTCACAGAGAAGCTAGGGGCAGGAGGATTTGGGTCTGTTTTCAAGGGACAGTTTGCTGGGGAAAGTATTGCAGTAAAACGTCTGGATAGAGCTGGTCAGGGAAAAAGAGAATTCTCAGCAGAGGTTGAGACAATTGGCAGCACTCATCATATCAATCTGGTAAGATTGATTGGTTTCTGTGCAGAGAAATCCCATAGGCTCTTGGTATACGAGTACATGCCCAAAGGATCTTTGGACAAATGGATCTATTTTCGGCATGACAATAATGCTCCTCCTCTCGACTGGAGCACGCGATGCAAGATTATTAAGCACATAGCTAAGGGTCTCGCTTATCTTCATGAGGAGTGCACGAAAAAGATTGCCCATTTGGATGTCAAACCACAAAATATCCTCTTAGATGACAACTTCAATGCGAAACTTTCGGATTTTGGACTATGCAAGCTCATAGATAGGGAGATGAGCCAAGTGGTTACTAGAATGAGAGGCACACCAGGATATTTAGCTCCTGAATGGTTGACATCACATATCACGGAAAAGGCAGATGTCTACAGCTTTGGTGTTGTGGTTATGGAAGTCGTCAGCGGAAGAAAGAACCTCGACACTTCCAGATCAGAAGGGAGCATCCATCTCGTTACTCTCTTGGAAGAAAAGGTGAAGAGTGATTGGTTGGTAGATTTGATTGACAATAACAGTTACGACATGCAAGAACACAAGCAAGATGCAATACATATGATGATGCTTGCAATGTGGTGTTTGCAGATTGATTGCAAAAAACGGCCCTAAAATGTCTGAAGTCGTCATGGTCCTGGAAGGTGCAATGGATGCAGACACCAACATAGATTATAACTTTGTCACAACAGGTCCAGCAAATTTTGGTATTGCTGGAAATGTGAACTCCTCAGCTCTACCTCTAAACTCAGATGTATCAGGGCCCAGGTGAATTGAGACCGTCCCGACAAAGTAGCCAATTAGATTGTGAGCATGAGGTTCTGTTATGTAAAACAAAAGCTCTGATCTGTTAAATTTATTTACTGAAATTACTTTCAATGTGAAACCTCTTATTACCTGCAGAATCTCTCAGTATCGCAAACCTTCTTTGATCTGCCACAGATAAACACGTTTTTATTCCTCTATTCAGTCTCTCTATACTGCAAATCTGCTTCCACATATCATAGTTGAAATTATTAGCATGTTTGAAAATGCTCACAGCTCCGGTAAAGCAGAAAAATGCACAGAATGAGAGTAAACTGAATGTTTGAGGGACTAGCTAATAAGCTTTGATCAGTTAGATACCAAAGTACCTTTTAGTTCTGCACCATTCGTACTGCGTTTTCATGACATAGATAGTGTTAAACGTTGAAAAGATGACTTAATTTCTCAAAAGGGGAAAGCATGGCTCTTTTTCGCTCCTTTTTTATCACTAGAGAATCGAGATAACCAATACTACTGATAATTGATGGGAACTTTATTTGTTTCCCTGACAATTAGAGGATTTTGGTAACATTTTACATCCAAAGATTTGAGATTTTTTAGTTAGGAAAGCTATGTGCTCTGGCTGCAGCAACACAAACAATGGGCTACATTTTTACCGGAGCAATATTCCCGAAACATGGGATTATATCGTAGTGATCAGCTAGCTTTGGCATGATAGTGTTGGACTAGTGAGTAGGAAGAAATTGGATGACATGTCCATAACAAAAACAGGGGTTTATATTCCAGTCAAGAACTAGAATTGACAATGAAAACAATGCAATGGAGATAGATATATCGAGAAACCTGGCCACTGTGCAACTATGGTGCACTCAGTTGAAACTGAAAAATTGTCCCTCTACAGCAAAAAAGTGGTGAAAATTTTCACAGAAACTTGCCGAGTCTTATGATGCCTCCAAAACCGTTGTTTCGTCTCTAGGCCAGCAAATGATCCAGGAGGCTCATAATTCAGAGCTAGAGATCAATGTCCTATTCAGGAGACGCATATCAATCTTTGAAAAGGTTCGGCATGCATATCACTACTGCCAAGCTTATACAGCATTATACCCATGTAAAATTCGATGCTGTGAGTTGAATTATCAACCATGTAAATTAGTTGGATGCTGTATAGGTAGTTGCTTCTTACTTCGATTTGCCGTTCATGTGCTTTATCAGTTTATCCTTATCCTTGACAAGACACACCTGCTGAAAAACACAAGGGAGGTGATACCCAATCCATGCAGTGGAGTAATAGGCAGGGGGCTCGATTTTACCGATGAGGAGGACGAGGTCGAGGACCTCCACGGCGTGCCCCCGCTGGCATTTAGGGTTCGCGCGCTGACACGTTGGATGCGGTGGGGACGGCGTACCGAGGAGCCCAAGCCCAAGCCCGAACTCAAATGCGAGCAGCTGTAGCTATCCAACCGGCAGGTGAGCCATGGTGGCGGCGGGCGGAAGGCGAAGCGATTGGGAAACGGTCCAGGTCGCCGGCGGGGCGGACGGAGCAACGCCGCCTAGTGCGACGGGAGTTTTTTTTTTTGAGAGAAAAAAAGTGTAACAGGAAAAGGGGCCAGAAAATGTCTATGGTGGGCTGCTTGTTGTGGGCCGCCTCATACCCACAGTTCCACCGTCGCAGTTGCCGGCGGCGCTTCGTCAGCCGCGGCCGTTGGTGGCGATATGGACCGCCAGGCCCGGCGGCTCGCCGTCGCTTCTCCGTAGTCCCACACCTTCCCACTGCAACCAACCTGTGGGCGCCCCGCCCCTGATCTCCGGCCTTCGGACAGGGGCCGTGA
Organism: Avena eriantha; assembly: GCA_910589775.1. Classification (NCBI taxonomy): domain Eukaryota; kingdom Viridiplantae; phylum Streptophyta; class Magnoliopsida; order Poales; family Poaceae; genus Avena; species Avena eriantha. The sequence goes on along the minus strand of OU342742.1, from coordinate 139,306,932 downwards.
GTACCTCGCCACCGCCTTCGGTCTCCTCCTCTGTCCTCATCGACGAAGGTTCGCCCCTTATGAAGCTCGCTCAAGCAACGGGATGATGCCGCGTCAGATGCGGACGCGGATGAATCACGCGGACGCAACTCAAAGTAAGCATCTACTCCGTACTACACTGCAAATTGTTGGCAGATCTGATGCGGTGAGCCGGTTTCAACTTGAGTAAATTGTGATACAAACTTGGCATCACTGGTATGCTTTGCGAGATGAGTATCTTAAATCTCTTGATTGAAAATGTACCACAATCCTATGAAACAAATAACTTGGTCAACCAACTGTCAATACTTTTGGTTATCTGTAGTGGTGAAAAGGAGCGAAAATCCCATACACTGTAGCATTCGAGCCATCTTTTTTAATGTTTATCTCACCACCTATCTGGCCCAGAACTTGAAAGCATCTGAGCTAACTAACTGACCAGTTATTGTTGGTTACTCCTCAAACTTACAACTTGCTTTCATTTTGTGCATTTATCTGCTTCATTGTAGCTACGAGCTGTTTATTTCCAAAATGATCATTATGCAAAGGAGTAAAATTGAGTTCATCTTTTGTAGATTAAAGAATGTTTGTCATATTGAGATATCCTGCCGGTAAAATTAACTTGAGATAAGGGGTTTTGGTTTTTAGTAATTTCAGAAAATACAACTGACCAGAGGTATTGTTCTACATAAGAGAATCTCTGCTCATAGTCAAAAAGGCTATCTTGTGGGAGCTGTCTGAGTTCACCTGGGGCCTGATATGTCTGAGGCTATAACCGGAGCTGAGGTGTTGTGCACTGATGAAAATAGACCAAAATATCCAGTATAGTTACTATTTAATAGTTCTTTTCTTACAATAGGCTCAAGCCATCATTTTCAATTTTTGAGGAATACCGAATACGTGACTTCATTTTATAGTTATGAACTATATGAACATCACTAACTTTATATAAAGAAACTATTCAAATTGCACAAAACATAAAACCCCTTTTAGCCACTAATTGATTGGTGTTCATTATTCTCTCAAATTCCCAATTGCTCTCATTATTACATTTCTCTCATTTTTGTAGGAACATTCTTAAAATCCTATTAGTCTCAACTCTCAAGTTTTCAATATGATAACTTGAAACAGATTTTCCTTACATAGATAACCGAACAAAGCAATACAAATGACATTAACTGAACATAAAGGGTTTTTGATTATAGTAATTTTACAAAATACAATTGCCTTTTTCTTTTCATAGAAAAATTGCCTGCTCATAATCTAATTATCTATCTGGTAAGGATTGTCTCATTTCACCTGGGCCCTGATACATGTGAGGCTGGAGGTGGAACTGAGGAGGCCACGTTTCCAGCAATGCTGAAAGTTGCTTGATTTGTTGCGACAAAGTTATGATCTATATTGCTCTCTGCATTCATGGTGCCTTCCAAGACCTTGACTACCTCGGACATCTTAGGTCTTCTTTTGCAATCAATCTGCAAACACCACATCGCAAGCTTCATCATCTGAATTACATCCTGCTCGTGTGCTTGCATGTCGTTACTGTTCTTGTCAATCAAATCTACCAAGTTATTGTACTTCACCTTTTCTTCCAATAGGGTAATGAGATGGATGCTCTCTTCGGATCGGGAGGTGTCGATGTTCTTTCTTCCGCTGATGACTTCCATGACCACAACACCGAAGCTGTAGATGTCGGCCTTCTCCGTGATTTGTGATGTCAACCATTCAGGAGCCAAATATCCAGGCGTGCCTCTCATTCTAGTAACCACTTGGCTTATGTCCCTATCAATAAGCTTGCACAGTCCAAAATCAGAAAGTTTTGCATTGAAGTTGTCATCTAAGAGTATATTTTGTGGTTTGACATCCAAATGAGCAATTCTTTTTGTGCACTCCTCGTGAAGATAAGACAGGCCCTTAGCTATGTGAGTAATGATCTTGCATCGTGTGCTCCAATCCAGCGGACCATTATTTTTATGTCGGTGGTAGATCCATCTATCCAAGGATCCATTTGGCATATACTCGTATACCAAGAACCTGTGAGTTTTTTCTGCACAGAAACCAACCAATCTCACTAGATTGATGTGATGGATGCTGCCAATGGTCTGAACCTCTGCTGTAAATTCTCGTTTTCCCTGGCCAGCTTTATCCAAACGTTTTACTGCAATACTGTCCCCCCCAAATTGTCCCTTGAAAACGGAGCCAAATCCTCCTTCCCCAAGCTTGTCTGTGAATTGCTCAGTTGCTACCTTTAGCTGTTGAAACGTGAACCTCATCGGCGTTCCTTGTAGCTCCCCAAACTCTTCCTCTTCCTCCATATCCTGGTGTTTTCGTCCTGTTCTTTGTGTATATACATGGAACAACATGGTGAGCAATATAAAGCTGCCTACAATCGCAACAATTGTGCTTGTGACTTTCGTTCTTGGCTCAATAGGAGCAAGCGGAGGACTTGAAGGTGTTGTCTTGAGCGTCGGTGTAGGCAGAGGACTCGTAGCTTGTCGCGAAATTGCTAGATTCATTGAGGGACAGAAGATGACCTGATAGTTCGTGCCCACTGGGCAAGCGTACTTAGCAAGCTCATTTGGGAGGGTGTATACGTCTCGGCACATCCTCTTAAAGAAGCTCAAGTAGGTGCAATTGCCGGACGACCCGGTGCACGTGTTGTTGCAACCCCCCGGCACCTTTATCTCCTTTGGGCATTGCGACGTGATGTCAGACACACACCGCGGCCCCTTGCTGCACTCTTTCCCTCCGTGTACCGGTACCGGCAGGAAGTCCATGGGTACATTGAAACCGTTGATAACTGAGATGTCGAACAAATCTTGTGTGCTGTTAGTCCAGAACTCGGCAAGCGTGTTGGGTGGCTTACCTGAGATTTTACAGGCCAGCACACCGCCGCAGTCGCCCGTTTGGCATGACCCTTTGCCGTTGCCGCCAAACGAGTAGCCGGTGCGTGCCCAGATGCGCGCCCTGGACGTGTTGGCGGGCATATCCAGTGTCCACACCTGCCCTGACTCGAGCTCCCTGCCACCAGCCCCCACGGGCACAGCGGCTCCAAACGCGGTGTCGGACAGATGCCCCAAGTTGAGCTCCACGCCACCACTGCGCACATGCACAGCGGCGGGCCACACGGTGTAGGAGCATCGGTTGGTAATGCTTATCATGGTGGCCTCGCTGGTGGCAGCCAAGAGCAGGAGGAGAGGCAGGAGGTTGAGAGTCGAAGAGGCACTCCTGGCCTTCATCTGTGTTTGCATCGGTTAACATGAACTTGAAACTGGAGTTGGAGTCAGGCTCTTGTGACAGCTTACAGAGCAGAAGAACTAAACAGCGGGTGCTGGGATACTCTTCATCTGTGGAGCTAAGCAGGACAGTTGTGGTCTCTGCATATCTTTTAGGATTTTTTTGTAGAATTATTCAGCGGTCAACAGTCAAAGAAACTTAACATTCTATAGCGAAAACTTTCTTGCTCCATCCCGCAATTCCCCACCCGCATACGTCTATATTGTTGGCTGATATTTTTGGTCGTAAAATATGGTACATACAAATATTACTCAAAAATGTACGCAGATGGTCTGTGTCACTTCTACCAAGAAATGTGAGCTAGAAATGTACCCAGAAATGACACCGTAGCAGATTAATCTTTGTTTCTTTCTGGAAATTTGTTCTGCATCATCTTTGTTCATTCCTGATCTGACTCCATTATTTGTCGCGTCAGATCTAGAATCTGGACGCAATCACTGTCAGTTTGCAAGCAAGAAGTAATTGGGGACAAGCTAAAGCTGACACCGGTCAGCAGCTGCGTGGAAGCAGCTGGAGGCCTCATTGACTGGCCTTAGCTATCATTCCGTCAACCATTCATGGATGATGGAGCCATGTCTCACTCACCATAACGCCTTGATTTACGTCCAAACGAGGGTGGCAAAAGCCTTTTGATCTTTCTGAATACCCATGTTAAATTTTCTCTCCGTTCACTAATATAAAACGTTTTGGCAAACTAATTTAATTTTCCAAAGCATTTTAATATATTAGTAGACAGAGGCCGGAGTATATGTTTTTATACACATTCTGTGAGCAGCAACGGAACGGAGGTTGCGCATCGTGGACAGAATTGTGTTTTGGAGCTGTTAGCAATAAAATTTTAGCTGATTTTAATTGTATTTCTGAGTATAAAAGATGCCGGGCAAAAATTTAATACTTAGCTCTGAATCTTGGCAATATGAATGTTTTAAATATGCTACTCCGTACTAGTTTCAAGTTTTCAATGATAACAACTCAAAGCTGATTTACGTTTCACTGATAACTGGACAAAACAATCAAAACGGAATTAACTGAAGACATGGGGCCTTACACTATAGTAATAGTACAGCAGATGGTTTTTGCTTTACATATGAAATTTACTGCCTGCTCATAATATAATTGCCTATCTTTTCAGGATTGTCTCATTTCACCTGGGCCCTGATACATGTGAGGCTAGAGGTGGAACTGAGGAGGCCACATTTCCAGCAATGCCGAAAGTTGCTTGATTTGTTGCAACAAAGTTATGATCTATATTGCTCTCTGCATTCATGGTGCCTTCCAAGACCTTGACTACCTCGGACATCTTAGGCCTTCTTTTGCAATCAATCTGCAAACACCACATCGCGAGCTTCATCATCTGAATTACATCCTGCTCGTGTGCTTGCATGTCATTACTGTTCTTGTCAATCAAATCTACCAAGTTATTGTACTTCACCTTTTCTTCCAATAGGGTAATCAGATGGATGCTCTCTTCGGACCGGGAGGTGTCAATGTTCTTTCTTCCGCTGATGACTTCCATGACCACAACACCGAAGCTGTAGATATCAGCCTTCTCCGTGATTTGTGATGTCAACTATTCAGGAGCTAAATATCCAGGTGTGCCTCTCATTCTAGTAACCACTTGGCTTATATCCCTATCGATGAGCTTGCATAGTCCAAAATCAGAAAGTTTTGCATTGAAGTTGTCATCTAAGAGTATATTTTGTGGTTTGACATCCAAATGAGCGATTCTTTTTGTGCACTCCTCGTGAAGATAAGAGAGGCCCTTAGCTATGTGAGTAATGATCTTGCATCGCGTGCTCCAATCCAGAGGAGCATTATTGTCATGTCGGTGGTAGATCCACCTATCCAAGGATCCTTTTGGCATGTACTCGTATACCAAGAGCCTATGAGATTTTTCTGCACAGAAACCAACCAATCTTACTAGATTGATGTGATGGATGCTGCCAATTGTCTGAACCTCTGCTGAAAACTCTCGTTTTCCTTGGCCAGCTCTATCCAAACGTTTTACTGCAATACCATCCCCCCCAAATTGTCCCTTGAAAACAGAGCCAAATCCTCCTTCCCCAAGCTTGTCTGTAAATTGCTCAGTTGCTACCTTTAGCTGTTGAAATGTGAACCTCATCGGCATTCCTTGTAGCTCCCCAAACTCTTCCTCTTCCTCCATATCCTGGTTTTTTCGTCGTGCTCTTCGTGCACATATATAGAACAACACGGTGACCAATATACTGCCTAAACTAGCTACAATCACAATAATTATGCCCGTGACTTCCTTTCTTGGCCCAATAGGAGCACGCGGAGGGCTTGAAGGTGAAGGTGTTGTCTCGACTGTGGGTGTAGGCCGAGGAGTCATAGCTGCAGGCGAAATTGCTAGATTCATTGGGGGACAGAAGATGACCTGATAGTTCGTGCCCGCTGGGCAAGCGTATGTAGCAACATCACTTGGGAGGGTGTAGACGTCTGGGCACATCTTCTTAAAGAAGCTCGAGTAGGTGCATTGCCTGACCCAGTCCCGGTGCATGTATTGTTGCAACCCCCTGGCACCTTTATCTCCCTTGGGCACTGCGACGCGTCGGTTGCGCACCGTGGCCCGTTGCACTCTTTCTCTCCTGGTACCGGCACCGGCAGGAAGTCGACGGGTACATTGAAGCCGTCGATAACGGAAATGTCGAAGAAATCTTGTGTGCTGGTAGTCGAGAACTCGGCAAGCGTGCATGGCGGCTTTCCTGAGACACTACAGGTGAGTGTACCGCCGCAGTCGCCTGTTTGGCACGACCCTTTGCTGTTGCCACTAAACGAGCAGCCCGTGCGCGCCCAGAGGCGCCCGCTGGTCGTGCCGGCGGGCACGTCCAGTGTCCACACCTGCCCTGACTTGAGCTCCCTGCCATCACCGCCCAGAACGGCTGGCCACAGAGTGTAGGAGTATCGGTTGGTGATGTTTATGGTGGTGGCCTCGCCGGTGGCAGCCAAGAGCAGGAGGAGGAGACGCAGGAGGTTGAGAGCCGATGAGGCACTCGTGGCCTTCATCTGTGTTTGCATCGGTTAACATGAACTGAAAATTTGGAGTTGGAGTCAGGCTCTTGTTTCACAGAGAAGAACTAAACGGTTGGTTCTAGGATACTCTTATCTGTGGAGCTAAGTGGGACAGTTGTGGGGTCTGCGAATCTTGTAGGAACTGAGTAGAATTATTCAGCGGTCAACATTCAAAGAAACTTTAAATGCTGGAGCGAAAACTGTCTTGCTCCAGCCTGTTTATGCAAGTCCCTAGTACGTCTATATTGTTGGCTGATGTTTTTTGGTCGTAATAAAATATGGTACTATACAAATATGACCCAGAAATGTATGCAGATGATTTTCTTTTCCTTTCTTGAAATTTGTTCGGCACTCATCTTTGTTCATTCCTGATCTGTTCCATGAATTTGTTTGTTTGTTTGGTACGGTGAGTCAGATCTAGAATCTGGAGGCCATCACTGTCAGTTTGCAAGCAAGAAGTAACTGGGGGCAAAGCTGAAGCTGACACCGGGGTCGGCAGCTGCCTGGAAGCAGCTGGAGAACTTAGCAGTCTCACTCACCATAACGCCTCGATTTACGTCCAAACGAGGGTGGCAGAAGCTTTATGATCTTTGTGAATACCTGTGTTAATTATTACTAAATCTGTTTCATAATATAACTAGTTTAAGCAAACTAATTTGGTTTGCCAAAATATTCTACATTATGGAACAGAGGTACTCCCTCCGATCCAAATTAATTGACTTGGATTTGTCTAGATTCAGATGTATCTAGACATGTTTTAGTATTAGGTACGTCTGAATCTAGATAAATCCAAGTCAATTAATTTGGATCGAGGGAGTAGTATGTTTGTACACACATTCTGCGAGCAGCACCCAATGGGAGGTTGCGCACCGTGGACAGAATTGTGTATTGGAGGTGTTAGTGTTAAACATTTAGCTGATTTCAATTGTATTTGTGAGTATAAAAGATGCCGGGCTCCGTTTCATAATATAAGCCTTTATGCTGGGCTCTGTTCCATTAAACTGCTAAAAGGGCTTACATTTTGGAACGGAGTTAGTAGCAGTGAATCTCAGGCTGCCGCTAACTTATAAAAGAGGCACTTCGTATTTGTAAATTATCAGGTGTTCTTGTACTCCTGTTTTCCTAGATTATGTTGCATATCTTGGTATCAAACTTTGTAATGTTTGCCCAAGTATACAGAAAAATGTCTACCTCCATAATACTATATAGATATTCAGGATTTTTTTTCTCCCTGACAAAATTTCCGGTAATCATTCGGTAACCGGAAATTTCAGTCCCCTCCCAGAAATATGTCTACCGGTCAAAAAAATCGAATGAGTTTGAATTTTCAATTTTGTATCGCGTCAAATGAAGTCGGTATGCTAAGACGAACACATGTTAATGGCTTTTGTCGTGGTTAGGCTGCGTCTTCCACCAATCGGATTTGAATTCTCGCGGCCGCTGCAATATTTTATTGTTGTCACATGTGTTTTGCGCTGCGCTCAAAAAATTAAATTGAGATGCAAATTTAGTTGGTCACTAAAAAATTCGAATTCAAATTTTGTTTGAACTAACTCGGAACATAAAATGATGAGATGGTCGGTATTTTGCAGAAACCAGAAATCTCGGTGCCCTCAGATAAAAACTTGATGTCGAGAAAAAAAAGCCTTGTAGATATCAATTTTTTTAGGGAAGATATCAAACGTTCTTGGTAATGCACGTTTCTAGCTACTACTTGGTCAATTTAGAAATAGCATTGTTCTCTCTCTCTCTCCTAAACCATCGCAAGGGTTTTGGCCTTGTCGGACATGGAAAAGTCAGTGTTTGTAAGTTGTATCCACGATTCAGACTACTTATAGTAGGAGTAACTTGAGTTACAATATGCATACTAGCCAAAAATATGATGTGTTAAATAATTATTAGGGAGGAGAGCGACAATTAGAATATTAAGTATGTTACCGTAACATTACACTTACCAATGAAAAATGGGTCTTCAAAGCAATAAATGAGGCTTTCATATTACTACAACTATCACACTACTAATTACTCCCCCTTTCCAATGAATAAGACTTTTTTTTGGGGTAAGTCAAGCTATGCAAAGTTTGACCAGACTTTTAGAAAAAAACATTAACAATTTTAGTACTATATAGATATAATATGAAAATATATAACATAATGTATCTAACCATATTGATTTTGTATTGTACATGTTAAATATTAATTCTAAAAAGTTTGTTAAAATTTCACATGGTTCGACCTTTTCGAAAAAATATAAGTCTTATTCTTTAAAATGGAGATAGTATGAAGGTACTCCCTCAATTCACGATTGTTTTAGTCAAAATAAAATTTTACAAATTCTGACCAAAAATATTTTAAAAAATATCAACACCCATAATTCCAAATGCATATAATACGAAAACATACTTTATGTCAATTATACTACAATACTAGCTAAATACTTGTACGTTCCTATGGAATAACTAATGAATATATAAAAAACTTTGGTTATATGTCCTTCAATTCCGTGACTCTAAGAAAATGGTGGTTTGCATAATTCATTAGGATTATACTTGTACACATGGGTGTTGAGTACTTAGTGGAGGTATTTCTTATAAAAGTAGAGGGCCATCTTGCGGATATTCACTTCGGCTCGTGGGTGCAAATGCTCCCATTGTGAGAAAATATATTTTAAAATGTTAAAAAAATTCAAAAATAAAATTGGCATGTACATTAGGACATTTTATGTTGGTTCACAAGTTTTCAGGATGAAAGAATATTTTATGTGTCGTGTATAAAAAAACAAAATGTGTCACAGTAATACGACTATTCACATGACTTTTTTTGTCTTTTTATACACAACACATAAAATGTTCTTTCATCCCAAAAACTTGTGAACCAACATAAAATGTTTGAATGTATATGTAGAATTTTTGTTTTGAATTTTTTCATATTTCAAAATATGTTTTCTCACGATGGATGCATTTGCACCTATGAGCCGAATCACCGCCTCCGTCATCTTGTTACTTTACAGCTCCAGCTTCTCGTTAATGCCAAATCCTGCAAGAATAGGACTAGGGAAGCGACCCTGGAGGCCAAATGGACAAATCTGGCCTCCAAGTGAAAGTTTAGCATGAAATAAACTCGATTTCCATTTTTAGCACGATCTAACCCAGAGGCTACCGACCAACGCGGTGGCGGTAGACTCACATGGTACCGCTATAGTAGCTAGCGGTAGGGTGATGGGTCAACGATCGCCACCCCGCTGGTGAACTAGCTAACGTGGACAACTACTGCCGGTGACCCTGGAGGTATGCCCTGTTGTCTACCGCCAGGCATCCTTGAGGCACCGTTCCTCTGTCAGGACCTCTGGAGGTACCCTTCCTAGGGTTAAGTGACTCCAGATCTGCGTGAATAGCCACCTACACTACTAGGAAAACAACTATGGGTAATCCGTATAGCCGTGGCGCATATGCCAGGTGGTCCCATGGGCAAATGGCCATGGTGCACCTGGAGGTAGTGCCCCACGGATAGGTCAATTACCTGTGGCGCACATGGAGGAGGTGTGCCACCACCATCTGTGGGCCAGGGTGCCTGCGAGCGCACCCCACTTGCCCATGGCACATGGGCTTCATGTGCGCCACAACTATCTCCGTAGTGGTGGCGCACATGAAGACCATGCGCCACGAGAAAGTGGGGTGCAGTGGACCGTGAGTCTGGGCCAACTTCTCGTGTCGCATGTGCGCCACAGCTACGCTTCACATTTGTGGCGCATGTCGTCGGCCACCATTTTATACACACCAGCCCAAGGCCACCCTAGCTAGCACCCACTTACTTTCCCCTTAGCTTCTTGTTTGCTTAGGATCTACTCGAGCTCCTCCTCCTTCTCACCTTATTTTTTCATCTTTTTCACTTGTTGTAGTTTGTTAAACTCATATTCGATGCTACATACATAAGAGAAAAGCTCCTTCGATCTTCTCGGCCTCTCATCTCGGTAAGTATGTTGTCCATGTGTATAAGAGGATCATGTGCATGTGTATGGAGGATGTGCATGTGTGTATAGAGGATGCTCATGTGTTTGTAGGGTGATCTCATGTGTATATGTGTGAACGAGAGTTGCCAATGTTTTGCCGAAATGTTGATTCATTTCTGTTTCGGTAAATTTTTGGCATTTCGCAAAGGTCCTACTTTCAGGATAGGTCATGCCAAAATTTTCGGGCGGACTTTTGAATGCATGCATTGTATGTGTGGTTCTAAACTTCTATTGATGATGATCACTGTTGTGTACTGCACAGGCAACCATGGTCCGCATAATTAGCGAAGACATTGTGGCTAGATATTTGAAATGCGCGAAGGTCGACATGATACGAAATAACATGACGGAGATAAGATGTCCATATAGAAGATGCAAACTTAAGTGGTTGATCGACCCTAATTCCAGACAACTACAGGCACACCTATTCCGTCATGGTTTCATAGATGGCTACACTCGGTGGATACGTGATAAAGATGATGACGTCTATGGGGTGCAAGGAAATGAGGAAGGGCAGCAGGATAATAACGGTGAGGGCGGGCGAGATGGCGAAGATTCTCCCAGACATGATGAAGGATATGCTGGCCAATCAAGATGTCGAATCAGATCGGGATGATCATGAAGACCTAGACGCCGGAGAAGATGAGCCATCGCCAAGCTGAGTATAGGACCCTTATGTGCAAGAACTTCTACTCAAGAAGACGACTAACGCCAGAGCTGTCGCTAGAGAGAAAGCCAAGCTTGCGCAACTTGAGAAAGATGCGGTTACTCCATTGTATGAAGGATGCAAGCTCGATGATACCCGCTTGAATATAACGCTCAAGACTATGGAGATGAAGGCAAAATATAAATGGACTGACACAAGCTTTAACAATATAATGGAATTCTGGCACGATTGTCTTCTGGAGGGGAACACGTGCCCAACTAGTATCGAGGTGGTGAAAAAAATCATATGTCCTCTCGATCTACCGGACGTTAGATACCATGTCTGCATCAATGATTGCATCATTTATCAGGGCGAGGACACGGAGAGAACCACATGTCCGGTTTGCGATGCCAGTCGATATAAGAAAGGGAAGAAAGCTCCTCGAAAAGTGGTATGTTACTTTCCATCACTCCTCATCTGCAATGGTATTTCGCAGACCCTAAGGAAGCAAAGCTCATGTGCTAGCTGATACATTGCAAATGTATCTATAATTTTTGATGTTCCATGGTTTTATCCACTTTCTTGTGTTTTGTTCACACTTTGGAGTACTTTTCACATGATTTCTTGGACTAACCTATTAACAAGAGCCACAGTGCCAGCTGCCTGTTTTCTGCTATTTTTGGTTCCAGGAAAGTCAGAAAATGAACATTCTCAGAATTGGACGGGACAAAAGCCAAAGTGCCTATTTTTCCGGAAGTCATCAGATGCCAGAGTACGAGACGGAGAGGGGCCAGGGGGCCACCACACCACCTGGCCGCGCGGCCCATCCTGGCCCTCGCCAGGGGGTGGTGTGGCCGCCTCCGGCACCCCCTCGGCCTCCCCTTTTCCCTCAGGATGAAAACCCTAAGCGCCCGATCCAAAATCCACAAAAGAGTCTGTAGCCGCCGTCATGTCCATCCCTAGATCGGGAGGGATATGAAGCTCTTCCCGGCACCCTGTCGCAGAGGGGAATTCACCCTGGAGGCCTTCTTCATCACCATGCAATCCTCCGATGTGATGCGTGAGTAGTTCATCCTTGGACTACGGATCCATGTACTAGCCGGATGGCTGGTTCTCCTCCTTTGTGCTTTCATGTCTAGATCTTGTGAGCTCCGTTCATGATCAAGATCATCTATTTGTAATCTTACATGTTGTGTTTGCAGGATCCGATGGATATTGAGATGCTATTTTAGATTGATTATTGATTCTATCATGTCTTTTTTATTTGTGATCTTGCCTGCTTTTCGTTGTTAGTAGCTATCTTAGCCAAGTAGATGCTAGCAACTCCAAGAGTTAGTATTTATGCTCGATAGTGGGTTCATGCCTCTGGTAATCTGGGGAAGTGACAGAAATCTCTAAGGTACTAGATGTGCTGTTGCTACTAGGGAGAAAACAACAATCCTTTGTTCATAGAACAATCGTATTGTTTACTTTACACGCAGTTCGTAAAGCAATAATCTGTTGCTTGCAACTTAATACTGGAGGAGGTTCGGATGATAACCTGAAGGTGGATTATTAGTCATAGATGCAATTGGATGGCGGTCTATGTATAATGTTGTAGTGCCCAATCAAGTCTCAAAGGAGTCAAGATGATTAGTATATGCATGTATTGCTTTCTCGATGTTTGTCAATTTCCCCGCTGTAATTTGTTCACCCAACATGTTATCTATTTAAGGAGAGCCACCTCTAGTGAACTATGGATCCCGGTCCTTTACTTTTACATACAATCTACAATCTTTTACTGCTTTGTGTTTACTTTCTGCAAACTATTACTTCTTTCCATTCGATACGTTTAATCCTTTGTTTTCCACAAAACACGGTGAGATTAACAACCTCATCGCAAGTTGGGGACAAAGTTCTGTGGTTGTGTTGTGCAGGTCTCCACATTGCTACTAGCACCGGTAGTGCGCCCTACCAAAGCTCAGCTAGTAACACCTTTGGGGTGTTTCCTTGCTCCTACTGGTTCGATTAAACCTTGGTTTCATAACTGAGGGAAACTTGCTGCTGTGCTTATCATACCTTCCTCTTGGGGTTCCCAATGAGCTCTACATCATCATCGCTCCAGCATTTTCCTGGCGCCATTATAGAGCCATCAAGCATTTTTCTGGCGCCATTGCCGCGGAGTCAAGGACATCTTCACAAGGGGAGTCCCTCATAACCAATCTCTTTACTTTGTTGTTTTTGTTTTGCTTAGTTTACTTTTTCTTTGTTTGCTTGTTTCTTTATTCAAGAAAACAAAAAAAATAGTTTTACTAGTTTGCTTTCTTATTTAAAAAACACAAAAAAATTAGTTCCTTTCTTAAGTTGCCACTATGTCTAGCCTTGCTCCAATCACTATGTCACCCGAGGAAATGATTTTCACTTTTAAACAAAGAATTGAGGAAAGTTTTAAGGAAGCTTGGTCTAGAATTTCTGATCTACATGAAAAAACTGAGCCTAAAATGACTCAAAGCTTGTTTCTTAGCAGTTTTTACCTTGGAATTGCTCTTTGCTATAGATATGCTTTAGATGCTGTTGTGGTAGGAGATTTCCTCCAATGTAATGAGGATGATGCTATTAATGCTATAAAGAAATTGATCCTCTTACAACTTGCCTAGCCAAACTGATATTTCTTTCGCAAGAATATTTGCTAGATTGAACACTCTTGAGACTAGCACTACTAGCTTAAAAGATTGCTATAATACGCTTAGGGAGCATCACAATTATGTTCCAATAAATTCTGAACCATCAAAGTGGCTCCCTACGGTAAAGATTGAGATAAACACTGAAACTTTTCAAGCCCGCTGTGATATCATGTCTGAATTGTGTCTTATGCCCAAGGATATTTATGAATCTCTGAATACATGGGGGCTTACTGAAGGAGGAAAAGAAATATCTCTTGCTAATAATTCTACCATATTACCTCTTAGAATAGCTGAGGGAGTGTTTACAAAGATCCTTGGGAAAATGATTTCTACTGATTATCTTGTTATTGAATGTGTAGGAAAAGGACAAATTACACTTGGAAGGTCCCTATTAGAACTCCTTGGAGCAATAATAGATGTGGGAAAGGGGACCATGCACCTTTCTTCTCCACCAAACACTCATATTTTCCCCAAGGTTAAGAATAAAAGTAAGAGAGGTAAGGGCAAGAAATTTGGTCTTAATGCTTCTTCATTTGAGAACACTTGATTCTTTTTCTTGCTTCTTATGCCTAACTTAAAGGCGTTAAAGAAAAGTACTTATTGGGAGATAACCCAAAAGTTTTAGATGAGTCTTGGAATTTATTACCTCTGTAATAACCGCTCCTTATCCTTTTTATTTGCTTTTTGTGCCAAGAGTAACCTCTAATGAGAGAGAAGTAATGATTGGGAAAGTTGCCGTCTCGAAATAGATTTCTGTGCTCACCATAAAAATTCGTGTAAAATCTCTGAACGTCTTTTTGAGGCGTGCATTTTTGAACTTCTGCCCCAGGTTGTTATCTAACTTTCGTTAGTTCAACACTTTTTATTTGAGCAATAGAAGGTCTTCGAAAAAATTCGTCTTTACCTGCTGGTCTGTTTTGACAGATTTCTGCCATTTTCTGCATTTGCTTCTTGTTGGTTCCTTTTTTAGTTCTTTTGGGGAATTGAGCTTTTTGAGGGAAGTGATACAGTAGCTGGTGTTCTAATGGGAGTTTATTTGGTGTTAGAACTGAACCTTAAGACTTATTTATCTTGATTGCACTAATGTTGCTAATAAAGATTGTGTGAAGTTTTGTATGAAGAAAAACTTCAGGTGTATGGAAGGAATGAGTAATGAGATGAAAGATGGACTAAAGCTCAAGCTTGGGGATTCCACGCGTGTCACCCCAAGAAATATCCAAGAAGTAAAAGCGTCAAAGCTTGGGGATGCCCAAGGCATCCCCTTCTTCATCAATAAAAATCCTAGGTTTCTTCCAAACGCTTCATTTTTATTGTTTCATGCACAGTTGTGTTGTTCTTGGAGCGTCTTCTTTTTTGTTTTGGTTTGGTTTTTCTTTTGCTTTACTTTGCTTAGTTTGCTGAATAAATTTGTTGGACCCCCTCTTTCATACATTGGATTGCAAATAGTTTGGTTTGGTTTGGAGAAGAGTAGGAAAGTTCATGCTTATGTGGTAAAAAGAGCTTGTTTTTGACAGTGGCCTATGCTCTGTCATGCCATGCTTGATATTGTTTTGGCTTTATGCTTAGTATTCTTTGCTGTAGCATGACTTGTTATAAACAATTGAGATTGCTTAATGTGCCTTGGATGAATCATGCGTTGTTTTAGCATATTAAAGCATAGTATAGTGGTATTATCCTTTGATGCTTTATTTGGGTTGACTTGGCGCATGCTCACACCATGTTATGACTATCTCAAGTCACCATAGCCTTTATGATCCTTTAGTTCTCAACTTGTAGTATCACTTTATGCTTTGATCAATGATGTTTTGTCGCTCTGCATGATTATGGCCATTATTGCTCTCTTAGTTTGTCGCTCCCAGTCTTTTGCTAGCCTCCACAACCAAGTATGAGTTCCACTCATGCATCCAACTCCCTAAACCAAGTTATTCCAAAGAGTCCACCATACCTACCTACTAGCTTATGCTATTCCAAGTATATTCATGCTTTTGTTTACCTTCCAAATTAAACTTGTTATGAGAAAACTAGTGATTAAAGCTCTCGCGAACTTGATGGCACACTTTACCTTTTGCATCTAATAAACTTGAACCATTGGGTCCTTCTTTGTTGCATATATGCTTGCGCTTTATAAGTTGAAATTAGTAGAACCATGTTTCATGGGGAACGCTTTCAACATTGCACTTGTACTTTGTACCCCCGTTGATATCATGTTCTTTTGCTTATGGATCCCGGCGGTGTGAAATAAAAGTGGAACTTGTAAGATCATGGAGTTTGTATGTGTGTTAGAGAAACGCCTGGGCCGCTAGCCTAATCCATGCCTAATCATGGTGGAAACTTGCAGCATCACCATAATGAGCACTCTATGAAGCATCCTCAATAAAAACCTATGCAAAGAGCAAATAAAAAGATCGCTGAGATGCTCATTGTCTGCTTGCCTTGTCATTTTGATTATGGGAAAGCTCCCGTATCATGTGCAAGGGGTACCCCGTTGGCGGTTCTTAATGATACACATGTACTTACAATGACAAGAGCTTACTCGTGACTGAAGTTGAGTAGCATGAGGATCGGTCTTCGTAAGTAAGGGGCATGAGATTTCGGTTTATAACTTGTCAAGCATATCCTCTTAGTTGTGTCACTTTAACCTTAATCACCTTAAAGATGCTTATGATAGGGGCAATGAGAGCTGAAAGCTATAAGTACCATAATTTTTGGAAGCTCTTTATGAGACTTGGATCCCTACTTCCTTTTACAAAAAGGCCTTTCTTCCACCATTATATTGAGTCTCCACCTTCTACCTTTATGCACCTACTTTGAGAGCTTAGTGGCCATTCTTAGTTCTATGTGCATTGTCCCAAGACTAGTTGATTGATGCATAACTTGATATTGCTAGTTTAAAACTATTTGTATCTAGTCACTCTTATGAACTTTTAAGGTGTCCTATGCATTTATATTTGCTACTCTATTGAGGGAGAAGCTGAATGCCTTTATGCTATGCTTTCTTTATGTGAAACAAACAAACGTCCTGCAAAGCATTGTTATTCATGAATCTTCTGTTTGTGCCTTTTCATGTTGCATCTTAGTTTCTTTGTCTTATTGCTAGAACTTTTTCTTTCATGCTATGATTGAAGTACTATGATCCCAGCTTTGAATGTTTTACAAATACTTTGATCAAGTCTTTGATGGTGCATGTCACCTCAAAAATTATTCTTTCTTTTTATCACTTACCTACTCGAGGACGAGCAAGAGTTAAGCTTGGGGATGTTGATACATTGCAAAGGTATCTATAATTTTTGATGTTCCATGCTTGGTTTTATCCACTTTCTTGTGTTTTGTCCACACTTTGGAGTACTTTTCATATGATTTCTTGGACTAACCTATTAACAAGAGCCACAGTGCCAGCTGCCTGTTTTCTGCTGTTTTTGGTTCCAGGAAAGTCAGAAAATGAATATTCTCGGAATTGGACGGGACAAAAGCCAAAGTGCTTATTTTTCCGGAAGTCATCAGATGCCAGAGTACGAGACGGGGAGGGGCCAGAGGGCCACCACACCACCTGGCCGCGCAGCCTAGCCTGTCCCACGCCAGGGGGTGGTGTGGCCGCCTCCGGCACCCTCTCGGCCTCCCCTTCCGCCTATAAGATGCCCTCGGGACGAAAACCCTAAGTGCCTGATCAAAAATCCACGAAAGAGTCTGTAGCCGCCATCATCTCCATCCCTAGATCAGGAGGGATTTGAAGCTCTTCCCGGCACCCTGCCAGAGAGGGGAATTCACCCTGGAGGCCTTCTTCATCACCATGCAAGCCTCCGGTGTGATGCGTGAGTAGTTCATCCTTGGACTACGGATCCATGTAGTAACTAGATGGCTGGTTCTCCTCCTTTGTGCTTTCATGTCTAGATCTTGTGAGCTCCGTTCATGATCAAGGTCATCTATTTGTAATTCTGCATGTTGTGTTTGTGGGGATCCGATGGATATTGAGATGCTATTTCAGATTGATTATTGATTCTATCATGTCTTTATTATTTGTGATCTTGCATGCTTTTCGTTGTTAGTAGCTATCTTAGCCAAGTAGATGCTAGCAACTCCAAGAGTTAGTATTTATGCTCGATAGTGGATTCATGCCTCTGGTAATCTAGGAAGTGACAGAAATCTCTAAGGTACTAGATGTGTTGTTGCTACTAGGGAGAAAACAACAATCCTTTGTTCATAGAACAATCGTATTGTTTACTTTACACGCAGTTCGTAAAGCAATAATCTATTGCTTGCAACTTAGTACTAGAGGGGGTTCGGATGATAACCTGAAGGTCGATTATTAGTCATAGATGCAGTTGGATGGCGGTCTATGTATAATGTTGTAGTGCCCAATCAAGTCTCAAAGGAGTCAAGATGATTAGTATATGCATGTATTGCTTTCTCGATGTTTGTCAACTGCCCCGCTGTAATTTGTTCACCCAGCATGTTATCTATTTAAGGAGAGCCACCTCTAGTTAACTATGGATCCCAGTCCTTTACTTTTAATCTACAATCTTTTACTGCTTTGTGTTTACTTTCTGCAAACTATTAATTCTTTCCATTCGATACGTTTAATCCTTTGTTTTCCGCAAAACATGGTGAGATTGACAACCTCATCGCAAGCTGGGGACAAAGTTTTGTGGTTGTGTTGTGCCGGTCTCCACGTTGCTACTAGCACCGGTAGTGCGCCCTGCCAAAGCTCAGCTAGTAACACCTTTGGGGTGTTTCCTTTCTCCTACCGGTTCGATTAACCTTGGTTTCATAACTGAGGAAAACTTGATGTTGTGCTCATCATACCTTCCTCTTGGGGTTCCCAACAAGCTCTACATCATCATCGCTCCAGCATTTTCCTAGCGCCATTACAGAGCCATCACTAGCACGCGGAAAGAAAGAAGCTAGAAGATAATGATCTGGAAAAGGACGAGATGCTGATGCACCCTTCCGATGCTAGCCAGTGGAAATCATTGGACCTCGAATTCTCTAAATTCGGGGGGGGGGGGATT
The DNA here is from genome assembly GCA_910589775.1 of Avena eriantha. NCBI lineage: Eukaryota > Viridiplantae > Streptophyta > Magnoliopsida > Poales > Poaceae > Avena > Avena eriantha. The sequence continues at coordinate 139,288,263 of OU342742.1, read as the reverse complement.
CAAGGAACGTCAGGCTAGGTGCGAGCACCGATGGACTCAATCTGTTCGGCATCTAGAGCACCACGCATAGCACGTGGCCCGTATTTGTATGGATGTACAACCTCCCTCCCTGGTTGTGCATGAAGAAGAAGTACATACAAATGAGTATGCTAATTCAAGGGCCAAAACAACTTGGTACCAACATCAATCTGTATCTCGGCCTGTTGAAAGAGAATCTAGCCATGTTATGTGAAGCCGGAGCCAATACGTACGATGCTGTTGCACAAGATTATTTCACTATGAGAGCCGTGTTGCTCACCGCGGTGCAAGACTGTCTCCGTTGCGAATATTTCTCGGGGCAAGTGATCCAAGGATTCTTCGCATGCGTTAGGTGCATGGATAATCCAACCTATCTCCAACTAGAGAAAGATCCCGGGTTTTTGAAAACTGCGTTCATGGGGCATCGGAGGTGGCTTCGCAAGAATGATCTATGGAGAAAACGTGGAGATCTGTTCAATGGGAAATCCGAGATCCGAGGAATCCCAGATCGAAGGAGTGATACATCGTAAACGTATCTATAATTTTTGATGTTCCATGCTTGTTTTATATCTACTTTCTTATGTTTCATTCACACTCTAAGGTATTTTTATACATTTTCTGGGACTAACCTATTAACTAGATGCCACAGTGCCAGTTGCCTGTTTTCTGTTGTTTTTGGTTTGAGAAAAGCTAGTAAGGAAATATTCTTGGAATTGGACCGGACAAAAACCAAAGTCAGTATTTTACCCGAAGCAACACGGAGTTCGGAGGGGAGATGAAGTGGCGCACCGTTGCAGACACACCTGGTGGCCATGCGGCCTGGAGGGGTGCGGCACCAGGGGGTGTGGGCCCCCTGGTGCTCCACCGACCTTGCCCCTTCGCCTATAAAAGCCTCCCGGGACTGAAACCCTAAGTACCCGATCAAAATTCCATGAAAGAGTCTGTAGCCACCGCCATCTCCATCCGTAGATCGGTAGGGATCTGAAGCTCTTCTCGGCACCCTACTGGAGGGGAGAGATCACCCTGGAGGCCTTTTTCATCACCATGTCTGCCTCCAGTGTGATTGATGTCTACGCACTTCTATTCTTGTAGACAGTTTTTGGGCCTCCAAGTGCAGAGGTTTGTAGAACAGCAGCAAGTTTTCCCTTAAGTGGATCACCCAAGGTTTATCGAACTCAGAGAGGACGTGGTAAAAGGTATTCCCTCTCAAGCAATCCTGCAATCAAGATACAAGAAGTCATCAAGAAGCAAATACAAAGCACATTTAAGTCTAACCCACTTCCTATGCGTAGGAATCTTGTAAAGAAACAAGTCATAAAAGCACAAAGCAACAAGCATAGGAAAGCAAAACAAGTGCAATTTCAAGACTTTCAACATAAAGAGGGGAAACTTAACATTGTTGAGACACATAAAACCTTGCTTCCCTCTCTCATAATAACTTTTAGTAGCATCATGAATAAAATTAACGATATAACTATCACACAAAACATTCTTATCATGAGCCACATGCTTAAAAGAATTAATACTCCCCACATAAACATAGTCATTCTTATTAATTGTAGTGGGAGAAAATTCAACAAAATAGCTATCATTATTATTCTCATCACCATAATCATCAAATATAGGAGGCATATTGTAATCATAATTACTTTCCTCCTCAATAGTAGGTGGACTGAAAATATCATATTCATCATTGCAATCATCATATATTGGAGGTGTAGTATCATCATAAGCAATAGAATAATTATCTTCCAAAGTCTGTTCATTTGAAAACATATCATCATTGGAAGGATCATGGATAGCACTAATAGTACAGCAATTATTAATATCATCATTTTCAGAATTGGTACCAAAGAGATTTTCAATATCAAAAGAAGTGTGCTTTTCCCAATCATGATCACTACTATAGGTAACAGGCATAGGAACATCATCAAGTTCAGACTCATGAAAAACTATAATAGGAGCTACATGCTTAGGGGGAAATACCGTTTCCTCCCTCCTTTTACTCCTCCTTTTCTTCTTTATCTTCTTCTCTTTAGGAGGGAGAGGCTTGAAAGGAAGCTTCTCCATATACCCTGGTTTATTATTAGAGACAATAGAAGAAACTTTGGAGGATTCCTTCTTTTCATTAATAAGATCAAAACACATATTAGTCCTATCATATTTTGGTAAAATCTCATCTTCTATAATATTTTGTATGTAAGTGTTTGTGTGGCAATTATCAACACAATAAAGATGACAACCATGCAGGACACTATTCATATCAAAAGCACTCATATCTACCAAAGAGGTTTTTCTTGATAACTCTTCACATCCCAAAAATAATGTAAGTCCATCATGCTGATTAGGAGTGATCATGTCATCACAATACAAACTTGCAGTACTCATTGGATTAGAAGGGCTATTATTATGGCCTGAGCATTGAAAATTGAAATGGTCCACTTCAAAGCAAAGTTCACAAATAAAAGGATAAAGGGCACAAACTTTTTTACCAAGATCATTTAAAGCCCTATACCACATTCTAGTTTTTTCATTCCTGTGGGTGATACAATATTCTTCTTCAATTTGATTATTCTCACAAGGTCTATGTATTCCACAAAAATTAACATGCTTATAAGAAATAGTACTTTCAGAGGTTTGAGCATGTTTATTGTTATCATTAACAACAATTTCATTTTCCATGCAAGTGTCTTTAAAAGGCTCATGATACATGTCCCACTTTTCTTTAGGAGCATTGATATGAGAAGCAAAGGTTTTAAAACAATCAATAAGAATTTGAGGATCAAGACCATATTTAGCACTAAGCTCTTGAAAATCAACAGTTTCAGCGAAAGACTTAATGCAATCATACTCATAGTTTATACCTGGTTCTTTACCTTTGTTGTTATCCCAATCTTCGGTATTGCTTTGAATTGTTTCAAGAAGATCCCACTTAGCTTTGACCTCCTTACTCGTGAAGGATCCCTCTAAACAAGTATCTAGATAGTCCTTGTAATGTCCTGAAAGCCTTGCATAGAAATTATTAATAACAATATTCCTGGGGAGCTCATGAATGGGACATTTGAGCATTAGTGACTTCATTCTCCCCCACGCTTGGGCAATACTTTCTCCATCATGAGGATGAAAATTATAAATATAATTCCTATCTTTATGAATTTCATGAGGAGGATAAAATTTAGAGTAAAAGAGAGATTCATGTTCCTTCCACTCCAAATGATGAGGATCATCCAGTAGCTCATACCACTCCCTTGATTTGCCCTTAAGTGATAAAGAGAATAACTTCTCCTTGACGTGATCTGTTGTAATACCTGCACACTTGAACAACCCGCATAATTCGTGTATAAAGAGCAAATGATCACCGGGATGAACAGTTCCATCTCCAAAATAGCAGTTATCCATAACACATATGGGAGATAAAGTATCATCAGAGCAAATTTTCTTCTTTAAAACTGGGGAAGTAAAAAGATCATTTTCATAAAAACTAACTTCCCCAAGCTTAGACGTTTCCATAGAATTAGTAACAAAGGTGTTCAAAAGATTCATACTAATAACATTGCTATTAGCATGCAAAGAAGGTTCCAAGGGTTTTTTTAATTTTCTTTTCAAATAATTCATGTTCTACATTAGGAAAAATACTAAAAAGCTCTCTAATTTTGTTGTTGTTTTGCATTAAGCCTAACTAGTGAAAATAAAACAAGAAACAAAAAGACAAAAATGCAGAATCTAGAGGAAATAACTTCGAGCACTCACACGGGAGGATGTGAGTACCTTTTACCTTACCTCCCCGGCAACGGCGCAAGAAAATAGCTTGATGTCTATGCACTTCTATTCTTGTAGACAGTTGCTGGGCCTCCAAGTGCAGAGGTTTGTAGAACAACAGCAAGTTTTCCCTTAAGTGGATCACCCAAGGTTTATCGAACTCAGGGAGGAAGTGGTCAAAGGTATTCCCTCTCAAGCAATCCTACAATCAAGATACAAGAAGTCGCTTGTGTCCCCAACACACCAAATACACTTGTCAGGTGTATAGGTGCACTAGTTCGGCGAAGAGATAGTGAAATACAAGTGGTATCGATATAAGACAATGGTGCTAGAAAGTAGCCTGATGGCGTGGAAGAGACTAAAGGCAAACTGAAATAAATATGGAAGCAAGCAAACATGTAATAGATCTAGTAGCAAATGGTGTTTCAGTGCTTAGAAACAAGGCCTAGGGATCATACTTTCACTAGTAAACACTCTCATATAAATATATTCTCTTTATGATACTACTCTTAACTACTCTCCGGTTGGACACTCTAATCGATGGTAGGGCTATAACATCACACCTCAAAGTAAGCCTTTCGCATCTAGAAAACCCCACACTGTCACCTTGAGCTCTAGATGGTTCCAACAAACACCACAATTTCATAAAGACATCCAACTCCAAATATAACTCATAACAAGTATTTGTAATCTCTAGCCTAAGTGCCACCATGGTGTGCACGCTGTCACTTTCACACACATGGGGAGAGTAGAGATCTATTAAAGCACTTGAGTAGCAAGGTAGATCTACTTGATTACAAAGCTCATGATCACAATATGTTCATGCATAGAGAGAGAGATGAACACATAGCTACCGGTAGAACCCTTAGCCTCGAGAGAGAACTACTCCCTCCTCATCATGGGAATCAGCAATGGTGATGGAGATGGTGGTGGAGATCAATGGAGATGGATCCGGGGGCACTTCTCTGTCCCGGCAGGGTGCCAGAACAAAGACTTTCTATCCCCCGAATCTCCCCTTCGGTGGTGGCGGCGCAGTGGAATTTTTCGTGGCTGGAGTCTTGACGATTTAGGGTTTTTGCATCGGGAGACATCTTATAGGCGAAGAGGCAAGGTCGGTGGGCGGCCGAGGGGCCCACACCACCTGGTGGCGCGGCCAGGGGTCACCCGCGCCACCATATGGTTTGGCCAGGCTCTGGCCCTCCTCCGTCTCGTATTCTGGCTCCGTGTCCCCCTCGGTGAAATATTGACTTTGGCTTTTGTCCCGTCCAATTCCGAGAATATTCATTTTCTGGCTTTCCTGAAACCAAAAACAGCAGAAAACAGGCAGCTGGCATTGTGGCTCTTGTTAATAGGTTAGTCCAAGAAATCATATGAAAGTACTCCAAAGTGTGGACAAAACACAAGAAAGTAGATAAAACAAAGCATGGAACATCAAAAATTATAGATACATTTGCAATGTATCAGTGATGCGTGAGTAGTTCATCCTTGGACTATGGGTCCATGTAGTAGCTAGATGGTTGGTTCTTCTACTTTGTGATATCATGTTTAGATCTTGTGAGCTCCATTCATGATCAAGATCATCTATTTGTAATCTTACATGTTGTGTTTGCGGGGATCCGATGGATATTGAGATGCTATTTTATATTGATCATTCATTCTATCATCTCTATGTTATTTGTGATCTTGCATGCTCTCCATTGTTTGTAACTATCTTGACCAAGTAGATGCTTGCAACTCCAAGAGGGAATATTTAGGCTCGATAGTGGGTTCATGCCTCTAGTAATCTGGGGAAGTGATATGAATCTCTAAGGTTGTAGATGTGTTGTTGCTACTAGGGAGAAAACAATAATCCTTTGTCCATGGGACAATCATATTGTTTACTTTACACGCTTTGCTTAATGCAATTATCTGTTGCTTGCAACTTAATACTGGAAGGGGTTCGGATGATAACCTGAAGGTGGATTATTAGTCATAGATGCAGTTGGATTATGGTCTATGTACAATGTTGTAATGCCCAATTGATGACCCACAAGTATAGGGGGTGTATCGTAGTATTTTCGAGGAAGTGAAACCCAATTTATTGATTCGACACAAGGGGAGCCAAAGAATACTTATCAGTCTTAACAACTGAGTTGTCAATTCAGCTGCACCTGGAAACAATCTTGCTCACAGCAGTTTATTAGTAGCAACAGTTTTGTAGTAGGAATAGTAAAGTAACAGCAGTAGCAAAGCAAAGACAGTAGTAACGAAAGCAGTAAATAGTGGAATTCGAGTGCGGTAGGCATAGGGATGGATGGACGGGCGTTGCATGGACAAGACAACTCACATAGCAATCAGAACATAGGGCAATTGCAAATAAATAAGATAAAGCACCCAAGTACTAGACAATCCTAGGCATGTGTTCCATATATAGTCATACGTGCTCGCAATGAGAACTTGCACAACATCTTTTGTCCTCCCAGCCCGTTTGCAGCGGGGCCTCTAGGGAACTACTGGCAATTAAGGTGCTCCTTTTAATAAAGCACCGGAGCAAAGCATTAACACTCCGTGAACACATGTGATCCTCACATCAAAGCCTTTCCCTTCCGGCTACCCCGATTTCTGTCACTTCGGGACCATAGGTTCCGGACAACGACGTGTGTAAACAACTTGTAGATAAGACCCAAAACAATACTATCATGATGAATCAATAATAAGTTCAGATCTAAAATCATGGCACTCGGGCCCTAGTGACAAGCATTAAGCACAACAAAGTTGCAACAAAGTCATAAAGCACTAATAGAGATACTAGGCACTATGCCCTAACAATCTGATGCCATTACATGAACGATCTCATCCAATCCCTACCATCCCCATAGCCTACAGCGGGGGATTACTCACTCATAGATGGGGGAAACATGGATGGTCGATGGAGAAGCGATGGTGATGATGATGGCGATGATCTCCTCCAATTCCTCGTCCCGGCAGGGTGCCAGAACGGAGTTTCTGGTGCTGTTTCGTGGAATCTGGTGGTGGCGGCGGAGCGGAACTCCTTCTGGAAAAACGTCAAACTCCCCGAAGTTTTTAGGTCAGAAGGCTCCTTATAGGCGAAGAGAGAGGCCGAGGGGGTGCCTGGGGCGGCCGGACCACCCCCTGGCGCGGCCTGGGCTTGCCCGCGCGGCCAGGTGGTGTGGCCTGGGCCATCTCGTATTCTGGCTCCGGGAGTCTTCTGGTGAAATAGAATTTTTGGCATATTTTCTGGGATTTTTCCTGATAGTTGATTTTCTGCACAAAAAATAGACACCAAGGCAATTCTGCTGAAAACAACGTCAGTTCGCATTAGTTGCATCCAAATCACACAAGTATAGAGGAGAAACAATAGCAAAAGTGTTCGAGAAAGTAGATACGTTTTGGACGTATCAACTCCCCCCAAGCTTAGCTTATTGCTTGTCCTCAAGCAATTCAGTTGAAAACTGAGTGCGATAAAAGAACTTTCACGAACACATTTGCTTCATATGATGTAAATATTCTCGGCAATGTGATCAACCACTTAGACAATTCATAATAAAGAGTATGCAACTGAGTGTACTTAATAGTCATTGCAAGCTATGAAAAGATTCCAACTCAAGAATAATAAGTAGCACGAAGCACAAACATAAGCAACATTACAATGCTCATAGAAAGGTATGATAGAGTGGTATCTCGCTTGCCTTTGATTATGAATTTCAAGGCACCTTTGAAGTTCAATTGATGACTAGAAGTAAAGATATCAAGGAAACAAGCATTAAAGTCATAACACGAATAATCAAGTAATGAAACAAACACAAAGAATGACAAGTATGCTCTCAAGAAGGTGCTCAACGAATATGTGGAGACTCAACAAGTGGAAGAAAAAGGTTTTGAATAATTTTGAAAGGCTTCCAAATGCTGAAAGTATGGTACTCGTTAGCTTTGAGCTCTCATTGCCCCTATCATAAGCATCTTTAATGTGGTTAAGGTGAAAGTGACACAACTAAGAGGATATGCTTGACAAGTTATAAATTGAAGTCTCATGCCCCTTACTTACGAAGATCGATCCTCATGCTACTCAACTTCAGTCACAAGTAAGCTCTTGTCATTGTAAATATATACGTATCATCGAGAACTGCCAACGGGGTACCCCTTCCACATGACACGGGAGCTATCCCATAATCAAAATACAAGGCAAGCAGACAATGAGCATCTCAGCGATCTTTTTATTTACTATGTGCATAGATTTTTATTGAGGATGCTTCATAGAATGCTCATTATGGTTATGCTTCAAGTTTCCACCATGATTAGGCATGGCTTAGGCTAGCGGCCCAGGCGTTTCTCTAACATACATACAAACTCCATGATCTTACAAGTTCCACTTTTATTTCACACCGCCGGGATCCATAAGCAAAAGAACATGATATCAACTAAGTACAAAGTACCTATGAAGCGCTGAAAGCGGTCCCCATGATACATGGTTCTACTAACTTCAACTCATAAAGCGCAAGCATATGCACAACAAAGAAGGACGCAATGGTTCAGGTTTATTAAGTGCAGAAAATAAAGTGTGCCATCAAGTTCATGAGAGCTTTACTAACTAACTTTCTCATAACAAGCAAACATTTTATTCGGAAGAAAACAAGGCATATTGAATATGCACGGAAGTAGCAAATGATGCTAATGGGTAGGTATGGTGGACACTTTGGAAATATTTGGTTTTAGGGAATTGGAAACACGAGTAAAACACTCCGTGGAAATGAAGGCTAGCAATAGTAAGGGAGCGACAAATGAGAGAGCAATAGCTGTCATTATCATGCTTAACATGGCATGAAAATGATTCAAGATCCTCAAGGCAAAATAATTCGTCAAGGCTTAACTGATTATTACAGTCATGTGCATGCGTGAGCATGTGCCAAGTCGATCAAATGAAACATTCAGAGGAGGATACCACAGTGTCATACCAATTTATGAATAGAGTAATGCAAGCAAACATTCATGAGACATGCTACAAACTATTAGCGAGCTGGAGCTAATCACAAGAAAGCAAGAACTACTAAGCATCCAAAGAAAACATATACTCTACATGAACGGACTAAGCAAGCTCACAATGATGAATACATGTACAAAAATGAAAACAAATAGAGTTCATTACCAGCCTCTTACCACGCCACAAGTTGTCATTGATCCTCATTATTGCTCTTCACTTGTGTGGCTTGAATAATAATACGAAACCAATAATCCACTGAGAACTGCCGAACCCTGTAGCCAACTAGCAAAAACCAAAGAAGAACGACAAATATTTTTGGTGTTTTTGATTTTTAAACAAGAACCAAAAGAGAAAAACAAGCAAAGCAAAATCTTTTTGGGTTTTTCGAATAGTTTAAACAAAGCAAAAAGGAAAAAAACAAACCAAAGCAAAAAGAAGAAACAAACCAAAGAGAAACAACAGAAATATTTTTGGTCTTTTTGTGTTTTTAGAAAGCAAAAGCAAAGAAAAACGAAAACTAAAAAGAGAACGAAAACATGAATATATAAAGAACCGACGCAACATGATATGGAGATGAGTGCGGTGTCGGCGTACCTCCCCCCAAGCTTAGGCTTTTGGCCTACGTGGGTATCAATCCATGTAAGAATAGGGGTTCCAAGCGGGTGGATCTTGGTAAGAATGGTCGTAACCGGGCCCATGAGAGGAAGAAGAAGCTCCCCAATCATAAGCGGGCTGCTGATATGAAGACTCTCCCTCATTCGAGGGCTGGACCGAATCATCCGTGACCTCCCTTCTAGTGTCCTGCTCCTGTTCGGAGATCTCTCCCAAGTTCGTGTCAAGCTCCTCCTCAGTAAGGGACCATCCTTCCCTATTATCAAGGTTAAACAAAACAGGTGCAGGCAAAAGAACAACACGCTCGGACTTGCTCTTTCTCCAGCCAGCTTTGAGAAAGGTTATTTCATAAGACAACTCACTCAAAATGGCCCACGAGGAAATAAATTTATGCTGTACCATGGAATTAAAATCAAGCCTCTCTATGGGAAACTGTAGGTCTAGATGATGAGGCACTAAACCATGCAATGCTAGAAAACGAGAAGCAATGAGGCCTCCACAAATTCCACCCTTCTCACGGTTAGCAGCAAGATGGAAGGCTATCAAAGCACCCAAATTGTAAGACCTATCTTGTCTAAGAGCAGCAGAGATAAATGCTAGATCAAACGAAGATAACTTATTGGCAGTTTTCCTAGCAAGAACACACTTGGCAATAAAGTAGGCGAAGTAGCGAATGGAGGGGAATGAATGATACGGACTTTTCCATTCTCCTTCGAGAAGCTACTCCCTTGACAAATTTCTGCGTATAAAGCCATGAGTGGTTCCGGTCTCTCTTTAATCCTCTTACATGATCCCCATTGAGGTACCTTAATAGCTGCACAAAAATCATCAAGGGAAAGATTGACATCAATATTGTAAATTTTGTAATGGACCATGGGGTTAGGCAAAGAGTGACTAAACTTGAAATCCTGCACCACAGACATGGTTAGCTTCACAAATTGACAAGGTTTGTCTTCCAAAAAGTGCTCTAACCCCGCATCAGAAACCAAAGTGTGGAAATCTTGTAGAATTCCTGTAGCTCTCATGAACTCAGAACATGGATAAATGGAGGGAAAAACTTCCTCCTCCCGATGGACCTTCATGACATCAGGCACCCAAAGCTCATGTTGGTTTAGGTGGTGTTCACTCATCTTCTATTCTAAAATTTAAACACCTATTAAACAAGTGATTGCAAAGTAAATATAATGAAGGATTCTACTCACAGGGACTAGCAAGAGGCCTAAACATGCATCAAAACTATATCTCTAAGCATCAAACAATCTTACAAGCCCTCAAAACCAGTCACCTACAGCAGCAAAATACTCAACATACAATCTACTAAACACAAATCTACTTGGACAAGGGGAGGAGTCACATACCAAGGAACAATTGCTCCAAATTTCAGCAAGAAAGATGGGCTGAGCAAAGAGATCGAAGAAATCGAGGGCAAGCACAGAGAGAACGCGATTTCGAGCTATGAACTGGAGCTTACTCGGGAGAGAGAAAAAAGTGGCAGGAGAGAGAGGTAGTGGGGGGCCAGGGGTGGCCCACACCAGGGCATGGCGCTACCCAGGTCTGGCTGCGCCACCATGTGGTGTGCCTGCCTGGTGGCCCCCCTGGTACCTACCAGGTACTCCTCTGCCCCTTTTTTCATGTAAAAAATTAATATGAATTTTCTGGAATTTTTCGAGACAGTTTATTTTTGGTCATTTTTCAGAAATAGAAGAATGATTTTTCAGACAGACAGATTTTTTCTTTTTTGGAAACATGATGCAAGGACAAAAACAAGGCTAGAACTACAGAAGTTCTAGCATGCAAGCAAACTAACAACACAAAGAAAACTAAACGAAAGCAAAGACTAAAATGCAAAGGATAAAAATAAACGGGGATAATCATAATGAAAACATTGTTTTGTTCAATGGAATCCTTTTGTTAGCAAGGTTGATCAAGTCTTGCTACCAAAACAATTGCATGTGAGACAAAACTTTGTATTCCACTAATGATTATGTTACCTCAACTTTGATAGCAATGGTCCCAATCATAATAGTTTCAAAATTTTCTTTTGGTATGGGAAATTATATTTCTCCGACTTGAATGCCTTCAACATGTTCAATTGAATTTAAATCATAAGTCCTTTCAATCTTCTTGGGGAAATAGACAGTATGTTCCTTGTCATTAACATTGAAGGTCACCTTTCCTTGATTACAATTAATAACAGCTCCTGCAGTATTAAGAAAAGGTCTCCCAAGAATAATAGACATATTATCATCTTCAGGCATTTCAAGCACAACAAAATCAGTTAATATCATGCAATTATGAGCCACCTGGACAGGTACATCCTCACATATACCCACAGGAATAGTGGTAGACTTATCAGCCATTTGCAAAGATATATCAGTTGGTATCAATTTTTCAAGTGAAGCCTCTTATAGAGAGAGAAAGGCATAACACTAACTCCAACTCCCAAATCACACAAAGTAGTTCTAACATAACTGTTCTTAATAGAGCAAGGGATAGCTGGAATCCCTGGGTCTCCAAGTTTCTTAGGAACCTTACCATTGAAGGAATAATTAGCAAGCAAAGTAGAGATTTCTTCATTAGGGATCTTCCTTTTATTCGAGACAATGTCCTTCATATAATTTGAGTAAGGAGGCAATTTAATAGCATCTGTCAAAGGAATTTGCAAGAATAAAGGCTTCATTCACTCACAAAACTTATTATAGTGTTCATCTTCCTTTGACTTGTGTTTCTTATCAGGGAAAGGCATAGGTTTTTGGACCCAAGGTTCTCTTTCACTACCATGTTTCTTAGCAATAAAATCTTCTTTGGTGTATTTAGTAGTCTTAGTGTGGTTTTCAGGTTCTTCTTCAACTTTTTCTTCATTTGGCACTTCATTTTCTTCATTACCACTTTCAGTTTCAGCATCAGAGATAGATATACTATTAGGATCTATAGCAGGTTCAGAGGGTTCTACCATAGTTTTATGTTTCTTTTTCCTTTTCTTACGAGTAGAACCACTATTTTTAACTTGTTGAGAATCCTGCTCAATTCTTTTGGGATGCCCCTCAGGATATAGAGGATCCTGGGTAGCAGCACCACTTCTAGTTCTAATTTCATAAGCATGTTTTTCTTTAGCAGCATTAACTAGCAAGTCGTTTTGCACTTTAACGAGTTGATCTATTTGAGTTTGAACCATTTGAAAGTGTTTAACAATCATTTTAACATCATTAGAGGTTCTTTCCACAATATCTTTCAACTCAACAATAGCTCTAGTGTTTTCCATTAGATGATTTTGCACCCTTTTATTAAAGTTATCTTGCTTAACAATAAAGATATCAAATTCTTCTAAGCATTGATCAGGAGGTTTCAAGTAAGGGATATCACCTTCATCAAAGTGTTGGAGAGAGTGTACCTCAATAGTGGGTGCATAGGGAATAGGCTTACATAATTCTTCTATAGGAGGTAAATTCTTGACATCTGCAGCTTTAATTCCCTTCTCCTTCAGACATTTCTTAGCTTCCTTCATCACTTCATCATTTAATTCAATAACTCCCCTCTTCTTTGATGTTGGAATAGGCACATGAATAGATGGTTCAGGTACAATTACTTCAGGAATAGCTTGTTTAGGAGGAGTCCAATCTTCATAATTCTTGCTTATTTTAGCCATTAATTCCTCAGCTTCCTTAGGAGTCCTATTCCTGAAAACATAATTAGCACAACTATCTAGGTATGTCCTAGATTCCTCGGTTAGTCCATTATTAAATATATCAAGAAGCTCATTCTTAGGTAATGGACTTCCAGCCTGTGCATGAATCAAAGCACAAAACCTTGCCCAAGATTCGGGTAATACCTCCTTTTCTCCCTGTTTAAAATCAAAAAGTTCCTGCAAAATAGCATGTCTAGCACTGGGACACAAGTGAACTTGATAAATAAAGCTATGGTCCCCGGCAACGGTGCCAGAAAATAGTCTTGATGACCCACAAGTATAGGGGGTTTATCGCAGTATTTTCGAGGGAAGTGAAACCCAATTTATTGATTCGACACAAGGGGAGCCAAAGAATACTTATCAGTCTTAACAACTGAGTTGTCAATTCAGCTGCACCTGGAAACAATCTTGCTCACAACATTTTATTAGTAGCAACAGTTTTGTAGTAGGAAAAGTAAAGTAACAGCAGTAGCAAAGCAAAGACAGTAGTAACGAAAGCAGTAAACAGTGGAATTCGAATGTTGTAGGCATAGGGATGGATGGACGGGCGTTGCATGGACAAGACAACTCACATAGCAATCAGAACATAGGGCAATTGCATATAAATAAGATAAAGCACCCAAGTACTAGACAATCCTAGGCATGTGTTCCATATATAGCCATATGTGCTCGCAATGAGAACTTGCACAACATCTTTTGTCCTGCCAGCCCGTTTGCAGCGGGGCCTCTAGGGAACTACTGGCAATTAAGGTGCTTCTTTTAATAAAGCACCGGAGCAAAGCATTAACACTCCATGAACACATGTGATCCTCACATCAAAGCCTTTCCCTTCTGGCTACCCTGATTTCTGTCACTTCGGGACCATAGGTTCCGGACAACGACGTGTGTAAACAACTTGTAGATAAGACCCAAAACAATACTATCATGATGAATCAATAATAAGTTCAGATCTGAAATCATGGCACTCGGGCCCTAGTGACAAGCATTAAGCACAACAAAGTTGCAACAAAGTCATAAAGCACTAATAGAGATACTAGGCACTATGCCCTAACAATCTGATGCCATTACATGAACGATCTCATCCAATCCCTACCATCCCCATAGCCTACAGCGGGGGATTACTCACTCATAGATGGGGGAAACATGGATGGTCGATGGAGAAGTGATGGTGATGATGATGGCGATGATCTCCTCCAATTCCCCGTCCCGGCAGGGTGCCAGAACGGAGTTTCTGGTGTTGTTTCGTGGAATCTGGTGGTGGCGGCGGAGCGGAACTCCTTCTGGAAAAACGTCGAACCCCCCGAAGTTTTTAGGTCAGAAGGCTCCTTATAGGCGAAGAGAGAGGCCGAGGGGGTGCCTGGGGCTGCCAGACCACCCCCTGGGGCGGCCTGGGCTTACCCGCGCGGCCAGGTGGTGTGGCCTGGGCCCATCCCCCCTCTGTCTCGTATTCTGGCTCCGGGAGTCTTCTGGTGAAATAGAATTTTTGGCATATTTTCTGGGATTTTTCCTGATAGTTGATTTTCTGCACAAAAAATAGACACCAAGGCAATTCTGCTGAAAACAGCCTCAGTTCGCATTAGTTGCATCCAAATCACTTAAGTAGAAAGGAGAAACAATAGCAAAAGTGTTCGAGAAAGTAGATACGTTTTGGACGTATCACCAATCAAATCTCATAGGAGTCAAGATGTCTAGTATATGCATTGTATGCTTTCTCAAATCTGTCAATTGCCCCAGTGTAATTTGTTCACCCATCATGTTATTTATCTTAAGGATAATAACCTCTAGTGAAATATGGACCCCGGTCCATGCTTTTACCATTGCTATACGTTCTAATATTTACTATTTAGTTTCTGCAAGCAATTACTATCTTCCACAAAATACGTTTAATCCTTTGTTTTCAGCAAAACCGGTGAGATTGACAACCTCACTGTAAGTTGGGAGCAAAGTTCTATGGTTGTGTTGTGTAGGATTCCAAGTTGCTAGCAACACCTTGCAGTTGTTTCCTTGCTCCTACTGGTTCGATAACCTTGGTTTCATAACTGAGGTAAAACTTGCTACTGTGCTCATCATACTTTCCTCTTGGGGTTCCCAACAAGCTCTACATTTTGAGCCATCAAGCACTTTTTCTGGCGCCGTTGCTGGGGAGTTAAGGACAACTTCACAAGGGGAGTCTCTCACAACCAATCTGTTTTCTTTGTTTTTTGTTTTGCTTAGTTTATTTCTGCTTTGTTTGCTTGTTTCTTTTTATCAAAAACACAAAAAAATATAGTTGTACTGGTGATACATTGCAAATATATCTATAATTTTTGATATTCCATGCTTGGTTTTATCTACTTTCTTATGTTTTGTCCATACTTTGGAGTACTTTTCATATGATTTCTTGGACTAACCTATTAACAAGAGCCACAGTGCCAGCTGCCTGTTTTCTACTGTTTTTGGTTCCAGGAAAGTCAGAAAATGAATATTCTCGGAATTGGACGGGACAAAAGCCAAAGTTCCTATTTTCCTGGAAGACTCACGAAGCCAGAAGGAGAGTCGGAGAGGGGCCACAGGGTGGCCACACCACCCCTAGGCGCGGGTCCCCCTTGGCCATGCTAGGGCATGGTGTGGTCCCCCTGGCCGCCCACCGACCTTGCCTCCTTCGCCTATATATTCCTCCCGAGGCAAAAACCCTAAGGCATCAATCAGAAATCCACGAAAAGTTCCGCAGCGCCGCCACCATCGAAGGGAGATTCGGGGGACAAAAAGTCTCTGTTCCGGTACCTTGCCAGGACGGGGTAGTGCCCCCGGAGCCATCTCCATCAATCTCCACCGCCGTCTCCATCACCATTGCTGATTCCCATGATGAGGAGGGAGTAGTTCTCTCTCGAGGCTAAGGGTTCTACCGGTAGCTATGTGTTCATCTCTCTCTCTATGCATGATCATATTGTGATCATGAGCTTTGTAATCAAGTAGATCTACCTTGCTACTCAAGTGCTTTAATAGATCTCTGCTCTCCCCGTGTGTGTGAAAGTGACAGCGTGCACACCATGGTGGCACTTAGGCTAGAGATTACAAATACTTGTTATGAGTTATATTTGGAGTTGGATGTCTTTATGAAATTGTGGTGTTTGTTGGAACCATCTAGTGCTCAAGGTGACAGTGTGGGGTTATCTAGATGGGAAAGGCTTACTTTGAGGTGTGCTGTTATAGCCCTACCATGGATTAGAGTGTCCAACCGGAGAGTAGTTCAGCGTAGTATCATAAAGAGAAGATATTTATATGAGAGTGTTCACTAGTGAAAGTATGATCCCTAGGCCTTGTTTCTAAGCATTGATACACCGTTTGCAATTAGATCTGTTACATGTTTGCTTGCTTCCATCTTTATTTCAGTTTGCCTTTAGTCTCTTCCACGCCACCAAGCTATTTTCTATCACCATTACCACTTATAATTATCCATACCACTGGTATTTCACTATCTCTTCGCCGAACTAGTGCACCTATACACCTGACAAGTGTATTGGGTGTGCTGGGGACACAAGAGACTTCTTGTATCTTGATTGCAGGATTGCTTGAGAGGGAATACCTTTGACCACTTTCTCCCTGAGTTCGATAAACCTTGGGTGATCCACTTAAGGGAAAACTTGCTGCTGTTCTAGAAACCTCTGCACTTGGAGGCCTAACAACTGTCTACAAGAATATAAGTGCGTAGACATCAAGATATTTTCTGGCTCTGTTGCTGGGGAGGTAAGGTAAAAGTTATTCACACTATAGGATTAAAGAAGAAGAACCTCCCATGGCAAACGCCTATTTTTTGGCGATGTTGTCGGGGAGGTAAGGTAAAAGGTACTCACATCCTCCGGTGTAAGTGCTCGAAGTTATTTCCTTTAGATTCTGCAATTTTGTCTTTTTGTTTCTTGTTTTCACTAGTTAGGCTTAATGGAAAACAACAACAAAATTAGAGAGCTTTTTAGTATTTTTCCTAAGATAAAACTTGAATTGTCTGAAAAGAAAATTAAAAAACCCATGGAACTTTCTTTGCATTCTAATAGCAATGTTATTAGTATGAATCTTTTGAACACCTTTGTTACTAATTCTATGGAAACGTCTAAGCTTGGGGAAGTTGGTTTTTATGAAAATGATCTTTTTAGTTCCCCAACTTTAAAGAAGAAAATTTGCTCTGATGATACTTTATCTCCCATATGTGGTAATTCTAATGATACTTGTGATATTTTAAATCCACATACCGAAAGCATCCCTTTTAAAATACCTATAAAAATTGTTGAACGTGTTATGAATAACTCCTATTTTGGAGATGGAACTGTCCATCCTGGTGATCATTTACTCTTTATACATGAATTATGCGAGTTGTTCAAGTGTGCAGGTATTTCAATGAACCAAGTTAAGAGGAAGCTATTCCCTATTTCACTTAAGGGCAAAGCAAGGGAGTGGTATGAGCTACTAGATGATCCTCATCATTTGGAGTGGAAGGAACTTGAATCTCTCTTTTACTATAAATTTTATCCTCCTCACGAAATTCATAAAGATAGGAATTACATTTATAATTTTCATCCTCATGATGGAGAAAGTATTTCCCAAGCATGGGGGAGATTGAAGTCACTAATGCTCAAATGTCCCATTCATGAGCTCCCCAGTAATATTGTTATTAATAATTGCTATGCAAGGCTTTCAGGACATTACAAGGACTATCTAGATACTTGTTTGGAGGGATCCTTCACAAGTAAGGAGGTTAAAGCTAAGTGGGATCTTCTTGAAACAATTCAAAGCAATACCGAAGATTGGGATAACAACAAAGGTAAAGAACCAGGTATAAACTGTGAGTATGATTGCATTAAGTCTTTTGCTAAAACTATTGATTTTCGAGAGCTTAGTGCTAAATATAGTGAAAGGATACAGATGCCGCCTAGAGGGGGGGTGAATAGGCGGTTTAAAAACTTTTTCGAGAGGGGCTCAACAAAGGGGGAATTAAACTAGCGTTTACTTTGTTAAGCACAAAACCTAGAACAACTAGGGTTCACCTATTTGCACCAACAACTTATGCTAAGCAAGACAACCAACTATGTGATAACTAGATATATACTTCAAGCACGAAGGCTATCACAAAGTAAAGTGCATAAGTAAGAGATCGGATATAGAGATAACCGAGGCACAAGGAGACGATGATATTTTACCGAGTTCCTCCCAACATGGAGTACGTCTCGTTTGGAGAGGGGGTGGTATCAAACCACCAATGCCACAAAAGGCCTCCCTTGTTCTCTTGTGAATCTCACCCCAACGGGATCGATCCACACTTCCACTATAGGTGCACTTGTCGGTGGCAATCCGGAACCTCTCACAAGGTTGGGGCACTTCTCCACAACTCAATTGGAGGCTCCCAACAAACAAGCTTGGGGAAAGCTCCACAACTTAATTGGAGGCCCCAAGTAATCCACAAACGTGCAAAACCACCAAACCGTCTAGGGTTCCAATGAACCCAAGAGTAAAAAGATTCTCACCTTTCACCCAATCGAATCCTCACCGAGAACTCAAACCGATGCACCAAATGCAATGACAAGAACAGAAGAAGTTCTCAAGTCCTTCACTCTCAAATTCCACCAAAGCTACAGAAGCTTATGGGGGAATAAGAGAGAAAGAACAATGGAGGAAATCCACAAAAGACTCCAAGATCTAAATCCAAATATGTTCCCCTCACTTAGAGGAGAGATTGATTGGTGGGATTGTAGATCTAGATCTCCTCTTTCAAATCCATCAAGAATATGCAAGAATCATAGGAGGGATTGAGAGGGAAGCAAGCTCAAGAGATCAACAATGGTGGCTCAGTTTTAGGGTTCTTGAGGTTGGAAAAACCGCTGCAACCAAGGTAGAAGAAGGGGACTTTATATAGGGCCCCTGGAATTAGAGCCGTTGGGAGCAACTTACCCCGGACAGTCCGGCCAGCATCAGCTGGACAGTCCGGCAGAGCCGGACACTCCGGTAGATGCGGACCGGGCACTCCGGCCTACGAAGATTCCGGCCAGAGTCTCGGTGGAGTCCGATATGGTGTTCTGAATGTCCGGGGAGGTCAACAAGATCCCAGGGCCAGACAGTCCGGTGTGAATTAGCCGGACATTCCGGCCGGGCCGGACACTCCGGCTGAAAACGGCCGGACATTCCGCCCAAGGCAAAACTGACAGAAATAGAAAAACTGAAACGACCATAACTTTTGCATCCGGACTCCGATTTTGATGATCTTGGGCTCGTTTCGAAGATAGTAACGAGATCTAAAAGATCATACAGAGAACCATCATAGTCCAGCAATGGAGGATAGAACCAAATGACGAAAGGTTTAACCTCTTTCAAAAAGACGAACCGGTAAAACCTCCAACGTCGAAAACGCAATAGAGAATGCATATGAAATCCGTTTTCGATGAACTTGGGCTTGTCATGAAGATTAACACAAGCTCTAAATCCTCTCATGAATAAGAACCAAATAATATAAGGTTTTACCAATCTCAAAAAGACAAACCGGTAAAACCTCCAATATCAAAAACGCAATAGAGAATGCATATGTAATCCGTTTTCGATGAACTAGAGCTTGTTATGAATATTACCACAAGCTCAAGAACCTCACATGGATAAGATCCAAATAACAACCAAGAAAGGATGATTCCAAGTATGCAAAGGTTTGATCTCTCATGAAGGATATGATCAAGTTACTCACTCGAGAGCCCCTCTTGATAGTACGGCTATCTATCCTATAAACCGGTCTCCCCAACTAACACCATGAGACCAGTAAGAAAGAAACCCTATCAAGAACATACCTTTGCCTTAAGAATATTCCACTTGAGCTTGATGATAGCGATCTTGTCCACCTCAAGATGGAACACCTTTCTTGATTGCACAAGCTTGGTGAAGACTTGCAAATTGCTCTCCCATACTCCACTATGGTAGAGCTTATCTCTTGAGCATATCATCTTCCCATATCCATGATAACCATAGGATGGAAAGCTCCAAGCAAATGATCTCTTCGAGATAGCTCATATTGAACTTGCACATCATTTCTTCTTTCTTCATTATGTTGGTGTCTTGAAGGAACATAAGAGATATCACCCCAACTTTAGTCTTCAAGACACACTTGCTATAGGCTCAACTCTCACTTGACCAATCTCCAGATCACTCATTGAAACCTTGGTCAACACTTAATCTTCTTCACTTTCTTCTTCTCCCAACCTTGAAGCCAACATATGGTTCAAGCATTGCTTATGGACAAATCCTACAGGTAAAACTCAATGCAAACATAAGTACATAAAGATTGTCATTAATTACCAAAACCACACATGGGGGCACACATGCACTTTCATATGGTCTTGATCCTCAAATTCTTGTTGATTGTTATAGAACCTTTGCTTCTCATATTAATGCTCCTAAATAAAAATGGGACATGTATCATGAGCCTTATAAAGACACTTGCATGGAAAATGAAATTGTTATTAATGATAGCAATAAACATGCTCAAACCTCTAAAAGTACTACTTCTTATAAGCATGTTAATTTTTGTGGAATACATAGACCTTATGAGAATAATCAAATTGAAGAAGAATATTGTATCACCCACAGGAATGAAAAAACTAGAATGTGGTATAGGGCTTTAAATGATCTTGGTAAAAAAGTTTGTGTCCTTTATCCTTTTATTTGTGAACTTTGATTTGAAGTGGTAATTTCAATTTTCAATGCTCAGGCCATAATAATATCCCTTCTAATCCAATGACTACTCCAAGTTTGTATTGTGATGACATGATCACTCCTAATCAGCATGATGAACTTACATTATTTTTGGGGTGTGAAGAGTTATCAAGAAAAACCTCTTTGGTAGATATGGGTGCTTTTGATATGAATAGTGTCATGCATGGTTGTCATCTTTATTGTGTTGATAATTGCCACACAAATACTTACATACAAAATATTATAAAAGATGAGATCTTACCAAAATATTACATGACTAATATGTGTTTTGGTCTTATTAATGAAAAGGAGGAATCCTCCAAAGTTTCTTCTATTGTCTGTAACAACGAACCAGGGTATATGGAGAAGCTTCCTTTCAAGCCTCTCCCTCCTAAAGAGAAGAATAAATAGAAGAAAAGGAGGAGTAAAAGGAGAGAGGAAACTGTATTTTCCCCTAAGCATGTTGCTCCTATTATAGTTTTTGATGAGTCTGAACTCGATGATATTCCTATGCCTGTTACCTATAGTAGTGATCATGATTGGGAAAAGCACACTACTTTTGATATTGAAAATCTCTTCGGTACCAATTCTGAAAATGATGATATTAATAATTGCTATACTATTAGTGATATCCATGATCCTTCCAATGATGATATGTTCACAAATGAACAGACTTGGGAAGATAACTATTCTATTGCTTATGATGATTGCAATGATGATTATGATATTTTCAGTCCACCTACTATTGAGGAGGAAATTAATTATGATTACAATATGCCTCCTATATTTGATGATTATGGTGATGAGAATAATAATGATAGCTATTTTGTTGAATTTGCTCCCACTACAATTAATAATAATGACTATGTTTATGTGGGGAGTATTAATTCTTCTATGCATGTGGCTCATGATAAGAATGTTTCTTGTGATAGTAATATTGTTACTTTTATTTATGATGCTACTGAAAGTTATTATGAGAGAGGGAAATATTGTTTTATCCATCTCGATAATATTAAGTTTCCCCTCTTTATGTTGAAAGTCTTGAAGTTGCACTTGTTTTCCTTTCCTATGCTTGTTGATTTGTGCTTTCATGACTTGTTTCTTTACAAGATTCCTATGCATAGGAAGTGGGTTAGACTTAAATGCGCTTTGAATTTGCTTCTTGATGCTCTCTTTTACTTCAATTCATATTTTTTATGTGAGCATCTTCTCAAACTATCATGCCTAACTTAAAGGCGTTAAAGAAAAGTATTTATTGGGAGATAACCTAAAAGTTTTAGTTGAGTCTTGGAAGTTATTACCTTTGTAATAACCGATCCTTATCCTTTGCATTTGCTTTTTGTGCCAAGAGTAACCTATAATGAGAGAGAAGTAATGATTGGGAAAGTTGCTGTCTCGAAACAGATTTCTGTGCTTCACCGTAAAAATTTGTGTAAAATCTCTGTACGTACTTTTGAGGCGTGAATTTCTTCTTCTTCTGCCCCAGGTTGTTATATAAATTTCATTAGTTCAACACTTTTTGGTTTGAGCAACAGAAGGTCTTCGAAAAATTTGTCTTTACCTGCTGGTCTGTTTTGACAGATTTCTGTCATTTTCTACATTTGCTTCTTGCTGGTTCCTTTTTGAGTTCTTTTGGGGAATTGAGCTTTTTGAGGGAAGTGCTACAGTAGCTAGTGTTTTAATGGAAGTTTTATTGGTGTTATAACTGAACCTTAAAGACTTATTATCTTGAGTGCACTAATGTTGCTAATAAAGATTGTGTGAAGTTTTGTATGAAGGAAAAATTTCAGGTGTATGGAAGGAATGAGTAATGAGATGAAGGATGGACTAAATCTCAAGTTTGGGGATACCACGCGTGTCACCCCAAGAAATACCCAAGAAGTAGAAGCATTAAAGCTTGGGGATGCCCAAGGCATCCCCCTCTTCATCAATAAAAATCACAGATTTCTTCCAAACGCTTCATTTTTATTGTTTCATGCACAGTTGTGTTGTTCTTGGAGCGTCTCCTTTTTCGTTTTCATTTTGGTTTTTCGTTTTCTTTTGTTTGCTTAGTTTTCTGAATAAATTGGTTGGACCCCCTCTTTCATACATTGGTTTTCAAATAGTTTGGTTTGGATTGGAAAAGAGTAGGAAAGCTCATGCTTAAGTGGTAAAGAGAGTTTGTTTTTGACTGTGGCCTATGCTTTGTCATGCCATGCTTGATATTTTTTTGGCTTTATGCTTAGTATTCTTTGATGTAGCATGACTTGTTATAAACAAATGAGATTGCTTAATGTGCCTTGGAAGGATCATGCGTTGTTTTAGCATAATATTGTGGTATTCTCCTTTGATGCTTTATTTGGGTTGACTTGGCGCATGCTCACACCATGTTATGACTATCCAAAGTCACCATAGCCTTTATGATCCTTTAGTTTTCAACTTGTAGTACCACTTTATGCTTTGCTCAATGATTTTTTGTCGCTCTGCATGATTATGGCCATTATTGCTCTCTTAGTTTGTCGCTCCCAGTCTTTTGCTAGCCTCCACAACCAAGTATGAGTTCCACTCATGCATCCAACTCCTTAAACCAAGTTATTCCAAAGAGTCCACCATATCTACCTACTAGCTTATGCTATTCCAAGTATATTCATGCTTTTGATTACCTTCCGAATTAAACTTGTTATGAGAAAACTAGTGATTCAAGCTCTCACGAACTTGATGGCACACTTTACTTTACTTTCCCTTAATAAACTTGAACCATTGTGTCTTCTATGTTGTATATGCTTGCACTAATTTGTTGGGAATTAGCAGAACCATGCTTTCATGGGGAACGCTTTCAACATTGCACTTGGTACTTGTACCTAGTTGATATCATGCTCTTTTGTATATGGATGTCGTCGGTGTGAAATGAAAGGGGAGCTTGTAAGTCCATGGAGTTATATATATGTGTTAGAGAAACGCATGGGCCGCTGGTCTAATCCATGCTGACATGGTGGAAACCTGCAGCGTAACCATAATGAGCTGTCTATGAAGCATTCTTCTTATAAAAAAAGAGTCAGATATTGAGAAAAAAAGAGAAAAAAAGAGATTATGAAAAGAGGAAAGAGAGAAAAAAAGCACCATATTCCCATGGTAAATAAGAAGATTGCTGAGATGCTCGTTGTCTGCTTGCCTTGTCATTTTGATATGGGGATTCTTCCGTATCATCAGGAAAGGGGTACCCCGTTGGCGGTTCTCTATGATACACATGTACTTACGATGACAAGAACTTATCGGTAACTAAACTTGAGTAGCATTAGGAGCGGCCCTCGTATTCAAGGGACATGATATTTCTAACTTATACTTCGTCAAGCATGTACACCATAGTTTGTTCACTTTAACCTTAATCACTTCAAGATGCTTATGATAGGGGCAATGAGAGCTGAAAGCTAATAAGTACCATAATTTTTGGAAGCTCTTTATGAAACTTGAATCTCTGCTTCCTTTTATGAAGGCCTTTCTTCCACCATTATATTGAGTCTCCACCTTCTATATTTATGCACCTACTTTGAGAGCATAGTGGCCATTCTTAGTTCTATGTGCATTGTCCCAAGACTTGTTGATTGATGCATAGCTTTGATATTGCTTGTTTTAAACTATTTGTATCTAGTCACTCTTATGAACTTTGAAGGTGTCCTATGCATTTATGTTTGCTACTCTATGAGGGACAAGATGAATGCCACTATGCTATGTTTTCTTTATGTGAAACAAACAAACGTCTTGCAAAGCATTGTTATTCATGAATCTTTTGTTTGTGCCTTTTCATGTTGCATCATAGTTTCTTTGTCTTATTGCTAGAACTTTGTTTTTCATGTTATGATTGAAGTACTATGATCCCAACTTCGAATGTTTTACAAATACTTTGATCAAGTTTATGATGGTGCATGTCACCTAAAAAATTATTCTTTCTTTTTATCACTTACCTACTCGAGGACAAGCAGGAGTTAAGCTTGGGGATGTTGATACATTGCAAATGTATCTATAATTTTTGATGTTCCATGCTTGGTTTTATCCACTTCCTTATGTTTTGTCCACACTTTGGAGTAATTTTCATATGATTTCTTGGACTAACCTATTAACAAGAGCCATAGTGCCAGCTGCCTGTTTTCTGCTGTTTTTGGTTCCAGGAAAGTCAGAAAATGAATATTCTCGAAATTGGACGGGACAAAAGCCAAAGTTCCTATTTTCCCGGAAGACTCACGGAGCCAAAAGGAGAGTCGGGGAGGGGCCACAGGGTGTCCACACCAGCCCTAGGCGTGGGTCCCCCTTGGCCGCGCTAGGGCATGGTGTGGGCCCCCTGGCCGCCCACCGACCTTGCCTCCTTCGCCTCTATATATTCCTCCCGAGGAAAAAACCCTAAGGCATCAACCAAAAATCCATGAAAAGTTCCGCAGCGCCGCCGCCACCGAAGGGGAGATTCAGGGGATAGAAAGTCTCTGTTCCGGCACCCTGCCGGGACGGGGCAGTGCCCCCAGAGCCATCTCCATCGATCTCCACCGCCATCTCCATCACCATTGCTGATTCCCATGATGAGGAGGGAGTAGTTCTCTCTCGAGGCTAAGGGTTCTACCGGTACCTATGTGTTCATCTCTCTCTATGCATGATCATATTGTGATCATGAGCTTTGTAATCAAGTAGATCTACCTTGTTACTCAAGTGCTTTAATAGATCTTTGCTCTCCCCGTGTGTGTGAAAGTGACAGCGTGCACACCATGGTGGCACTTAGGCTAGAGATTACAAATACATGTTATGAGTTATATTTGGAGTTGGATGTCTTTATGAAATTGTGGTGTTTGTTGGAACCATCTAGTGCTCAAGGTGACAGTGTGGGGTTATCTAGATGGGAAAGGCTTACTTTGAGGTGTGTTGTTATAGCCCTACCATGGATTAGAGTGTCCAACCGGAGAGTAGTTCAGCCTAATATCATAAAGAGAAGATATTTATATGAGAGTGTTCACTAGTGAAAGTATGATCCCTAGGCCCTGTTTCTAAGCATTGATACACCGTTTGCAATTAGATCTGTTACGTGTTTGCTTGCTTCCATCTTTATTTCAGTTTGCCTTTAGTCTCTTCCATGCCATCAAGCTATTTTCTATCACCATTACCACTTATAATTATCCATATCACTTGTATTTCACTATCTCTTCGCCAAACTAGTGCACCTATACACCTGACAAGTGTATTGTGTGTGTTGGGGACACAAGAGACTTCTTGTATCTTGATTGCAGGATTGCTTGAGAGGGAATACCTTTGACCACTTCCTCCCTGAGTTCGATAAACCTTGGGTGATCCACTTAAGGGAAAACTTGCTGCTGTTCTACAAACCTCTGCACTTGGAGGCCCAACAACTGTCTACAAGAATAGAAGTGCGTAGACATCAACTGGTTTGCTCCCTTATTCAAAAACATAATTTTTTAGTTCTTTCTATAGTTGTCACTTCGTTCTTAGCTCACCATGTTGATCCTTAAGTTCACTCTGAAAGACCTTTCAATAGGTAGTGGCTCTATAATTGGGAAAGATATTATTGAAGAAGTCTTTAATCATGTTAGTAAGTATGAGGATATTGTGGATAGATCCTTAGCGGAACTTGCTCCAAATTATGAAATTGTTGCAGCTTCTTTAGTTCACATGTTGGAGGCTAGGTTTGTTAACCTTAACCCCATGATGCAAGTAATGTTTCTTAAACTTAAAGATATTGAGGATGCTGAAAAGAGAGATTTTATTCTAGAAACTTTGCTTAAGGAATTCTACGATGTTGTTAAGGAAGCTAGAAAGATCTTGCTTCGTTTTAATATGCTAGGCTCATGCGTAGATGTTATTGGTACACGAGAAAATATGGACAAAACCAAACACAAAGATGGAGCGAAAATTAAAATACCAATACCTTTTAAACTTGTGGGAATGCATGAAGGCTTAGAAAAGAATTTTGATTGGATCGTTCCTGAAAACCCATTTGATGAAACCAGTGAACCCAATAGTATTGAGAGAGGATCCTCTAGAACTTATTTGGATGAGATGCCTTGCCTTGTTGAAGATATTTCCGGTATTGATCTTAATGCTTCTTCATTTGAAAATACTTGAATCTTGCTTCCTATGCCTAGCTCAAAGGCGTTAAAGAAAAGCACTATTGGGAGATAACCCAAATTTTTATTCAGTAAGTTTTTCTTTTGTTGAGTCTTGGAAGTTATTACTTCTGTAATAACCTCTCAATACTCTTGGGTTTCGGGGGCTACTATCCCGATCTGCGGTGCATGCCGCAAGCCGGGATGGGGAAGACAAAGGCGGCGACACAATAGACTGGAAGGAGATGCATGTGATAGGCAGTTCCGATTAGGTTTAGCGCAAACACTTATATATATAGTGCAGGTCAGGGGAGATCGTGGGGCCTAGCCCATGTCCGAGTCGGTAACAGCCCACGATCCAGAAAATCTGGAAACAACTGACTAATTAGCGCGTCCTTTAATGACTCATAATTAATCCACGATTAATTTTCCCGAACAATAAAAAAAGCTCGGCTCAGCGAGATTCCCGCAACCCGCAGCGCACGCGTTGAGGCGAGGCGGGTGGCATGGGAGGAGGAGTGCACGGGAGCTGCTCTTCTTCTCACACATTAGTGAGTGGTAGAACAACCTAGTATATAAGAAGGTGTAACTCTCATTTAGTTAGCAATGTGAGACTAAACTTTAGCACCACTAGCACACATATGAGCTGCCATAAATAATGGACCAAAGAGAATTTCATAATTTTTATTTGTTATGGGCCAAAAGCCCACATGCAAACACCTCAAATTCCAACAATCCCCACAAAGTCTCATTGGAATATCACATCACTTTTCTAGAATTTTGTTTTATATATCGGTGTGTAGTGGAGAATGTTAAGTTGAACTTCCACGTTAAACTTCATGCTACACTAGCTAGCAACTTGAATAGTGGACTATGCCTTGAACTACAAGTTTTTTGCACCCTAGTTTCACACAAAATCTAGACCGGTACAAGGCTACCACAGGGCTTCCCCACGGTTTGGAGCTTATACATCATACTCCTAGGCCTTTCATGAGTTTATTAGAGAGCATCCAACTCTCACGGACTGCGATGTTTGACAATCATACTCATACGGGTGTGTTCCTCAATAGATGTTCTGTAGGACAACTTCTCTGCTTAGAAAAGCCACTTAGAATATATTAAGATAAATATCAACCTGCCATGCAGAATAAGAGAGTATTGCATCTTTATGGAGATGTAAATATAATATGGGCATACTCTCCTCTCAGCTGATCCACAACTTGTCTCTCAGCTCTAATTCACGGGATCTCCGATCATATAGACACCGCGAACAACTCATTGTGGGTCTCAAACCCATCTCCCTCAATGCATTATCTATCACATTATGTGATAGACCCTTTGTGAATGGATCTGCCAAGTTCTTAGATGTTTGGATATAATCCAATGCAATAACTCTGGAGTTTCTCAATTTCCTGATAGATTTCAATCTCCTCTTCACATGCCTTGATGACTTCATATTATCCTTACAACTGTTTACTTTGACGATCACCAATTTGATTATCACAGTTCATCGGGATGGCAGGTATTGGTTTTTGAACCACAGGTAAGTCCATCAAGAGCTCACGGAGTCACTCTGCTTCAATAGTGGCTATGTCTAATGTTGTGAGTTCTTCTTCCATAGTTGACCTCTTTAAGATGGTCTGCTTGCAAGACTTCCAGGAAACAGCGCCACCACCAAGTGTAAACAAATAATCACTTGTGGAACTATAACCCCCAAGTACTCGAGGATACCCAGTATAGTGAATACCATAACTCGTAGAGCCTTTCAAATAGCGCAAAACTCTCTCGAGAGCATGCCAATGATCATCTCCAGGATTTGACACAAATCAACTTAGTTTGCTTACAGCAAAGGAGATGTCAGGCCTCGTAGTGCTGGCTAAATATGTGAGTGAGCCAATAATTTGAGAGTATCTCAATTGATCTTTAGCATTCATTTTATTCTTTTGAAGTAGCATACTCGGATCATAAGGCGTTGGATAAGACTTGTAGTCACCATATCCAAAGCGACTCAATTTCCACATAGTGGGACAAAAGCAGTGTAATCGATCCCACCATTGTCATCCTTCAGTAGTTTGATGTTTACGATTACATCAGCCACTCCCAAGTCCTTCATCTCAAAGGAGCGAGATAGGAACTCTTTGACCTCCTCAATAACAACGAGGTTGGTCCCGAATATCAATATGTCATCGATATAGATACACATAATAACTCCCTCGCCCCCACCATGGCGATAGTACACACACTTATCAGCTTCGTTTACAACAAAACCTTCAGCGGTTAAAGTTCTTTCAAACTTCTCGTGCCACTGCTTAGGAGTTTTCTTAAGACTATATAAAGAATTCACTAACTTACACACATTTCCTTCTTGACCATCTACTACAAATCCATCAGGCTGATCCATATAAATTTTCTCATCGAGCTCTCCATTTAGAAAAGCTATCTTAATGTCCATTTGATGAACGAGAAGACCATGTGAGGCAGCCAAGGATAGTAGTACTCGAATAGTGGTCAATCTGGCTAAATGTGAGTAGGTATCGAAGAAGTCTTCACCTTATTTTTAGGTATAACCCTTGGCCACAAGATGTGCCTTGTACTTTTCAATAGTACCACCAGGTCTAAGATTTTTCCTGAACACCCACTTACATCCTATAGGGTTTCACCCATAAGGACGATCATTGACCTCCCAAGTTCCATTAGCTAAGATGGAATCCATCTCGCTACGGACAACTTCTTTCCAGTAGTTAGTATCTTGAGATGCATAGGTTTCTAAAATAGAAGTGGGAGTATCATCCACAAGTTACACAATGAAATCATCACCAAATGACTTTGCAGTCTTTTGTCTCTTGCTCCTTTTAGGAGCTTCATCATCATCCTCCATAGGATCATCATAGTGTTCTATCGGCATAGTGGGTTCAGGAATTATAACAAATTCCTGACTAGATGAACTAGTCATCTCCTGATTTGATATGCTAGACATACCTTTCATGGGAAAGATGTCCTCAAAGAAAGTCGCATCATTTGAATCCATAATCGTACCAACATGCATGTCGGATACCTCAGATTTTACTATCAAAAATCTATAGCCAATGCTATGAAAAGCATATCCCAGAAAAACACAATCCATAGTTTTTGGTCCAAGCTTTTGCTTCTTGGGTATTGGAATATTAACTTTCGTCAAACACCCCCAAGTTCGTAAGTAATAAAGTTTAAGCCTTTTCTTCTCCCATTACTCAACTAGAGTCATGGTTTTATCCTTTACGGGAACACGGTTTAGGACATGACACGCAGTCATTAGTGCCTCCCCCACCATTCCTTGGAAAACCCCGATGTATCTAACTAGTGTTAACCAAACCAGTTAGAGTGCAGTTCTTTCTTTCAGCCACCCCATTTGACTGAGGTGAGTAGGAAGGTGTCCTCTCATGGATAATACCTTGTTCCATACAGAATAGATGAAATTCATTTGAAAGTACTCTCCATCACGATCTGACCTTAGCCGCTTGATTTTACGATCAAGTTGGTTTTCTTCTTCAGTTTTATAGATTTTGAAGTAGTTCAAAGCTTCATCTTTAGATTTCAGAAGATAAACATAGTAGTATCTAGTGGAGTCATCAATTAACATCATGAAATATCCTTTTGCACCTTTTGTCAAAACACCATTCATCTCACATAAATCTGAATGTATAAGTTCCAGTGGTGCTGAGCTTCTCGGTTCCACAGCCGTATGAGACTTGCGGGATTTCTTTGCTTGAACGCTAACTTGGCACTTAGAACCTTTGACAAAAGTGAACTTCGGAATTAAACTCATATTGTCTAACCACGTCATGCAACCAAAGTTAATATGACAGAGTCGTGAATGCTTGATATTGGACTCATTATCATTGCGAACATGACTAATAACTTTAGTACATGAGTCTGTTGACACCGATTTTGTCTCTAATTTAAAATAAGACGAGCGATTAGGAAATATGGCAAAATAATTGAATAAATCAAAGGACTTGCTTGCCTCCACGGACGGCGGTGGTCTAATATTGACCAAATTTACAAAGTCGCGTATCGCTAAATATTCGACCGCGGAATGAAAAAATATTGACATCGTCACGACAAGTCTATGAAATACAGCCACATTGTTTTAAAATAAATAACAATATTCATACAAAATATTTCGTCAAAATAAATATTACAATGCATATAGAAATTAATCTTTGTTAGCCATAAAAGCTAAGAATTTACTAGCTAGCTGGCTCATATGTGATCGAGCCATATGCATCATGGAAGGAAGTAAGGTGAAGCTCTAAGCTACATTATGCATGGATTAGACGGCACCATGCACCATTAGCATATAATAATAGAGCAATTAGACAGCCCATGGCCCATATGGCGTGCGGTCACGTACCCAACGAGTTCTAGGACTTCAAATATCTGCAAACGACTGGGTCCACATAGAGGGACTGGGAGCGTCCAAGTTAAAACGGCCACGCTCCCACGTTCTCATACACGATCGGCACGACGTGAGGCAGGGAACGCACATCGCTCAGCCTCTATAAATACTTGACCACCTCGTGCACGAGAGGAGGATCATCATTGATTCACACGCGCGCTCGTTCCATCGATCGCTCCACCATACAATCATCGCTCCGCTCTGGTAAGTCCACACCACAGCAATCAGCCATTGCAACAAAAGAAGAAGAAAACAAGAAGGAGAACTTTGGCGTTTCAAGACAAGGTGGGATTCATGGATTCCCCTTAGCCTTTGGTCTGGCCATGCGTACAGACCAAATGGATCTCCATCTTCATCCTCCTCTTAGCCTTTGATTTGGCCATGGGTACAAATCAAGGAGCTTTCTTACATTTACAAAAAATATGCACTTGGTTAGGCCATGGGTACAAACAAAGTAGCTTGCTCACATCTACTAGAAATAAAGAGCTTTCTTCATCCTATTCGAAATCGTCGTCCTTGGTTCGGCCATCATGGTACAAACCAAGGAGAATATTTGTATATATTTGTTCTTGGTGTTCATCTCTTGATTTGGTCCCTTTAGCGATACAAATCAGGATGAAACGTGGGCCGCATAAGCCTCGTTCCTTGGTTCGGTCCCTATACGTGGAAACAAATCTAGAGAATTATATTGGTACAAAGAGCTCATAAAAATCCTCTTAGGCCAGTTTTAAAAATGGATATGAACAAGTACAAATGAAAGAAGATATCATTCCTTTGAGTAGGATATAAGCCAAAATAAGTAGAAATTGGCATCGCGTTATGCTTGCGGAAAATATGCATACGAATATGCTAACTAAATTATAAGATATACTTCTTGTTCGATTACGCTACGGGCATTTTATGCTACGATAGTAGTAATACAAACATGAAGAAAATAAAACTTCACCTTGGTTACGCTCCTCGCATGCATTTATGGCTATGCGGTGCTAGTAGTAATACAAGTGAAATAAACCATAATAAAATATGCCTCACATCATATTATAGGCTAAATCATTAAATCATGTCATACAAAATTCCCTTGCTTACACTACAGATGGGTACCATATTGGTACTACATGATGTTAGTAGTAATACAAGTGAGGTATTAAACATGCATACCCATATAGTGTGCATATAATTCCTTTGAAACTGCCTCATATCACATTGTAGGTTAGTTTCAAAATTATCAAATCGTGTCATAAAAACTCCCCTTGGTTACGCTGCTCGCGGATATCAATTAGTGTTACGCGATGTTAGTAGTAATACAAGTGAGAGATTAAAATATGCATGTCCAGGTGGTGTGTGAATGATCCAAAATAAAATCGGTTCCAAGATCAATCTGTACTACATCCATTTAGTATTAAAATAAATATGAAAAGCTAAATATGTGTAGGCATGCATGTAGAAAGGTCCTGTACATGTGCTATGGCCAACATTGCATGCATCGTTCCTGATGCTCTCAAGTCGGTTAATCACAATTAGCCAACCTCATAAATTAATCCATGTTGGAAGCCGACAAAAATAAATAGAATATTCCATATATACATGAATACACCTTGTACTGCTAATACTAGTGCAAGTGCACGTGTCCTATGTATCAAACGTAGGATGAAATCAACATGTCTAGCTAAATCAAATCTGCATTACTACACTATGCGTATGCGGTGGTGAAACAAATGAAACACGCTAGAAAAATATGCCAAACAATATACATATGCATCATGGAGAGACTTCAAGTTCATGGAGCTGGAGTTCATCATCGACCGCGAGAAGATTTTATTTTATCCTTTTGTAATAGTCATGTGATGTAATCCTATGTAATAGCTATGTTGGAATTCTTAATCAGGAGTTTTCTCTTCGGAGATGTAATTAATGGAATCTTGATATAAATGTATGAGTTCCGGAAGTATGAACCGCAATCTTTGATATTTGTCATTTACATACGCGTATTTTAAATTCTAATTATATCTGTCTCTATGACGCGGACGCGAGTATTTCCGTCGCCCCATTTTCCCGTCAGCAGATTCTTACAAGATAAGCGGAATAGACCTCCACACTCATAACCCTTTTCAACAAATTGTACATAATTAGAAATTACAACTTTATTGAACTCAAAAACCAACTTAAAACCATCTCGACATAAAAGCGATCCGATGATGAGATTCTTATTGATGGAGGGAACGTGTTGCACATTCTCCAGCTATATGGTCTTCCTTGAAGTAAACTTCAGATTTACCGTACCAACATCATGAACAGAAGCACGTGAGTCGTTTCCCATCAGCACGGAGGAAGTCCTTGAGACCTGATAAGAAGAGAACATGGAAATATCAAAACATACATGTGTATTAGCATCCGTGTCTATCCATCATTCAGGAGAATGACATACTAAAAGGATAATAGGTAAAATACCGTACCCAACGTCCCTCGTCTCAGTATCGCTAATAACAACATTGGCGGTCTTGCTGTTGTTCCCATGTTGCCGCTTGTCAAAGCGATTAGGACAGCTAGGAGCCCAATGATCAGGATCACCACAAACGTGGAAAAAGCCTTTCTTCTTATCATCTTTCTTCTTAAAGTTGGTTGAGTGTGTGGCCTTAAACTTGCCATTAAACTTTCCTTTGCCTTCAGATTTATTCTTATTCTTAAACTTGTGGAATTGGAAGTTTTTCTTCTACACCAAATTGGCACTAGAAGCTCCCTCGAATCCTCGAGCATGTGTGTGCTTTACTCTCGCCTTCTATTCCACATGAAGAGACCCAATGAGATCCGTAATAGAAAACTCTTGTCTCTTGTGTTTCAGAGAAGTAGAAAATTCCTCCACATAGGAGGAAGCTCGGCAATAATGCCTTCGGCCACAAACTTGTTCGATAAGGTACACTTGAACTGCTCAAGTTCTTTGGCAAGTGATTGTATCTCATGGGCTTGCTCAATGATGGAGCCCTCATCAACCATCTTGTAGTCATAGAATTGTTCCATGACATACAACTCAGTGCCAGCGTCCGAGACCCCAAACTTGGCCTCGGGCGTATCACACGCGTGTTTACCATTATCAAATGAAATGTATGGGTCAACAATATTGTCTCCAAGAATACTGAACAGAGCCGCCAGAAACATGGTATCAGCTTTCTTAAAGGCTGCTTCCCGCTCAGCAGAAAGATCTCCTTCAGCTTTGCCAAGAGTGACGCTATAGCAGTTTAGGTTTTCAAACCATGGGATAGCTCTCGCACGCCATCTCTTATAGTGCATACCATCAAAAGAAGGAGGCCTAATAGCCGCGGCTACACCACTGGAATTCAGTTACCTATAATCGTTTTTTTGGATTGTTAAAAATATAAGCAATAATCCATATGATTTAATGCGAATAAATAATTGACAAAGCATGATCATAAGGATAGCAATTAAATAGATCACGCAAACTAATAGAGTAGATAAACAGATTATATCTAAACAAGACAAACCTATTACATCTATACCAAGCGCTAGAACTAGACACTCTAGCATAATCTGAAGGAGATAGATTGACATCACATACGGTGTAGCAGCGTCAGCAGTAGCAGCCGTGGTTGTAGCAGCAGCAGCGTCGTCGCTCATGTTGAGGTTGTCGAAGAGGTTGGTGATATCCGGGAACTCGTCGTCGGAAGACGTTGTGGATGCCAATAGTCGCGCTTGAGCGCTTCCCAAAAACTGATTGCCCCACACCCGTAATAGACTGGAAGGAAACGCATGTGATAGATATGTCGATTAGGTTTAGCGCAGACGCTTATATAGTGCAGGTCGGGGAGATCGGGCTCGGCTCGGCGAGATTCCCGCAACCGGCGGCGCGTGTCGTGTCGTGTCGTGACGAGGCGGGCAGCATCGGAGAAGGAGTGCGCGAGAGCTGTTATTTTTCAAGGAGGTGTCGTGTCGTGAGTAGTACAACAGCCTAATATATAACGAGGTGTAACTCTCACTCAACTAGCAATGTGGTACTAAACTTTAGTACCACTAGCACAACCATATGCTGCCATGCACAGATAGACCAAAAAGAATTTTAGAATTTGTTTAATGGGCCGACAACCCAATACTCACCAAATTCTAACGCAACCTAGGGCTCAATGCGGTCGGTTTGATCGTTGGATTTGTTTTGATTAGCGATTCTTCTTCCTCCGTTGCACTATCTCTTTGTTGGGCCCTAGGCCATTTTGTTGGGCGATTTTACTATTTTTCTCATTTTCTTGTTTCCGGAGATATTTTCTTGTTTATTTTCTTGTTATTGTACCATTCTTTAGGTGCATTATAAATAGTAAGCAATTGCATAGGGAGTTGAATTCTCCATGTTAAGCTTTTATACTAGTATGTAATATTTTTTGCGGGTAAAACCAGACTGAAAGGAAAATAGACGTCGCCTAGAGGGGGGGTGAATAGGCATTTTAAAATTATTACGGTTTAGACTCTAATAAATGCGAAATAAAACTTAACGTTTAATTTATCAAGCCAAAACCTATATCCAGTAGGTTCACTAAGGGCACCACCAACCTATGCTAAGCAAGATAAGCAACAAGGTGATAGCAAGATTTAATACTTCAAAGCACGAAGGCTGTCACAATGTAAATTGCATAAGTAAAGGGCTCAGTTGAGAGATAACCGATGGACACGGAGACGATGATTTGTTTCCCGAAGTTTACTTCCAAAGAAGCTACGTCTCCGTTGGAGAGGTGCGGGGGCGCAATGTACTTCGAACACCACAAGTGGCTCACCTCGAGGTGTGGTGGCTCGATGCTCACCCAACGCCACACAAGGCCTCACCCCAAGATGCGAAGGCACGCAACCTACCGACGCCACAAAAGGCTCACCATATTCTCCCGTGAGCTCGTCACAAAGGTCTACTCACGTTCCACTATGGGACACTTGAGGGCGGTCACCGAACCCGTACAAGATTGGGGCAATCTCCACAACTCAATTGGAGGCTCCCAACAACAATGCCACAAAGGCTACAAAGCCACAAAAGGCAACAAGGCCACAAAAGGCTATAAGACCACAAAAGGTCAACAATCCAACCACACAACCGTCTAAGGTTTCAAGAACCCAAGAGAAACAAGCCCAAGGGCTTGAACTCGCCGAATCTCCGAGGAGAACTCAAACCTATGCACCAATAGCAAGAGGCAAGTCCTTCTCTCTCAAATTCCGCCAAAGCTACAAAAGCTATTGGGGGAATAAGGGAGGAAGAACACAAGAGGAGAACACAAAACTCTCCAAGATCTAGATCCCAAGAATTCCTTCACAAAGAAGGGATTTTGCTTGGTGGGGCTTGTAGATCTAGATCTCATCTCTCAAATCCCTCAAAAAGATGCAAGAATCATAGGAGGGGGAAGGGGAGAGGGTAAGCTCTTCAAGGTCAACAATGGAGGAGAGAGAAAGCCAAAAACCAAGAAAGGGCAAGAGTGGGGCCGAAGGGGAAAGGGGAGCTCCTTTTAAAGGGCTCCCCGATCTGCCCGTTACCCAAAGAATCGCACACGGCCGGTAGTACCGGTGGGTGGCCGGTACTACCAGTGGCACTCAGCCAACAGTCCAAAAACGAGGTGCGAACGAACACAAAAACGAGGCCGGTCAGTACTACCGGTGGGTCACCGGTATTACCGCCTGGGCTGGTACTACCGCCCAAGATTCCGACCGAAGTTCCGACAAATATGCACACCAAGAGAGAGAGGGTACATAACCAAAATTGGGGTTGCCGGAAGTTGGGCCGAAATTAACATCGGTACTACCGATGGCAAACTGCCCTGGCGGTACTACCGGTGGCCCGCCGGAACTACTGAACAGGCAAAAACTTCAGAACCAGAACTGCCACAACTTTTGCATCCGAACTCCAAACGAGATGAAACTAATTTTGTTGGAAAGATAATGACGTGTAGAATCCAAGGGAGAAAATACCATGAATATATATGTGAGGTACCTCCCAAGGTGTGGAGCCGAAAAACCAGCAAGATCAAAAACGCAACAAGATATGCATGGGAAATCCGTTTTTGATGAACTAGAGCTTGTTATGAAGATAACCACAAGCTATAGAACCTCACATGGACAAGAACCAAACAACAACCAAGAAAGATGATGTTATGTATGCAAAGGTTTGAGCTCTCTTCGAAAGATACGAATGAGTCACCCACTCGAGAGCCCCTCTTGATAGTATGGCTATCTATCCTAAACCCGGTCTCCCAACACTACAAGAACACTACAAGAGACCAGTAAAATAGAAACCCTATCAAGACCATAACTTTGCCTTGAGCATCCCACTTGAGCTTGATGTAGACCGTCTTGTCCTTCTCAAGATGGAACACCTTTCTTGATTGCTATTGCATGCTCTTGTTTGATGAGGACTTGCGAATGGCTCCCCCATACTCCATGAGGAAACCTCTTCTTTGACCTTGTCTTCATCACTCCATGAACACCGAGGATGGCAAGCTCCAAGCATGATATCTTCTAGAGATGGCGCACCGTGAGCTTGCACATCAAATCTCTATGATGATGTCTTGAAGAAAGCCATGAGGAACTCCATCTTCTTCTTCTTCAAGGCATAGTTGATCTTCTTCTTCTTCTACTTGATTCCAATAGGCACAAAGCCCTTGGACGATGCTTCTTATTTTTCATCCTTGAAACCAACACATGGTCCAAGCGATGCCAATGAACAAACCTACAAGTGAAACTCAATTTGCACATTAGTCCATAGAGATTGTCATTAATTACCAAAACCACACATGGGGGCATACATGCCCTTTCACAGACCTTTATTAATCAGCAAGAATTATAGGGAGTTCAGCTACGAGCTCCTGAAGGATAACATCAGGACCCGACCTAAACCAAAATCTAGTTATGTTCTCTGCGCTTGCCCAATTAGCAAGGCAGTGGCTAATTCTCACCTGACTACGGTCTACTTTTACAAAACAACACTTTCTATTACCTCTAGCCAAACTTCAAATCTCCGAAACAGTATGCAGATAGGCAGAACGATCATGGTCTTTTGATAGAACAGCCGAGACCAGTTGTGCACAATCAGATTCCACAATAATGGGTAAGTTGGACTGATGAAGAGCATAATCAAGGCCTTCCTTGCAGGCCATTAGTTCTGCTTCAAACGCATCCTTGCAGTCCAATAGAGAACGACACGCTGAAAAAATTACCACACCAGTGTCGTCCCAAAGGAGCACTCCGGTGCCCGCAGATCCATTATCTTCTTTAAACGAGCCATCAATCGTTAGTTTTACGCACCCAGCTGGGGGCTTGACCCAAGATTTACTCTGTGGTGCTTCCTTCACAACAGCAGCCGAAGCATCCACAATAGGAACATGCAACATCTTCCCTTTCAGCATCTGGTCAGTTGAGACAATCGAGATGGAGCTAAGGGTGTTTGCATAGTTGCATAGAAATCTTCGTGATCCTTCAGTAGACGGAAGGGGTTTGTCGTGGGTAATCTCATTCCTCTCATACCATGCCCTCCAGGCAACGAGCAGTGTTTTGTTCACTAGGTGGTCAGGGATGGAGTAGAAGGAAGGGTCCAGCAGTCCCTCATCGCACTCCAAAGTCGTTTTGCATGCGGACAGAATACCAGTGCATGTGCAACATCTTCCACTTCCGATTCACAGATCTTGCAAAGGCTTGTAACAGGTATCTTCCGTCTCACCTTGTTTTCTTCTGTAGCTAGGGCATTGGAAGCAGCTCTCCAAGCAAATGTTTTAACTTTCGGAGGTACAGAGGCATTCCAAATTTTATTCCACATGGATCATCACCTGACGGCCTAACACTTGAGCATCCAAAGGAGAATTGGCCTAGGAGATCATCGAATGCTAGTTGGTAAGCCGATCGGACAGTAAAGGAGCCAGACTTTTCAGGAAACCAAGCCAACACATCATCGAAACCATGTGGGTGATAACTTAATACGGAGAATAACTTCAGCGTCAATTGGGTAGAAAGTACTCCGGATGAGCTGAACATTCCACCTACCATTGTTGTCAATTAGCTCAGACACCCATCGTAGCCGATTACTCCTTCTTGGAGTCAGTATTTTAATATTCGCCGCTCTCGGCACCCATACATCACGCCAAATACGAATATTGTAACCATTGCCAACCCTCCATACAAGTCCTTTCTTTAGCAGATCAAGACCAAAAGAAATCGCTGTCCAAGTAGGAGATGGATTTCCAGTAAAAACAGTGTCAATTATATTTCCATTGGGATAATACCGGGCTCTCAATACTCGGGCACATAGGCTAGTATGTAATTGCATAGTAGTATACAATTGCACATCAGTATTTTGTAAAAAGTAGTACTCTTTTTGAAATGAGTGTCGGAGATTTATTTAAATTTATATATGTCTATATACTAAAATGAGACTCTATACATGCGAATCTAGAAAAATTTGCAACATCTTTTTCAGAACCGAGGGTGTACCGTGAATTGCAGTCCATACTGAATTGTAACATATGGATTTTTTTTATCCTCAATTGCGTGTATGTGTGCAATTTTGAAATTTATGTGAAATTTTTTATTTGATATTTCGTGTTAACTTGCAACTCAATTTTTAGTACAGTACTTTGTTTTTTAAAACATATGTGTGCAATTGCACAGGGGTGTATAATTGGATATACGTGCGTAAATTTTGAATTTTAACGCTTGTAGTATTTTATATTTTTAATCATTTTATTGGGCTTCTAATTGCTAATGGAATAGTCAAAGCCCAAAACACAGACAGAAGCAGAGGGATACGATCAGGATATCGATCGATCGAGAATTAAGGAAAGGACCCCAACCTTTTGCCCTACTCGTTGCCTTTGCATCCGCAGCCGCCGCCATGGCCTGCAACTGGCCGGCAACACCGCTTGAAGATGACGATCTCCTCGAGGAGATCCTCCTCCGCCTCCCACTCCAGCACTCCGCCCTCCCGCGCGCCTCAGCAGTCTGCAAGCGCTGGCTAGGGCTGATCACCGACCCCAAGTTCACCGCCCGCTTCCGCGCCCACCACCGGAAGCCACCCCTTCTCGGCGTCTTCCATCCAAGCCGCCAGGGGCTCGCCTTCACCGCCGTCATCGACCCTCCCGACCGCATCCCCACCCTGCAGTTCGACCTGCGACGCTACGCCGATTACCAGGTCCTCGACTGCCGCCACGGTCGCGTCCTCGCCCTGCACCCGAGGCCGACAAAGCTCACCGTGTGCGACCCGATCACCGGCAAGCAGCGCCGCGTGGACGTTCCACGGGGGTTCAGGGAGTGGGAGGGCCTCCAGGGCTCGGTGCTCTGCGCCGACCGCGCCCACGGCCACCTGCACGGCAGCTGCCACTCCAGCCCTTTCAAAGTGGCCCTGATGACCACCTACGCATCAGCTGAATATCGCCGGCCCACCGCCCGTGTTTACTCCTCGGAAACTAGAACATGGGGAAACATCATCCGAACAGCAGCTCCATGCGAGTTCATTGATGTCGGTATTCCGGGGACACTCGTTGGTAACGCGCTCTACTGGTTGCAGCTTGCCACGGGCAGCGACATACTTGTGCTTGATCTGGACGAGAACAGTCTAGCTGCGATCCCAGCGCCACCCATTACAGACGACCGTGGGCACACACAGATTATCCAGGCTGAGGATGGCGCTGCTGGGTTTGCCACATTGTCTTACCCTCTCCTTCGGATGTGGCAGAGGAATGCCGATTCTCATGGTGTTGCCACGTGGGCGCTATGGAAGACCGTTGACATGAACACCATTCTTGGGATCCCGCGGACCGGCGGAGTTAAATTTTTACATGGATATTGCGAGGATACCGATGCAATTTTTATGTCTATGGACGAAGGCTATGTATACATGCTTCAACTTAAATCGATGGAATCCAAGAGACTTCACGAAACGCATTTTTTGAATTCCTACCATCCTTTGACAAGTTTCTACAAACCAAGTGATTGCTCTTGGAAAAAATCATTAAAAAGGTGATTGTTCTTGCTCATCCTAGTCTTTACATTGTACTAGGAGCTAGGAACCTAATACGACTATGTTTCATACATGTTTTGCTCAAACAGTTCTGTTTCTAGTTTATTGGCATGGGCATGTCTTCATTTTGCTTGCTTACATCAGTTCATAGCGAAGGATGAGCTGACATGAGATAAAGTCTAGAAATTATTCAATGATATGGTATATTCCTTGCATTGTGCATCCGTAGGTGTGTTATTTATCGGTTCATCTAGGTAACCGACCCACCGCCTCCGTCTCTTATTCTATGTTTTCCTCGGTACATTAATTAATTTCATCATTTTGCGTCTACCAATCTAGCTATGCCTATAGTCCATGGTTTGTATTAGTATTTCATTTTCTTGCTATAAGCATCAGTCCTAACTCCACCCCAACAAACTACGATGGGCAAACGGCTTCAAGTATCTTATTTGCTACTTTGTTCTCATTGTTATTCTTAAGAGATATAACCAAGAATATGATCCGTTAAAGAGCCTTCTTTAAGTTGTTTTAAGCAGATCTTGAGTTTGTGCACGTATCTTGTTCATAAACTATTATATAGTTTCTACTATTAGGTTCATATTATATCTGTATCAGATCACTAACGGAATGACGATTTGTTTTCCCCAGGTGGATTAAAGGCTTCTTCGGTTCTCTCTAAATTTTTCACGTCGCATCAGTGTGGCAGGCAGTGTTTACATAAGTTACCTGAAAGAACTCACCAAATGTATGCCTTAGCCTGTCTAGGTTTGTAATGCGACAAGTGCTTTTGTATAAGGAATTTCAACTTCCCAAAGTAATACTATTTGAAGTGAGATTAGTTATATCTTATTACTTTTTATGGGGTTGTGCTTTCCTTTAAGCCAGGAGAGTATTTGAGTGCATTTGTAACTTCAGTATTCACGCTTAGCCTAACTTGACACAAGATTTCTTTGCAATCATTTGGCTCAGCGCTGTATCATTGTGTTTTGACTAATCAAAATTTTCCCAAGTTGCTAAAAAATCTATTGTGCCCGTGAAGAAAAAGCGTGTGCTTACTGTCACACCTTTTTTTTATAGCAACGGGGGATCAGGTATCCTAATGTTGATTGTTGGGTGCACATCGTTTGGTGATGTTTATTCTGGGTGCCTTACTGGTGGAGTACTGAATTTGGGTTCTCAACCGGGGCCATGTGTACGCAAACGTGCCACCGATGGCTGACACCGATTCTGGTTCGCCAGACTTGATAAGCATCCTAGCGAGCCCGAGGTTGCGATCTTTACATGGAACTCCGGGTCAAGTAAGATGCTAGTACTAGACTTTACGTTCATCCTAGTCTTTACGTTGTATGAGCTAGTAACCTAATACGACTATGTTTCATACATGTTTGCTCAAACTGAATACTCTAGATCAGTTCTGTTTCTAGCTTATTGGCATGGGCATGGTTTCGCTTTGCTTGCTTACATCGGTTCATAGAGAAGGATGAGTTGATATGAGAAAAAATCTAGACATTATTCAGTAGGTTGTAATTTTTTCCTTCTATTGCTAGTATCAAATGTGGGTTCTACTACCTCTATAATTAGGAAGTGTGTTATTATTCAAATTCATATTTACCAGTTCATCTATGTAACTGACCCACTTCTGCCCTCTCTTATTCTCATTAATTTCCTGATTATGCTCTACCAATCTGGCTATGTGTATAGTCCTTGATTTAGCTATTTCAGAATATAAATTTGAAAGCTTTATATCAGTATTCCATTTTCTTGTTGTAAACATCAGTCATAACCCCACCCCAACAAACTACGGTTGGCAAACGGCTTTAGGTATTTCATTTGCTACTTTGTTCTAATTGTTATTCCTAGGTGTCATAGCCATGAATATGATCCGTTACAGAGATCTTCCTTAAGTTGTTAAGCCGATCTTGAGTTTGTGGACAGATCTTGTTCATAGACTACTATATAAGTGGTACTGTTAGGTTCAGATTATACCTATATATCAGGTTACTAACGTATTGACGATTTGTTTTCCCCAGGCGGATTAAAGGCTCTTCGGTTCTCTCTAAATTTTTAATGTCGCATCAACGTGGCAGGCAGTGTTTACATAAGTTACCTGAAAGAACTCATCGAATTATGCCTTAGCCTGCCTAAGTTTGTAATGTGACGAAATGCTTTTTGAATAAGGAATTTCAACTTCCCAAAGTAATATTTGAAGTCAGATTACTTGTATCTTGTTAATTTTTATGGGGTTGTGCTTTGTTTTAAGGCAAGAAAGTATTCGAGTGCTTTGTTTTATCTTGTTAATTTTTATGGGGTTAGCTT
Organism: Avena eriantha; assembly: GCA_910589775.1. Lineage (NCBI taxonomy): Eukaryota > Viridiplantae > Streptophyta > Magnoliopsida > Poales > Poaceae > Avena > Avena eriantha. Next base: position 139,244,691 of record OU342742.1, on the reverse strand, counting down.
AACTAGACACAAAATTTCTCTGCAATCATTTGGATCAGCGCTGTATCACTGTGTTCTGACTAATTAAAAAATATATTGTGCCCGTGAAAGAAAAGCGTGCTTACTGTCTACTGTACATTTTGCTCCAGACGTATTTTCACACCCTTTTTATAGCGCAGTTGGGGGATCAGGTATCCTAATGTTGGGTGCACTTCGGTTGGAGATGCTTATTGTGGGTGTCTCACTGGTGGTACCAATGAGAAACTTAATCGAGAACCCAATTTGGGATTCTCAACCGGGGCCATATGTATCCAAACATGCTGTCGATGGCTCATACAGACTCTGGCTCGCCGGACTTAATAAGCATCCTGGCAAGCCTGAAGTCGGTGATCTTGGCATGGAACTCCGGGTCAGGAAAGATGCTAGTACTAGACTTGACATCCCGGTGGTGCGTGCAGTTCTAGCAGAGTCCCTTGAGCAGCATGATGTTAACCAGCATGATGTTAACCTGTACATGTACAAATTCAAGCGAGCTCCAGCCGACCTTTGTGGTCTCTAATCATATCCCTTCTTTGCTAGTGGTAGTTGGCAGCAAGTACCTCGATCACCATGATCAAGAAACTTTGGTGTTTGGATGCAAGTAGCAAGTGCAGGACGTAGAAAGCCAAGCAACACAGGAGCTTGCTAGATTCATATATTTTCTTCCGAGCATAAACTCATAACGTCTACTAAAAGAAAGATAGTAGTTCCATGCTTGCTTGATGCATCTTCCTTATTCTATAATGCGGGTCGAAAGCCTATTTCGAAGAGGTATCCTAATGTTGGGTGCACTTCGGTTGGTGATGCTTATTGTGGGTGTCTCGCCGGTGGTACCGATGAGAAAATTAATCGAGAACTCAATTTGGGATTCTCAACTGGGGCCACCGATGGCTAACACGGACTCTGGCTTGTCGCACTTAACAAGCATCCCGGCGAGACCAAAGTCGTCAAGCTTGGCATGGAACTCCAGGTCAAGAAAGATGCTAGTACTAGACTCGATATCCCCCTGCACGCAGTCGTAGCACAGTCCCTTGAGTAGCATGATGTTAACCTATACATGTATACATCCAAGCGCGCTCGAGCCAACCTTTTTGGTCTACTAGACGGATATGCGAGCTTCGTCTCGCCAACTACAGGGCTTGTTGGTACAATGTTGATCAACATTAGGAAGCCCACTCTGATTTAAATGTGAAATCTCATGAACGACACAACGATGTGAACTGATCTTCATGCTTTGGATAACAAAAATGACCTACAACTACAATCCATATTTGTATGATGTGTTAATGAATGGACGAAAGGAACAATAATTCAGCTAAATATTCATCCTGCAAAACCAAAATCAACAAAAGAAGAAACACATGACTTCTAATAAGAGAGACTAACTAATCAATTGACTCATACTCAGTTGGTGCCCTTACCACACCAGACTTGATAAGAAATTGTAGGTATTTCACATGAAAAACTATAAGTGAATTAATTGGTGGCACGAACTGTAATGATAGATCGTAACACCAGTATTGCAGAGAGAAAAAGTATCAGTCTCAATTTTTCACCAGATTGACAAATCTTTCCGTATTGCACTAAGAGAGAAAAATATGGTACTCACTCCGTCAGTGATTTGAATTTGTCTAGATTCGTATGAATCTGAACACTAAAACCTGTCTAGGTGCATACACATGAGCTTGTAGATTGAGCAAAGAAGTACCTCGGTCTACATGATCAAGAAACTTTGGCCATTCAGAAATAAGTGCCGCTATGCTCTAGTGTTAGTAGCAGCTGAAGGACGCGGAAAGTTAAGAAACATAGGAGCATGCAAGATTCCAAAATTTCCTTCCGAGTATATAAACTCATAACGTGCTAAAAGAAAGATAGCAGTGCCATGCTTGCTTGATGCATGCATCTTCCTTTTTTCTTTGCTAAATGCTTCTTCAGTTGGGCTGGGTTTGCAAGGTAAGTAGGATCGGATACTTAGTTTGGCACGATTCACAGTGACACAAGAAAGAAATTTAGGATCATCGCATCTAGGAAAAATAGAATCTGTGTGTAGCAGAACAAATATATAAGGTGATGTTGCACAAAAGAAATTGGTTTTACATTAGAAGTGAGTGGTGCTCTCCTCTATACAAAGTAGATGTTGCATGACACTGAAGATCACTTGCAGATTGCAGGCTTCTCAAGCCGGGAAGCAAATTCAAACGGCCCTAGTAGAAAAAAAAAACTGCAGGGCAGACGGGCCGCGTGAGATGCCTTGGGCTCCGATGAGGCCCAATGCTACTACTACGCCAAAATTTAGGTCTCACGCCTCCCATCCCCATTCAGTCCTTTCCCCTGTCCGTCCACATGAGTGAGAGCGACGGCGCCCAACTGTCCCGCCGCCGCCGCGGCAGCTCGCCGGCGGCGCTTGTCTCTCTGCCGGACGACGACGATATGCTCTGGGAGATCCTCCTCCGCCTCCCGTCGCAGCCCTCTTCCCTCCCGCGCGCCTCCGCGGTCTGCTGGCGCTGGCGGCGCCTCGCCACAGACCCCAAGTTCATCGCCCGCTTCCGCGCCCACCACCGGAAGCCGCCCCTCCTCGGCGTATTCCAGCGCCGCGATCAGGATATCGTGTTCACCCCCATCCTGGACCCTCCCGACCGCATCCCTCCACGGCGCTTCGACCTGCGAATCCGCGACGACGGCCGCAGCTACCCCCAGCTGTTTGGGTGCCGCCACGGTCGCGTCCTCGTCCTAGACCAGGTGCGGGCAGAGGTTGTTTTGTTCGACCCCATCACCGGCGAGCAGCGACGCATGCCCGTTCCACTTCCACCATGGTACACGATATACTCTCTCAACGGTGCCGTGGTCTGTGCTGCCGGCGACCAGGGCCACGTGCACGGCAGTTGCCACTCGAGCCCCTTCAAGGTGGTCTTGGTGTTCATGGGCAGCTCTCATGGTGTAGGCGGACCCCTCGCCTGTGTTTACTCCTCGGAGACCGGCATGTGGGGCGATCTCATCTCAGCAGAGGTTCTGTATTTGGCTTGTTGTGGGGGTAGTGCTAGCACCCTAATTGGTAATGTTCTTTACTGGCCGCTTAAGTTTGCGATGGACGGCATACTTGAGTTTGATTTGGATAGGCAGCGCCTAGGTGTGATAAAGGGTCCTCCCGTTATCGATGATACCCAACTCCACCAAATCATCCAAGCAGAGGATGGCTCTCTTGGTATCGCCATATTCTCTGTTTATAGCATTCAAATGTTTCAGAGGAAAGTCAATTGTCTGGGTGTTGCCACATGGTCGCCGTGGAAGGTTGTTGAAACATATAACATCCTTGGAATTCCTCCTACGATTTACAGAAAGTGGGCATGGCTACAGAAATTTCTGGGGTATGATGAGGATACAAATGCGATGTTTTTGTATGTGGTCGGTAGTGTCTACAAGGTTGAACTCAAGCCATTGCATTTCAAGAAACTTTATGAAACCAGTTATACCAATGCCCAGCCATGTCATGCTTTCTCGAGCTTCTATACACCAGGTAAGTGCACGCACATCCTTAGTCTTTTTTGTTCTAGGTGTAACCCAATCTAGTTATGTTCTGCACATGATTTCTTGAATACTTTTATTGTGATTATTAAATGTTCATTCACAACTTAAACTTACTTAGCAAGTTCCGATAAGAATACTTGGTTAGCAACTGTCCCTTGCTTGATAGATGAATTTATAGGCCATAGCTGTATTATTTTAGTAGTATATGTTATCATTCAATGTAGTTGTGTTCTGTCTTGGAAGATAGCAAATGAAATGACAAATGAGTAACTTAGTTGCCACATTTGAAACATCAAATCTAGTTATGTTTTTATCCATTATTAGCTGTTTTGATCTTAATATTAATCTTCACTCCATAAAAGCAACTTCCATTGAATCCAAATTTTCTGAAATATTTTTTTTGGTCATTTCTTGATGACCCCTTCTGTAGGAGGCGACAAAATATTTTTGACATAAATAGAGTGTCTTGTATTGGGCTCCATTTAGTTACAATACAGTATCCAAGATCACTTTTGTTGCAACGGTCTATTGTTTTAGCATAATTTTTTCTGCTTGATATTACTGAGGATGAACTTACATGAGAAAAGTTCTAGGCCAGGTCTTTTTCTTTCCTTTTTTTACCAGCAACATTCTCCATGATGAAGCTTGCTATGTATACTGCTTTTATGAGTACTCATGGCATTTTACAACAGATGTGGTTTTGTTTGTCTCTTTCAGTGTAAATATTAGCAATTGAGTTATAAAAGGGAGTTGTTTTTCTCAAGTTACGTTTGACATCACATCTTTTTAACTGTCTCAGAACTGCCTTTTCTTATTGATTTGTTTTTTCCTTGGAAATTGCTAATTCTCTGACTTGTTATGCTTCTAGGGACAGCCATTACTGGTGCCGGAGGTCAAATGTAGGTTGCCTTTCTGGTTTGATGTGCTAATGTGCTGAAATGGTTTCAGTGGGTAAGATAAAAGTCTTGAGTAAATAGTTTGAGAGTTTATACTATTTGATTTTGTTTTCGATGGAAAATACATGGCTAGCAACATGACTACACACCCATGGGCTACTTTCTGTTTGTATATAGCGATTCACACATGTGAATAGCATAGACAAGAACTAAAATGATGGTGAGGCCAAGGCAAATGGCTCCTTTTCGTGTCATAAATGTTTTCCAGATGGTCTAGATGTTTATTATATTGTGGATGGTGAAACTAAATTTGTGTGTCTATCTGGCTAGGCCTAGTAGAGTTCTCCTTGGTTTAGCTTTTTCAGAATTAAGTTGAAAACTGTATATTAGCAGTGCATTTCTGTGTCTATTCAAGGATTTAGGTTGTTCTTTTGTTGTCATAGTTATTCCTAGGAGCTACAGCCTTGGATCATGAGTTTGGCTCATGAGTTGCAGGGCTCTTATTTACTTTGTTGAGATGATCATGACTTTGCACGCCCATCTTGTTCATACTTTTTTAGGTGCTAGTATTAGGTACTGAATGCATCTGTATCAGGTTACTGAAGGATGGGCAATTTTGTTTTCTCCAGGTCAAGGAACGGCTTTGGTAGTTCTTGCTTTGTTTGTAACACCGTAACAATGTGGTCACCGGTGCTTTTAAAGTTATCTGAAAGGCTTGCTGAATGTGTACCTTGGCCTGCCTAAGTTTCTATTGACGAGAAGGAGCAGGAGGTGGAGAGTCCAAGATGCCCTTACCTCCGCCATTTTTGCTGTGATTACTTGCATGTGCTAAGTTGAAGCAAAATTTGACTTGCAGTAGGGATTTTTTGACAGTGGACAAAGCAGAACGCTCATGGTGATGGAAAGATATTAGATAGGAACAAACTGGACCAGTGGAACTTTGAAAACATATTTCCATGTTTTGCGTGTTGAGTTGTTCATCGCTGAACAATCCACAACCTAATGTATTTCAGCTTCCCAAAAAGTTATATTTTAGATCGGGGTTCACTGTATCTTTGTTTATTTTTACATGGTTGTGCTTGGCAGCTCCCCTGTTCAGCCAGGAGATAGTTTGGCGTGCATTTCCAACTCCGTTATACATCATCAAACATTGAGAGAAGGAAGATTCTATCAGTTACAGCGGATTCAAGGGATGGAGCCAGATCTACTATCCGCTTGCTGTCCCTAAGCTGATAATTGCCCGAGCCTATTTGTTTTTTTCCGGGGAGGGGCACATAGCGATAGATACTTTAGAAACCTATCACTAAGAAGCGGGCTCACTGAAAACCAAACTGTTCGTATTTCTTTAAAACGCTGCTGCCCTAGCCGGGGGTCTGTCTATAGAAGAAGGGAATCCAGAGGAAGAAACAGCTCCCCGAAGGAATCCTTCTAACTACCACCTACCTACCTCCCGCTTTTGTTCGGACAAGGCGAGTTTCCTAAGATTCACCCACCGCGGATACACTAAGCGTTCTTCCCGTTGGTAAATCTGATTCTTGCAAATCAACATCAGACTTAGAAGCTTCATGCGGTCTGGTCTCGCCATTTGGCAATTTAAGCATGCAATACATAGGAAAAAAAATAAACAATATCGATTTTGTTCCGCGGAACTTGTCTATGTAAGAAAGAAATCTAACAATTAACAAATCAAGTATGTTCTCCAGGAAAATGTGGATGGACATAGTGACCGTGTAATATGGTCGCTTGGAGCCTTAGACCTACAGGAAGAAACATCACATGTCGTGGTACTAGTTTAACATTGTGGGTTTAAAAACTCAGCACATCTGGCAAGACGCAAATTTCACTGAAAAAAAAATGCTTACCTGCTCTGTTAAAAGTGTGGCAATTAAGAAGATTCCAAATTTTGAGAGCACAAATGAAATTTCACACTTGATGCACCTCAAGTTTGGAGTCTTGATTCCAGATAAGCATGATAGGTAATTCACACTAAAATTTTCACAATCTAAGCACAACACCACATAATAATTTAATAAACCACATACAAAACTTCACTACTGCTGCTGCTACCCCTCTGAAATCGCAATCAGCTCAGAGAGGAAATTGTAAGAATCAGCTATAGGGGTGTGTTCGTCATCGGAGAAGAATGGTCTTGAAGGCAACTGCAGGCCATTGGTGTTGCCTACAAGCATATCTATGACCTCGTTCATCTCCGGTCAATCATTAGACTTTATCTGGATGCAACATAGCCCAACAAGACACAACTTCCTCTCCGACTCATGCATCTGCATCTCAACGGATGCTCACTTTTTTTTGCAAAATTCCACAGGTCTATTAATAATCAACAATAGCAGTACAAAGATGCCTAAAAGTAATAACAATTACAAATAGGTCAATGGACCACCTAGCGATGACTACTCACACTAGCATCACTGGAGCCGGACAAAACTTATCGTAGTAGAGCTTTTTGTTGTAGACCGATGGAAAGTCATCGCACGCGCCGTCGTCGCTGATCAAAGATCATAGGTTTTCACTCTGGAGAATGTCCTTGCTCACAAAACAATGGTTTGAACAAGATCATTGCCAGACACACCAATTAAGGCCAGACCTTGGATTTTCACCCTGCAAGATAAGATTATGAACTTCTCATGTGCTGTCGTCCCCACTAACAGTCGCTGCTGCGAGTCACAGATCATCAAGCCAGTTCCTCATCACTACAAAGACTCAAACCACCATCACTAGCCCTCATTCCCTTGCTTTTATGACATTCTCCGCATCCGAGGATTGTCAAAGACATGATCCATGATGGTAACAAATAGCTAAGCTTCACAACGCTCTCTCTGAAACCAAACAGTCAAAAAAAATATGGGTGCGCATGACCGAATTCCTTCCGATCCAGCAATCTCCAAGCATGATGCGCCCATTTGAGTTCGTCGGTGGAGCCTTCCGCAACATGCTGCTCCGGGCCAGATCAACAAGGACAGGTAGCCAACAGGTCTTTATCTTGGTGCGAGAGGAACCCTAGGGCCGCCACCTTTATGTATGCTGATCTGGCAGTCCCCACATCACCGGCAGGCTCCCGGCAAACGGAACGAACAAATCGGGTCGAGTCCGCAGCACCTAGAGGAGCAGTGCCGCCACCAAGGGCAATACGCCGCCCGAATTGATCTCCTCCGTGCCTCCCAACCGCGAGTCAGCGTGACTCCCGCATCTGCGAGCGCTGCAGGCCGACCACCGTCCGAGCCGCCCCGGTCATGACCTCCCTGCGCGAAGGAAGGCCGCAAGGCGCACAAAGGGGGGGGGAGGGCACCTGCCACCTTCGGAGGCGAGGCGTGGCCGCCACCGCTGGCGCCGTGACGGCAGCGGCTGGAGAGGACCGCCGGAGGGAGGTTTTTTGTGTAAGGGTTAAGGTCGGTGCCTCCGGAGTCGCCCACGCACGGATGACCCAGGAGGTTTTTCGTCTCCTAGTTCCTGTTTGGTTAGACGGTCATACACCCATGATGGGTAGAAAGACTGATCTGAGTTTGATGCATTCGGGTCAACGCTAGTCAACGCTCCTCCGCTCCAGCAGCAACATACCAAAGCTATATACATCGGACTTGCAGGATATGACACCAAAGCTCTGAGATATCATCTCAGGAGCTATGTACCCAATGGTTCCTCAGAGGGCGCTCAATGGCACAACATTGTTGTCCCTTGGGTATAGCTTGGCAAGCCCAAAATCGGCAACTTTTGGAACAAAATTGCTGTCGAGAAGGATATTGTGTAGCTTGATGTCATAGTGTAGGATTTGCATGTCATAACCTTGATGCAAGTAGTTGATTCCTCTGGCGATGCCCAAAGCAATCTCGCTGAGTTTATCCCAAGAGAAACTCTTCTTATCTGAGAAGATGTACTTGTCCAAAGAACCATGAGGCATATACTAGTAGACAAGTGCCCTCCTCATTTCCTCTGAGCAGAATCCGACCAAACGTACCACATTGACATGGTGGATCCTGCCGATGGTGGAGACCTCATTGATGAAATCTTCTCCATCGCAGCTGGATTTACCATCTAGCATCTTGACAGCCACATGGACATCGCCTGGGAGTAGCACACCCTTGAACAAAGAGCCATAACCTCCCTGTCCCAGCTTGTCTCTGAAATGCCTTGTGACTGCAACAATGTCTTTGTAGGCGTATCTCTTCAGGCCGATCATTTGCTGCGTCAAGAGGAACTTCTCGACCTCATCGATTATGATCCTTGTTTTCCAGTACTTGTGGGCTAGGAAGAAAAGTACCACCAGGGGCGCAACTAGGAACCTCCATAGTACTACATATGTATTGTAAAATTTTATTTTGGACCGACAAGAAAAGTACTAGTGCAGCTGGTACATGTAACTTTGTCGACTTACCGACAATAAGCTTCAGCATCGACATTGTGTATAGTGCTACAAGGTATAGTTTTAGGCGGAGGCGTTCATCGTGTAAAGAAGTATCTGTTCCATACGCACAAGAAAAGATTTAAGAATCAACCATGAGAATGCTCAGAATCCAATCCAAGAGCAGATGAGGCAATGGTTTTCCAAGGTTGGACTGCAGAAAATGGAAAAAATGTAGGAAAGTCAGGTATATATATGTGCCAAAACAGAAACAGCGTATATATATCCCAAACTCACACAATCATCTTCTTTAGGCAGCCCTTGAAGTTCTCCAACCTCCTATATCTGAAAGGAAACCAAACATAAAATCCTCTCCTCATGGATTCCATGATAATTTCATAACTTGCATTAGTATGTAGCATGCCCCAAGTACCCACAAGAAGGCTCCAACCGAAAGAGAGTTAATCAACACATAGACAAACGACTGGCATGTAGTTAGTATTGTTAGTGACTGCCCGAGAACAATTCACAAAGGTAGCCCACAAAACTAAGGCATGGTTCAATTCTACGAGGCCGTCTGACCCCCGGAGGCCATGTAGATAGGGGTACTGATCCCAGCAAGGAAGAAAGCAGTTGTTGCTCATGTCCATGTTGGCATCCACGACCCAGAAGTAAGAATACTCGTAGTTAATATCAGTGACAAAGTATGTCCTTGTATTGATCTGAATTGTAGCCTTACTGTCAGTGCAAGACAGATCGTACGATGGAGTACCGCATGAAGGTGGATCGCCTCGCATGCGGAAAGGGTACCGAACATCCTGGTGATGGCCGCAAGAGAAAGGAGGGCAGGCATACCTATCAGTCATATCATGTCGCCCTTGAACATTTGCTACAGGAACTGCAAGGACACACAAGAAAGTTGTGGCTCGCAAACTAGCTGAACCATGAATCACACCAGGAACTACCATCGATGCATTAATTGATTCAGATCTTGTTCTTCCTTAGTTGTAGACTTTCTTCTCTTGTGTTGGGACAATACTTTCATCCTTTAATAAACAGTTCCAGGAGCAGAAAATCTGCACCGGTGTAGTGGCATGTTAGTGTAAGGAAAGAATGGTGGAAACAAATACAACATATACAAGGGATGAAGGGAGATATTAATAAAAAGGAGTGTAGAAAGACCTGGTCAGAGTTGTCAATATCTGAATATCCGCTGCCATATGTCATCACAAAGAGGATACTGCCATATGTATAGGCTCCTTGTCGAGAGTATCATCAGACATGGGAGCTAGAATATGCTGTGATTTGTTGAGGGTTTAATATATATCAGTAGGAGCTAGATTTTTTTCTTAATAGTTCAGACCTTCTTTTCTGAACAATGGAAGACCATCCAAAGTTTGGGAGCAAAACTGAAATTTCACACTCCATACACCAAAATATTGCAGTCTTGGAGCACATTATATGTTTGGATTCAGGATAAACAATCCCAAGATGAATGGTATAGATAAACATTTACTGCAGTTCTTCACAAGATAAGTTCATCACCTCATAAATTACATCAAACATAAACCAAAATTCACTCGTCCTCCTCCAAAATGGCAGTCAGCTCAGAGCAGAAATGGTAAGACTCCACTACAGGGGTCTACCCATCGTCACAGAAGAATAGCCTGGAAGGAACCTGCAGGCCATCAATCCCGCCTTCGAGGATCTCTATGACCTCGCTCATTGCCGGCCAATCATGAGACTTCATCTGGATGCAACGTAGTCCAACAAGTAGGGTGTCAAGTGGGATCCCGCCTAAGTCCCACTTCTAGTTCATTTGTCAAAATCTAGTGTAAATTTTGAGCAAAAAATTGAACTAGATTTTGGCAAATGAACTAGAAGTGGGATTTTGGCAGGATCCCACCTGACACCCTACCAACAAGACACAACTTCCTCTCTAGCTCATGCATCTCAGCAGATATCTCACCCATTTCGCTTATGAGCTACCATATTGTTGTGCTATTAAGTACAAACATGTTGCACTGGACTTTATTTGCAGTGAAATAGTTGGAAAATGAGGAATTGTCAAATTACCTTATTTTGTCATTGCTATGATTTGTCTTCTCACTGGACACCTCAACGGGTGGTCATAAACTCGAAATGTTCTACACTCGCACATTATATCAGTTCTTCGCCGCATATCTCACAATTACAAGAGGATCCTGTGAAACAGGTAACTAATCAGGTCATGCGTATTTCCGAGGTACTAGAAACTTGCAATTCTTATTCTAATTGTTTAGAGAGAGAAACAAGACAAAAGCAACAGAAAAGTATTACCATGGGAATCTGTGCAGGTTATGAGAACCAACAGACTCGAGCATCGTCATACTGGAACAAAGCTTCAATGCAGGCACAACCCTCCGCACCAGCGCAAGGTATCAGAGCATCATCATGCTGACTGCAGCAAGAGGAACAATGTGTCACATTATACATAGCAACAGAACTATAGTACATTACAATAACGCCGTTAGTCGTTTAGCAAGAATTAGGATTCGCCAGGGAAACAGAGCATTGTAATTGTAATTCCTTGCTTGAACCGTACCTGGTTTCTCTCCGAGCCGTCTGATCATCCTCTGAACTGCAAAGCATGCAAGAGGAAAAAATGTTTTCAGACATGGCAATAGTTTTCAGTGTGGTGCCAAATTCAGTTCACAGAGATAAAAAACTAGTCTGACCTATTTTCATTTCCGACAACCGGATGTTTTAAAAAGGAAAGGAGAATAAAAATGTGAGGCTATACATACCCAAGCAAGCCCTGCTTGCGGAGAGGAGTGGCCGGGCAGCATTGGTTATCACGATGGTGTGTTAGTCACAGTAGCACAGATAATTCAGTCAGATGCGATACAAGCCAGACATGTTTCATATTCCATGAAGGAAGAAAAAAATGAGTTCGTCTATTGTACAACAGAGAAGGTTTACGGTGTGCAGGTAAATAGAGTCAAGTTAAGGGGCTTCAAATTGTAGCAACTTCAAAAGATATAACACGCGTGTCTCTTGGTATCAGAACATTTTTGCTCATAATCTTATTGGTTTTCTTGCCGGGATTGTCTCATTTCACCTAGGACCTGATACATCTGAGGCTACAGCTGGAACTGACGAGTTCACATTTCCAGAAATACCAAAATGTGCTTCATTTGTTGCGACAAAGTTATGATCTATATTGCTCTCTGCATCCATGATACCTTCCAAGACTTTGACTACCTCGGACATTTTGGGCCTTTTTTTGCAATCAATCTGCAAACACCACACCGCGAGCTTCATCATCTGAATTACATCTTGCTCGTGTGCTTGCATGTCGTTGCATTTCTTGTCAATCAGATCTATTAACTGACCGTACTTCACCTTTTCCTCCAATAGGGTAATAAGATGGAGGCTCTCTTCAGACCGGGAAGTGTCGAGGTTCTTTCTTCCGCTCACAATCTCCATAACCACAACGCCAAAGCTATAGACATCGGCCTTCTCCGTGATTTGTGATGTCAACCATTCAGGAGCTAAATATCCAGGTGTGCCTCTCATTCTAGTAACAACTTGGCTCATATCCCTATCAATGAGTTTACACAGACCAAAATCAGAAAGTTTAGCATTGAAATCATTATCTAAGAGGATATTTTGTGGTATCCTCACAGATCCTCACTGACCAGGGTGGCCCACTTCGGGTTAGAGCTTTGCTTCACGGGCGGCCCAGTTAGGGAGAGAAGACGGAGTCCAATCCGACTACGGGAAGGCCCAGAAGACTTACCGACTTAGGCTCATAATGTTACTTGTAGTTCAAGATGTACTCTATAACCAGCTCTTAGTCGTAGCCGGATTGATCTCTCCTGTAAACCCTAGGCCGGATATCTATATAAGCCGTCCTAGGGAGAGCCTTTAGGGCAGACCTCAATAGTCTATAATCTCAACTCGCACAGGCGAAACCTTTGTAACCCATATTCCGGCTCTACCGTATTACTGGATTGCTAGCAGGAGTAGGGTCCGTCGAAAGCCGGCGGATTCGAACCTGGGTAAACTTGTGTGCTCACCATCCCGGAACACCGTACGTCTCACACCCCTCTCTCCCGCACGCCTCGAGGACCCCCTCATGGCGTACTTGTCCTCAAACCGATGACAGTTGGCGCCCACCGTGGGGCAAGTGAGCTTCGGATCTGCGTTTTGAGCAGAATCTGCAAGAATCGGAATCGGCGAGACCATCACCGTCGGTCGCATCCTCTACGCCAGCGACGTCCCTCTCATCGTTCTCGACGAGACTTGGATTCCGGCTAGGGAAGCCGTGACTGCCTATACTATCATGTCTTTTGGCGAGATCGATGTTTATATCGGTTTCGCTGAACCTGCCCAACCCACCCCAGCGGTGATGATAGAGGCAGAAGAATATTCTGGGTCCCCTTTGTCCGTGGAGGCGGCAGAGTTTCGGATCTCAAAAAACCCTAATCCCACCCAGCCCGCACTAGTTGTGGAGATAGTGGAGAAATCCGAGACTGAAGAAGACCTCACGGTCCAAGTCGAATCTGGAGTGGATCTCCCTGGAGAAGCCAGATCCCAGATCGACCACCCGTGGAAGTCGAAATCCAGGAGGAGCACATCAACGACACTAATTCTGACTCTGACGATGTCGGGACAGCCATGCCTTTCCTCAGGTACACACTAAGATGTATGATACTGCAAGGCACTAGCGCAGATGCAATCCTCGAAACCATTAAAAGTTTCGATATGGCTGCTCGCAAAAGCCGCAGGTACCTCAGGAAGCACGCATCGCACTTCGTCGGATATGTTGGATCCGGATCCGGCTCTGCCGATGCTAGAGAAAACACCGACTCGGTGCTGGAGGCAATTGGAACAAACGCCGACGTTCCCGCATTCTCGGATGAATCCATGACGTCGGCAAATTTCCAAAAGTTTTCCGCGGAATATGACGAGGAGTACAACTCCAAAGCTGCAGAAGATGGAGAAGCCATGGATGAAGGATCCGGGGAACACTCTCCCAAAACGCAGGATGATATGGAAGTCTGAGACAATCCCGAAGTCCAGATGTCTGAAAGTACCGATCAGAGCTTGACTCCGGGAAACGGACCCAAAGCCATCTTTGCTACTGGCGCTGCCAAGAAGGCAAAGAAGAGGAACAAGAAGAACAAGACCCCGGCAAAAGACCCTCTGGCATAGGAGGTAATTGCCGAGGAATACGAGGAAGACTCGGATGGAGCACTTATCCCAGACAAGCCGAAAAAGAAGCATCGGTGGATGGAAACGTGATCACTGAAGGTGCGCGTAAACTCATCGATGCCGCATTAACCACACCTATCCCTACAGCTGCAGAACTTACTGCAGATGAGCTGGACGAAAGGGCCCAAGCCCTAGAAGCGCGTCGTCAACAACTCCTTGATGAAGCCAAAAACATCGAGGTGGAGAAGAAGCGCATGTCAAACAAGGAGTATATGTCCTGTCTGCATCAGAAGACACGGAAGCGTCACATAGATGACAACCAATTCCCACGTGTCTGTGCCGTCCTTTTTGGAGATGAGATGGGAAAGCCACGAAAGGACAGCAATGGAGATTGGGTTTACCCAACACCAGTGCAAAATACCGTGGCAGCTCGCGAAATTCTATCGGCTAATCCAGGACCAGAGGAGATACGTTTGGGTATCAAGCTACTCAATAAGGGACTGGAGCAGCAAAAGGTCGCCCTGTCTGGAAGCCAAAAGCTGGTCTCGGATTCCGACCAATGTCGCACAGATCCGGCATGGGCTGACGTAAGATCCCACTACGATCGGGCGCAGCATCGTCACCCCGAACGCAGGGAGGACAATTATTCAAGAACCGGATCGTCAGGACAACACCGCAGAACTACACATAACTGGAGCAACGTCGCTCCAGCAGCCGAGAAAGACGCGATCGCTGCACTGATTCTGAGGAATCCTCCCCGAAAAGGTAAGATAAAGAGAAACGTCGGGAGGAGGATCGTCAGAAAATGCCACCTCCTAGACATGAAAACCGTCCGGCTGAGCCTCACCATGGTGGGAACGACGGAAACCAAGCTGGCACAAACCGGCAGGGGGCTCGTCATAGTCAAGAACCTCCCCGGAACCGGAATAATGACGCTCCGGACGGAGGCTGGCGATCAGCCGGAAACAACCCAGCTGCACCACCCTCTCCACAGCACAGTTATCACAACGGCCCCCAAGGAGGTCAAGGAGGACGACATGGCGGAGGAGGTGGTGGCAGAAGCCGAAGTCCGGCTCCAAGGCACCACAGCCACAGCCGATATTCGGGACGATCCCTATCCCCGAACGACGCAAGGCACAAGATCAACTCCAACATAGAGGCTCGGTGCTACGAGAACGATGACGTGTACGTGGGCCCAAAGTGCTTCGGACCACGCATCAGAGCTACAAAATTCACGGAAGGATTTGCTATCTCAAGACATATTCAAGCCTACGACGGCATTGCTCGACCAGACACCTGGTTACAGGACTTCTTCCAAGCTTGTTGCATCGCTAAAGGCGAAAACAGTCTGGTCGCAACCCAATATCTCCCACTTATGTTGCGGAAGACGGCACGATCATGGCTCAATGAACTTCCGGCGAACAACATCCACAACTGGTATGATTTACAAAGTGCGTTCTTTCGGAATTTTGAAGGCACATATTGGAGGCCCTGTACGGTTGGAGACCTACAGCGTTGCACCTAGAAAGCCGGAGAAACTTGCCGAGACTATCTCGGACGATGGATTGACACCAAGAACTCCTCTGAAGGAGTAAATGATCAAACTGCGATTGAAACTTTCATTGCAGGTCTCCCAATTGGTTTACTGCGCCATCGCTTGAAGTGTGACAAAGTTACTGATTTAGGAGAGATGATAGAAACAACAAGCAAGTATGCAGATGCTGACGACGATGCAGAGGGATTACTCAACGTCCTGGCTGTACCTCAGTCAGCAAAGACAAAGCAACAGGCTCAGAAGCGCAAAAACACCTCGGAAGAAAAACCCAACGCGGAGACAGCAGTAGTCACTACTGTTTCCGGGTCTGGAGGACGAGGAGGGCGCGGCGGAGGCCGCAGGCATGGCCATGGGACATCAAGGGTCCAAGGTAGAGGAGAGCAACAACCAGGCAAAACCTACACTTGGGCCGACATCGCCAATAACCCATGTGTGCATCACTTGGACGCTAATGGGGGCTCGTCCCACACCAACGCTGAATGTCGTTTTAACGACGACATCAAGAGAGATGATACCGCGGGCTACAAAGCTAAGCGCAAGAAGGGAAAGAAAAATCCCGAAAAAGACAAAGAGACCAAGGAAGATTCCAACATGGAGGAAGCCGATGCTTCAAATCCCAAGTCGGAAGGGAAGAAAACTTTTCCTACCAAGAAGGACACTTACGTCACCTTCCTCGGATCTCAACCAGCAAAGGTCAAGAAAGCAGTTCTCCACGAGCTCAACGCAACAGTTCCGGCTGTCCCTCAGTATCTGGACTGGTCGGAAGTGGCAATCACATTTGACCACGCTGATCATCCGCCTAAGCTACACAGGCGAGGAAAATACGCCTTAATCGTCAATCCACTTATTGACGGTTATGGTTTCTCCAAGACCCTCATGGACGGTGGTAGCAGCATCAATATTTTCTATGTAGAAACGCTACACCGGATGAAGATCTCGGAAACACAGCTTAACCATAGCTCTGTGATTTTTCACGGAGTTGTCCCAGGAAGACAAGCTAATTCCCTGGGAGAGATTACTTTGGATGTTACTTTTAGAACACCAAAGAATTATCGGACGGAGGCACTTTCCTTCGAAGTGGTCCCGTTCAAGAGCGCATACCACGCTATATTCGGACGTCCGGCCTACTGGGCTTTTATGGCTCGTCCGTGTTACATTTACAATATGATGAAAATTCCAGGTCCCAACGGCGTGATCACCATCAGGGGAGACCCGAAGAAAGCGCGAGAGTGCGAGGATGGAAATGCCGCCTTTGCCAAAGCCGTGCTGCACGCCCAGGAGTACCAGGAGATCAAGAAGAGCATAGATCCGTCCGAGATGCCCGCGACGAAGAAGGAGGTGACAAAACCAAATCCGGAGTTCAAGGCATCAGAAGAGACGAAGACGACGCCATTGAAGAATGATGACCCCTCCAAGGTAACCCAGATAGGCGCAGGCCTAAGTAGCGCATAGGAAAGCACGTTCGTCAAGTTCCTCCGAGCAAATCAAGATATCTTCGCATGGCAGCCATCTGACATGACCGGAGTACCTAGGGAACTTGCCGAGAACTCTCCAAATGTAAACCCGAACGCTAAACCCGTCAAACAGTCCTTACGACGATTTGGTGATGAAAAGCGTAAGGCAATAGCTAAGGAACTAGCGTGGCTCGAGTTAGCCGGATTCATAGAAGAGGTCATCCATACTGATTGGTCGGCCAACCCTGTAATGGTCCCTAAAAAGGACACCACTGATTTAAGGATGTGTGTTGATTATGCTGCCTTGAACAAGGCTTGTCCAAAAGATCCGTTCGCTCTGCCTAGAATTGATCAGGTTATCGATTCTACGGCAGGCTCGGAACTCCTCTGATTTCTCGACGCATATTCCGATTATCACCAAATCCGGATGAAGGAATCTGACATAATCAAAACTTCATTCATAACCCCCTTCGGAACCTTCTGTTATGTTACGATGCCCTTTGGGCTGAAGAACGCAGGAGCTACGTACCAGCGCACGATGCAGCGTTGCCTCCATGATCAACTCGGACGCAATGTACATGCATACGTGGATGATATCACGGTCATGTCCAAAAAGAAGGAAACATTGATTTCCGACTTGGAGGAGACGTTCGCCAATTTACGAAAATACAACATCATGCTTAACTCGAAGAAATGCTTCTTTGGAATACCAGCCGGAAAATTGTTAGGTTTTATCGTGTCTCAACGAGGCATAGAGGTGAACCGTGACAAGGTCAAGGCTATTCTCAATATTTCCAGGCCAACTCGCCTGAAGGACGTACAAAGATTAACTGGTTGCATTGTTGTGGTCAGTCGATTTGTAAGCCGGCTTGGTGAAAGAACCGCACCATTATACAAACTCCTGAAGAAGACTAAGGATTTTGTCTGGACTGACGAAGCTGAAGCTGCATTACAAGACCTGAAGAAAGTACTCTCATCTGCTCCTATCCTGGCAGCGCCGGAACCTCAGGAACCGATGTTGCTTTACATTGCTGCGACAAATAGGGTTGTCAGTATAGTTATGGTGGTGGAGAGACCAGAAGAAAATCAGGAGCACCTGGTGCAGCGTCCGACATACTTTGTCAGCGAGGTCCTAACAGAATCAAAACAGCGATATCCGCACTATCAAAAGTTGGCTTACGGTGTTTTTCTAGCATCTCGTAAGTTACGACACTATTTTCAGGAGCATCCAATTACCGTGGTAAGCAAAGCTCCCATGAGAGATATAATCAACAACAGCGATGCCACAAGACGCGTCGCCAAATGGGGTATAAAGCTTGCAGCTTTCGATATTGAGTACAAACCCCGGACATCAATCAAATCCCAGATCCTTGCCGACTTTGTCGCTGATTGGATAGAGACCAAGGAGAACATGGTCCTCCCTAAGTCGGAATATTGGACCCTCTTTTTCGATGGGTCCAAGGCTCGAGGGGGCTCGAGGGCTGGCGTGGTGCTCAAATCACCCCAAGGAGATAAACTTTTATACGTGTTGCAGATCCACTTCACAGCGACAAACAACATTGCCGAGTATGAAGCACTACTGCATGGGATCCGGATTGCTAAGGATATTGGCATCCGACGTTGATGTGTTACAGAGATTCGGATCTTGTTGCTCAGCAAGTCTCGGATATTTGTAATGCAAATAAGCACATGGCAGCATATAAAGCTGTCGTGGATGATTTATCTAAATCGTTCGAGGGGTTTGAAGTTCAACATATCCCTCGAGCAGAAAACGAGGAAGTAGATGCACTATCTCGAATAGGCTCTACGCGGAAATAGGTTCCGGATGGCGCATTTTTAGAGCACCTCAAAGTTCCCTCGATTAAGGGAGTAGATGAGGAATATCCGACCAAATCCGACTCACCTTTAATAGCAGTTCTGGCTGTAATTCCTAGCTGGACTCAACCCTGCCTTGATTACTTGGTAGATGGCAAATTACCCGAAGACGAGGTGCTAAGCCGGCAGATTATCCGACGAGCAAAAGCCTATACTATTGTTAAAGGTGAGCTCCATAAACGGAGTGTTTCTGGGGTTTTTCAGCGCTGTGTATCTCCGGAAGAAGGAGTGGAAATCTTAAGAGAAATCCACGAAGGCGAGTGTGGTCACCACGTTGCAGCCAAATCTTTAGTGGCAAAAGCTTTTCGACATGGTTTTTTCTGGCTTACAGCTCAGGCAGATGCCGAACGATTAGTCAAGACATGCAAAGGCTGCCAAAAGTACGCCAAGCAAGCTCATGTTCCGGCTGATCAGCTGCGAACAATACCTATAACATGGCCTTTTGCGGTCTGGGGGCTTGATATGGTAGGACATTTTAAACGAGCTCCAAGTAGATTTACTCACCTCTTAGTGATGGTGGATAAATTCATGAAATGGATCGAGGCTAAACCTGTCACTAGTTGTGATGGAGCAACAGCCAAAAGATTTGTCGAGGATGTTATAATCCGGTATGGTTATCCGCATAGCATTATCACGGACAACGGGAGTAATTTTTCCATGGGAGAGTTGGTTGAATTGTGCGACGAGCAAAATATCCGGCTTGACATTGCGTCAGTCGCACATCCACAGGCTAACGGACAAGTCGAAAGAGCAAATGGTTTAATTCTACAAGGCTTGAAACCAAGACTCGAAGGACCACTGAGACGTGCTACGGGGGCTTGGGTAGAGGAACTACCCTCTGTAATTTGGAGTTTGCGAACAACTCCGAACAGGTCAACAGGATATACACCTTTCTTCTTGGTCTATGGCGCAGAAGCAGTTCTTCCTAGTGATTTAATTCATACTTCTCCTAGAGTTGCTGCGTATATCGAAGAGGATGCTGAGATTTCTCGACAAAATGATCTCGACTTAGTCGAAGAAGTTCGCGTCGTTGCTGAAATGAGATCTACAGCCTATCAGCAGAAGTTACGCAAGTATCATCGTGCCGAGATGTCCGGATCCGAGGTGGTCCGTTCATCGTCGGAAACTACTTCGGCGTCTTCTGGAGGAGGTGGCGGAGTATCCACGCGGGTGAAGAAGGGCGTCTCGTAGCTGGTCAGATCAGCTACGTGGCACCCATATCCGGCGCAGGAGTGCATGACGGCTTGAAGGTCTTGCTCCTGGCCGTCTTCCTCTACCTTGCAGTACCCTCTGGTCACTTGCCATATCTCCATGTTTCCATGGTGGCTCATGACCATGGTGAGAGCGTTATGCGCAGCAGTCCGCGCGTAGGACATGTTCCAGTCCCGAACGAGCTGCGGCATCTCCTTGGCCTTCTCCCGCACCTGGAAGTCCGACATGCTTGGCATGTCCGGAATCCTGAGAGACTCGCCAATGTCCTCAAGGGACTGGAGGTAGTCATGAAGAAGATCACTGACTTGGGTAAGCTGGTGAGTGCGGGGCTCGGACGAGGAGGAGTCCGTCAAGTTCAGAGGACCTTTACACAAAACAAGTCAATAAAAATCCGACATTGATGAAAGTCGAAGAAATGATAAGTCAGATAGATGGAACATACCAAGAATGACGTCGTCAATCTTGGCTTTCTCCTCCCGGAGACTCTGGAGTTCAGCCCGGAGCGCTTGGGAGATATCCTTCTCTTTGCCAACCTCATTCTTGAGGTCCGAGATAACTTTATCTTGAGCGGCAATCTTGAGATCGCGCTCTTCAGTGGCCATGGAGGAGGACTCAAGGACTTGAGCTATGCTCCTTTCATGATCCGCCTTGAGCTTATCCAGCTCTTGGCGAAGTCCCTTGTTCTCCACCACCAGGGTCTTGAGGTTCTCGGCCTCTTCAATCATAGCGATGGATTGTTTCACCAACGCTGTAAGTCAAAAAGAACAACAGTTCAGAAAAATTCGACATTGAAAAAAGCAAAAAAACAAGGTTTGAATCTCGAAATGTTTACCTTCGGTTTCATCCTTGACTAACTTGAGCTCAACATTTTTAAGCCGGAGAGCTTTGATCTCTCTCCGCTTATCACAGACATTGGTTAATAATTCCTAGTTATAGGAACATACTTTCTGTAAGTCAGAATACCCAAAGTCAGAAAGCTACTTAAGACTCAGGCTAATATTTTTTGCTAAATATCAGCACAAGCCTTGGGGGCTACACTAGTTCGTTCTTTGGCATCCTAATGAAAGCATAAACCTGGATTTCTATATCCTGCTTCGTGCTTGGGGGCTAGAGGATATGATATAACATAATGTAAAAACAAAAGTTGGAATTCCGACTTACATATTGCTCGCGGGTGAGTTTGTCTAACCCCGCGTTCACCTCAGCTGCCACCTTCTCGGCGAGAGTAAGAGGAATTACTGGGGCTGTTGGAAGCTCGCCAGTTCTGATCCTCTCGTCGCGAAGGCGGACTTGAGCGAGAAGTTCAGAGAACTTGACGTCCTCTGCTTCTTGCGCTTCCTCTTCGGGGGATAGATGACTTTTGTCCAGGACTTGCCTGGCCAGCCGCTGGATCTCCTCTGCAGATTTCCGGGATAAGCCAAATTTGGCAAGTCCGGGGTTGCTGAGGAGGTTGTCGGCAAAGACTTCAGCCGAGGGATCATTACCCGAAGAGGGTTCACCCTTATCTTGAGCTGACGCACCCACGGTGACGTCAGTGTGCGATCCGAGGATCTCAGGCGTCGTTGGAGGAGCCGGATCTTCTGCAACAACCGGAGAAGGAGTAATTGCCGGTGTTGCAAAAGGTTGAGGGGCAGGAGTCGGAGGAGCCGTGGCAGGGGAAGCTATGGTAAGCTTCGTCTGTCGCAGGGGCTTCGCAGGAATCCCTTTCCCCTTACCCTTGATGAGAGGCTTTGCTCTGAGAAGGTAGTAAAGTCGGAAACATTATGTCTCAGAAAGAAATTCGAGAAAGGTACAAAGGTGGAAATTGTGAATGAAAGTTACCTCTTCACAACAGACACTTCCTTTGTGCCAACAGCCACTGTCGGAGCTTTGCGCTTCTTGAGCGCAAGGTCCGACAATGGGACCACTTCAGTCTCCTGAGAAAACTCAGGAGGATATCCTTCGAGTGGAGCAAGCTCCGACTCGGGGAGATCAGCAAGCTGAAAACAAGAAAACATATCAGCATTCCGATATACAACTTAAAGGTTGAAACACGAAGAAGGTGTACTGATGGAAGCTTACCGCTACCACGGGGTTTTCCCCCGTGTGCATATCCAGAGAAATCTCCGGAATTTTCCTCTCGATCCGCTCCTTGATCAGCCACTTGATCTGGCTTATGTAACCTTGGATGGTATAGGCTTTGGGGCTGATGCGGAGAGAGTCTTTTTTGGAAGACGTGATGGAGTGCATCAGTCTATCCCCGTGGTACTGAAGTGGCTGGATCCGACATGAGACCCAACACTGGACTAAGTCGGATCCTTTCAGACCCTTGTGCTTGATAAGATATTCGATCCGCCTCTTAGCGAGGATTAGATCGTCGGTGAGAGACGGAGCGGCCTCATCCCAGGAAGGCTAGGCTGTGGCGGCTCCGTCGACAAAAGCCGGCAAAGCAGTAGCTTTACCGGGAGCCGAATATCCCTATGATAGAAAAAAGTGGCTGGCCACTGTTTGACCGAGTCACTGGCAGAAATTTTGGGATATGCCCAGTCTCGTCTAACAGAAAAACTAATGGTACCGGTGATATAAGGAACACCGGCAGTAATGGAATTTCTCCGGACATGGAAATAGTACCGGAAAAGAAGCAAACTCGGCCTAATGCCGAGAAAGCCCTCGCAAAGCGCAACATATGCACTCATCTCTAGAAGAGAATTGGGAGGAAGATTATGGAGTTGAACTCCATAGTGGTCAATCACCTCGGAGAAGAAATCCGAGGGAGGAAAGGACAAACCTCGGTCCAGATGGGTGCTGAAGTGAACACGCTCGCCCTCGCGCGGATTGGGGACGGTTTCGCCGGAACCGCTCCGCTAGTTGCCGGCGGTGAGAAGCCCCTCCTTCTCCACGTTTTTGAGGCCGTCGTCGTCGAGGGCGCAGGGGATCCAGATTCCTCGGAAGCTCTCTTTCTCCGCAACTGCTTCCGTCGCCGCCGCCAGAGAGGAAGAAGAGGATGAAGCCATTTTCTCTCCGGTGGAAAATGTGACCTTAAAGTGGCGGCGCTAGGAGTTCTGTGGGAAGAGGAAAAAAAGGCTCTGGGCGCGCTGGAGGATTGGGAAGAAAGGAACGACGAAGGACTGGTGGAGAGGAGAAGAAGGAATCTAAACCCCTTATATCCACCTACCTGCGCCAAGATTCGTGCAAACGCTACAGTGTAAATGCCACGCGTTGTGGAAAGAACTGGGAAGGGCCCGCGCGGTGATTGCGTCGCCTCGATCTCCACGCACGCATTGAAACGGTGCCTCAGTTCTGCGAACCGCGGACCCACCAACGGTCGTGCTGACGGAACGTCTGTCAGATGACGTGACTTGACCATGCTTGTGTCAGGTGGCGTTAGAGACCAAGTTCCGGCTTAGTTTAAAAGCGAGCTGGAAAATCCGAGTAACTAATTGAAAGGTCCGACTTACTTTTAAGACCCGGATCGTATTTTTTGTTATGAAGTTTCAGAAACCCTTCAAGATTCTGCAAGCCGAAGATCAAGTTGGACGATGATAAAATCCGACTTTAGATCTTAGAGGCCTCCGGAGGCTACTGTTGGGGATATACTTTCGGGTATCCTCACAGATCCTCACTGACCAGGGTGGCCCACTTCGGGTTAGAGCTTTGCTTCACGGGCGGCCCAGTTAGGGAGAGAAGACGGAGTCCAATCCGACTACGGGAAGGCCCAGAAGACTTACCGACTTAGGCCCATAATGTTACTTGTAGTTCAAGATGTACTCTGTAACCAACTCTTAGTCGTAGCCAGATTGATCTCTCCCGTAAACCCTAGGCCGGATATCTATATAAGCCGTCCTAGGAAGAGCCTTTAGGGCAGACCTCAATAGTCTACAATCTCAACTCGCACAGGCGAAACCTTTGTAACCCATATTTCGGCTCTATCGTATTACTAGATTGCTAGCAGGAGTAGGGTCCGTCCAAAGCCGGCGGATTCGAACCTGTGTAAACTTGTGTGCTCACCGTCCCGAAACACCGTACGTCTCACACCCCTCTCTCCCGCACGCCTCGAGGACCCCCTCATGGCGTACTTGTCCTCAAACCGACGACATGCAGTCCTCGTGAAGATAAGAGAGACCTTTAGCTATGTGTGTGATAATCTTGTTGCCATTTCGACAATAGATCCACTCGTCCAATGATCCATTTGGCATATACTCATAAACCAAGAGCCTATCAGATTTCTCCGCACAGAAACCAAACAGCCTCACCAGATTGATATGGTGAATGCTACCTATTGTCTGAACCTCTGCCAAGAATTCTCTTGTTCCCTGACCAGCTCGATCCAAACGTTTTACAGCAATCCTCTTGTCACTGATCCGTCCCTCGAAAACAGACCCAAATCCTCCTTCCCCGAGCTTGTCCTTGAATTTCCCGGTTGCTACTTCTAACTGTTGAAACTTGAACCTCAGTGGTGTTCCTTGTAGCTTAGTGAACTCTGCCTCCTGTTCATCTATGTCATGGTGTCGACGTGTTCTTTGTCTTTGTACAACAAAAAGGATGAATGCCACAATTAAAAAAATACTGACTATGGAACCTGCAATTGCAATCAAAATAAATGTGACTACTTTTCTGGATGAGGCTCCTGTGCTTGATGGCCCGGTAGCATTTGAGCCAGTACTTGGAGGTGAAAACATTAGATCACTCAGTGGGCACTGGGCAGAAGACTACCTCGTAGTTGACTCATGTCGGACAACTGAAGGCAGCTTCTGTGGGAGAGTCACTGGAGGATCTTAATGCCTCCACACACATCTGCACAAAGAAATCTGAGTATTTGTTGGATTCACAGGGGATCTCAAAGCAGCACAACACTCTGGACTGATTGGTAACCGCTTCACATGGGCTGATGCACCCTCCGGGCACCTTAAGCTCGCTCGGACACTGTGAGGTGATGTCGGCTGTGCAGTGTGGCCCCCTGGTGCACCTAGGTCCTCCATGCCCCTTGACGGGCATCGGCAAGAATTCCATGGGTACGTTAAAGCCTTGGGAGAGGGAGATGTCGAAGAAACTGTTGCTTTCAAACTTGTTGAGCGAGAACTCGGCAAGCGTGATGGGTGGCTGACCAATGCTCTCGCAGGGAAGTACGCCATCACAGTCACCTGTCTGGCATGACCCGTTGCCTTCTCCATCAAATGAGCAGCCCGTGCGTGCCCACACGCTCCCTACTTCGGTGTTCTTTGGCAGGTTGATGGTCCATGTCTTCCCTGGGTCGAGACGCATGCCACCACCCACCGGGATAGCGGCTGGCCACACGGTGTAGGAACATTGGTTGGTGATGTTCAATATGGTGGAGTCTCCAGTGTCAGCAGTGACGACTGGCAGGAGCAGGAGGAAGAGGAGGAGGGATGGCAGGTGGTGGTGGTGGTGGAGGAGGAGAGTCACAAAGGAGGGATGGCAGGTGGTGATGGTAGCAGCCATTTTTGCAGTTCGGTTTTCTTGCACCAATGTAGTTCACAAAATATTTGCATGCTGGAAATGTTCAACTTTCAGCTGCCGTCCTCTTCACTAAGAAGCCGGCTATATAACTTGCTGGCAGTGGTAGTGACATATTGACATGACATGTACAGCTCTTTTCTAATTCCTGATTTCCTGTATGCTTTTGTTGCGACAGCGACATCACCAGCAACAATGTGGAATCTGAAGTCGGCAACGCGTCTATGGAGGCAATAATCTATAGCGCATATCAGTTTTGGGGCCATCTGGGCTGGTCTGTGTTGAAGCAGAAGCAGAAGCAGCTGCAGGGCTGGATGTGTTCTGACTGTTCTGCAGGTATTGATCAGTGTGAGTGGAAAAAGTCATCTGCATCTTGTCATCCACCGAGCCATCCCTTGAAAACGGAACCAAAATCCTCCTTCCCTGTCGCTGAATTGCTCTGTTGCTACTTGTAACTGCTGAAATGTGAACCTTGTTGGTGTTCCTTGTAGGTTTCCAAAATCTTCCACCAAGACGTCCATTTCCTGGGATCGTCGTGTCTTTATGTACAGTGAAAGGATAAAAGCTACAACGAATATGAAACCGACTCTGGAACCTATGAGAAAAGAGCACCTACTGGTGATAATTTTGAGTTTGGGCATATCACATACGTGGAGGAGGAGAAGATGTTGTATCTATTAGGTGGTGGTTTGTGTTAGGGTAATAGATCTCTTGTATTATCTGAGGGTCAAATGCCAGAATATATAGTACATGTACAGGTGCAAATATACAGAAAGCCCCCTAACATATGGGAAAACTACAATATACAAATATACTCTAACACCCCCCTCAAACTCATGGTGGATCCACAACACTGAGTTTGGAGAGTAAGAAATTATGCTGAGCGCGGGTTTGTGCCTTTGTAAAGAAATCTGCCAACTGCAAGTCTGAAGGCACATAATGGAGCGCAACAACCTGATCCTGCACCTAAGCACGTGTATAAAAAGCATCAACACTAATATGCTTGGTCAGCTCATGCTTGACCGGATCACGTGCAATACTGATAGCACCTGTACTGTCTGACAAAAGTGGAGTGGGTGTCGTAACAGAGACCCCAAAATCTGCAAGCAACCACCGTAACCAGGTCACCTCAGCAGTCACCGAAGCCATAGCCCGCAACTCAGCCTCAACACTCGAACGGGAAACCGCTACCTGTTTCTTCGTCTTCCAAGCAACAAGCGAACCACCAAGAAACACACAGTAAGCAGAAAGTGAACGACGATCCGTAGGATCATTCGCCCACGTAGCATCCGAGTAGCACTGGAGCTGGAGAGAGCTAGAACGAGGGAAGAAAAGGCGACGAGTAATCGTGCCACGAAGATAACGAAGGGCACGGAGGAGATGACCGTAGTGAACAGTGGTAGGAGCTGAGACAAACTGGCTCAGAATATGAACAGGATAAGAGATATCAGGACAAGTGACAGCAAGATAAACAAGACTCCCAACAAGATGGCGATAACGAGTGGGATCGGGAAGAGGATCACCATCCGTAGGACGAAGCTTAACATGAAGGTCCATAGGAGTCTCAACGGTGCGCTCATCCGAAAGAGCAGCCCGAGCAAGAAGATCCTGAATATACTTTTCCTGAGAGATAGAAAACCCATCAGAAGTGGAGGAAACCTCAATCCCAAGAAAGTAGCGAACAGGACCAAGATCAGTCATAAGAAACTGATCACGAAGACGAGCCTTGACAAAGGCAATATACTCAGGATCATCACCAGTAATGATCATATCATCAACATAGAGAAGGAGAAGAGTGCGTCCACGAGGTGAAGTGTGAACGAAAAGCGCTGGATCATGAGAACTAGGAGAGACACTAGCAGCAGTCACCATAGAGGCAAAGCGCTCAAACCAAGCACGTGGGGCCTGTTTCAGGCCATAAAGGGAATGTCGAAGACGACAAACCATCCCATAGGGAACATAATACCCAGGAGGAGGCTGCATATAAACCTCCTCACTCAACTTGCCATTAAGAAAAGCATTCTGAACATCAAGCTGGGACACAGACCAGTGTCGGACAGAAGCAACAGCAAGAAGAGTACGCACAGTGGTCATATGGGCCACAGGAGCAAAGGTCTCATCATAGTCACGACCATGTTCCTGCTGAAAACCACGAGCCACAAGACGCGCTTTATAGCGCTCAAGAGATCCATCAGAGCGGGTCTTAATTTTATAGACCCACTTACACGTGATAGGACGAACACCAGAAGGGGGAGAGACAAGATCCCAGGTGCCAGTGCGCTCAAGCGCAGCGATCTCCACAGCCATGGCAAGCTGCCATCCAGGATGACACGTGGCATCCCGATAAGAAGTCGGCTCGGAGACTACAGAGAGACCATACTGACTAGGGGAGTACTGTAGCACCCCAATTGTCTAACAATTGTAATGCTACCTGTCCTACTAAGATTTTGGCTACTTTATATATATTATTGTTGCATCATAATCATATCATGCTCATGTCATCATGCCACCTTGCATTTGAGCATCATATAAAACTCCTTTTCTTTTGGTTCTTCTCTCACATGCATTATTAATTGTATTTGCCTCTTGATATTGTATTTGGCTATTGATATATTGTTCAAATGCCCAAGTTGAGTTGGGGGCATATCTTTTATTTCCATTACACCACTTCATAATTCCACCACCCTACTAGATCATGAGCTTGTTTGTTTTATTTGGGGTTTTATTAGCTCATGGGAAATAGGGTGGATCTAGTCCATTAAATTCCTTGCTTGGCTTTGTTCCACTTCTTGGAAATGCATAAGATTAATGCCATCATATTAATATTGTTTTCACAAAATTAATCAATGGCATTATTATTTTTGCATGGGCCATGCACAATTCTTCACCACCTTTCTCTTCTTTGGTTTTTCTTTGGGTTTAAATGGATCCTATCTTTGGAAGACCATCTCCTACCATTACACCACCCTCATACTCTCATCCATCCCATTTTCCACTCTTTTTTTTAATTCTCCATGCATGATCATATGTGGCCTTTTTCCCAACTAATCCTTTTCTTCCTCCTTTCTTTTCTCCTCCACCTTAGCTCATGCAAGCTCAAGCCCCATGTTTCTTCTTGGTTTGGCCTTGTAAACAAAAACTAAAACCTAAATGCTTAACACCATCTACACCTAGTTCCTCTTCCTAATTTTCCTAAACCTAAATTACACTAAACCCTAACTCCACTTCCCTCTCTCTCTCACACCCCTCTCTCTCTAGCATGACCACCTGGCCACCCTTTCCCTGACCCACACCCAGCCACTCTAGCCTAGCCATGCCCTAACCCTAGCCATGTCTAAGCCTAAACCGAGCTCACCCGAGCCCCTTTCCTCCTTCTCTCTCTGCCGTGCGGGCCTAGCCGCACCACCATCGCCTACCCCACCTGCAGCCTCCCTGCCGCGCCGTCCAGCTCCAGGACAAGCCCCAGCCTAGCCGAGCACGTGCTCGAGGGAGAAAGGGCAAAGCCCTAGCCCCTTATCCCTGCCGTGCCCCGCCCTCTTTTCCTCCCTCTCTCTCCCACTTTTTCTTCCTCTCCATGCCTCTCTGGCCTCCCTGGATCTGGCCGAGACGCCCTCCTCCTTCCCCTTCTCCCTCTCCGTCCACCAGCAGCCGCCGCCGGTCGCCGCCAGGTACCACCCCGCCCCGACGATCCAGCCGTGCTGCGCGACCGGGAAGTGGTGGAGAAGATCAAGGACGTTCCCCTGCGACGCCCCGTGCACGATGACGTGGACGAGAAGCTTCCCCGCGTCGCCAGTACCTCGCCGTCCCCGAAACCCTAGCCCGCTGGCGTGCCTGCGTCCTCGCCGCTCCAGAGTCTCCCCGACCGATCCAACACCGCCAGGCAAACCGCGGTGAGCCCCTCCCTCTCCCGGACAACCTCCTCTTCTCCGTCGTTGTCCAGCCTCGCCGTGCGTTTCGTCGAGCAGCCACCGCGCGCCAGAGCTCGCCAGCATCTGCGACTTTCCCGCGCCACGCTCGGCCTATCTAGCCCGCGCCCACCTCCCTGTCAGCTCCCCTAGCACGCCGCACTGGTTAGCCACCCCAGCGCGCACGCACACGTCCCCGGATCGAACCCCCACCCCGCGCCGTGCGCCAGATTCGCGTCAGACGCGAGGAGAAGAAAAACAGTACCGGGCCCGTGGTCGATTTGCAAAAAGCCCCTCCCCTTTTTAATTACTGCAACCCGCGCTCCAAACGGCCCCACCTGTCCGTCGCCTGGCCATCTTGTTTGTTTGATTCTTCTTCGAATAGACGCCTAGCAGGAGAATTACCAGGAATCACAGGAGTATTACCCAGATCCATCTCTCGCTTCAACTGAGCTGCCAGGCAAGCACTACCACATGCTTGCATACATACAGTACCTATTGCCTCTATCTTATTCTTGCATCATTGAGTCGCGATTGCATTAAACTGAATCCCAAGTACTGCATAGCCTTTATTTTTAAACCACATTAAGCCTGTTCCAGTCCCAGGAGCCATTACTACAGGAGTTGTTTGAGCCATGCGAGTCATAGAAAAGCATGAGTAGGGTATGTGAGTGTCTGATGGATAACGAGGTACCTAAAAAACATAACCTGAGTAGTAATGGGATAACTAATGAAAGAGGCACCGGTGAGCAATATCTGCTATTTGGTTTTTCATGCTCACTTATGTCCCGTAGGACCCCGAGTACTTGATTCCTGTTCCTTGTTTATTCGCACTATCCACATCCGGGAGGCCTTATGGACCCCCCTGAGCCAGAGCTTGATTCATTCTTATTTCTTGGGGCCACAATTAGTTTGGGGCTTTATTACTATTCTGTACTTATGCCATGTTACTGCTTTATTTAAGATTGTGCGAGGAGCACCTGTACTGTTTTGGATCGTGACACGTTTTCGCTGTATCGACAAGCCCAGTCACATTTTCGGGTTCCCAGTCGTTTACCGCCGTCCACACAAACCTTGGGTCCGTCTCAGAGCCGGCCAACTTCGTTGCGGGTAGCTTAATGGGGTGGCCCCCTGAAATATTTCTGAATCCTGTAATTGCTTTGTCGTGAATGCCTCGTTGGGTTTTGAGTTGGTTTTTTCCGAGGTTGATCGAGTGTGTGTTGCTATTTGTGCACCCCTGCAGGGTAAATCTTTCTGAAAGCCGTGTCCGTGGTTATGGACGACTTGGAGCACAGTTTCTCGATCATAGACAAGTATAACTAAAGTACCGCTTTTAATTTGACTAACTACTTGACTAGTAAATAGTGCAATACTCATGGAATGGTTAATAAAACTGCCAATGGATGATGGGGGTTGTTCGTCCGCTTCCTTGTTGGTAAGCGAGGAGGAGGATGGATCTGTTAATTATACTGTTATAACTGTTGTTCTTAATTCACGGACTTCCGTCTATCATTGGTTAGGCGGAAGGTTAGCGAGTCTCCATAGATTTGTTAGGTATTATCTTTTGCTGCAATTGCGTCACCCCAGGTTGTGTCCCCTTTAGCGGCATAAAGACTTGCTGAGTACCCCTAGGGTCACACGATAAATTGTTTGATTCAGATGAACAGGTGTACCCGCAAGATGGATACTGGTTGGAAGAAACAGAGGATGTTGGCAACGATCATTCGGTGTAGAGATTCCGGGAACGGGGATCCGTGTGATCTGTGGGCGGGATGTGTGTATTTATGGGGCATCTTATGCCAATTTGCTTCTTATCCGTACTCGGATCTTGTTTTCCGCTTCCGCCTGATACTCTG
Source organism: Avena eriantha (assembly GCA_910589775.1). Taxonomy (NCBI): domain Eukaryota; kingdom Viridiplantae; phylum Streptophyta; class Magnoliopsida; order Poales; family Poaceae; genus Avena; species Avena eriantha. Next base: position 139,213,385 of record OU342742.1, on the reverse strand, counting down.
ATGTGTGATGTATGAGGAGCTATCCTAAATTATTATATCTATCTAGGACATTTGGATCTTGCCGTATGGCGTTGCAATATTTCTATTTCTTTTAGATGGAATGGCTCTGAGGACTGTTGTATGTGGCTTGCATACATACTCATTTGTGTATGTAGTTGATCCCTTCGCCTGCCGATTACGCCGCTCGTTCTTGTCCCGTTGTTTGAAAGTGGTTAGGACGGCCGAAAGGTCTACCGTGAGTGGCCCTGGGCCCCACCGTACTATTTTAACCACTTTCGTTGATCCAGGCATTAACTAAGAGCGTAATTCACCGAGGTAATCACTTAGATAGCATGAAGTCTGGATTTAGAAGCACCGTTACCAAAGGGAGAAGCGAAACCCTGAAGGTACGACGGAAACCCAACCACGAGAATTCCTGGACTAGAAGAAGATAAGAGAGAAGATTCAAAACACGCAGAGGTAAGAGGAGGATAGCAGAGGGGTAAGGAGTAAAAGCAGACCTAATCAGATCTATCCAACCGATTTTTGCAAAATAGTTTTGACACTCTACTTCGGCCGTTAGCTAGGTTATCCTACAGGCTGGACTTGTGGGGTATCGCAACTGCTGAGCTCTGATACCAATTGTAACTACCTCGGTGAATTACGCTCTTAGTTAATGCCTGGATGAACGAAAGTGGTTAAAATAGTACGGTGGGGCCCAGGGCCACTCATGGTAGACCTTTCGGCCGTCCTAACCACTTTCAAACAACGGGACAAGAACGAGCGACGTAATCGGCAGGCGAAGGGATCAACTACATACACAAATGAGTATGTATGCAAGCCACATACAACAATCCTCAGAGCCATTCCATCAAAAAGAAATAGAAATATTGCAACGCCATACGGCAAGATCCAAATGTCCTAGATAGATATAATAATTTAGGATAGCTCCTCATACATCACACATCAGAGTATCAGGCGGAAGCGGAAAACAAGATCCGAGTACGGATAAGAAGCAAATTGGCATAAGATGCCCCACAAATACACACATCCCGCCCACAGATCACACGGATCCCCGTTCCCGGAATCTCTACACCGAATGATCGTTGCCAACATCCTATGTCTCTTCCAACCAGTATCCATCTTGCGGGTACACCTGTTCATCTGAATCAAACAATTTATCGTGTGAGACCCTAGGGGAAGTGTAACGTTTTCAATCCTCTTCTAAACTTCAAACTAGGATTCACGTGTTCTGGGTTCCGTAGTACCATAGGTTATGTTTGTGTGTGTGCGTGTGTGTGTGTGTTAATTCCTTGTCTATCTGTTGCATCCAAATGTTATCACTATCTGCCTTTGGTTATCAACTGTTGGTACTTTCCATACCGACAGTCCTTTGTAAACCGACTCGATCTATTCTGATTCGTTGAACACCGATGCGATCTATCTTACTCGTTGTTATCCGACGTTATCTTGTTGGGGTGTTCTTTTCCGTAGTTACCAATCTTTAGGTTCATCCTAAGAAGAAGTTGTTGGGATATGTGTTTTACTGATTCATGTGCGGAGTAATGATTTGAGTGCGGGATGGAGTCGCGACCATACCACTACTTTTGTCATTTGCTTTTGTATATTGAACTAGTAGAGTTACTAATCTTGATTCGTTAAGTGGTTTTGCGCATATAGTGGTATTTTAATGCCGAAATTTGCGGAAATTTTTTCTCTGTTAGTTGTGTACCACACTCCTTGTTCAGTCGTGTGTGTTATGCTTAATATCTTCTAATTGCCTGGAACTTTGTTGATATTTTAATATCATCTCAGTGAATTGCATTCTTTAATCTTGATTAATTCCATTTTGGTACTATTTTGGATTATTATCATTCTCCATTATAATACTGACTTGTGTTTTATATCAATCACAGGATGGCACCACCACGCCGTTCTGAGGAGGATATACCACCTGAACTTGGGGCCGCTTTGGCAAGTATTGCAAATGCTTTGGGCACTATGCAGCAAAACCATCAGTGCTTCGAGGAAAGTGTGAGGAGGAATGAGTTTGTTCCGCTACCTCCACCTCCCAAGCGAGGAGACATCAAGAGTTTTCTCAAGTTCAACCCACGTCAATTCGAAGTGTCTGATCAGCCACTTGATGCGGATGATTGGCTTCATGAAGTGTCAAGGTTGCTGATGACTGCGGATGTTCCCGAGCAAGAATGGGTCAAGTGTGCTACTCACCTTCTGAAGGGAGATGCAGCTCTCTGGTGGGAAAATTACCTCAAGGCAGATCTTTCTGGTTTTCACCCTACTTGGGAGCGGTTCACTACTGCTTTCAAAGAGCAATATCTGTCAGAAATTGTCATGGAAAGGATGAAGGAAGTGTTTCTCAACCTCAAGCAGGGCACTGATAATGTCAACACCTACATCCGAAACTTCATGAACCTTTCTCGTTATGGTGGCGATGAGATCTCTGATGACAAGAAGAAGCAAAAGAGGTTTCGGCAAGGCCTCAATGCTTCCATCAAATATGCAATCACTCATGCAAGGCCAGCATCTTTCCTGGAACTTTAACACACAGCTCTGCAGGAAGAAGCAAGTAGGGAAGTGTTTGAGGAGTCAAAGAAACACAGCCGTGATACAGCAAGCTCTTCTGCTATGATAGCTCCTTCTAAGCGTCGTGTCTGGGTTCCTAACACCCCACCGTCGCTCCCTGCTCCACCAAGACCTTCAAGCTATACACCAAGGCCACAAAACTCCTTCACTGCGGCTCCCAGGGGCTACAACCACAACTACCCTGGAGCGCCTGGCGGAGTCCCTGGCTACGTTGCTCCACGTCCACCTAGTGCTTGCTATACTTGTGGAAACACTGGGCATAATGCCCAGACACGACGCTTAGAAGGAGCTATCATAGCAGAAGAGCTTGCTGTATCACGGCTGTGTTTCTTTGACTCCTCAAACACTTGCCTACTTGCTTCTTCCTGCAGAGCTGTGTGTTGAAGTTCCAGAAAAGATGCTGGCCTTGCATGAGTGATTGCATATTTGATGGAAGCATTGAGGCCTTGCCGAAACCTCTTTTGCTTCTTCTTGTCATTAGAGATCTCATCGCCACCATAACGAGACAGGTTCATGAAGTTTCTGATGTAGGTGTTGACATTGTCAGTGCCCTGCTTGAGGTTGAGAAACACTTCCTTCATCCTTTCCATGACAATTTCTGACAGATATTGTTCTTTGAAAGCAGCAGTGAACCGCTCCCAAGTAGGCTAAAAACCAGAAAGATCTGCCTTGAGATAATTTTCCCACCAGAGAGCTGCATCTCCCTTCAGAAGGTGAGTAGCACACTTGACCCATTCTTGCTCGGGAACATCCGCAGTCATCAGCAACCTTGACACTTCACGAAGCCAATCATCCGCATCAAGTGGCTGATCAGACACTTCAAATTGACGTGGGTTGAACTTGAGAAAACTCTTGATGTCTCCTTGCTTGGGAGGTGGAGGTAGCGGAACAAACTCATTCCTCCTCACACTTTCCTCGAAGCGCTGCTGGTTTTGCTGCATAGTGCCCAAAGCATTTGCAATACTTGCCAAAGTGGCCCCAAGTTCAGGTGGTATATCCTCCTCAGAACGGCGTGGTGGTGCCATCCTGTGATTGATATAAAACACAAGTCAGTACTATAATGGAGAATGATAATAATCCAAAATAGTACCAAAATGGAATTAATCAAGATGAAAGAATGCAATTCACTGAGATGATATTAAAATATCAACAAAGTTCCAGGCAATTAGAAGATATTAAGCATAACACACACGACTGAACAAGGAGTGTGGTACACAACTAACAAAGAAAAATTTTCCGCAAATTTCGGCATTAAAATACCACTATATGCGCAAAACCACTTAACGAATCAAGATTAGTAACTCTACTAGTTCAATACCACTATGACACGTGGCATCCCGATAAGAAGTCGGCTCAGAGACTACAGAGAGACCATACTGGCTAGGGGAGTACCGGTCTGGAGCACGACGCTGACGAACAGGTCGTGAAGAAGGAAGCTCATCCGCGGAAGATGACTCATCAGAAGAGGAGGAAGAAGGAGGCGCGGAGGAAGGATCCGAAGCTGGAGACCGAGGAGAACTAGGGGAACTAGACGGAGGAGAGGATGGCGCCGAAGACAGAGGAGGCGCAGCAGAAGGAGGAGGTGGAGGAGAAAAGACAGCGGAAGGTGTATCAGGAAAAAGAAGAAAAGAGAGATCATCCGTTGGGTAAGTACCAGAGGTGGGGCGAGGATAGAAAGGACGCGTCTCATCGAACATGACATCATGAGAGATGCGCATACGACGACCAACGGGGTCCCAACAGCGATAGCCCTTATGCTCATCACTATAGCCGAGAAAAACACACTCAACAAACTGAGCGGTTAGTTTGGTGCGTTCACGAGGAGGGAGAAGGACATAGCAAGCGCAACCAAATAAACAAAGAGTCGAGTAGTCTGGACAGGAGCCAGAGAGACGCTCGAGAGGAATGCCACCCTGAAGAGCAGCTGAAGGCTGGATATTAATGAGGTAAGTCGACGTAGCGACAGCCTCAGCCCAGAAATGCGGCAGAAGAGAGGAAGCAATCATCATAGCGCGGGTAGTCTTAAGAATATGACGATGCTTACGCTCGGCGACACCGTTTTGAGCATGGGCGCCGGGACACGAGAACTGAGCAAGGGTGCCCTGCTCAGCAAGGATGCGACGCAGGTGCTGGGAGATATACTCTCCTGCAGAATCAGCACGAAACCCACAAAATAGGCGTGGAATACTGAGTACGAACCATGGCCACAAAGCGCTGATAAATAGCAAGCACCTCGCTGCGAGAGCGCATAAAAAATAACCAGGTGTACCGTGAAAAATCATCAATAAACAAAATATAGTATCGGTGGCCTCCTTTTGAAGCAAAGGGAGTCGGACCCCACACATCTGAATGAACTAAATCAAAAGGTCGCTGAGATACAGACACACTAGTAGGATAGGGAAGCTGAATTTGTTTACCTAACCTACAACCTTGACACGAATGTAACGACGACACATCTCCTGAGACAAGCCCCAGAAGATCACGACGAACTAAGGATGATAAACGGGAGCCACAAAGATGACCCAGCCGATGATGCCACTGCTAAAACGAGCCAGTGACAGAAGCAGCAACCGCAGGAGAAGTGGCAGAAGAAGTGTCAGCGGAAGGAACGCCAAGCCAGTCTAACTCCCATAGCCCCGGAGACTCAATGCTGCGAGGGCCAGCTCTAACCAGAGCTTGTGTACGACGGTCCTGAACAGCACAAGAATCAGCATCAAGAATGACACGACAACCAGAATCAGTAAGCTGACTAGCAGAGAAAAGGTTCATCTTAAGGCTGGGAACATGAGAAACATCAGGAACAGAGAAGGAGGAAGTAGAGAGGGTGCCTCGACTGGAAACAGGAAGGGAGGTACCATCAGCCGTAATAACACGGACAAGAGAAATAAGAGAGCGAATAGCAGAAAGAATAGAAGACGCAGAAGTCATATGAAAAGAAGCTCCAGAATCCAGATACCACGGGGATGACGTACCTGACTGTGTAGAAGATGATGGTCGCGCGGTGCCAGAAGAACTAATCACAGAACCAGCAGTACCCGACGAGGAGGAGCCTGTAGCAGCGAGCAGACTACGAAGACCACGGATAATATCCTGATCAGACAGAACACCAGCAGGGGGTCCAGAAGCACCAGCAGGAGGTCCAGAAGCAACAACAGAAGATCCTGAAGAACCAGACTGGCGACGAGCAAGATACTGCTGACGTAAGCGTGGATCCCTCGTCCAGCAACCAGAGGTATCGTGGCCAGGCTTGCCACAGTGAGCACAGGGAGGATGAGAACCACGGGGCTGCTGAGACTGACTCTAACCCTGGGCCGGTGGAGCAGAAAGTAGCGGCGGCGCGAGAGACCGCGACGAAGCCGGCGGCACGGGGGGACCACGAGCAGCAAGAACAGAAGGAACCTCAAGAAGACCAGCACCACGAAGACGAGTCTCCTCAGCACGAAGCTCACCAGTACCTCAGAGAGCGCAACACGACCATGGGCAAGCAGCTGGGCACGGCGCGGCTCAAACTCCTTGCGGAGCCGCGACAAGAACTCAAAGACACGCTGAAACTCCAGATCCGCGCGTACAATCAGACAGCAGGGACAGGTGTTACACACCACTGTACGAAGAGAGTCAAGATGACGCTAAATAGCAGCACTCTGAGTATAGAAATCATCAATAGTAGAATCACCCTGCTTAAGATCATGCTCCTGACGAACCACAAACAGATAAAGAGCATCTCCAGACGGCTGATAGCGCTGACGAAGAAAAGCCCACTGAGCAGCAGCAGTGGGAAGACCCATGAACTCAGCGGCATACTGAGGCAGAACACTGGAAGTGAGAACAACAGCAGCACGAGCATCCTCATCTATCCACTGAGTGTAGTCAGCCAGATCCAGCCGGTAGGTCGTAGTAGCAGTAGAATGCTCCTGGACCTGGCGCTCATAATCAGCCCGAGCAGAAGCATCAGCACTCTGGGCTGCATCCTTGACCGCCTGAGTAGCACCGGGGGCAAGGGCAATGGGCGTCGGGGCACGAGGCACTGGAGGCACAACGGGGCGCGGTGGACAGGAGACCTCACCGGAAAGCACACCCCAAAGGCGAAGACCGCGCATATGGACGCGCATGAAGGCAGCGAAATCAGGATAATTCGCGCCATAAAAAATCACCGGGCAGCGAGGAATCGCAACATAGCCCGACGAGGAAGACATTTTTTTCTCAAGCCGAACGAGATCAGATCAGAACGGATCTAGAGGGCGGCGGCGGCCGGGGGGCGGACCGGGGGCGGATCCGGGCGGCGGCGGCGAGGGAGAGGACGGGGCGGCGGCGGCGAGGTCAGGCGGGCGGCGGCGGTGACGAGGGAGAGGAGGCGGCGGCGACGGGGGCGGGGGCGGCGGGCGGCGGCGGCGGGCGCGGAAGAGGAGACGGCGGCCCGGGGCGGCGACGGCGGCGGGGTCGGCGGCGGCGGCCGGGCGCGGCAGCGGGGTGCCGGGGCGGGCGGCGGCGGCGGCGGCGAAAAAAAGGCCTTACGGCTCTGATACCATGTTAGGGTAATAGATCTCTTGTATTACCAGAGGGCCAAAGGCCATAATATATAGTACATGTACATGTGCAAATATACAGAAAGCCTACTAACATATGGAGAAACTACAATATACAAATATACTCTAACAGTTTGCAGCTGCTCAAGTTTCCAGTGGAGCAGTATCTGTCCTACTTGAACATGGTGCATGCGTCGTTTCAATCCCCTGGGGCCTGAAGCTGGCTCGGGCATTGCAATGTTGGCTACGTTCATGCACCCTATCCCTCCCTGGGTTGGCACCCGCAGGAAGTCATGGGCACATGGAAGCCGTCGATTTGGGAGATGTCGAATAAATATTTACCACTAGACTGGCCAGCACTGAATTCTGGGTGGCTGCCATATCTCTGCAGGCAAGTAAGCCGTCACACTCCCTTCTGGCATGACCCATTGCCTTTTTTTCCGAACGAGAAGCCAGTGTGCGACTAGATGCACTGCGCACCGCTGGTGGCACCGGCAGGCACCTCCAGAGTCCATGACTTCCCTGGGTCAAGTCGCACACCGCTGCCTATCGGCACAGCGGCTGGCCACACAGTATTGGAGCATCCTTTGGTGATGTTTATGGTGGCTCGCCGGTGACAATGATGACTAGGAAGAGGGTAGGCAAGAGAAGAGCCCAAGTGTTGCTCACGGCAGCCATTGTTCTGTATGATCTGCCTACATCTGTCAGCTGAATCAGAATTCAAGTTGCATCAGGGCTCTTTTCATGGTTAATAGAGTTGTATAGCTGATTGATGGTGTGTTCTAAAGAGATAATAGATGGGAACAAGGCCAGTAGAAAATACTTGGCAGCCAACGTGAGTACACACCCACATGCTACTTTCTTTTCGTCTAGAGGGGTTCACACATGGGAATATCACAGTCAAGAACTAAAATGATCGTGATGCCAAAGCAAATGTTTCCTTTTCTGTTCGTAAATGATATCGATATCCATAAGGTCCGGATATTTCCTATATTGTGGATATCTAAATTACATGTGTGTGCCTATCTGGCTATACCTAGAGTTCTCCTTGGTTTATCTTGTTCAGAATTAATAAGCTGAAAGTTATATGTTAGTATTCCATTTTCTTGTTATAAGCATCAGTCATACCACCATCCCAATAAATTGCAATGGCAAAAGGCTTCAAGGATTTAGTTTGTTCCTTTGTTGTCATCGTTATTCTTAGGAGCTACACCCTAGGATCACGAGTTACAAAGCTCTTATTTACATTGCTGAGCTGATCATGACTTTGTAAGCACATCTTGCTCACACTTTGTTAGGTGCTACTATTAGGTACTGAATGTACCGATATCAGGTTACTAAAAGATGGATGATTTTGTTTTCTCCAGGCCAGGGAACTGCTTCTGCAGTTCTCACAGAGTTTGTCACATCGCATCAATGTGGTCAGGAGTGTTTTTGAGTTATCTGAAAGACTTGCTGAATGTGTGCCTTAGCCTGCCTAAGTTTCTATTCTAAGATGATGTTGAATAATTAATCTAGGCAGTTTCATCTTCCCTAAGTAATATTTCAAGTCGGATTTCGTTGTATGTTGTTACTTTTCACATTGTTGTGCTTGGCAGCTCCTCTCCCCAGGAAATCATTTGAGTGCATTTCCAACTTCAGTACTCAGTCTACTCTGCCTCTGTTTTGTCACTCCCAATCTTTTATTTTACTAAAATCACAATCGGCTTAACTAGGCATAAGATTTCTTCTTGAATCATTTTGTATCGCTGTGTTCTGAATAATGAAATCTGGCGCAAGCTATTTTAGAAAAAAAAATTGTTCCATGAAAGAAAGAGTATTGTCTACTGTACAATTTCCTAAAGAAGTTTTTCATAACAGTTCATGCTTCACACCCTTTCTTATAACAATGGGAGATCGGGCATTTCAGTATTTCACACTCCATACACCATAAGGTTGGAATATAAGAGCACATCTGTCGATGATGTTTGTTCTGTTTGCCAATGAGAATGAGCAGGAGGTGTATAGCCCAAGACGAGCAGGAGCTTGAATCAAAGACAGAGTTGCAGATTACAGATTATTAGAGTTAATGTCCACACCTCCGGACCCACTTGGAGTTTTTACTAAGATATATCCAAGTTTTGCATCTTTGAATTTTTTGACGTGAGCATCTTTGATTTTTCACTTTTCAGTGGAACGTATTACAGTTAACGACCAGACCTCTGCACCCACTTCTAGTTTTTACTAGCCTCTATAATAAGAGTAGTATTGCTAGCCTCTAGAACTTATTGCTAGTATCAGGAGTCAACTATAAAACATTAATATTTTTCTTAAAAATTTGGCACAAGTTAGAATTGCTAGCTCATCTTTCTATCTTTCTTACTGTTACCCCTGGTTACCCATTTGTCTTTTCCTTGGAAATATTGTTATTTTTCTGACTTACAATGCTTCTAGGTGCAGCCATTACTAATGGATGTGATGGAGCTGAAATGTTGCACGGGAAGCAGGGATGACTGTCTAGTGTGATGTGCTAATGTGCTGAAATAGTTCAACGGGTAAGAATAACATCTGAATACATTGTTTGAGTTTTTTTTGCATGGAAAATACACGGCTGCCAACCGTGAGTAGGCACCCATAGACTACTGTCCATTTGGCTATAGCGAATAGAGCTTCACACCTGTGAAAAACACACACTCCAATTGAAATGATGGCGATGCCAGAAAAATGACTTCTTTTAGATCAAAAATGACATAATGCGTATCCTATCTGGTCATGCCTAGAGTTCTCCTTGGTTTATCTGCTTCACAAAAATAAATTGAAAGCAATATATCCATAGACATTTTCTTGTTATAAACATCTCTCGGATCACACCCCCAACAAATTACAGTGTCAAAAGGCTTCAAGGATTTAATTACCATTGTTATTCCTAGGAGATATTTCAAAGAATATGGTATTCGTTACAGAGCTCTTTTTTACATTGATGAGTTGATCGTGAGTTTGTGTGTGCATCTTGTTCATACATAGTTATATAGGTGCTACTATTTTGGTTATGAGTGTATTTATATCAGGTTACTAATGGATTCGCGATTTTTTTTTGTCTAGATAAAGACAAGGAACGGCTGGTGCGCTTGTTGCTTAGTCTGTCACATTGCATCAGTGTGGTCAGCGGTGTTTATAAGTTATCTTAAAGAACTTACCGAACGTGCCTTAGTCTACCTAAGTTTGGAATGTAACAAGATGCTTTTGTGTAATACATGGAATTTCAGCTTTCCAAAGTAATATCTGAAGTCAGATTTCACAATATTTTGTTTATTTTTACATGGTTGTGCTAGCCATACCTATGGGTCTTATCATCTCGCCGAGAAAGTTGTCGCTGGCAAACTAGCTGAACCATGAATCGTACAAAGAACCACCTTGGATACATCAATGATTCATCTCTTTAGCTCTTGTTCTGCCTTTGCCGACAAATACTGCACAAGTGTAAAACATATACAAGGGTGAAGGAAAAGATGAAGGAATTAAAAAGGCAGAAAGACCTGGTCACTGGTCAGAGTTGTCAACCTCTGAATTTCTGCTGCCATATGTCACCACAAAGAGAATACTGCCATATGCACAGGCTGCTTGTTAACTCCTTGTCAGGCTGTGATTTGTTGAGGGGTTCAATACATGTCAGTTGCAGGCAGAATTTTTTCTCATCAGTTCATCCAAAGCCTGGGAGAAAAACTGAAATTTGACACTTGATATGTTTGGATTCTGGGTAAACACCCCCAAGAAGAATGGTATATAAAAAATTATTTCAGTTCTTCACAAGATAAGTTTGTCACCTCCTAAAAATATATTACATCAAACATAAATGAAATTTCACTCGTCGTCCTCCGAAATGGCAGTTAGCTCAGAGCAGAAATGGTAAGACTCCACTACAGGGGTCTGCCCATCGTCAGAGAAGAATGGCCTAGAAGGCACCTGCAGGCCATCAGTGCCGCCTTCGAGCATCTCTATGACCTCGCTCATTGCCGGCCGATCGTCCGACATCATCTGGATGCAACATAACCCAATAAGACAGAGTTTCCTCTCCAACTCATGCATCTCAGCAGATATCTCGCCCACCTCCTCTTTTGTTAGCTGGTCATACACCCACGATGGGTAGAATGCCTGGCTTGAATTTGCTGCATCTGGGTCGGCGTTCCTGCGTCCTCCAGCCATCTCCAGCACAAGCATCCCGAAGCTGTAAACATCAGACTTCGTCGAGATGGCTCCGAAGCTCCGGGATATCATCTCGGGAGCTATGTACCCAATGGTTCCCCGTAGGGCACTCAACGGCACAAAATTGTTGTCCCTTGGGTATAGCTTGGCAAGGCCGAAATCAGCAACTTTTGGGACAAAATTGCAGTCAAGAAGGATGTTGTGTGGCTTGATGTCAAAATGCAGAATCTGCATGTCACATCCTTGATGCAAGTAGTTGATTCCCCTGGCAATGCCCAAGGCAATTTCATTGAGCTTGTCCCAGGAGAAACTCTTCTCGGCCGAGAAGATGTACTTGTCCAGAGAACCACGCGGCATATACTCGTAGACTAGCGCCCTCCTCGTTTCCTCTGAGCAGAACCCGACAAGACTCACCACATTGATGTGGTGGATCCTTCCGATGGTGGAGACCTCACTGATAAAATCTTCTCCATTACAATTGGATTTACCGTCTAGCATCTTGACAGCCACATGAACATTGCCCGGGAGTAGCACGCCTTTGAACACCGAGCCATAACCACCCTGGCCCAATTTATCTCTGAAATGGCTTGTGACTGCAACTATGTCTGTATAGGCGTACCTTGTCGGGCCAATCACTTTTTGCATAAGGAGGAACTTCTCGACAGCATCAATTGTGATCCTTGTTTTCTAGTACTTGTGGGCAAGGTAGCACAGCACCACTAGGGGTGCCAATACGAATCTGCATAGTACTGCACATATTGAACAAGTTTATGTGGGATTGCCAAAAAATTACTAGTATAGCTAGTACTTCCTCCGTCCCAAAATAAGTGACTTGGGTTTGTCTAGATTCACATGTATCTAGACGCGTTTTAGTACATAGATACATGTGAATCTAGACGAACCAAGTCACTTATTTTGGCACGGATGGAGTATATATAATTATGTCGACATACCAGCAATCAACTTCAGTATCCACGTTGAGTATATTGTTGCAAGCTGTAGTGTATGCGGAGGCGTTTATAAGAAGGAAAAGTATCTTTGAAAGGTAAAGCATGTGCTGCACAATACAAGATTTCAGAATCTGTGGTAAAAATAGTCAAAATCCAAGACAAGATAAGAATAGCCATTGGTTTCCTAGGGACTGGGCTGCAAACAAGGGAGAAAATGTATGAATGTCAGCTACATATGTATATGCAAAACAGAAGCAGTGTAGAGAACCCAAACTCAGTAACTCACACAATGTGCCTCTTTAGGCAGCCTCTGAAGCTCCACGGCATCCTTTGGTAATGTAAAGGAAACATAACGGGAAACCCACTCCTCAAGGATTCTACCAGAAATCCATGACTTCCATTACTGGATTGCATCCTCCATTTGCCCAAAGCAGCCATAGCCAAGTACCCGCAAGAAGGATTAAGGTTTCCAACAGAATAAGAGTCCATCAATACATAGACAAAAGAAAACCCCGTGCTCAGGCAAGTGACCGGTATATAGTCACTATTGTTCGTGATTGCCTGCGAACAATTCACAAAGCTAGCCCATGTAACTAACCCAGGGCTCAATTCGACAAGTCCATCTGACCCCTGGATACCATGTAGATAAGGGCGCTGATCCCAGCGAGGAAGAGGGCAGCTGTTGCTCTGATCCAGGTTGGCATCCACGACCCAAAAGTAAGAATACTTGTAGTTGATCTTAGTGACAAAGTATGTCCCTGTGTTGATCTGAATTATAGCCTTGCTATCAGTGCAAGACAGCTCGTACCATGGAGAACCACACCAAGTTGGATGGCCTTGCAGGCGGAAAGGGTACTGGACATCCTGGAGATGGCCACAAGAGAAAGGAGGGCAGGTGTACCTATCAGTAGTGTCATGTTGAGCTTGAATATTTGTTGCAAGAAGTGCAATCACACACAAGAAACTTCTGGCTTGCGAACAAGCAGGACCATGGAGTGGGCTCATCAGAGATTTAACTGTTTAGCTCTTGTTCTGCTGTAGGCTCTCTTCTCTTGTACTGGGACAATCCTTCCGTTCTTTAATAAAAGTTTCAGGAGCAGAAAATCAGCGCCCACAGTGACACCGTGTAATGGCATTTAGTGTATGGAATGAAGGGTGAAAACAAACACAACATATACAATATATGATTGAAAAAATTAAAAGAAGGGCCTGCAGAAATACCTGGTCAGAGTCAGAGATGGTAGATGTCCACATCGCTGCTGCCATATGTTAACACAAAGAGGATGCTGCCATATGTATAGGCTCCTTGTTGACTCCTTGTTAGTATCATCAAGCAGGGATGCTGGAATATGCTGCTCTGATGTAGTCCTCTAAGGCTTGATATGCAATGGCGCATGTTGATTACTAGAAGACGACATACAGGAGGTTTGCATTGATTTGTGGCGGAAGAAATACCTGGCTTACCCTCCTCAGGCAAGCACAACTTGGACTACTGTTTTTCTTCTTATTATTATGTTTGAGTACTCACAATACCTGGCTTACCTTCATATTCATGGTCATGGGTCTCTACAGCACAGAAGGACAAAGATGAATATAGTACTTGTCGCAGCCCTGGTGATCTGCTTTGTCAGCCATGAAACTGACACAGCCACAGCTTTGGCAGCTTGGAATGACCAAGATTTCTTCAGAAACTGCCCACCATCCCGGTGCAACAAAGATGGACCTGAGATCCGGTTCCCACTCCGGCTTGATTCCAGCAATACATCATCATCCTGCGGCGCAACATGCGCGAAGCTAGCATGCTCTGGCCAAGACACCATCATGCTTCACCCATTTCTTGGCCCATGCATTGTTACTGCCATAAATTACACCAGTGCCGCCCTCAACATTACCCCACTTACCATGGCATGCACCATGATTCAGAAGTTCATCTCTACAAATCCACTACTAGCAGATGCTGGCCATTGCTGTTCTCCGCACTACAGCAGAACTAGAAAACTTGTAGGCTGCTCAAGGGAGTTCACGCCAAGCGGGATTACTCATTTTCCCGTCCATGACGACAGAGGCGGTTACTATGCTTCTGTCTCAGCTGCAGATACTATTGCTGGACCACTCTCCTGCCTTAGCAACACAACCCACTTCTCGTATTTGGTGGATGCTCATGCATACATGTACGATCTTCCACTGGACTGCAAGGTCGTCTCAGATGCTGCAATTCCGGTATTCGGCACAGGATATAATGGCTCAACAACCAAGCAAGTTGGGGAGGGAACAACCCTCCCCTTTTATGACATAGCAGCAAACTGGAGTGAACCGGAACCATCATCCGTTCCCTATCAATGCCAGAAATGTGAACAGAATGGGCAACGCTGTGCATTCAGCTCACAAAGGAACATAACATTCTGCTTGTCTCAACCTCATAAAGGTATCATGAACTTGTAGCTTGACAAAACCTGTTTCATCATACTTTAGTTTGTTAAATTCTAGTCTAATAGTTTAAAATCACTGAGAATTTACTATCTAGAATGCACTCGTACAATATGCTTGATATTTCTAGGAGTTTTTTTCTCAAATTATTTGCATAACAGGACGACAAACCATTTCGGAAGCTGGCTTCAGAAAACACAGTAGAAGCTCATATGAATTCTCATCTGAATCACATACAAAAATTAAGGAGCAAAAAATATGGTCAAACATTTTGAACCAATAGATGTAGTAAACAGATATTTTAAAGGTAAATTAAAAAAATTCCATACTATATTGTTCTGAATTTTCATGATAATTATGGCAATGATCTGGGTATATTTGCTCAATTAGCGACCGGCAAAGTTTTATGTATAATAGTATACTACTATAATTTTGAGCATGTCCATGATAGTTAGGCAGATAGACAAAAACACAGTGGAGATAATATAAACATAAGCAATATGCATTGTAAACATTTATGCAGCACCAAATATGATAGGAACTTCAAGTTTCTATGGTTTGATATTGGCCGTGAGTCAACAAAGTTACAAGAGCCTTTGGTTCTAATTCCCTCTCCTTTTCCAAGTACAAACTGTATTCCTTAAAGTTCTTTTACTCGGCAAGATAAACGGGATTTCAATAATTTAAGGTAAACTCAAATAGATGCTAGTTCAAATAAGTAAATCTTACTAAAACTTCAAATATTTATTACTACCAACATTATTCTGTGGTAACAAGCCGACAGTCTGATGCGAGGAATGGAATTGGCTCATGTCATATTACTCAGACCGTGTTCTGATCCCCACCTTATCAGACAAAAAAAGCAAAAAGGATGAACACTCCACTTCTACATTCAAATGACCACAGCACGTTTTTTCCTAAAAAACAGAAGTTTATCCTATTGCAATGGCCCTGTAAAAATATCAGATCTTACATTTTATTTCTTAAGGTAATTGACCTTTTATGTCCTAAGCAAACAACAAATCTTATTCTCCTCTTTGGTATTTGCAGGTTCACGTGTCAAAGTCATTGCAGGTACTACTTCAATCCAAACTATTCTTTTGTTCAAGCAAAAGAAGGAAATAAACTACTTATCTGCTACACAGAAATAATTATCGCTCTTACATTCTCACATAGCCAATAATCACTGAAGCGATGACTTCCAATCCTAATGAATATGCTAATTTCCAGCCACATCGTCGGCAGCTGCATTTGTTGTTCTTGTTTTGGTGGTAGCCACTGCTATTTATCTTTCACTGAAGACAAGATACAACAAAGATATACATTTGAAAGTCAAAATGTTTCTCAAGACGTATGGCACATCAAAACCCACAAGGTACACTTTCTCCGATGTTAAGAAGATAACAAGACGGTTCAAGGATAAATTAGGACATGGTGGATTTCAAAGTGTGTACAAAGGCGAGCTACCAAATGGAGTTCCTGTGGTGATCAAGATGCTAGAAAACTCTAATGGAGAGGAACATGAATTCATCAATGAAGTTGTGACTATTGGGAGAATCCACCATGCAAACATTGTCCGTCTCCTTGGATTTTGCTCGGAGGGGACAAGAAGGGCTATTATTTATGAATTCATGCCCAAAGATTCATTGGAGAAATATATATTCTCGGGTAAATCTAGTATTTCTCGAGAGCACCTAGTACCACACAAAATGCTGGATATTGTGCTAGGCATTGCAAGAGGAATGGAGTACCTCCATCAAGGGTGCAATCAACGCATCCTCCACTTTGGCATCAAGCCTCACAATATCTTACTGGACTACAACTTCAATCCACACTCAAGGACATCATGACCACCTGTGTCATTCTACACAATATGATCATTGAGGATGAGAGGGGTTTGAACTTATCCTTTTTCTTTGATAATGTTGACACCCGGGTCAAACCTGCAAGAAATCCAGATACTGTGCGAGCTTTCCTTGAAACATACCGTCTAATTAAGAATGACAAGGATGCGAAACAGCTCCAGGAAGATCTTGTTCGCCACCATTGGCAAAGGCACGGCAACTAGGATTTATTTGTGTTTCCAACCATTTGTTGTTTGCTTCATTTGTCGTTGCACCATTTGATTCATATTGTTCGAAAACATCTGTGACGTTATGTTGGCCGCACAGCAGGGCCCCTCGCTGCACCCAGGTCCTCCCCTGACCTGTATTGGCAGGAACTCAATGGGTACGTTGAAGCCCCGGTATAAGGAGATGTCGAAAAACTGTTCTCATAGTGGTTGAGCGAGAACTCCGCATACTTGATGGGCGGTGTACCATAGCTCGAGCAGGCGAGCAAGCTATCGCAGTCGCCTGTCTGGCACGACCTGTTGCCTTTGCCATCAAATGAGCATATCGGGCATGCCCACACACGCCCTTCAGTGTCAGATGTCAGGTTGAGCTGGAGAGTCAGGAAGATACACATAACTTCCACTAGATGACAAGAGGACTCCTCGTGGATGAAATGGTAATGGATGGCAAGAGGTCTAGATCAGTGTACTTCTCCAATATATATGTTTCTAAAATATTCAAAGGTCTACAGTCAATGTCCCACCTAACCCCACCGCTATCCTCCACTGTAAACATTTTAACTTGCTTGTGGGTCCTGTTTAACTTTTACTAGTGTATTTCAACTCAGTGTGAATGTCTTTGCATTATATGCAAACTCTTGATAAATGATATATTTTCCTATATCAATTAGGTGCAAGTGTATGGTCATATACTACCTTTGTTCCAAAATATAAGCCTTTTAGCAGTTCACTTTGAACTGCTAGGGAGGCTTACATTATAGAACGGAGGTAGTAGTAATAAAGGTGTTGTCACAAACTCACAATATCAGATTATAAAGCCTGCTACAACTGAGCATAACTTTTACAAGACACAGCTTTGTTCATTCCTGACTTAATGTATGCTTTTGTTGCGACACTGAGATTACCTACAAATCTGGAGTACGGAGACCATAATCTGGAGTGGAGATACTGTGGAACGAGACCATGGAAGCAAAACCAGCTATAGGGACAATTTTTAAACATGCTGTTGGTTTCAACTTTTCAACTACAATAATTGGAAACAGATCTGCGTTTCACAGATAACTAGAAAAAACAATAAAACCGAAATGAACTGAAGATAAAGGGCTTCAGATTGCAGTAATTTGAAAAAAAATACATCAGATGGCTTGTGCTTTGGTGGGCCCCTTGCGTCAGCCGATGCGCCTCTGAAATATGTTGTCTTGCATCGGTTCGATGCTTCTCCTTCAGGGCCTGGGGCAGGTACAGGTCCGTGATATCACTCACCCCCCCCCCCCCCCCCCCCCCCCGAGTGATGCCGGAAAGGCTTTGACGACAGAGAAGATCGGCTCCCAAGTCGCACATTGCGTCGGTAGCCCAGACCCACTTGCAGCACCAGCTTGCGCCCCTGTCGAATTGTCCTGTCTGCACAAATAGCAATCGGCTGGACCAGAACAAAGGCCAGCATGTAAGCAGGAAGCTCCAAACACACCTGGTCTTTCTCCTTGATCGCCCTCTTCAGCTATTAGATGTGACTAGTTGAATACCCGTGCGTTGCTACGACACCTGTTTTCTTGTAGTTTTTCAATACAGTACATGCAAAAGTTCAACGGCATGAATACAACCACAAGATATTCTGAGAGACCATAAGACCCTATCGCGTTTGAAGTATATTTAGACAACTGATATAATTAACATCGTTTGAATATGAAATAAGCACTCGACTAATTTTTAATCAACTAATTTCTACTCCTTGATGCTCCTTAGATATTGCCATAAAACATGAGAGCTGCATTCTCATGATACTTGAGCAAGTGTACCAAAAACTTCTTCCGCAACTCATTCCCATTCAGCATCACAATACTTGTTATTAGCATACCCACCGCACATATTGGATGGACTAATTCTTTGCCATTCCATGAGATCATAATGTAAAAAACAAAATGACCAGACGCATTCCTATCGATGAATGACTCATCATTATGTTGAATAGTAAAAAGTGAGTAATTTATTTGAGTTCATGTTTAGAGATATTCCCTATGTCTAGACTTTTTGAAATATCAACCGGTGATCTACGTGGCCAGACAAATATATCGGCATCCCAGCCAGGTTGTGCTAATGCTAGTGCATCTCTTAGGTAGATTGCAATTCTTAGCAACTTCAATTCCAAGTTGTGAGAACGAAGCGGTTTACAATTCTTAGTTGAAAGCCCGTGTGTTGCCACGGTACTTAAATTTCATTTGTCACGATACATGTAGAAATGATGCATTTGCAAATTCACATGCATAGAAAATATAGATATATACTATATATATATTCTAAGAAACATCAAGATGCACTTGTGGTGGTAGCCATTGCCACTACCCCTGGTCGACGTTATACACAGTCGTTCTTTCGAGACATGTACTATTTTGAATCACATATGATTAGATGCAAGTAACTGCTAAACTTACCTTTTGAATCACATATGATTGGGTAGCCCTCTCACAAGATCACCTATCCTTGACCATGAAATTGTTCAGACATGTTAGATACTCCCCCGTCCTGAAAAGGATGTCGCAACTTTGTCTAAATTTAGATGTACCTAGGAACTATTTTGTATATATAGATACATCTGAATTTGGACAAATTTTCGATATCCTTTCCAGGACGAGGGAGTATATATGTTCTTTTTACTCTATTACCATTGGAATTGTTCTTCATTTCTTGTTAAATGCTCAATGCATACCTTGAATTTCTCCGAAGCCCAGAGGAACATGATGCATTAAATGATAACAATAGTTCTTTCTTTCAACAGGGAAATAGTATTGATCTATTACAACATGCACTCCGACACATTTGAAACTAAGTTACATCTGGGTTTGGACAAGCTATATTAGTAAAACATTGGTAGTACTGGATTACCTGGCAATGGGCAAGTTGGTACAAGATCCATCTACTTCCGACAGAAGCAACTCCATTACATGGTCATTCTTGTATACTTGGGAGCTTTATAGTTGTACCTGCAAGTTATGAAAGACAGAGGCCAATGCTGGATCAAAGCATACCATAGCAAAAAGATCAGGAAGCATTCCTCCTTGCACATAGGCCATAGCAGTAGGCTTTCTCTTTATGGAATTCATGGTAAAGCACACAATCCCATACAGGACACCTTTCTTGTGAAATGTGATAACATCCTTTCCTGTGAATTAAGAATAGGCACGCAAACGTGCTACCGTCATCCCAACAAATGTAAAAAATGCATCATGGAAGGTTTGAATCAAAAAAGAGAACATGTGATACCAAGTTCAAAGTGTTCAGATAGAGCGGGCCTCTGATATCATCATGCAGTGCACCTAGACGTTTGGGTAGGAATGCGACCACAACACCGGAGATCTCCCATGGCACTTCAACCCGCATAGCGTCGAATTCAGCGGCGACCTCGCTCCATGTTGCATCCCCAAGGAAGCAGAGTGAATAATAGGGATGCCCAAGCATCACAGTGGATTCCACACCGTCAGCGCATTTTTTAGCCCTAGACGTACACATGTCCAATGATGCTAAGAAGGACAACATTCTAGTTAATTCACTTCGAACCGTTGGCTGCATCCAGGACTGGACATCATGGCAACACAAGTCAATGGCAAACTTACCCTCAAAAAAAAGTCAATGGCAAACCATAATGCAAATTTAGCTTTATCAACCACGGAACCTAAGTGGAATAAACATTGTAGATTAATCTGTATAATATCCTAAGGCTATATGAAAAAATGTGCTGGTGTGGCACAATTCTATACTGATTGCCAACATGATGCCTTTA
Organism: Avena eriantha; assembly: GCA_910589775.1. Taxonomy (NCBI): domain Eukaryota; kingdom Viridiplantae; phylum Streptophyta; class Magnoliopsida; order Poales; family Poaceae; genus Avena; species Avena eriantha. The sequence goes on along the minus strand of OU342742.1, from coordinate 139,192,874 downwards.
TTCGCATCTCTAGCAACCTGACCACTGATGTATGATCTAAATCTTGTTTGAGGATGGTAGCTTACCAAACATGGCAACATTAAGACTGTGCTTGGTCATCCGATATGCCCTATCTAGCACGACAAAACAAAATAAATATCATCAGTCCATGAGAGATTTAGTGTCATCAAAATTTCTTTTCCAGATGGCCTTAAGAACCAAGTAATACCAAAAAGAGATAAGCATGTGTGCCTAACACTAAAAAAATAGATGCAACAGCAAGCTGCCTGATGATTTTCTAGAACAAGATTCATTTGTCCAAAACTAATTATATGATGCAATAGTGTATAGTGTATAGTGTTTTTAGTTCTCTGAATAAAGATCAATATGTAGAGAAAACAGATTTATCAATATGTAGCACGCACAACAGTCTAAAATTCAAGGGTATTTTAAAAGCCGAGAAAAGAACTTACCATTACCAGTTCAAGGGCGATTTATTCTTGTTTTCAATATTTCTGCTTCTTCACAACTGAACCCATACGGAGAATTGTACACAGAAAACATGGGAAAAAGCTTCCCGTTAATAGGACAAATATGAAGCCAGGAGAACTAATACTGGAAATTTTAGATGCTTATTTTAATAGGACAGAAACTGTACATCTGTAAAGACTATTTTTTAACCGAGTCCTTGCTGTGTGGAGAAGTTCACCAAGTACTAATCCAAACCGTTCAGTGAGAAGGCCAACAACAATCACCCTCTAGTTCTAAATTCATAAAACACCTTCATTGTTCTAGTTCCCATCGTATCCATGTGACAAACTAACAGTGTAAATACATGTTGGTTAAAGCTCTAGAATTAATCAAGATACTATAAGCATGTGTTGACCTGTAGCTCTATGTCAGTAATAAGGTGTCCAAAAATGTTGTCCAGGTTTAAAGATCTCTAGATCATTGCTAACTTTGTTGCTCCATCAGACTTCCTCAAGATCTTGTACCTTTACAATTTGATGAAGTGATGTCGGGCTTATACCCTGGTGGTATTTGCATATTAAATGGCATGTTTACTTGTATGTTTGTCAAAAGGATAAAAGAACTATAATAAAAGATAACTGGTAAGCTGAAACCATTTGTGTGTGTAGTTTACAGATTTTCATCCTATCATTTTAATGAAATATTTAATAGGCATAATGCAGTTTTGTCCTCTGTTGTAAATGTAAATTTTTTTTCTTGATTTCGAATTGCTAAACTACAGGTTGCAAAACTTGAACAAGAGAAACATTTTGTACAAATTAGAAACCACACATGCCTTTACTGAAGTACTAATTAGGGAACACACATTCAATGGCGTGCCGGTCACTTTGAATACTGCAAATTAGTTGTGTTATTTACCTTCTACATTTTCAATCTTCAGTTTCATACGCTGAAATGAGTTTATATTGTTCAAACATAGTGGGGGATGTTGCATGTCAAAGCAGCTATTCATATGGACCAAGGGATGTGATAATATTTCTATTGAAAGTAACACGGATTCTAGAGCCTATGGATGGTGTTGATATCTTGATAAACTACAGAACAAATGCTACTTTTGAACCATATATATGTACTGTGACAACTAAGTACTAACAAAAAGAGGCTACACATAATTATAAGATTTGCTCACTGTAGAATGAAACAACACATGTAGCATGTTCTTGTCTAGTAATCAGTGTATTATTTATTTTACATTCACACACACTTACTGGATAATATTACAGGTTATCAAATGAACTGATGATAAAATATTGCCATATCATATTCTTATAATTTATGAGGGAAGTATTACAGAAAGTGCGCTATTAGTTGCTCATCTAGGATCAAGTGCTAGTTACAAGTACACTTGCCATATGTTGATAGAAAATATTCTGGTTAAAGTGGATCCAAGCTAGACTGCTCACAGACTCAGAACAAATAGAGATTTTTTCTAAAATCCACATGTATTATGTCATCAAAAGAAGAATGACATTTTCATGATCTAGTTTGCTCTGCATTTCCTACCATTATATCATGTAGCTAATTTTAAAACTTGGATGATATATTCTCACACTAAAGCTTGTAATATAAGATGCTTGTAATAAGTAACAACAGACTTGATTTATCTACGGTATTTTACCTTCCTTCTTCACTAATGGTTGTTTCTCCGTAGGAATTTCCCGTTTCTTATTAGCAGCAGAAGCTACAAATCCTTTTTTTTTGAGAAATAGCTGCGATGCATTAATCAGAACCTAAGTCCAATACAATCTGGTTCACAATACTAGCAGGAGCAGCTCCATGCCACCGATTACACACTTTATTTACGGCAGCCTAACTTAGCTAGGATATGCGCCGCCTCATTGGCAGAACGCCTAACAGCTCGTACCAAGTGATCGCCAAAGCCTTTCAGCATGTTCTTTATCTCCTCAATGAGAGGCCCATGAACAGACCTATCTTGTCCTTCCCTGCACAATTTTGCCACCACTCCCGTACTGTCTGTCTCCAACACCAAATTCTGGACCTGAATTTCTTGCGCTACAATCAGACCCTTTCGACGTGCCAACAGTTCCGCATGCTCAGCATCTGCAACGTGGGGGAAAAATGGTTGGCCCCGCTCGCGAAGCTACCATGATGGTCCCGGATGACCACCCCACCTCCTCCATTACCTTCAGCTGAGCGGAAAGCACCATCGACATTCACTTTCATCCAGCCCTCCTCCGGACGAAGCCAGTGCTCCTTCAGTTTATTGGCTGGAGTAGAAGCAGAGATATGTACTGAGCGCCATTCTTCTAGTGCCACTTTCGCTCTTGTTGCAATTGTCTTTGGGTCCTCCATACATCTTGATTCCCGCGCATCATTCCTTGATAGCCACAGTTGGTAAATCAACATAAACTTCCAGTTTACCTGGTCCTCATCCGCTTTACCAATCCAGTCTAGAAGCCAGCCCTTTAGATCAGAATGGCAACGAAGCAGCTTCGGTGGCACAGGGGCAATGAAGCCCGTTTATTCCGCCAAGTAGTTCCATGCAGAGGCCGAGTGGGGACAGGACCAGAAACGGTGCACCAAGTCTTCATTTCTGCCACACGCTAGACAGTAAACTCTGTCTTTGATCTTCCGTCGAGAGAGTTCGGTGCCAACCGCTAGTCCGTTCTCCACAAGCCTCCACATGTGTACCTTGACCTTCCCAGGGACCTGCGCCGCCCGGAGTGCAAGACGTCCTCTGTGCGTATCGCAAGAACCTGACGACTCCGCTGCTCCTCTTGCCCACTTCTTTATTTGCACAGCTAGATGGTATGCGGATTTTAGTGAGAAAAGGCCAGACTTAGTGTGGTTCCATGCCAGGAAGTCATGAGCACCCGTCCTTCCCAGCGGAATGCATAAGATATCACGTACATCAGGTTCAGGTAGGAACTGCCGCAATTTATTTTCATCCCAGCCCATTCTGTTAGCCAGCAGAAATTCCTTCACATAATCAGGGGGATCCTCCATTAACCAACCCAACGGTTTTTGTGCACTAGGCCGAGGGATCCAATTATCCTCCCAGATTTTAATCTGGTTTCCATCTCCAATTCTCCAAATAAGCCCAGCCTTTAGCAGGTCTCGACCATGTAAAATACTTCGCCACGTGACAGACGCCCTCTTCGGACAGCTAGCATTGAGGAAGTCACCTGATTTGAAATATCTAGCTTTTAGCACCTTAGCACACAGCGAAGCAGGGTTCACGATCAGTCTCCACCCTTGCTTGGCAAGGAACGCTTGGTTAAAACATTCAAAATCTCTAAAACCCATTCCGCCACTGCGTTTGCTTTGACACATTCGCTTCCATGCGATCCAATGAACCTTCTTTTGACCATACGAATCTCCCCACCAAAAGTTTGAAGAGACCCTACTTAGATTTATACACTGTTTTTTGGTGAGTTGAAAGCAGCTCATCGTAAAGGCAGGCACAGCTTGCAACACAGATTTCACAAGCGTACTTCTACCTTCTTTTGACATTCCCTGACCTTTCCAACCTCTAACTTTCCCCCATGAACGGTCTGTGAGATATTTGAAGTAGCTTTCTTTTGATCGCCCTACTACCGTGGGCAGTCCCAGGTAGCGCTCAGATAAGGCTTCGCAATTAATCCCAATACTCAGTTTCAGCCTGTCCTTCAGGTCCCCATTGCAGCCCGGGCCAAAAAAGATAGAGGACTTTTGAAGGTTAACCTTTTGGCCCGAGCTCACTTCATAATCATGTAAAATTCTTCGCAATGTTTGCAAGCTTTGCTCCGAGGCCTCCAAAAAGACCACACTATCATCAGCAAAAAGAAGATGGGTGACATGTGGGCCCTCAGCACCAAACCGAACCCCCCTAATCAAATTCTCCGCTTGGGCCTCCTTCAGCAAAGCCGAGAAACCCTCCACGCAGAAGAGGAACAAATAAGGGCTCAAGGGGTCGCCCTGCCGAAGGCCTCTCGATGGTATAAAGGGGTCCGACAAGCCACCGTTTAGTTTAACTCTAAACCGTACTGAAGAGATACATCTCATCACCATTTGCACCCACTGATGTGCAAAACCCAATTTCAGCAGCATTTGCTCTAAGAAGATCCACTCAACCCGGTCATACGCCTTCATCATATCCAACTTTACCGCGCACAGGGGGTTTTCCTCTTTCTAGTCCTTATGGCGTGGGTGCACTCAGTAAGCCACAAGGACATTATCAGTGATAAGACGCTCGGGGACAAATGCACTTTGCTCCTCCGAGATAAGAATGGGGAGGATAACCTTCAAGCGATTTGCAATAACCTTAGATGCCACTTTATACAGGACGTTACAAAGGCTAATAGGCCGGAATTGAGTAAGAATTTCCGGCGAATTGACCTTCAGGATCAGGACCAGAATTGTGTCATTAAAGTCCAAAGGTCCGTCCCCTCCTGCTAGGAACTCCCGGACTGCTAGACACAGCTCCCCCTTGATTTCGGCCCAGTGTCGCTGGAAAAATAGTGCTGGTAACCCATCAGGCCCTGGAGATTTCGTTGCACCCATTTGAAACAGAGCTTTCTCAATTTCCTGGTCAGAGAAGGTTGCTGTCAACCTCTCGTTCATCTCTGGTGACACAAACTCCGTAATTCGATCCAAAATTCTCTCCATGTTTGCACCTTCTGATGAGTAAAGATTATGGTAGAAGGCCTGTGCCATTGCCCGCATCCCCTCGCCAGAGTCGCATCTGCTGCCATCCTCTCGCTGCAGGAAACGGATAGTGTTTTTGCGCCGCCTGTGCGACGCTCGGTTCTGAAAAAATTTGGTGTTCATGTCTCCCGCCTTTAGCCATTCCTGCCTTGAACGTTGTTTAAACATGATTTCCTCTCGCTCATACATTATATGTAAGTTCTTCTCAATTCCTCGAATCTCATCTGTCGAGTGCGAGACAAGAGCTTGTATCTTTGCTTCCTCAAGGCCAGCTCTAAGACGCTTAATCTCCTTCCGAACTGAACCAAACGTGCTATAACTCCAGCCCTGCAAATTACTAGAAACATCTTTCAGCCGGCTCCAGAGAGCTTGCAGGCCCGAGCCGTGATAACCAGTGTTAAACCATGCCTCATTGACAAAAGCATCATAATCTTCATGTTTAGTCCACGTCTCCTCAAACTTAAAACTCCGAGCGCTAGGCCGAGCACGCTGATCTGTGGCAACATGGATGAGAAGAGCCAAATGGTCAGATTCTTCAGTAGGGATGTGCTGAACACTCGTGTTTGCAAACAGATTTAAAAACGCATCATCTCCCACCGCTCTATCTAGCCTCGCCTGAACATTAGCCTGACCTTCCCGGTGATTGTCCCAGGTATATGGGTACCTAGAGAAACCTAGGTCTGTCAGACGGCAGTCCGCCAGACAATCTCTAAACCGGTCCATCTGCCCCTCACTTCTTATATTCTGCCCAAGTTGTTCGTCCTGAGAAGTGATCTCATTGAAATCACCTGCGCAGATCCACGGAAGATCGTCTTGAGCTCGAAGGTATCTCAAAGCATCCCATGTCTTCCCTCGAAGTTCAGTTCGAGGTTCACCATAAATTCCGGAAAATCTCCACGCACCATGCTCTGTAGTAATCTTTGCATCTATATAGTATTGACACCACGGACAGACTGAAACGTCCACGCCATCTCTCCACCACAGAGCCAACCCACCTTCTTTTCCTTTCCCCTCCACGCAGAGTCCATGCCGAAAACCCAAACTCCATTGTAGCCTCTCCATTATTTGTTTTTTTTGTTTTGTTTCGCACAAGAATACCACCGCGGGATTGTAGGACCGAATCAGGTCCCGCAATTCGCCCACAGCCGCAGCCAATCCCAAACCACGGCTGTTATGGGCCAAGAGATTCATTGTCCCCGGCGGCCCTGACTGTCAGGGTCCGCCGATGAGGAATTGTTTGCTTCAATTCGGTCGAAAACAGAGCTTGCCTTCTCTCCTCCACCCAGATTTTCCTCAAGTCTGTCAAAGACCGATGATGTACGCTGTCGTTTACCATCGTTCTCCTCACTTGGCACAGTCCCTGCCTGGCCAGATTTTGGTACCCATGCCTGTTTGGTCCGTCTCTTCCTGTTCTTAGGCGACGGTGGGGCAGTTTGTTTTCCTGCATCGCCATCTCCAGTTTTATTCCTTGGCCTTCTAGAGTAGGTACCTTGACGAGAGTACCTTGCCGGAGCAGCATCCTTCTGAAAATCATTTTGAGCAACCTGCTGAGCTTGGCGATCAGCTGCCCGAACCCTGTGGTTCTTAGGAGGGCTGTTCACCTCCTCAGTCTCCCTTCGGTAATCACCCCCGCCAGTGCGTGATGATCCCGAAGCCGTATGGTCTCTGAAAAGGTTCCTACAAGGAGGCAAATCACGGACTCTAGCCCTCTCTTGCGAGCCTGCCGCGGCATCGCCGGACCTGCTAGAAAAACTACCCGACGACATGGAAGGTTTTTGCGGACGAACTGATTTCTTTTTCTTCCCCGGTGAAGCTCTCAGCCACTCTCCCCACTGTTGGGAATCACTTTTCTCTGCTTGACACTTGCCATCAGGATGCACCAATATTCCACAATCAAAGCAAAAATGGGGAATCTTCTCATACTTCACCTCAAACCAGCTCCCCTCCATCTGTTCCTCAGACTCGCGGATGCGCACACCACGTACCAGCGGCTGATCAACATTAATAGCCACTCGGATACGCAATTCTTCCCCCCATGCAGTGCCATCCTTGTCCACATCTGCTGAGACAAACTCTCCAATCCATCCGTCAATGAGCTTGCCATATGCTGAATTCATCATATCCAGCGGTAGATCCAACACACGCACCCAAACTTCCATCTTATCAAAGACCATATCTGACGGCCGAATCGATCCATCAAACTCCCGGATTAGCAGAGGGTGGAAGTCAAACTGCCAGGGACCATTTTTAACCACGTGCTTCCAATCACCTTCTGAATTGAACCGGATCACAAACCTATTATCGCCGATCTCTTTGAATTGGGCCTGATGGTGAAGACCCCACGCCCTTTCCATTGCTCTCTCGAGCGCGTTAATGGCCAACTTCCTTGGGGTGAACGCCTTCCCCACCACTGCCCATCTAGGTTTAGGGATCAGAGATGGTTCCAAACCTTTGATGACGATGCCGGAGACCTCCTTCTCCGTTAACACCAGATCGCCGAGAATAGCAGAAAGCCCTACAGAAATCGCTTCATCTCCTTTTGCCGGCGAGATCGAGGTCGCCCGCTGCCGCGGAACCTCCTTCCCAGCCATGACTCAAGGGTAGGGGAACGATCAAGCCCACAACAGATACCTCCACGATGCCTCACAGAGAATCTGAGACGCGAGCACCTTGGTCACCCACGAGATCACGCCGTCGCAATCCGATGGGACCTGAAGAAACCACCCTCCGAGGAGATACCCTAGCCTGGAACGGATCGCCTCCCAATCGCCCTAGCGTAACTCTCGCTCGTGGTGGACCCGCCACTAACCAGAAGCTACAAATCCTAATAAAAAATCAAGAACCTGAAAAAGTAGAACATGAAAGAACTCGTGTCTGAGAAGTAGGCAAATTAGCACTAATTGGTTCAGACCACTTCAAGGAGAAAGAACCTTGCCATGTCAGTGAGAAAACAAAGTCGCAACTGTTACACACACTAAAGAGTTGCATCCACGACCAGCTTCGTGAGTGAGAGGCCGGGGATGTCGGGGAAGGCGGTGATCCAGGGTGCGGAAGACTAAGCTGACTGCTGCTGTTCTGGTCCACATGTTCTTGGTGCCGGACTCGAGAGAGGAATCGAGGATGTGAGACAATGAAGATGTGCAGCAATAGGAGAGTACAAGGAGACAGGGAGGGCTTTTGCCTTTTGTATTGGTTGTGGAGGTAACCATTAAAATAAGAAGCACATGCATCCTAGCTTATGCTTCTGCACCAATCTCTTTTGTCTGGACACATGAAAGGAAAACATTAAGAGATCAAAAAAAATTAGCAATAATTTTCAGTTAACTGTAGTAGATAATGCATGTACGAGCTATATAATTTGAATGTAAAGAAAAAATAAAAGTCTGGCCACATGCAAAACTTCTAGCTTGCAACCAATGCCATAATTTGTATCGTCTCATATAACATTCTCTCAAACTGGAATCCATCGTTTTTTAATAAACACTATTTCAATCCAAGAGACTCACGAATATCCTTGTTCGAACCAAGGTTCAGGCCCGGTTTGTTTTCCTTTTCCCAACTTCGAAAAATTGAATTCAATACTTTCAGGAAAATTAGAAAAAAAATACCTGCATATAGCCAACTATGGTTTCTAGCAGTGTGTAAATTTTTAGCTCAAAATACTTTATATTTTAGGCTCAGCAAAATGATAAAATCGTAAACAAAGACAAAACCTCCACTTCGGTGTACTGTGCACTGTTCACCGACGATAAAAAGTCAATTTGTTATTTTTACTGAGTCTAAAATAAAAAGTATTTTGAGCTGAAAATTTACACAAAGCTAGAAAACATAGTTGGCTACTTGCAGATATTTTTTCTCTGTTTTTGAAACTTTTGAATTCTAATTTTCAAAGTTCACAGCTCTCATGAGACTCGTCGCAATAATAATGGTAGCAAGGGCTAGTAATGACCTTGGAAACTTCATATGGGAAAAGCTAAACGAGAATATATTGATCAGCAAGCCATTCGATCGAATGGTATTGTGGTATTATGATAATACTGAGTGCCAATGAGCCAATCCTTCATACTCCAATACACATAAATGTGTTCCGAGCACGAACGGATCATTGACTAAGCAATATAAAAGGAAAATATCAGCTGCAAGAAGCCCACACACACCTAGAACAGCCAGATATGCACACAGTCAAACAATATGATGATATAGTAATAACTGACGACAATCGACTTATGAGTCATCTAGAGCAAATACATCAGGGCACTCTGAACTATATTCCTAAACATCGTATGGTCAACACCTCACCTGCACTGCCCGCATCGCGAAAGCCAGCCGCTATGCCCGATCCCTGACCAGCTTCAACAGGCAACCTGACAACAATCAAGGTAACTGCGAACCAAAAACAAGAAATCAAGATCAGTCCACAACCGGCGAAGTTGGAAGGAGCTACGACTGGAAATGGAATCTTGTATATTGGTGATGGGAGGAAAGCGGCGGCTGTTTTGCAGAGCTATGGTTCCTCGCCCCGACCAGGGCCTATGGCGGATTGTTGATCTGGAATTCTGGATGGAGAGTTGTCGTGGATGGAGCTTACAGGCGGTTGCCAGTTGACCATGGAGGATGGAAGGCGGCTCGCCTGGGATGGGGCGCACGGAGCTGACCGGCGGTTGCCATGGATTGACACGCACAGGATTGACCGGCAGTTGTGAGGCGGCACCGGGGGATTTGGTCGGTGTCGCGGTAGGGATTAAGGAATCAGCGCGGTGGCGTCGGGTGTTGCTGGCGGTGCTGCGCGGCGGAGCCGGGGGTCACGTGGTAGATCGACGGCAGCACAGCAGGAGGTCAGGCGGCGTACGCCTGCTTGGTTCGGGAGTGCGTGGATATTTCTTTTTCGCGTTCGTGGCCTAAGACGATGGATTGGTTTTCTCATGTACGTGGCAGTCACGGGAGAGGAATCGTGTCTACTTCCGTTTCTATTTCTTTATATACTCCGTTAAAGCTGTACGCATTTTGTTACGTGGTAACGGGAGGTTTTTTGCGGGCGGGGAGATTCGCGGGGAAGCAGCAGGACGTACCAACGAACTCGTCATCTTCCCTTTTAATAAGTAGCAGAGAATCATGGGATGAATACACGAGCCGGGCAGTAGCTGAAGCTTGTATGCCACCTTGCCAATGCGATGTCACACCAAGTAGGGCCCAAAGTATCGGAAGGCCAGCTTCTGCGACGAGCGCTCTGCCACTGATTAGTGGACATAGGGTTGGAGCCCGAGGCTCAGACCGGTTCTTGTCCGCACGTGACTTCAATTGTTGTTGTGCATGCAACAGGTGTTGTTTGATCACTGGAACCAGCGCCACGTGCTCCTTGAGCCAGACATCCGGGTCTTGATTCCCCGAGTCTCCTGGTACTGTGAGGCCAAATTGACGAGGGGTGCGGCCAAACATTACCTCAAATGGTGATCTTCCCAGCATTGCGGTAGCCACTGCCACCATTTGCAGGGACTGGCATGAATCATGCATGGCAAGTACGTCTCTAAGCATTGGTTAAGCCATTCGGTTTGCCCGTCAGTTTGAGAATGGTATGACGAGCTGAGATTGAGTGTCGGCCAATTTGAACATGTTCTGCCAAAATGAGCTGATGAAAATTTTGTCCCGGTTAGAGCATCTCTAGTGGATCGTCTATATGGACGTCTAAATGAATTTACACGATCGTGTGTCTAAAAAACGTTCCCAGCGGCTCGTCTATCAGGTCGTCTAAATTTAGATGTTGTGCACAATCTGCTACGCGTAGTCTATATTTGGACGATCCAGCCACGACGTCTATCCATCAAAATCAACCAACCGCTCGCTCCTGTGCACTCTCCCGCGAGCTCGCCATCGCCGATTTTGGCCGCAGCTGCGCCCCAATTAGCCAGATTCGTCGATTACCGCCGCCGCCGAGTCCCAAGTAGACGGATCCATCGATTCCTAGGGCGGACCTACCTTCACCGCCGCTCATGGGTGCAGGATGGAGGAGGCGGCAGAGGCGGCGCATGTGGTAGAGGACGGCGGCGATGTTGGGCAGCTGCGCCTGTGCAGTCCCACGGGAGCTGCGACAGTTTGGCTCTGGTTTGGTTCTAAGTAAAACGAGTTTTCGACCGGGTGCTCCTCCGTAATTAGTTCCGGTGGTGAGCCAAAGTACTCTCTGGATACCATGAGCATTTGTTTTTAGCCCAGCTGATTGATGCCTAGGTGTTAACGACAAGGTTTTGATGTATCTAAATAGCTAGTTTGTGCTCTTTTTTATGGATGATCAAATAATTTGCTCGAGCAGATGCAGCTTCTAATGTTGCTATTTATGTCAATATTTTGTACTGCTTTTCTGACTAGAGAGGATCGAGAGATAATTGAAGATTCCTGCTAATTATTGCTTGTTTTGATACATGCTTCCAATATTGTACTTGTTACTCACTTCGTCCAGAAACAAATGACTTGAGTTTGTCTAGATTCAAATTCGTATATATACACGAAAACGTGTTTAAATACATGCAAATCTAGACAAATGCAAGTCACTTGTTTTTGGATGGAAGGAGTACTTCATAATGCTAACTAAATATTGGTATTGGTGTCGATTATTGCCATTGAAAAATGTTGAACATAGTTATATGATACTATTAAAATATAGAAGAGAAAATATACACGTCCTATATATAGACGTTCCACTGAAAAACCAAAGAGGTGTAAAAAAGTATCTTTATACACGGCCGTCTATATGGTGATATAGACGCCCTGATTTAGACATTCCACTAGAGATGCTCTTAGAGATGAGTGCCTTGGGCATGCTATGTCTCCAATATACATGGTCCACAAACGATTGTGCCACTGTCCGTGCTGTGAATGGGTGTTTCAGGGGAATGAAATGACCATATTTGGAGAACTTGTCAATGATCACCAGAATCGTGTTGAATTTGTTTGATAACGGCAATCCTTCTACAAAGTCCAGACTCGTCGTGTGCCAGACATCTGGTGGAATGGGTAACGGCTATAGACGACCTGGCATCTTGATGCTTTCAATCTGCTGACACACTGTACATGACTGTACATAGTTTTGAATGTCGTTTTTCATCTTGGGACAGGAGAATAACTTCTTGATGCGTTGGTACGTGCCTAGAACGCCCGAATGCCCTCCAATGGTGCTAGTGTGTATTGCCAGCAGAACTGCTCTATGAGCTTCTATGTGTGTACCCAACCAGATGCTACCTTTGTATTTGATAACCCCATCTTGCAAGCAGTATCCTCTATCATTCTTGCCAGTTAACGCCAATTCTACTAGCAATTGCTTAGCCTGTGCATCATGATTGTACCCAGCAACCACAGTTTCTAGCCATTTGGACTGTATAGATGACACACTATAAGCTTTCGCTTCTTGATGTGTTCTTCTGGACAAATGCATCTGCAACTTTGTTTGTGATGCCCTTCGTGTACTGTATCTTATACTGAAATCCCAACAGTTTGAAGAATGCCTTCTGCTGCATGGGTGTATTGAATTTGTGTTCTCCTAAGTGAATCAAGCTCCTATGGTCTATGTGTATAGTGAATTGTTTGTGTTGTAAGTATGTTTTCCATTTATCCAGTGCAATTAAGATGGCCAAACACTCCTTGTCATACATGGAGAGTGTATGGTTTTTTCTTCCTAGTGCTTTGCTTAGATATGCCAGTGGGTGCCCTTGTTGCATGAGCACTGCCCCTATCCCAGTGGCACAAGTTCCAACACAAATTCTTTCTCAAAATCTTGCAAAGCCAAAACTGGTGAGTTGATCAATGCTTGCTTTAGAGTTTGGGAGGCATCTTCCACCAAAGGAGTCCATGTGAATTGCACATTTTTGCACAATAAATTTGTCAATGGTTTGCAAATAATTCCATAGTGCTTGATGAACTTTCAGTAATAGCTTGCTAATCCTAGGAAGCCTCTCAACTGTTTTGCATTGCTGGGAGTGGGCCAATGCTTTACTGTAGCAATATTAGATGGATTTGTGGAGACACCCGAGGCTCCAATTATGTGACCTTAATATTCGAAGGACTTCTTTGCAAAGGAGCATTTACTATTCTTGAGATATGGTTTGTTGTTTGTCAATAGTTGGAATAGAGCCTGTAGATTTTGTGTGTGTTCATCCAAGGTTTTGTTGAAGACCGGTATGTCATCCACAAATACTAGCACCATTTTCCTGATGAGGTGTGCAAATATAGTGTTCATGGTAGCCTGAAAGGTAGCTGGTGCACATGAAATCCCAAATGGCATCACCTTGAACTCATAGTGCCCACTGTGGGTTTTGAAAACAGTTTTCTGCTCATCTGCTAGCACCATTCTAGCACCATTCTGATCTGATGGTACCCCGAATGCAAATCCAATTTTGTGAAATATTTGGCTCCAGCTAATTCATCTAGCAATTTTTCAACAATTGGAATTGGGTATCTGTTCTTGACAGTAATATCATTCACGTGTCTGTAATCTACATAGAATCTCCATGTCCCATCTTTCTTTTTCACGAACAACACTAGAGAAGAAAAAGGGCTTTGACTAGGCTGGGTAATGCCTTGCCTGATCTTTTTTTTGGAAGGATCATATATTAATATCGCAAGATACCAATTACACCTAGCCTCCGCAACAATGCATTACCCTATTGGCATTGGAACTCAGTCATGATCGAAGAGATTTGATTTCGGTCTTTATAATTCTATTGCAGATTTGAAATAGTTATGGAACAAATATATCAAGAGCTCTAAACCAAGCACGCATGATGAAAGTGCAAATGCTATGACACGTCACGATCAAGAGCAAGAAGTGGGAGGAGGAGCAGGAAATAGCTCCAAACCAAGCACCGATGAAAATGCAAATGTTGGCCAACTGCAAGAAGGGGAAGGAGGGTCAGGTAATTCTGTGGCCACCGACACGGAACAAGTGTTAGACTCCGCCGAAGCCGAAGTGGAAGAGAATGTGGTGGTTCTAGCAGTTGAAGGTATAAATGATTTCATAGAGTATATTAAACTTGATCCAGGACTTCGCGTTCAAATTGATGAATTTGGTCCCAATGTTAGAGAAGATGTTAGATTTGCTTACTTAAAGAATGGTCCAACACAACCAAACTCAGCATAATTTTCCTTAAATAGAGACAAGCGATCCTTTCTACCTAAATGGTATAAGCAATATGATTGGTTGGAATATAGTGTGGACAAGGATAAGGCATATTGCTTCTGTTGCTATCTTTTCAAACATATTGGGCATGACAAATTTGGGCATGATGTCATCAAAAAATTGGAATATGATAATTGAAAAAATGCGACGGAAGCATTTCGTAAGCATGTTGGTGGGCCATGTAGCATCCATAATATTTTAAGGACAGCATGTGATGATTTTAAGAATCAAAAGGCTAGTGTGAAAAGCAAAGCTACAACTTATACCAGTGAGTCACTAGTAAAATATGAAACTCGTGTGGATACTTGTTTGGGTAAGTTATCTAGCATTACAAGGTGAACCATTCCGTGGACACGATGAATCCGCTTATTCTTTAAACAAAGGCAATTTCTTTAAATAGGGAAGTGAAGCTTGCATTTGATGAGTTGTGTCCTAAAAATGCCAAAATGACTAATTCAACTATTCAGAAATTTCTTTAGATTAGTTAATCTTTTTTGAAAAGTAAAAAGGGGCTGAGTAAACCTGTTTTTATTTTCTTCAAAACTCGTTCCCTCTTCCTCCGCGTGTAGAAAAGGGAGGAATAAATCAATCAAATTACGAGAAGCCTCATAAAGCGCTTCTTTAGGGGTTAAACTTCCATTACTCCATATTTCTAAAAAAAGTATCTCGTGTTTTTCATTTCCACTCCCACAAGAAAAAATACTATAATTCACATTTCGAACAGGCATGGATACAACATCTATAGGATAACTTCCATCTTGATAGTTCTTTCTGAGTTCTTTCTGATATCCACGATCTCTCTTTATCTGTAACTCAATACAACTGCTGCGCCTCAACGCATTTCGGGGAGAACCAGCTAGCCAAACATTGTGCGCAAGCAGTTACTAAATCCATCAAAGAAGAGATGGATGGTTGTCTTTTCTCTGTTCTTATTGATGAATCCCGTGATATATCTGTCAGAACAAATGGCTGTGGTTGTGAGGTATGTGTTGTACTATGTTAAGTACTTGTGTGCTTGTGTTTATTTCTTTTCTATGTAGTGTTATTCACCTTATTATATCATCTTCTTGTAGGTATGTGAACAAAGATGGTGACATTATTGAAAGATTTTTAGGTATTCAGCATGTCCCAAACACAACATCTCCAGCTTTAAAGAAGGCACTTTTGGAGATTTTCGCTAAGCACGGTCTTCTTATTGCAAGCCTACGAGGGCAAGGGTATGATGGAGCATCTAATATGAGAGGAGAATTTAATGGCCTTCGGAAATTAATCCATGATGAAAACCTAAATGCATTCTATGTTCATTGCTTTGCTCACAATTGCAGCTAATTGTGGTTGCTTTATTAAGATGTTGCAAAGGTCTTGAGAATTTCTTTGATGATGCAAAAGAGATTGCCAATCTCTCTAGTTCATCTTGTAGGAGGATGAATATATTGCTAGATAAGCACAAATAGATTCTTTTAGCTAAGATCAAGAATGATGAAATGTCCACATGAAGAGCGAAAAACCAAGAAACATCCTTGTGCCGACCTGGAGATACAAGATGGGGTTCTCACTACACAACCTTGTGTCGTATTGAATCAATGTGGGATGCAGTGATAGAAATTTTGGGCATTGTTGAGGATGATTCTCGTAATCCAACTAAGGCTGGAGGTTATGTTCATACAATGGAGACTTTTAACTTTGTGTTTATCATGAAGATGATGAAAAAACTACTTCGTATGACAAATGATGTATCTCTTCTATTGCAAAAGAAGGATCAGAATATTATTCAGGTATGTGATAATATTTAATGGTTCTACTTTCTCTATGTATATTCTATTGATCTAAACTTCTAATTTTATCATTTTAGGCAATATCTTTGGTTACAAATGTGAGAACACATTTGGCCAACTGGAGAAATCATGGTTGGGAGCCACTCTTGGAAGATGTAAACTCATTTTGCACTGAAAATGAGATCATAATCCCAAGTAGGGGTACCATGGTAACAAAATGGGGGAAAACAAGAAAAGCGTTGGGGATCGGCGCAGAAAACAAAAAATTTCCTACGAATGAAACCCCAAAAGTTGCCTAGGATCTATCTATGTAGTAATGCGGTAACGACCGATGCGTAGAGAATACATACCCTTGTAGACCGTACGCGGTTAACGTTCCGCGGGGAACATGGTTGATGTAGTCGTACTCGAAGCCGACCTCAAGGTCGCGAAGCTCCTCGCAGGTCACCCCTTGCTCCTTCTTGATCTTCATCATCTTCATCGTGCAACAGCTCCGGCTCACGACATTTAAGCGCCCCAGGTGTTGCACCTCGTGTCTTCGTACACATCCGGCGCATGATGATACCTCCGGCTCCCCGATCCCGCCGGGAGTGCGGAAGTTGATATCCGGCTAGGAATCCCTGCAGTGCAACGGCGTACTGCAGGTGTGCCTCGATCGCACAGCCCAGACTTGGGGCCATGGTCACAAGGTATAGAGAGAGGGAGGAGGAGAAAGTCAACCAAAGGACTTCTCAAGTTGTGTGTTGAATCCCACCCATGGGCACCCCTTTATATAGGGGGAGGGGGTGTGCCCTCCCCTTTGGGTTTCCCATGTGGGACTAAACAAGGGAGAGGGGGAGGCGCATGGGCCTCATGGGCCGCCGGCCAGGGGTGAACCCCACCCCGCGCACAGCCCTAGGCTGGCCGGGTGGGCCCCCTCAAGGCGCCTGGGCCTTGGCCCTTTGGCCCTTGGCCCTTCCCCCCTTCGGTTTTCCGTCATGGGCCCTATTTCCCTAGGAAGTTTGGCCCATTAGTGGAATAACCCTTCAAATTAGATTTTAATATTATATTTAATATTAATTACACTAATTAATATGTAAATACATATTATAAAATCCATCTTGACCCGAAACACCTTTCAGTTCCCTTTTGATTTGCTCCGAACGACTTCGGATCTTTCTTCAGAACATTTTTGGTCCTTTATTCTTTCTCCGAACAACTTCGGATCTCTCTGCGGAATGATTCCGGCTTTCTCTCTTTCTCTACTACGATTCTGTCTTACGAATGATCGCTCTCATCGTACCCTTAAGTGTATCCTCTCATGGCTCGGGAATGCTCTAGACATGATCTGTATCTATGATCAATAGAGGGACCAGGGATATCCATGTGACCCCTATGCATTCCTGAGGTCAATGTCGCTTGAACCGTCTAAATGTAGCATCCTCTTCCTTTTGTTTCTCGATACAACTTGTCCGAGATCCGATCATTGGTATCCCATACCTTGTTCAATCTTGTTCACAACAAGTTATGTTTTCTTGTTACCGCGATATTACATCCCCGTGACCTAGTCACATGTTGCAACATTTATAGATGTAATCTCACCAAGCCGGCCGTATGTATCTTTACCCGTCATGTGGGTGAACAAATCCCGGTCTTGCAGTCACATGTCATCTAGTGTTCCTTCGGAATACCCAACATACACCTTTATAGCCACCGCATTACCAGATGATGTTTGATGCAGTCAAAGCAGCCTAGGGAAACAGTGAGTAATATGAGCTCATGGTCTAAGGAGAAGGAGTCTAGGTATAGCTGTTGCAACAATGAACTGTATGACTTGATCGTGTTGCAATCCTTCAAGGAATGTCCAACCACATCATTCTCCAATGATATGATCTCGTTGTCAGTCGGCATAAATGCCCATGATCTTGAAACCCAGATCATCTTCGTGACCAACGAACTAGTATGAATAGAGGCTACTAGGGACTTTGTTGTTTCATACCACACTTGTACCAATGTTTCTACTTGGCACAGTTCGAGCACAATATGAAACTATTATAAACTAATTGAGATATGATAATAAAAACCTATTTCTTATTTGCCTCTAGGGCATATCTCCTTCAGTCTCCCACTTGCACTAGAGTACAAATAATCCAGCTCGCATTTTACTCGTACAAACCATATTCCATGTGCGTTTACATATCATGCATGCTCATGGGAAACGTCATGTCCATGTTCTGTTTTACCAGATCATTATGTCTTTTGCAAATCATTAATGTCTTCCTAATTTGACATTCACTCCATTATCTTATAATGGGTCGAAGTATTTGTTTGGCGACTGATGACCCACAAGTATAGGGGGTGTATCGCAGTATTTTCGAGCGAAGTTAAACCCAATTTATTGATTCGACACAAGGGGAGCCAAAGAATATTTATAACCTTAACAACTGAGTTGTCAATTCAGCTGCACCTGGAACCAATCATGCTCACATCAGTTTATCAGTAGCAACAGTTTTGTAGTAGGAATAGCAAAGTAACAATAGTAGTAAAGCAAAGACAGTAGTAACAAAAGCAGTAAACAGTGGGATTCGAGTGCGGTAGGCATAGGGATGGATGGACGGGCGTTGCATGGACAAGACAATTCACATAGCAATCAGAACATAGGGCAATTGCAGATAAATAAGATAAAGCATCCAAGTAATAGAAAATCCTAGGCATGTGTTCCATATATAGTCATACGTGCTCGCAATGAGAACTTGCACAACATCTTTTGTCCTGCCAGCCCGTTTGCAGCGGGGCCTCTAGGGAACTACTAGCAATAAAGGTGCTCCTTTTAATAGAGCACCGGAGCAAAGCATTAACACTCCGTGAACACATGTGATCCTCACATCAAAGCCTTTCCCTTCCGGTTATCCCGATTTCTGTCACTTCGGGGCCATAGGTTCCAGACAACGACGTGTGTATACAACTTGTAGATAAGACCAGAAACAATACTATCGTAATGAATCAATAATAAGTTCAGATCTGAAATCATGGCACTCGGGCCCTAGTGACAAGCATTAAGCACAACAAGTTGCAACAAAATCATAAAGCACTAATAAAAGATACTAGGCACCATGCCCTAACAATCTGATGCCATTACATGAACCATCTCATCCAATCCCTACCATCCCCATAGCTTACAGCGGGGGATTACTCACTCATAGATGGGGAAACATGTATGGTCGATGAAGATGATGGTGGAGATCGATGGAGATGGCTCTGGGGGCACTTCCCCGTCCCGGCAGGGTGCCGGAACAGAGACTTTCTGTCCCCCGAATCTCCCCTTCAGTGGCGGCGGCGCAGCGGAACTTTTCGTGGAAAAACATCGAACCCCCTGAGGTTTTTAGGTCAGAAGGCTTCTTATCGGCGAAGAGGGAGACCGAGGAGGTGCCTAGGGCCACCACACCATGCCTTGGTGCGGCCAGGCCCAACCCGCGCCTAAGAGTGGTGTGGCCAGCCCCTGGCCCTCCCTCGTCTCGTATTCTGGCTCCTGGAGTCTTCTAGAAAAATAGGCACTTTGGCTTTTGTCCCGTCCAATTCCGAGAATATTCATTTTCTGACTTTCCTGGAACCAAAAACAGCAGAAAACAGGTAGCTGGCACTGTGGCTCTTGTTAATAGGTTAGTCCAAGAAATCATATGAAAAGTACTCCAAAGTGTGGACAAAACACAAGAAAGTGTATAAAACCAAGCATGGAGCATCAAAAATTATAGATACATTTGCAATGTATCAACATCCCCAAGCTTAACTCCTGCTCGTCCTCGAGTAGGTAAGTGATAAAAAGAATAATTTTTTAGGTGACATGCACCATCAAAGACTTGATCAAAGTATTTTTAAAATATTCAAAGCTAGGATCATAGTACTTCAATCATAACATGAAATACAAAGTTCTAGCATAAGACGAAGAAACTATGATGCAACATGAAAAGGCACAAACAAAAGATTCATGAATAACAATGCTTTGCAAGACGTTTGTTTGTTGCACATAAAGAAAACATAACATAGTGGCATTCAGCTTGTCCCTCATAGAGTAGCAAATATAAATGCATAGGACACCTTCAAAGTTTACAAGAGTGACTAGATACAAATAGTTTAAAACAAGCAATATCAAGGTATGCATCAATCAAAAAGTCTTGGGACAATGCACATAGAACTAAGAATGGCCACTATGCTCTCAAGAAAGTGCTCATAGAATGTGTGGGGACTCAACAAGGAAATGAAAAGGTTTTGAATAGTTTGAAAGGCTTCCAAATGCTCAAAGTAAGGTACTCATTAGTTTTGAGCTCTCATTGCCCCTATCATAAGCATCTTTAATGTGGTTAAGGTGAAAGTGAGGTCCAATCTGAGTTATATGCTTGACAAACTATAAACTGAAAATCCCAAGTCCCTTGAGTACGAGGGCCGCTCCTCATGCTACTCAACTTTAGTTACCGGTAAGTTCTTGTCATCGTAAGTATGTGCGTATCATTGAGAACCGCCAACGGGGTACCCCTTGCCCGATGATACGGAAGAATCCCCATATCAAAATGACAAGGCAAGCAAACAATGAGTATCTCAGCAATATTCTTATTTACCATGGGAAAATGGTGCTTTTTTCTCTCTTTCCTCTTTTCATAAATCTCTTTTTCTTTTATTTTCTCAATAGCTATCTTTCTCTTTTTTTTATAAGAAGAATGCTTCATAGATATCATTATGGTTACGCTGCAGGTTTCCACCATATCAGCATGGATTAGACCAGCGGCCCAGGCGTTTCTCTAACACACATACATAACTCCATGGACTTACAAGCTCTCCTTTTATTTCACACGGACGACATCCGCAAACAAAAGAGCAAGGTATCAACTGGGTATATATTTATAAGTGTTGAAAGCGTTCCCCGTGACAGCACGGTTCTGCTAATCCCCAACCTATAATTAGCAAGCATATAACTTTCATGGAGAGTTCCCAATGGTTCAGGTTTATTAAGTGCAGGAAATAAAGTGTGCCATCAAGTTCGTGAGAGCTTTACTAACTAACTTTCTCAAAACAAGCAAACATTTTATTCGAAAGAAAACAAGACATATTGAATATGCACGGAAGTAGCAAATGATGCTAATAGGTAGGTATGGTGGACACTTTGGCAATATTTGGTTTACAGAGTTGGAAACTTGAGTAAAACATACTCAGTGAAAGTGAAGGCTAGCAATAGTAAGGTAGCGACAAACGAGAGAGCAATAATGGCCATAATCATGCAGAGCGACAAAACATCATTGATCAAAGCATAAAGTGATACTAAAAGTTGAAAACTAAAGGATCATAAAGGCTATGGTGACTTGAGATAGTCATAACATGGTGTGAGCATGTGCCAAGTCAACCCAAATAAAGCATCAAAGGAGAATATCACTATCCTATGCTTTAATATGCTAAAACAACGCATGATTCATCCAAGGCACATTAAGCAATCTCAATTGTTTATAAAAAGTCATGCTACAACAAATAATACTAAGCATAGAGCCAAAACAATATCAGGCATGGCATGACAAAGCATAGGCCACAGTCAAAAACAAGCTCTCCTTACCACTTAAGCATGAGCTTTCCTATTCTTTTCCAAACCAACCCAGACCAAACTATTTGAACACCAATACTTGAAAGAGGGGGTCCAACCAACTTATTCAGAAAACTAAGCAAACCAAGAAAACTTAAAAAACAAAACAAAAACAAAAAATAAGACGCTCCAAGAACAACACAACTATGCATGAAACAATAAAAATGAAGCGTTCGGAAGAAACTTGGGACTTTTATTGATGAAGAAGGGGATGCTTTGGGCATTCCCAAGCTTTGACGCTTGTACTTCTTGGATATTTCTTGGGATGACACGCGTGGCATCCCCAAGCTTGAGCTTTAGTCCATCCTTCATCTCATTACTCATTCCTTTCATACACCTGAAATTTTTCCTTCATACAAAACTTCACACAATCTCATTAGCAACATTAGTGCACTTAAGATAAATAAGTCTCAAGGTTCAGTTATAACACCAAATAATCTTCCATTAGAACACTATCTACTGTAGCACTTCCCTAAAAAAGCTCAATTCCCCAAAGGAACTCAAGAAGGAACTAACAAGAAGCAAATGCAGAAAATGGCAGAAATCTGTCAAAACAGACCAGCAGGTAAAGACGAATTTTTTCGAAGACCTTCTGTTGCTCAAATCAAAAAGTGTTAAACTAACCAAAGTTAGATAACAACCTGGGGAAGAATCACAAAAACTTACAGCTCAATCCGACGTACAGAGCTCTCTCAGGAATTTTTACGGTGAAGCACAGAAATCTGTTTCGGGACATCAACTTTCCCAATCATTACTTCTCTCTCATTAGAGGTTACTCTTGGCACAATAAGCAAATAAAAAGGATAAAGAGAGGTTATTACAGAGGTAATAACTTCCAAGACTCAACTAAAACTCTTGGGTTATCTCCCAACAAGTACTTTTCTTTAACGCCTTTAAGTTAGGCATAAGAAGCAAAAACTAAAATGGATAGAATAGAAGTAGGCGGAGATAATCATGGTGAAAACATTGTTTTGTTCAATAAAGTCCTTTTGTTAACAAGGTTGATCAGGTATTGTTACCAAAACAATTCCATATGAGACAAAAATTTGTATCCCACTAATGATTATGTTACCTCAACCTTGATAGCAATGGTCCCAATCATAATAGTTTCAAATTTTTCTCTTCGTATGGGACAATATATTTCTCCAACTTGAATGCCCTCAACATGTTCAATTAAATTCAAACCATAAGTCCTTTCAATATTCTTGAGGAAATAGACAATGTCTTCATTGAAGGTCACCTTCCCTTGATTACAATTAATAATAGCTCCTGTAGTATTTAAGAAAAGGTCTTCCAAGAATAATAGACATAATATCATCTTTAGGCATAAAAGTTTGAGAGGATGCTCTCATAAGAAATATGAGTTGAAGTAAAAGACAGCATCAAGGAGGAAATCCAAAACACATTTAAGTCTAACCCTCTTCCTATGCATAGGAATCGTGTATGCAAATAAATTCACAAAGAACAAAGTGACAAGCATAGGAAGATAAAACAAGAGTAATTTCAAAACTTTCAGCACATAGAGAGGTGTTTCAATACCATGAAAACTTCTACAACCATATTTTCCTCTCTCATAATAATTTTCAGTAGCCTCATGAATAAACTCAACAATATAACTATCACATAAAGCATGCTTTTCATGATCTACAAGCACTAGAGCTTCATCATAAACATTATCAAGAGAAACCTCAGGAACATAACAATCATTCTCCTTTAGTAAGAAAGGGGGACAATCAAATAATGTAAGGGATAAAGAGTTACTCTCATTAGAAGGTAGGCATGGTTAGCTAATCCATTCTTCCCCCTTTTGTTCATCACTCTCCTCCTCTTTTTCATCTAATGAGATTTCAGGTTCATCAATTTCTTCTTCCATAGGATCCTGCAAGGCATTAGTCTCTTCCATTTGTGGAAAGCATCTATTAAAATATTCAAGAATATAGCATTTTTCATCCTTGAAATTATCAAAGCAAAATTTAAGTATACCATACACCTCATATTTGTAAGGTGAATCATCAATATTTTCAAGCAAACTAGAAAGTTCGAAAGCACCCTTCCAAGCAATAAATTCTTCAATTTGTTCTGCATCATAAGTCATAAATTCCTTTAGCATAGGAAGATATGGTATCATTATCACTATACTCACATTGAAAAGGGAGGTGTTTATACCTCTTTCTGCAACAAGACTCATCACAACAATAAGTAACATTATAAGTAGAGCACATGTTCCTAGCAATGGTATACAATCTATCAATTTGTTCCCATAAGTGTTTCCCTTTTTGTGACAAGCGGTGTTCCTTATAATAATATTTTTGATTTTCTGTGAACCCACCTTGCCAATAAGTTTCAGTTTCAAAGAAACCAACCATTGACAACAAGCATGATAAAGCAAGACAATAATAGACCAACGAAAACAACAACTAGAGTAGGAACTAATTTTTTTGTATTTTTGATAAAGAAACAAGCAAACAAGGAGAAAGATAAACTTAGCCTGAACAATAGAGAATCCAAGTGAACTTTATAAATAAAGCTATGCTCCCCGGCAACGGCGCCAGAAAATAGTCTTGATGACCCACAAGTATAGGGGTGTATCGCAGTATTTTCGAGGGAAGTTAAACCCAATTTATTGATTCGACACAAGGGGAGCCAAAGAATATTTATAAGCCTTAACAACTGAGTTTTCGATTCAGCTGCACCTAGAAACAATCTTGCTCACAACAGTTTATCAGTAGAAACAGTTTTGTAGTAGGAATAGCAAAGTAACAACAGTAGTAAAGCAAAGACAGTAGTAACAAAAGCAGTAAACAGTGGGATTCGAGTGCGGTAGGCATAGGGATGGATGGACGGGCGTTGCATGGACAAGACAATTCACATAGCAATCAGAACATAGGGCAATTGCAGATAAATAAGATAAAGCATCCAAGTACTAGACAATCCTAGGCATGTGTTCCATATATAGTCATACGTGCTCGCAATGAGAACTTGCACAACATCCTTTGTCCTGCCAGCCCGTTTGCAGCGGGGCCTCTAGGGAACTACTAGCAATTAAGGTGCTCCTTTTAATAGAGCACCGGAGCAAAGCATTAACACTCCGTGAACACATGTGATCCTCACATCAAAGCCTTTCCCTTCCGGTTATCCCGATTTCTGTCACTTCGGGGCCATAGGTTCCGGACAACGATGTGTGTATACAACTTGTAGATAAGACTAGAAACAATACTATCGTAATGAATCAATAATAAGTTCAGATCTGAAATCATGGCACTCGGGCCCTAGTGACAAGCATTAAGCATAACAAGTTGCAACAAAGTCATAAAGCACTAATAAAAGATACTAGGCACCATGCCCTAACAATCTGATGCCATTACATGAACGATCTCATCCAATCCCTACCATCCCCATAGCCTGCAGCGGGGGATTACTCACTCATAGATGGGGGAAACATGGATGGTCGATGAAGATGATGGTGGAGATCGATGGAGATGGCTCCGGGGGCACTTCCCCGTCCCGCAGGGTGCCGGAACAGAGACTTTCTGTCCCCTGAATCTCCCCTTCGGTGGCGGCGGCACAGCAGAACTTTTCGTGGAAAAACATCGAACCCCCCGAGGTTTTTAGGTCAGAAGGCTTCTTATAGGCGAAGAGGGAGACCGAGGAGGTGCCTGGGGCCACCACACCATGCCCTGGCGCGGCCAGGCCCAACCCGTGCCTAGGGGTGGTGTGGCCAGCCCCTGGCCCTCCTCCGTCTCGTATTCTGGCTCCTGGAGTCTTCTGGAAAAATAGGCACTTTGGCTTTTGTCCCGTCCAATTCCGGGAATATTCATTTTCTTACTTTCCTGGAACCAAAAACAGCAGAAAACAGGCAACTGGCACTGTGGCTCTTGTCAATAGGTTAGTCCAAGAAATTATATGAAAAGTACTCCAAAGTGTGGACAAAACACAAGAACGTGGATAAAACCAAGCATGGAGCATCAAAAATTATAGATACATTTGCAATGTATCAGCGACAAAGTGAGACTTTTGTTTCTAGTGTTTATGTTGACGGTCGTTTTTCACTATTGTCATCTAAACTTCTAAACACACTTTGCTATCCTTTGTGTATATACTATAGTCATGGCAGTAGAACGAGGCCGGATTCTAGGAGCTTACAGTGACGTTAGATCAACCTCGAGGGCTTTCTCATGGGTACTGGGCCCTGGGACACATCATTCTACGTTAAAAGCGAATTAGCCCCGCCATAACATTATACATCACATCAGATGTAGCCTTTTATACTTCTATATCTATGTAGATCCTAGTGCATGGAATGCAACTATGCCCCTTACATTTCTTCTTGCTACTTAAGTACAAACTCAATTTTGGTTTAGTGATCAACTCAGGAATCACTTAAAGACATGTTCTTACAGTTAAGAGCTAGTCCTTCCAACCAGAACCTTGGGTCACATTATGTCGAGTATACAACATGGTTATATAGAAGAACCTATGGCTGAGGCATAGGAGATGCAACGCATCTCTTTCTTTCAACCACAGTTGTAATACTCAATGCTTCATATAATAAGAACTTCTTTCTTATCTTGTTCCATTCTGAGCTTCTTCAGAATCTTGTCTTAGGACATTCCGAACAACTTTCAGAATCAAGTCCAAGAAACATTCGACATTCAGTGTTTATTAAACTCACCAATCTATCTCGATAGATCTTATTGTTTAATAACTTCAACTTCATCCTTATTTATCTAACTTAAATATTATAAACACCAATCACATCATTCACATATGTTGTCCACATATTCCAGAATGATTTCACGCTCCCACTCAAATATGACATTCATGTTTGAGATCCAGGGATTTCACTTAGCTCCCACTCAAAATATGTCAGCTACATATTATGAATTAGCCAAGCTGATTTGCTCCCACTCAAATCTAGGTCCTCTCGATAATCTTGGAGATTCCAAAATTCTTTGATCATCATCAATTTGAGAATTCCAATTGCGAGACTTCAATATCCATATATTTCTAGTGTAAATCCAAAAGACTTAAGCATCACTACTATTTGTAGTCAACTCCTTGAATTTGTCCAAACTTGTGACAAATCGAGCTTTTTGTCATTCATTAAGTTTCATTTCCTTCTTATGACTTTGCAGTCATTCAGAAATATCAAGTAAACTTCTTTACTTTGATAAGATCAAGTAACATGTTACTTTGCAATCTTAAATGTAACTTAATATAGGATTTTATGACTCCTAGTCATTTCTCGCACTCAGGTCCATCACACTTCTTTGTAATTCGTAGGTATGTCTTGTTCAAAACATGACAAGTGAATCAATAATATAATTCCACAAACTTGTAGAATATATAGATGAATCCCACTTTCTTTAGTAAAAGTATTCATTGAAACTTTATGATCATTATCATTGGTTTCTCCGCTATTTGTAGAGTTTGGTTTCACGAAACAAATTCCGCTGCGCCTACTCAACAATTTTGAGGTAAGGTCAAATACCTTGTTTTGATCTTTTACTTTCTTCCACCTGTATCTTCATCAAGACACGTCAACTTTGGACAATAACTGGTTTTCCTCTTTCGTGGAAGATGCATTCATAGCTTCCTAAGAATGCTCTACAAAGACTTGTTTATTCGCCACGATTTCGACTTGTCGAAATCTCCAGAAACTCGAACTTGCCATAACACTTATGGTGTTGTTTCCACGAATCTTTTAGATGTTCCTTTGTATTTCAAATGAGTGTTTGCTTATTTTGATCTTTAACTCTAAACGACTACTATAACCCTAGTAAGAGATAATATGTATCTAATACAAAATGATTATGATGTTTGGATACTTCAACCAAGTTTGAATTCGTCCAATTATCATAATTTATGAAACATCTTTCACATTTTCCTTTTATGCTAAACTTAACTTGAATACTTTTATGATGTTTGGACACTTCCAACCCTGGTAAGAGACTTCATATTCTTGTTAATTCAATATCCCATTTAGTTATGAACTCATTTGAACAATTCAAATCATTTCAAACTTCATGTTTCATTAAGTAAATACACTTATTCACTCAGGTACACAATAAATGATTTCCACTACTTGTTGAAAATATGATACATCACTATGTATAAGATTCAACATTTCTTCGCATATCACCGTTTTACCAGAATGCGGAGTTTTAGTCATTCTGCCCAAGAGGCATGGTTTTGCAAAATATCTAGATTAAGCATCTAGGACCTTAAAGAACCTACAATAACCAAAATGACTTAAACTATAGTGTCTTTTCATTATTATACTTTGGATATCTTTTAGCATTCTAATCCTTTATAAATGTTTAAACTATTATCATAAACATAGTGATGAGAATAACTTATTTGTAATTGTAATGTGACCATAAGGTATTGTTCATAAGAATAGTACAAACTGGTTTGTAACTTGTTCATATGAATAATCGTCTCGCCAAAAGCAAGACACACAAATTGGGATTACAAATTTATATTCAAGTCCACTAATCTAAATGATAAACTATGAGGGAAGAGGTGATGTCGGCCATCAACTGTTTTGCTTGCCGTCATCAAGTCACGCTGCCTCAAAACTAGCAATTCTCAAGCAGATCATCCTGTTTTCACAAAACGGGACAAGTATCAAATACTTTGCAAACTGCAATGAGTTCTGCAAGAACCACATTTATAATTTGTATATCTAACATATACTTTTTCATCATCCATGACCTCCTTTTTGCAATCAAGCCCTACTAAGAGTTCTTAACTCTAATGCAAGATCGCTGAGTGTTTTCCCAAATAGTCTCTTTTCATCCATGATGGAGGAAAACCCATCCAATGGCTCATACACTATGTGCCATATTCTGTAGAATACAAAATGCAGCCCAATTCTCCATCGAATGGAGGATGGCTTATTGGATGATTATGGAGAAAACACAAACATTCCGGAGTCATCAAATTATCTCCTAATGGTTATCGTATCAAGAAGAGAAGATCACCTTTTACGAGGATATCCCTCAGGCGTGGGTATTAATCTAAGAAGTTGGACCCTTTTGCTAAGTTCCATATTAAGCAATATATTCCCATGGTCACAAAGGACCTCAATGGGATAGGCTAAGATCTACTAAGATATTTGCAAATGGACATCTAGACTAAGTTTATAATTAGAGATCAATTTATAATTGGTCTTGTTGGGTCCGCAGCATAGAAAATAAAAAATTTCCTACGGTGTGAACTACACGCCAAGATCTATCTACTAGGTACAAAGCAACGGGTGGACATACATCCAATGAGAACTTACCCTTGAAGACAACGAGTTTTGTTAACAAGTAGGAACTCGTGGTTGATGTAGTCATACACTTGCCGGTCTCAAGATCGTGAGGAAGTCCAGCAGGTCCGGCTCCAGCACGTCCATCTGATCCAGCTCCAGCACCACCAAGTCCAGCACCGCAAAGCAGCGGTGCATCCGTGATCGCACACACGTCCGGTACCCCGACAACCTCCGTCCCTCGCTCCAGCAAAGCAGCGGAAGTAGCAACTCCTTTCTAGATAAAGCCACCGAGAACATGTATCTCGCTAATCCGAGACCATGGGGGAATAATACTAGAGGGGGAGAGAGATCCTTCACAAGGAGGTGTGTTTGAGAAGTGAGGAGAGGGTGGCCTTTTATAGGAGGAGGGGATGCCCCTCCTTCATGTCCGGTGCATGGAGGAGGTGTCTCTTCACCTCCTCTATTCATGTGGTGGTAACCCCTCCACATTAAAATGCCTCTTCACATTCCCTTTTAAAGTCTCCACTTTAAATGCATTAAATTTCTCCAAATTTAATGCTCTCTCATTTAATAAAACTCTTATATTTTTTATTCAGAATTTTGTTAATTACTTTAATTAACAAACATTCACATAAAACCCCCTTCAACATTTCAATATTACATGCAGAACCAATTTCAGCAATTTCACCCGAAACAGTTTCGGTATCTATTGAAATAATTCCAGCGCTTTCTTAAATCTTTATCTGAAACATATTTTCTCCAAATGGTGTCGGTATCCCTTAAGTGTGTCACCCTACGGTTCGCGAATAATGCAGACATGATCGAGACCCCTCTCCGATCAATAATCAGCAGCGGGACATGGAGATCCGTACTGACTCCTACACATTCAACGATGACTTCTGTGATCGTGAGAACCTTTAACGCTAGTAACTAAATCCCTTTGTCTCGCGATATATTACATGTCCGAGATTCGATCATCGGTATCTCCATACCTAGTTTGATCTCGTTACCGACATGCACTCTTTTCTCGTTCCTGTGATATAACATTCTAGTGATCACATCACTTGCTTGCAAGTTATCTTAATGTGATATCACCGAGAGGGCCCAGAGTATATCTATCCGTCATCGGGATTGAAAAATTCCACTCTTGATCCATGAGCCTCAACATAACACCTTTGTAGCACTGAACCCACCTTTATAGTCACCCTGTTATGGTGTGAAGTTTGGTGTTATCAAGATACTTTTCTGGTGTTAGCAATACATGATCTCATGGTCTAAGGACAAAGATTACTTCGTATGATGTTATAGCAATATAAACATAATGAATTGATCGTAATGCTATACTTCGGATGAATGTTCATCACATCATTCCACCAATGTTGTGACCTTGTTATTAACAACATCCAATGTCCATGATCAGGAAACCTTGATCATCTTGTTAATCAACGAGCTAGTCTATAAGAGAGGCATAACTAGGAACCCTTTTTGTTTATTAAACACACATGTATTGACGTTTCCGATCAATACAATTATAGAATGCAAAATAAACATTTATCATAAACATGGAATAAGATAATAACCACTTTATTATTGCCTCTCGGGCATATTCCCTTCAGGTCTCCACTAAAACGGTCATCCCCTGGAAGATTTTAGTGATTGCATGATCCCTATCCTCTGCACCTCCCCCGATCATCACGGCCATCAGTGCATTATCAAAGGTAGACATTCAACAATGCCAATCACATCATCCATGTGACTCATGCTCGATCTTTCGATCTCTTGTGTTCCGAGGCCATGCTTCTATGGCGTGCTAGGCTCGCCAAATCTAACTTGTGTGTATTCACTGTGCAACATGGCTTACACCCACTGTATGCGAACGTAGATATGTCTGACCCCCGATCATCACGGCCGGTCTCATACCGAAGAACTTTCTTGGTGGTGCACACACAAGGGGAACACGGAACATTGGAATTCTATAGGGATTATCTTATTTGCTACCGTTGAGTATCTAAATACTAGCACACAATAAGATGTAAAACTGGTATCAACATCATATGTATAATGTGATATGATATGGTCTTCTTGCGCCTTGATCTCCATCGAGCGCTCCAGCATGATCTCCATCGTGCCCTTGGTTTGACGCCAAGTCCACGATGCCTCCACCAGGTCGTCCATCGGAACGATGACTATTACTATACTACTTAGTAACAGAAAAGTAAACTACTTTACCTTCGTAACGACCATTGCCATATCATAATCACATGCCCCTGCAAAATAAAGTTAGACGCCTCTACTTTATCTATTGCAAGTTCTACGTGGTTGTTAGGGCTTTCGCACTAGAACCGTTTCTAAACTACGAACTTTCCAACCACACCATGGATCCAAGAGTTGTCTCTATTACACCCCTTTCAAGGCCCTCTGTTGTAAATGCTATATCAACTATCGAATGAGAGACAAACACCCGCTAGCCACTTATACGGTACAAGCCGTATGTTGAGCGTGGAACCAGTCTCGCGTACGAATACGCGTAAGGTCGGTCCGGGCCGCTTCATCAAACAATACCGCGATATAAACAAGTACACGTTAGAGGGTAACAACTAAGGGATCAATGCCCGCACAATACTTGTGCGTACTGGCCGTACAGCACTCCTACGCATAGATCGGCTCTGATACCACTGTTGGGGATCGGCGCAGAAAACAAAAAATTTCCTATGAATGAAACCCCGAAACTTGCCTAGGATCTATCTATGTAGTAATGCGGTAACGACCGATGCGTAGAGAATACATACCCTTGTAGACCGTACGCGGTTAACGTTCCGCGGGGAACATGGTTGATGTAGTCGTACTCGAAGCCGACCTCAAGGTCGCGAAGCTCCTCGCAGGTCACCCCTTGCTCCTTCTTGATCTTCATCATCTTCATCGTGCAACAGCTCCGGCTCACGACATTTAAGCGCCCCAGGTGTTGCACCTCGTGTCTTCGTACACATCCGGTGCATGATGATACCTCCGGCTCCCCGATCCCGCCGGGAGTGCGGAAGTTGATATCCGGCTAGGAATCCCTGCAGTGCAACGGCGTACTGCAGGTGTGCCTCGATCGCACAGCCCAGACTTGGGGCCATGGTCACAAGGTATAGAGAGAGGGAGGAGGAGAAAGTCAACCAAAGGACTTCTCAAGTTGTGTGTTGAATCCCACCCATGGGCACCCCTTTATATAGGGGGAGGGGGTGTGCCCTCCCCTTTGGGTTTCCCATGTGGGACTAAACAAGGGAGAGGGGGGAGGCGCATGGGCCTCATGGGCCGCCGGCCAGGGGTGAACCCCACCCCGCGCACAGCCCTAGGCTGGCCGGGTGGGCCCCCTCAAGGCGCCTGGGCCTTGGCCCTTTGGCCCTTGGCCCTTCCCCCCTTCGGTTTTCCGTCATGGGCCCTATTTCCCTAGGAAGTTTGGCCCATTAGTGGAATAACCCTTCAAATTAGATTTTAATATTATATTTAATATTAATTACACTAATTAATATGTAAATACATATTATAAAATCCATCTTGACCCGAAACACCTTTCAGTTCCCTTTTGATTTGCTCCGAACGACTTCGGATCTTTCTTCAGAACATTTTTGGTCCTTTATTCTTTCTCCGAACAACTTCGGATCTCTTTGCGGAATGATTCCGGCTTTCTCTCTTTCTCTACTACGATTCTGTCTTACGAATGATCGCTCTCATCGTACCCTTAAGTGTATCCTCTCATGGCTCGGGAATGCTCTGGACATGATATGTATCTATGATCAATAGAGGGACCAGGGATATCCATGTGACCCCTATGCATTCCTGATGACAATGTCGCTTGAACCGTCTAAATGTAGCATCCTCTTCCTTTTGTTTCTTGATACAACTTGTCCGAGATCCGATCATTGGTATCCCATACCTTGTTCAATCTCGTTCACAACAAGTTATGTTTTCTTGTTACCGCGATATTACATCCCCGTGATCTAGTCACATGTTGCAACATTTATAGATGTAATCTCACCAAGCCGGCCGTATGTATCTTTACCCGTCATGTGGGTGAACAAATCCCGGTCTTGCAGTCACATGTCATCTACTGTTCCTTCGGAATACCCAACATACACCTTTATAGCCACCACATTACCAGATGACGTTTGATGCAGTCAAAGCAGCCTAGGGAAACAGTGAGTAATATGAGCTCACGGTCTAAGGAGAAGGAGTCTAGGTATAGCTGTTGCAACAATGAACTATATGACTTGATCGTGTTGCAATCCTTCGAGGAATGTCCAACCACATCATTCTCCAATGATATGATCTCGTTGTCAGTCGACATAAATGCCCATGATCTTGAAACCCAGATCATCTTCGTGACCAACAAACTAGTATGAATAGAGGCTACTAGGGACTTTGTTGTTTCATACCACACCTGTACCAATGTTTCTACTTGGCACAGTTCTAGCACAATATGAAACTATTATAAACTAATTGAGATATGATAATAAAAACCTATTTCTTATTTGCCTCTAGGGCATATCTCCTTCAAAAAGGGGGAAGATACACGGTCACCACTGATCATTTTTATCATGTTGACACCTTCTATGTTGCTATAGACTCCATTATCACAGAGTTTGATCATCGCTTCAATGAGGCATCTTCAGAGGTTCTTCTGAACTTTTCTTGTCTTGATCCAACAAACTCATTTGCTAGGTTCAATGTGAATAAGCTTGCTCTACTTACAGAGATTTATCATGAGGATTTCTCTGATTATGAGCGTGAGCATATACAAGATACCCTTGAGTTCATTATTCATATGAAGAGAACTGAAGATTTTAGAGTTTGTCTTGATATTGCAAGCCTAACTAAAAGGATGGTTGAACTTGGTAGACACATCATGTTTCCTACAGTTTACCGCCTTATTGAGTTGGCAATGCTTTTACCTTTGGGGACGACAACAGTTGAAAGGGCCTTCTCAGCTATGAAGATAATCAAGACTGAGTTACGCAATAAGATGTCTAATGGTTGGCTTAATTATTTGATGGTGTGCTCCATCGAGTGAGGGATATTCAAAAGTCTAGATCTTGGTGAAATTAAAAAATATTTTCAAAAGGAAGGTAGAGCTTTGCCATTGCCTGGACCTTCTAGATGACATTAAAACTTCTCTATTGGTACGTTTTTATGTTCTAATTTGAATTAGATATGTTTTTATTACCATTGTATTAAGTGTTTATGCTATTAGCGTTGTATCGCGACAATTCTTAATTTTTTGCAACAATTTTTAATGCTTTATAGTTCGTCCGACCTTAGATTTTTTTCGTCCTTCGCCACTGCACTCGTTCCCCGTACAACGTTTGGTGTTGTGTTGGGGGGAGGGGGGTATTGGAAAGCACCTTCGTCGCTGGACCTTTCTTAATCAATGAGCCAAAATATTTACACCCTAAGGGCACGTACAGTGTGGACGTTTAGCACAGACGCTAAGCCGAAATTCGGGACAGTTACCTAAAAATATCGGTCGATCCCGAGACTTTCCGTAGCGTCGCTGTAAATTCTACCGTCGACGCTGTGCAAAGAAAAAATCACACGCGCGTGATTTCAGGAAACGCCGGCGCTAGCACGAGGCGTTCTTTTCCTCGCTATTTTCCCGGACAGGTGAATCTTGACCCCAACAAAATCGGCAACAAATCAGCCAAGAACAGGAAAGGATAAAATTATCAGCAGAAAGAGGAAGAGTCTCCTGTAGCCTTGCAGGACAACATGAGTCCTCAACTGTGCCAAGAGAGTTTAGTCGCCGCTAGCTGCTGCTCACTGCGCGCGGCGCCAGCTACCGGCGTACCTGAGCGCGGCCGCAAATAGTTGGGGAGAGATGGGGGTATTGAGATGGGAGCCTACCGGCGGGAGGATACCGCGGTAGCAGCGGGAGCTGGTCGGCCGGTGCTTCCCAGTTTGGGCGAGGCGGGAGAAATTGGGGCTAGCGATGCAAGCGGCGCGGTAATGGATATCCCGCCTCCCGGCTAATTTTGCCCGTCGGTCTAAACAGGACTAAGCAGTATCTTAGGAAGCAGGACGGATGCGTCCGGTGGGACCCGATAAGTAAACGCCAGATGCAAAATTCACTAGCTGGACGCTGCTGGATTAAAACTCGTTCGCACGGGAAACCTTCGTCCGCACAACAGAGTTGTTCCTGGGCCCCTATTTGTACGCGTAGAGGGATACCGGCGGGATTAGCGGGACATTAGAGCTACTCCCGCATACGCTTAACAGGATCCCATGGACGTAACAATCGGACTCCAGTGGCGGGACGGGAGGCGGGACTGGCGGGAAGTCCCATCCCACCTGCATCGCTAATTGGGGCGGTCATAGTTGACGAGAGAGATGGGACTGAGGAAGGAGCTTATCCGTTTGCCGGTCGGTGGAAATTGTTTTTTGCCTGTCACCATATGGTCGGTAGTAGCGTCGCGCGTTGTACAGGCGAACGCTTAGCTAATTTGAGAAGCGGCCGAATAAACGCTCAGCGTTGCTGGCTACGGCACTTAGCTGAATTTCAGATTTTTGTTTTTTATTTTAATTCGCTTAAGCTCCTCACTAAACGTCTCTCATTGTACCTGTCCTAAGCATCTTGTTATACCATGTGCGCTAGCGCCTTGCGACACGCAGCGTCTTGATATCGGTCTGAAAATGCCGGATAAAAGTTGGACTAAATTTGACTGAATTTGGTGTCCTATGAACACGACCGGACGCGTCATCCGGATGAAAAAAAATGCTCTGCAAAGGCACTCCTAGGAATGGCAGTGGAGATGCTCTAACCCGAGCTTGAACAAAGAGCCAACCGTTAAGTCCGGATCTACGTGATTACCGATCCGTAAGCACGTTATACCATGTGTGCTAGCACCTAGAATTGTGCGACCATATAGTATAGTCCTCCTACTGCGGCTGTGGCCGACAGCTTTGCGATACATGCGCTCCAGGGCACATGTAGTATCATTTTCCATCTTCACAAAGGCTGATAGGCATGATTCTTCAAAGTATCCAGCCATTTAGTTAGCTTGATCTTGTTATCTCAAGGCTATTCACGGAGAGCGAGCCATGGATGTGGCAACGGGTGCCATGTCCTCCCTGCTCCCTAAGCTAGGCGAGCTCCTCAAGCAGGAGTACGAACTGCCGAGGAATATCAAGAAAGAAGTCGTTGATCTCTCCCAGGAGATGAGGAGCATACATGCTGGCCTTCGCAAGCTGGGGGAGGTGCCGGGGTACCTGCTCGACGAGCATGACAAGATTTGGGCAGCGGAAATGAGAGAGCTGTTCTACAATATGGATGTTATCGTCGACAGGTTTCTGGTGCGCGCCCCCAACTCGGAAAACTCCATGTGGCTCATGAAGAAGACGGGCAACTTGCTGAAGAAAAAGAAGACTCGCCAGCAGCGCATCATCGACGCAATTAAGAACATCAAGGTTCAAATCCAAGACATCACCAATCGACATGACAGGTACAAGGTTTCTCAGATACTCCCTTCGTCCTAAAAAGCATGCTACAAATTTATCTAAATTTGAATGAATCTAAACACGTTTTAGTTTATAGAGACATCTGAATTTTAACAAATCCAAGACGTCCTTTTTAGGACGAAAGGAGTACCTTATTGTACAACCAAGACTATCGATCCTCGTCTTGCGGCTTTCTACACAGACGTGCGAGATCTCGTCGGCATTGATGGTGAAAAATACCAAGAGCTCGTGGAGTTTATGTCAGATGGAGGCAAAACACCAAATGAAAAGCTGAAGGTAGTCTCTGTTGTTGGATTTGGCGGACTGGGAAAAACCACTCTTGTTAAAACAGTATACGACAAGATCAAACGGGGTTTCGACTGCAGCGCTTTTGTTTCAGTCGGTCAGAATGCTGACCCTAAGAAGGTCTTCTTGGACATCCTCCTTGATCTCGCGATGGACGATAATCACGCTACCATGCTAGATGAACAACAACTCATCAAGAAACTTGGGGAAATCCTTAAAAACCAGAGGTACACATATCCTTCACCCAACAACATTCACAGTTTTTTGCTTTCACTGTGTCAACTACACCGACTTAATTACAAGTACAACTCTATACCATGTTATACATTGGCATATACTCCCTCTGTTCGGAAATATAAGACATTCTAGCTTTGTGAAACGAATGTATTTAGACATCTTTTAGTGTATAGATTCACTCCAAACTTCTACGAACCTATACACTAAAACACGTCTAGATACATTCGATTCACAAAACTAAAACGTCTTATATTTCTAAACGGAGGGAGTACTATCTTTTATTATATTTATTCAATACGATAGGAAACGGGTGGTGAAGATTCATCAGCCCAAATTAGAACGTGTCTTTTTTGAGAACATGTCAAAAGTAGAGATTAACTCAATTTATTAGTTCTGGGTAAAACTGTATTACAAAGATAAAGAAGCAGTGCACAGGATCAAGCGGGCAGTTGATTTGACTTTACTTTTGCCGGTCGATGTTTTGTAACCGGTCTTGACGTTGGTACTGATCTAGCTTTCCTGGACGTGTGGGAGTGGGTTGGCGTTGTAATGCGGAAAACTCTGGTAACCCCAGCTGCCCTGTTGTTTTGTAAAAAATTCAGGGTTTTAAGCGGAAATTCATCTAGGGTGAACATTATATTTGAAGGTACGTAAATTTAAAAAAAGCAAAAGAGTTCAAAAAAAAATCTAAAATTTTCGGACAACATACTTGTTCGGATGTTCTAGGTGCAAATTTCTTGATGAATTGATAATTGTTGTGGTCTTTGCACAGAAAAAAACAAAATAAGTGCTCTAAAAGGGCTTCAAAAATATCATTTTTAGAGCGCCAGTTTTTTCCGCACATTACCACCACAAATGCCATCTAGTCACAAAATTTTTAATGTACGTACCACAGTCTGTTTCCAAAAAAATCATCTTTGTTTTTACTATTTTAAATTTACTGTTTATGTGAGGAGAAATGAGTTTAGCCTGAATGGATCCACCGTGTATCATGCAAGGAGACTCATGCAGTTTTTCTAAAACCTGCGGTCGGTGTGCTCGCCCCCGAGTACGACGTGCCTAGGGGGAGCTATATTGCACGAACATGTCGTGGTGAAACCATTGGTCAACACTGCACTGGTGAAGCTAGGACCGTGGATCCACTTTGGCATTGTGTCGCCCTGAGAAAATCCTATATTTAAGTTCGTTAGATCGAAGACCCAAAATACGACACACTGCCAAGCAAAAACCACAAAATTGATCATACCAAAATGCATAACTTACAAATCCTCCCCTGATCCGAGCCATCATCGTCTTCGTATCGCCACCAGGGGCCTCGACTATCAACTCCAACGCCGCTGCCTAGGCCGCCAACCACTGCAGATCCGCCAATTCAGGTTTTGGAGTTGAGTACTATGGACTCTGGTTGCGAGAGACGTGGAGCATTGGAGGGCAACAATATTTACATGATAGGGTGGGATGTAGTTTTCCACACTAGTCAACGACATGTCGTCCACGGTGCGATAAAATACACCACTGCTAACCTACCGCTTCATTGTTAAGGGTCTGTTCATCTGGCTACCCACCATGACGTAATTAACTGCTGGTATCGGACCTTTCATGGTTATGTGCCTGCTTTGTTTGCCACCGAGAATGCTCATCCGCCGGGTAAAACTTTTGCAGATACTTTGTTCTTGTGCAGTCCAAAAAAGTGTCGCGTATGGGGTATTTTTGTAGTGTATATGACAAAGTTTTGGAGTAAAGGTACATATTCCTTGACACTCCTTCCGAATTCCTCCTCATTTAGCAACTCGAGCAACAAATTACTAACAAACTATTTATTCGTAAATCAAGATTATCCACATAAGGCCTCTTTGATCTTGTAGTCTCCATACTACTCACTTTACTAACCAGTATTTCTTCTAATGCTCATCCCTTTCCCAGAGGAATCTATATTAGTTGAGTCTTTTATTTACCACTTTGGGTACCTCAAAGAAACATTGGACCTATATTTTCTAAAGGGGCATGTATGTAGCCGAGTGCTGACGTCACCCACGTGCTACGCCCAGGAAACTGGAATTTTTTTTGAAACTTTTCTAAAACTTATGAAGTATTTTGTACTATTCACGGTTTCAGTCGGTTTCAACTCTATTTCAATTAGTGATGTCAACGTGACATCAGCATTATGTCATCCATGCGCGGGCTGAAAAAGGGCTAAACGGGCACACCGGTCTCAAAGCGGAAATGAACGGTGGATAGAACTCCTGTATGAAAAGGCTCCTTCTAAAATGTCGCTAAAAACAGGTGACTACAACATTGACAAGAACAAGATAACCTCCGTAAGACAATAGTTGCCCTTTCCACCTACTTAACTTTTTCTATGACCTTTACTCGACCACCTTCCACTAGCGGTGAGCACCAGGGAGGGGGGTTGTAGGAGATACGATCACACAAGGCTAGCAGCAGGCGGTATCCACCCCGGAAAATTGGGTCTTCATGTCTCTACAAAACCAGAAAATCCAACTCATGCTCTGAGACTGCTTCATTGATAAATCTATGTGTCGAACGATACAGAGGGAGATTGGCGGAATATAATGGATTATATTATTAAACCTCATGGACGAGTATATATAAGCGTACAGGGACCATCTTGGAGTGCAAGACAAGACGCGAGATCTATCTCTATCCTAGAGTAACCGAACCGTACACGTATACTCTAACATCCCCCCGCAGTCGTAGCGGTAGCGTCGTGAACATCTGGAACATCGCGGACGGTCAGACTAGAGATAAACCGAAGTAGAACCAGTGGGATGACATCCTGCCGCAGTTGTTGGGGATATACTTTCCGGATATCCTCACAGTTCCTCACTGACCAGGGTGGCCCACTTCGGGTTAGAGCTTTGCTTCACGGTCGGCCCAGTCAGGGAGAAAAGACGGAGTCCAGTCTGGCTACGGGAAGGCCCAGAAGACTTACCGACATAGGCCCATAGTGTTACTTGTAGTTCAAGATGTACTCTGTAACCGACCTTTAGTCGTAGCCGGACAGATCTCTCCTGTAAACCCTAGGCCGGATATCTATATAAGCCGTCCTAGGGAGAGCCTTTAGGGCACCCTCAATAGTCTATAATCTCAACTCGCACAGGCAAACCCTTATAACCCATATTCCAGCTCTGCCGTATTACTGGATTGCTAGTAGGAGTAGGATCCGTCCAAAGTCGGCGGATTTCAACCTGGGTAAACTTGTGTGCTCACCGTCCCGGAACACCGTACGTCTCACACCCCTCTCTTCTGGACGCCTCGAGGACCCCCTCATGGCGTACTTGTCATCAATCTGACGACAGTTGGCGCCCACCGTGGGGCCAGTGAGCTTCGGATCTGTGTTCCGAGCGGAATCTGCAAGAATCGGAATCGGCGAGACTATCGCCGTCGGTCTCATCCTCTACGCCAGCGACGTCCCTCTCATTGTTCTTGACGAGACCTGGATTCCGGCTAGGGAGGTTGTGACTGCCTACACCATCATGTCTTTTGGCGAGATTGATGTTTACATCAGTTTTGCCGAACCTGTCCCACCCACCCTAGCGGTGATGATAGAGGCAGAGGAAAATTCTGGGTCCCCTTTGTCCGCGGAGGCGGCAGAGTTCCAGATCTCAGGAAACCCTAGTCTCACCCAGCCCGCACCAGTTGCGGAGATAGTGGAGAAATCCGAGCTTGAAGCAGACCTAGCGGTCCAAGTCGAATCTGGAGTGGATCTCTCGGGAGAGACTAAATCCTAGATCGACCCACCCGCTGAGGATGAAATCCAGGAGGAGCACAACAACAACGATGGTTCCGGCTCTGACGATGCCGGGACAGACATGCCTTTCCTAAGGTACACGCTGCGACGTATGGTGATGCAGAACTCATGCATAGATGAAATCCTCGAAACCATCAAATGTTTCGACGAAGCCTACTATGAAGACCGCAGTTATCTCGGGA
This sequence comes from Avena eriantha, assembly GCA_910589775.1. NCBI lineage: Eukaryota > Viridiplantae > Streptophyta > Magnoliopsida > Poales > Poaceae > Avena > Avena eriantha. Next base: position 139,151,949 of record OU342742.1, on the reverse strand, counting down.
TGGGCGCATCACACTTCGTCGGGTATGTGGGATCCGGATCAGGCTCTGCCGAGGCTGGAGACAACACCGACTCCGTGCTGGAAGCAATCGGAACAAACACCGACGTACCCGCATCCTCAGATGAGTCGATGACGTCGACAGATTTCCGAAAGTTCTCCGCGGAATATGACGAGGAGCTTCACTCCACAGCTGTGGCAGAAGGAGAAGACATGGACGAAGGATCCGGAGAAAACTCTCCAAAAGTGCAGGACAACATGGATCTTGGAGACGATCCCGAGAACCAAATGGCCGAAAGTACCGATCAGAGCTTGACTCCGGGAAACGGGCCCAAAGCCGTCTTTGCTACCGGCGCTGGCAAGAAGGCAAAGAAGAAGAACAAGAAGAACAAGACCCCGGCAAAAGATCCTCAAGCAGAGGAGGTGATTGCCGAGGAATATGAGGAAGACTCGGATGGAGCACTTATCTCATACGAGCCCAAAAAAGAAGAACCGGTGGATGGACACGTGATCACTGAAGGTGCGCATAAATTCATCGATGCTGCATTAACCACACCTATTCCTACAGCTGCAGAACTTACTGCTGAAGAGCTGGACGAAAGGGCCCAGGCCCTAGAAGCGCGTCGACAACAACTCCTGGATGAAGCCAAAAACATCGAGGAAAAGAAGAAACGCATGGCATCTGCGGAAAAATACTACTCCAGGCAACATCAAAAGACCAGGAAACGTCATACTAATGACAACCAATTCCCGCAGATCCACAAAGTCCTCTTTGGAGGAGAAATGGGGATGCCTCGGAAAGACAACAAAGGGGATTGGGTGTATCCAACACCAGTACAGAACACCGCTTCGGCCCGAGAAATCCTATCGGCTAATCCAGGCCCGGAGCAGATCCGGTTGGGCATCAAATTACTCAACAAGGGACTAGAGCAGCAAAAGGTCGCCATGTCCGGAAGTCAAAAGCTGGTCTCCGATTCCGACCAATGTCGCACAGATCCGGCATGGGCTGACGTAAGACCCCAACGCGTTCCGGAGCACCTCCACCGTTCCGGCCATTGGGGAGACAATTACTCAAGAACCAGATCTTCAGGACAGCACCACAAAACTGCCCGCGACTAGCGTAACGTTAACCTAGTTGCGGAGCAAGAGGCAATGGCTGCACTGAATCCGAGGAACCCACCCCAGTGAGAGTCGAAAGACCGCAGGGACGATGATAAGGAGAAACGTCGGAAGGAAGACCGACAAAGAATGCCACCTCCTAGATACGAAAGCCGTCCGAATGACGGGCGAAGGAACGACGGACACCGTGCCGAGACAAGTCGGCAGGGGGATCGTCACAATGAAGATCCTCCCCAGAACCGAAATAATGACGCTCCAGATGGAGGTCGGCGATCAGCCGGAAAAAACCCAGCTGCTCCACCCTCTCCGCCAAGTAGCCATCACAACGGCTCCCAAGGAGGCCAAGGAGGCGTCGTGGTGGAGGAGGTGGTGGCAGAAGCCAAAGTCCGGCCCCAAGGCACCGCAGCCACAGCCGACATTTGGGACGATCTTTATCCCTGAATGACGCAAGGCACAGGATCAACTCCAATATAGAGGAGCGGCGCTACGAAAATGATGATATATACGTGGGACTGAAGTGCTTTGGACCACGCATAAGAGCTACAAGGTTCCCGAAAGGATTTTCTATCTCACGGCATATCCAAGCCTACGACGACATTGCTCGGCCAGATACTTGGCTATAGGATTTCTTCCAAGCTTGCTGCATTGCTAAGGGCGGAAACAACCTGGTCACAACATGATATCTTCCACTCATGTTGCGGAAGACGGCACGATCATGGCTCAATGAACTTCCGGAGAACACCATCCACAACTGATATGACATGCAAAGTGCGTTCTTTCGAAATTTCGAAGGCACATACCAGAGGCCCTGTACGGTCGGAGACCTACAGCGCTGCACCCAGAAAGCCGGAGAAACTTGCCAAGATTGCCTCGGACGATGGATCGACGCCAAGAACTCCTGTGAAGGAGTAAATGACCAAACTACGATTGAAGCCTTCATTGCAGGTCTCCCAATTGGTTTAATGCGTCATCGCTTGAAGTGTGACAAAGTCACTGATTTGGGAGAGATGATAGAAATAGCGAGCAAGTATGCATATGAGGACGATGACACTGAGGGATTACTCAACGCATTGGTTGTGCCACAGTCGGCAAAACAACCAAAGCAACAAGCTCAGAAGCACAAGAATACCTCGGAAGAAAAACCCAACGCGGAAACGGCAGTAGTTACTGCTACTTTCGGGTTTGGAGGACGAGGAGGACATGGTGGAGGCCGCGGACGCGGTCGTGGGACTTCAAGAGTTCAAGGTAGAGGAGACCAGCAACCAGGAAAAACCTACTCTGGGGCCGACATTGCCAATAACCCATGTGTGCATCATTTAGACTCCAATGGGGGCTCGTCCCACACAAACGTCGAGTGTCGTTTCAATGATGACATTAAGAGAGATGATACCGCTGGCTACAAAGCTAAGTGGAAGAAGGGAAAGAAGAATCCCGAAAAGGATAAAGAGACCAAGGAAGATTCCGACATGGACGAAGCCGATGCTTCAAATCCCAAGCCGGAAGGGAAGAAAAAATTTCCGACCAAGAAAGACACTTACGTCACCTTCCTCAGATCTCAGCCAGCAAAGGTCAAAAAGGCAGTGCTACATGAGCTCAATGCAATAGTTCCGGCTGTCCCCCAATTCTTGGACTGGTCGGAAGTGGCAATCACATTTGACCGCGCTGATCATCCGCCTAAGCTCCACAGGTGAGTAAAATACGCCTTAATCGTCAATCCACTATTGATGGTTATGGTTTGTCCAAGACTCTCATGGATGGTGGCAGCAGTATTAATATTCTGTATGTCGAAACGCTACGCCGAATGAAGATCTCGGAGACCCAGCTAAACCATAGCTCTGTGATCTTTCACGGAGTTGTTCCAGGAAGACAAGCTAATTCCCTGGGAGAAATTACTTTGGATGTTACCTTTGAAACTCCAAAGAACTATCGGACGGAGGCACTTTCCTTCGAAGTGGTACCGTTCAAGAGCGCGTACCACGCTATATTCGGACGTCCGGCTTACTGGGCTTTTATGGCTCGCCCGTGTTACATTTACAATATGATGAAAATTCTAGGTCCAACGGCGTGATCACCATCAGGGGAGACCCGAAGAAAGTCCGAGAGTGCGAGGATGGAAATGCCGCCTTTGCTGAAGCCGTGCTGCACGCCTAGGAGTACCAGGAGATCAAGAAGAGCGTAGATCGTCCGAGATGCCCGCAACGAAGAAGGAGGTGACAAAGCCGAATCCAGAGTTCAAGGCATCAGAAGAGACGAAGAAGACGTCGTTGAAGGATGATGACCCCTCCAAGGTGACCCAGATAGGCGTAGACCTAGATAACGCATAGGAAAGCACGCTCGTCAAGTTCCTCAAAGCAAATCAAGATATCTTCGCATGGCAGCCATCTGACATGACCGGAGTACCTAGGGAACTTGCCGAGCACTCTTTAAATGTAAACCCGAACGCTAAACCCGTCAAATAGTCCTTACGACGTTTTGGCGATGAAAAACATAAGGCAATAGCTAAGGAACTAGCACGGCTCGAGTTAGCCGGATTCATAGAAGAGGTCATCCACACTGAGTGGTCGGCCAATCTTGTAATGCTCCCTAAAAAGGACACAACTGATTTAAGGATGTGTGTTGATTATACTGCCTTGAACAAGGCTTGTCCAAAAGATCCATTCGCTGTACCTAGGATTGATAAAGTTATCGATTCTACGGCAGGCTTGGAACTCCTCTGTTTTCTCGACGCATATTCCGGTTATCACCAAATTCGGATGAAGGAATCTGACAAAGTCAAAACTTTATTCATAACCCCCTTCAGAATCTTCTGTTTTGTTACAATGCCTTTTGGGCTGAAGAACGCAGGAGCTACGTACCAACGCACAATGCAACGTTGCCTCCACGATAAAATCAGACGCACTGTACATGCATATGTGGATGATATTGCGGTAATGTTCAAAAAAAAGGAAACACTGATTTCTGACTTAGAGGAAATGTTTGCCAATCTACGAAAATATAACATAATGCTTAATCCAAAGAAGTGTTTCTTTGGAATCCCAGTCGGAAAGTTGTTAGGTTTCATCGTGTCACAAAGAGGCATAGAGGTAAACCGAGACAAAATCAAGGCTATACTCAATATTTCTAGGCAGCTCGCCTAAAGACATACAAAGACTAACTGGTTGCATCGCTACAGTCAGTCGGTTTGTAAGCCGGCTTGGTGAAAGAGCCGCACCATTATACAAACTCCTGAAAAAGACCAAGGATTTTGTGTGGACCGAAGAAGCTGAAGCCGCACTTCAAGACCTGAAGAAAGTACTCCCATCTGCTCCTATCCTTGCTGCACCGGAACCACAGGAACCGATGTTGCTTTATCTTGCTGCGACAAACAAAGTCGTCAGTATCGTCATGGTAGTTGAGAGACTGGAGGAAAATCAGGAACACTTGGTGCAACGTTCGACTTATTTTGTTAGCGAGGTTCTAACAGAGTCAAAAAAGCGGTATCCGCACTATCAAAAGTTGGCTTACAGTATTTTCCTAGCATCTCATAAGTTACGACACTATTTCCAGGAGCATCCAATTACCGTGGTGAGCACAGCTCCCATGAGAGATATAATCAACAACAGTGACGCCACAGGACGCGTCACCAAATGGGGCATAGAGCTCTCAGCTTTCGATATTGAGTCTAAACCTCAGGCAGCAATTAAATCCCAAATCATGGCTGACTTTGTTGCTGATTGGACAGATACAAAGGAGAATATGACCCTCCCTGAGTCGGAATATTGGACCTTAAATTTTGATGGGTCTAAGGCTCGCGGGGGCTCGGGGGCTGGCGTGGTGCTCAAATCACCCCAAGGAGATAAACTTCTATACGTGTTGCAGATCCACTTCACAACGACAAATAATATTACCGAGTATGAAGCACTGCTACATGGAATCCGGATTGCTAAGGATATCGGCATCCGACGTTTGATGTGTTACGGAGATTTGGATCTTGTGGCTCAGCAAGTGTCGGATATTTGTAACGCAAATAAACACATGGCAGCATATAAAGCTGTCGTGGATGATTAATCTAAATCATTCGAAGGGTTTGAGGTTCAACACATCCCTCGAGCAGCAAATGAGGAAGCAGATGCCTTATCTCGGATAGGCTCTGCACGGAAAGAGGTCCAGGATGGCGCTTTTTTAGAGCACCTCCAAGTTCCCTCAATAAAGGGAGTGGATGAGGAATATCCGACCAAATCCGACTCACCCTTGATAGCAGTTCTGGCTGTAATTCCCAGCTGGACTCAACCCTACCTTGACTATTTGGTAGATGGCAAATTACCCGAAGACGAGGTTTTGAGCCGACAGATTGTCCGACGAGCAAAAGCCTATACTGTAGTTAGTGGTGAGCTCTATAAGCGGAGTGTATCTGGGGTATTTCAGCGTTGCGTATCTCCGGAAGAAGGAGTAGAAATCCTAAGAGAAATCCACGAAGGCGAGTGTGGTCACCACGCTGCAGCCAAATCTTTAGTGGCAAAAGCTTTCAGGCACGGTTTTTTCTGGCTTACAACCAAGGCAGATGACGAACGGCAGGTCAAGACGTGCAAGGGCTGCCAAAAATACGCCAAACAAGCTCATGTTCTGGCTGATCAACTGCGAACAATACCTATAACATGGCCTTTTGCAGTCTGGGGCCTTGACATGGTAGGACCGTTTAAACGGGCTCCAAGTGGATTTACTCACCTCTTAGTGATGGTGGATAAGTTCACCAAATGGATTGAGGCTAAACCCGTCACTAGTTGTGATGGAGCAACAGCCAAAAGATTTGTCGAGGATGTTATAATCTGGTACGGTTATCCGCACAGTATTATCACAGACAACGGGAGTAATTTTTCTATAGGAGAATTGGCTGAATTCTGCAATGAACAAAATATCCGGCTTGACATTGCGTCAGTCGCACATCCACAAGCTAATGGACAAGTCGAAAGAGCAAATGGTTTAATCCTATAGGGCCTAAAACCGAGACTCGAAGCACCACTACGACGTGCTGCGGGGGCTTGGGCAGAGGAATTACCCTCTGTAATATGGAGTTTACGAACAACTCCAAACAGGTCAACCGGATACACACCTTTCTTCTTGGTCTATGGCGCAGAAGCAGTTCTTCCTAGTGATTTGATTCACACTTCTCCTAGAGTGGTCGCGTATATCGAAGAGGATGCCGAGATTTCTCAACAAAATGATCTCGACTTAGTCGAAGAAGTTCGCGTCGTTGCTGAAATGAGATCAACAGCCTATCAGCAGAAGTTACGCAAGTATCATAGCCAGAGAGTTAGAAACAGATCTTTCAATAAAGGCGATTTGGTTCTCCGGCTTGTGCAACAAAGAAAGCACAAACTTTCCCTAGTATGGGAAGGGCCATTTTTAGTTAGTCGAGTATTGCACAATGGTTCGTACTACTTAACTGATATGAGGCCAGTCAAAGAAAGACCTGCTACTAAGAAGTGAAAGAGAGCTGGAGGCAGTACAAATTCGGATGAGTTAGACAGACCGTGGAATATTGCTCATCTACGTCCCTTTTATTCTTAGTTTATCCTTCTTTGTAATCATATATGTGTACATGTTCTGTGAGAAATAAAAGTTTTGGTTGCCTCAAGTTTTTCTGAGAAGTTTTTGCCATCTTATTTCCGAATGATCATGTCACAGTTGAAAATCCCAGAATACTTGAAAGTACTTATGCTCATGTTTGTTCTGGTTTAGATTTCCGATTCTAAAAATGCTACCTTCGGGTATAACTCTAAATTTCATAGTCTATACTTTGGTTATTTGTCTGATTGCCGGATGCGGGTATTTTCCGAGTAGTGAATTGTTGGTACTGGAAGCTGGCTTTGTTTCTGAGTTTAAACTGGTTTAGCAATTGAGCTCCGTTGCTCGGCAAAGTTTCTGTGTAGAAGGTTTAGCCGGCTCATGAAAGAGACGAGGCGGAAAGCCAGATAAATAATAAGTATAGGCAAAAAAGTACAAGTGCTTATGTAAACATTTCAGGCACACAAAATTTAAAGCCAAAAGTGCCGAATAGATTAAAACTTAGCACTAGTCAAAAGTATCATGCTACATATTTACATATCCATAATGTTTTTCAGAATAACACATTTGTTTTCTAATGATCTATGATGTAGGAGAAGAGGTAGGCGCTGCCGGCTTGCTGGATGCATCGGCCTCGGCTTGATAACGTTCCGAGATGTTCAGATTCGATACGGTATGTTCATCGTCGGAAACTTCAGCTGCTTCTTCCGGAGGGGAGGCGGTGTGTCCACGCGGGTGAAGAAGGGAGTGTCGTAGCTGGTTAAGTCAGCTACGTGACATCCATATCCGGCGTAGGAGTCCATAATGGCCTTGATGTTTTGCTCCTGTCCGTCTTCATCCACTTTAGAATACCCTCTGGTCACTTGCCATATCTCCATGCTTCCATGGTGGCTCATGACCATGGTGAGAGCGTTTTGCGCCACGGATCGCGCGTAAGACATGTTCCAGTCCTAGACAAGTTGCGGCATCTCCTTTGCCTTGTCCCGCACCTGAAAGTCGGACATGATATGCATGTCCGGAACCTTGAGAGCTTCGCCAATATCCTCAATGGATTGGCGGAGGTCATGAAGCAGATCACCGACTTGGGTAAGCCGGTTGGTGCGAGGCTCGACAGAGGTGGAGTCCGTCAAGTTCAGAGGACCTATACACATAACACAAAAATGGTTAAGAAAATCCGACATCGGAAGAGTCGAAGAATATATACAAGTCAGAGAGATGGAACATACCGAAGATGACGTCGTCAACTTTGGTCTTCTCTTCTCGAAGACTCCGGAGTTCAGCCCGGAGCGCCTCGGAAAGATCCTTCTCTCTGCAAAGCTCATTGTTGAGATCCAAGATTTTCTGATCTTGAGATGCAATCTTACGATCATATTCATCAGTGGCCATGGAGGTGGATTCGAGAATTTGAGCGATGCTCCTCTCATGATCTGCCTTGAGCGTATCCAGCTCTTGGTGAAGTTCTTTATTCTCCACCACCAGGGTTTTGAGGTTCTCGGCCTCTTCAATCATAGCACAGGACTGTTTTACCAGTGCTATAAGACAAAAGAACAATAGTTCAACAAAAAATATTCGAATATGAAAATACAGGACAAGGCTTGAGTCTCGGAAAGTTTGCCTTCAGCCTCATCCTTGGAAACCTTCAGCTTAGCATTTTCAAGTCGGAGAGCCTTGATCTCTCTCCGCTTGTTGCAAATATTCTTCAACAAATCCTGGTTATATGAATTAACTTTCTGTAAGTCTGAATACCTAGAGTCAGAAGTATACTAAAGACTCAAGCTAATATTGTTACTAATATTAGCACGAGCCTTGGGGCTACACTAGTTCATTCTTTGGCATCCAAAGGAAGCATAAACCTGGATTGTATATCCTACTTCATGCTTGGGGGCTAGAGGATATGATATAAAGTACAATAAAGAAAAACGTGAGTTGGAATTCCAACTTACATGATGTTCATGTGTGAGCTTGCTCAGGCACATGTTCACTTTGGTGGTAACCTTCTCGGTGAGGGTGAGTGGAATAACCGGAGGTGGTGGAAGCACACCAGCTCTAAGTCCCTCGTCGCGAAGGCGGACTTGTTCAAGAAGGTCGGAGTACTTGACATCCTCCACTTCTTGTGCTTCTTCTTCGGTAGAGAGATTTCGGCTCTCCAGGCATTGCCGGGCCAAAAGCTGGATTTCTTCCGTAGATTTCTGAGACAATCCAAATTTGGCAAGTCCCAGATTGTTCAGGAGGTTTTTGGTGAAAGTCTCTATCGAGGGATCATTACCCGAAGAGGGTTCACCCTTATCTAATCCTGAGCCACCCATGGTGGCGTCAGTTTGCGACTCAAGGGGCGCTGGCCCCGTTGAAGGAGCCGGATCTTCTGCGACAACCGGTGATGGAGTGATCACCGGCGTTGCAAAAGGTTGTGCGGTAGGAGTCGGAGGAGCCGCGGCAGGAGAAGCCATAGTCAGCTTCGTCTGCCGCAAGGGCTTCAAAGAAGTTCCCTTCCCCTTACCCTTGATGAGCTGCTTAGCTCTGGGAATGTAAAATAATGGAAAACATTACATCTCGGAAGAAATTATGAGTAAAGTACAAAGTCAGAAGTTGTGTTGAAAGTTACCTCTTCACAACTGGCACCTCCTTTGTGCCGACGGCCACTATCGGAGCTTTGCGCTTCCTGGACACAACGTCCGGCAGTGAGACCAGTTCCTCCTCCTGAGAAAACTCCGAAGGATGTCCCTCGATAGGAGCCAGCTCCGACTCGAGGAGGTCATCAAGCTGAAAAGAAGAAAATATTTCAGCATAAAATAGTTTATGGTTAAAGCTTACCGGAACTACAGGGTCTTCCACTATGTGCATGCCCAGAGACACATCCGGAATCTTTCTCTCAGTCCGCTCCTTAATCAGCCATTTAATCTGGCTTATGTAGTCCTGTGGCTTCAGGGCATTGGGGCTGATGCGGAGGGAGTCTTGTTTTGACGATGTGATGGAATGCATCAGTTGGCCGTTGTGGTACTGGAGAGGCTGGATCCGGCGTGACACCCAGCATTGGACTAAGTCGGACCCTTTCAGGCCCTTGTGCTTCATCGGGTATTTGATCCACCTCTTGGCGAGGATCAGATTGTCACTGAGAGCTGGAGGGGCCTCGTCCCAAGACGGTTGGGCCGTGGCAGCTCTGTCGATGAAAGCCGACAAAGCAGTATCTTTGCCGGGAGCAGGAATATCCTTATGGTAAAAGAAAGTGGTTGGCCATTGTTTGACCGACTCACTAGCTAGAATACGAGGATAAACACGCTCGCGTCTAACTGAAAGGCTAATAGTGCCGGTAATGTAAGGATTACCAGCGGTAATGGAGTTTCTCCGGACATGAAAATAATACCGGAACAAAGTAAGACTCGGCCTAATGCCGAGATACCCCTCGCACAAAGCTGCATAAGAACTCATCTCTAAGATGGAGTTCGGGGGAAGATGATGAAGCTGAACGCCATAGTGATCCTTCACCTCGGAAATGAATTCCGAGGGAGGGAAAGACAAACCTCTATCGAGGTAGGTGGCAAAGTGTACCCGCTCGTCGGCGTGCGGGTTGGGATGGTTTCGCCGGAACCGCTCCGCTAGTCGCTGGCGCGGAGGAGACCTTCACTCTCCACGCCGCGGAGTTTCTCGTCGTCGAGGAGGCACGGGATCCAAAGCCCCCGGTTGCTCTCCTTCTCTGCCGCTGCCGCCGCCGCTGCCACTGCTGCTGCCAAGCCGGATGATGAACAGGAAGCAATTTCTCCGGTGCACCGGTGACCTTAGAGGGGTGGCGCTGGGAATCTGGGAGGCAGGAGAACTCTGTGCACGAGGGAGAAGTGGAGGAGAAGGAATGGCAAGGGAACATGTGAAGATGAGGAAAAGAAATCCTCACCCCTTATAACCACCTAACCGCACCAAGATTCATGCAAACAACACTGTGTAACCGCCATGCGTCGTGGAAGGAACTAGGAAGGACCCACGCGATGATTACGTCGCCTCGATCTCCGCGTACGCATTGAAACGGCGCCTCGGTTCCGCGAACGGCGGACCCGCCAATGGTCATGCTGACAGGATATTTGTTAGATGACGTGACTTGACCATGACCAGTGTCAGTTGACGTCAGAGACCAAGTTCCGGTTTAGTTTGAAAATCAAGCTGGAAATCCGAATAACATGTTGATAGGTCCGACTTACTTTTGAGACCCGGATCGTATTTTTTGTTTTGAAGTTTCAGGAACCCTTCAAGATTCTGCAAGCCGAAGATCAAGCTAGACGATGATGAATCCGACTTTGGATCTTGGAGACTTCCGGGGGCTGATGTTGGGGATATACTTTCTGGGTATCCTCACAGTTCCTCACCGACCAGGGTGGCCCACTTCGGGTTAGAGCTTTGCTTCACGGGCGGCCCAGTCAGGGAGAAAAGACGGAGTCCAGTCCGGCTACGGGAAGGCCCAGAAGACTTACCAACATAGGCCCATAGTGTTACTTGTAGTTCAAGATGTACTCTGTAACCGACTTTTAGTCGTAGCCGGACAGATCTCTCATGTAAACCCTAGGCCGGATATCTATATAAGCCGTCCTGGAGAGCCTTTAGGGCACCCTCAATAGTCTACAATCTCAACTCGCACAGGTGAACCCTTGTAACCCATATTCTGGCTCTGCCATATTACTGGATTGCTAGCAGGAGTAGGATCCATCCAAAGCCGGCAGATTCGAACCTGGGTAAACTTGTGTGCTCACCGTCCCAGAACACCGTACGTCTCACACCCCTCTCTTCCACACGCCTCGAGGACCCCCTCATGGCGTACTTGTCATCAATCCGACGACAATAGTAGGAGCGGGAACGTCGTGGATGGTGTCGCGTCACGGTAGCTTGGACTGTAGAGGAAGCTGATTATGCTCAAGCGAGGTGGTAGCCCTTATGCCGATGTCGAGGGAGCCGAGAGCGTGAGGCGGTGCCATGGTCCAGGTAGCCATGCGAGGGGTCGCCGTGGTCGATGTCGTGGTAGAGGATGCCGGTGTCGAGGTAGACGCACGTGAAGCTGCATGCGCATAGTGCACGAGGAGGATGACGAAGACGCGTTGAGGCACTCATTGAGGGTGTCGATGCCGAAGCCGATGCAGTCCGAGCCATCGAGGACGAGGTGCGGCCATAGTTTTGCCAGAACTAGGCGCACGTCAGGGTTGAACGCACACTTCGGTTTTTCCAGAACCGAGTATGCAAAGAAGAACTCATTGGTGACGTGTTCGAGACAGTCGTAGAGGGGTTGATGCCGAAGAAGATGTTGTCAAAGCCGATGAAGACGAGGCGCTGATCCGAGGTTGCCAGACTCAGGAACGCGCCGGGGACGAAGGCACTCCCGGTGTTGCCAGTACCAGGCGTGCGGGGGCAGAGACCATTATGAACTTGTCGCCATGTCAGGAAGACTAGAAGAGGAAGCCTCCAGAACGGTTGCAATGCGTAGAGCAGCAAAGGGAGAGATGTCGGTGCTGTCCGTGGTTGTCGGAGTAGATTAGAAGGTGGTGTAGTCGAGGATGAGGCGATGACGCTGGCGGTGAAGTTGTCATGGACGAAGACGTACAAGGCGACGAAAACAGTGGCGACCTGGGGTAGTCATGCTTGATGCCTGGCGTGGCGATGGGGTAGTCGGCGGGACCTGCGACAACGTGAGATCGCCATGCAGGTTACCTTTTGAAGTGCGGCCGTGGTGCTCAAAGTAGGCGAGGAAGAAACCTGGCGACGTGACGAAGACCATGTGTAGACGACGGCGATCCGCGCCTACAGGAGATGGCGTAGTGAAAGCCGAGGACATCGATTCACAGGAACGACGAAGTAGACTGCGTGCAGCGAGCTACAACCCGAGGGGTGGCATAGCTGCAGGACGCAAGTCGGTGCAGCGGCTGGGAGACCACCAACGATGTACACGCCAAGGAAGGCGCGTTGGAAGCCGATAGCGTGGACCAAAGGCCGCGGCGCTGCGGCCCGAGGGGGCGATGCAGCGGCAGCCCATAGCTCGATCGGTGGTAGGCGCGTGCTTGGGGACGTGCTTGGCATAGACAGGTGTGGGATCGGTTGATCAGACTGACGGTGCGCCATATGCACTAGGGCATGGACGATGCGTAGATCGGAGTCGATGGCGGCATTGTCGGTGAAGCCTCGGACGATGACGACGAAGAGGATCCGAGGGGGAAGGCCGCGGTAGCTTTCCAAGGAAGGCGTAGCAGCCGTCCGTGATGCGCGGCAGCCTGCCATGAGGCTGCGACAGCCTGCTGAGGCAAGCGCAGCAGTGGAGGAGGCAGGCGCACGGGCCCGGTGTAGATCATCGATGCCGATGGTCGGAGTATAGGTGCGGCGATGACGATGGCGGTGGGCGACTCAATCCGATCTAATATCCATAAACAAAAAAAGAAAACCGATCAAGAGATCAGAAAAAAAGACTTACAAGGCAGCCAATCACGGATCGGCGAACGAACCCTGCGTACGGGTTGCGCGGCCCCCGGCGGAGATCATGGAGATCGACCTCCCCGGGGGCGGCGCGACGGAAGCGTGTTGGTCGGCTAGCGCAGTGCCATGGCGAGCGGTAGCGCTAGGGTTTGGGAAGTGGCGGCGGCAACACTAGGTGGATGCGGCGGCGACTAGGTCAAGGATCTTGCCGCTCTGATATCATGTTGAACGATAGAGAGGGAGATTGACGAAATATGATAGATTATATTATTAAGCCTCATGGGCGAGTATATATAGGCGCACAGGGATCATCTTGGAGTGCAAGACAAGGCACGAGATCTATCTCTATCCTAGACTAACCGAACCGTACACGTATACTCTAACACTATGTTTAGCCCGGTCAAGAAGACCTTTGCTATTCCAATACATTCCTTTTACTCTATAGACTAGATACATATGAATAATCTAGATAAAGTTGAGGCCATTAATATAGACCGGGGAGTACTAAATCACTTAAGACTGTTATTTTGCGTGAGCGAGTGCCGTTTTCTCCAATAAAGTTTCCTTGTTTATTCCAAATTCAATACAAGCACATATACACACACAAGCTAACTTAGTTTGTTCTGAATGTGACGTTTCGCTGATGGGCTCACAATTTGATACAGGTACCTTATCGCGATTGATGATATATGGGACGATGAACTATGGCAAGAGATCAAGTTAGCTTTCCCTAATAACGATCTTGGCAGCCGAATAATCACTACAACACGTATTGTTAGTGTATCGAGAGAATGTTGCTTGTCAGCCACTGATTTAATATATCAAATGGAACCTCTATGTGATAATGACTCGAGAAAACTCTTCTACAGAAGAGTATTCGCTAATGGGACTGAATGTCCTCCTAAATTCGAACAAGTATCAAGAGATATTTTGAAGAAATGTGGTGGGATACCACTAGCCATCATTGCTGTAGCTTGTCTTTTGACTAGTAATCAAAAGATAAAACCAATGGATCAATGGCACGTGTTGCTGATGTCCATTGGTCGTGGCCTTATTAGAGATAGCAGTTGGGAGGAGATGCGGAGGATATTATCCTTTAGCTACTTTGATTTGCCCCCATATCTGAAGACTTGCTTATTGTACTTGACCACATTCCCTGGGAGTGGAACGATTCAAAAGGATCGTTTGATGAAAAAATTGATAGCAGAAGGGATTGTGACTCAGCAGTTGTGCACAGAAGTTAACTTGAGTCTAGAAGAAGTAGCAAGTACATATTTGAACATGCTCGTCAACAAAAATGTTATTCAGCCCCTGGAATACAACATCAATAATGAGGTAATAACCTACCATATCTACCCTGTGATGCTCGACACCCTTACAGCCATAGCCAGAGGTGAGAACTTTGCTGCTTGCCTCGATGGCAGAGAAATTCCAAGTACACGTGCACATGGTATGAACTTCCACAACCTCTCTATTGACTGTCCTGACTCAGAAAATCTAATTGGTCTACCAAGTATGGAAATTAATCATAGTGTTCGGTCCTTAACTCTTTTTGGTCATGCAAACCGATTTCTTCTCAGACACTTTGATGGTATACGAGTTTTGGACTTAGAAGGCTGCAAGAGCATAGACAGAGCACATCTGGAGTACATATGCAATATGGTCCTGCTGAAGCGGTTGTGCCTTGCAAAAACGCTAATCACAGAGCTCCCACCACAAATAGGTAAACTTGAATATTTGGAGAGTCTAGATGTAGGAGGGACTCAAATCACAGAGCTCCCTACAGTAACCGGAAAACTACAGAATCTGAAAACCCTAGATGCAAGGAAGACACGAGTCAAGGATTTACCCGATCAACTTGTCTGGCACACAGGACTAGTCCATCTCCTTATTGGTGACAATGAATCCATTGAAGGAGTAAATTTACCCAACAGAATTGGGAAGTTGACATCACTGAAGAACCTGGGCACCATTGATTTGAGGAAATGTTCAGTATCATCTGTGAAGGAGCTTTGTGAGCTTCCTTATCTAAAAGAGATTGCAATAGTGGCAAGTGGTGAGCCAGAAGGAACAGTAATTAACAATGCTCTGCTATCTTCTCTCGAGAAATCGACTAATCTCAGATCCCTAGTGGTTTATAGTGATTTCAGATTGAGTACACTAGACTCATCATTGCAGTATAATTATTTGGACTGCCGGCAGAAACTCACTCTAGTAAGAAGATCCTTGAAGGTTCATGCTGATATTGCACGACAACGATTTATAACCGCGCTGGATATCAGGGTATGCAAGCTCGAGGAGGAGGATCTGAAGATACTCTGGGAGCTGCCTAGATTGAAGAGCCTCATAGTGCGACTTGAAGTCCTCCCAAGAACAATGGTGTGCATCACCTGTGAGGGATTTGCAGAACTCGAGAGTTTCTATGTTGATTGCCGAATGCCTGGGGTGATATTTGAGGAAGGAGCTATGCCAAAGCTTGGACATCTTGAGCTCAAGCTGTACGCTGGACCAGCTAGTGAAAAACATATGGGTATCAAGCACCTCCTAAACCTGCAAGGGGTTCGTCTACGGTACCCCAAATGGTATGCAAGCAACAAGGGCCTCAAGGAGACAACTGAAGCCATGAAAACTGAGGCGAGGGAGCACCAGAACAAGATCACTCTCTGCATTGCTGAAGAGAACAAAGACGGTACCTGCACCATGAAGACGGAAATTTTCCCAGAGAACAAAGATGCCGGCTGCAGTAGGATGACTGAGGCTGAAGAAGAAGATAAGCATGCGGAGGGAACTGACGACGACAACCAGGAGGGGGGGGCCTTCATCAAAGAAACTTTGCTACTGCTAGCAACAGTGGGACAAACGAGATCGAAGAAGTTATTGAGTAGCTGAATGAAGCTTTATACCCCTCTTGTTGTTGCAGCCGTGCAGTATCGTTCAAAATGTGTATTTAGTTTACACTATCACTTGTTGATGTTTCTTTCTGTTCTTTCCAAAACTCATTACTTCCCAATCATTTGGAGCTTTTTTTCTTTGCAACAATTCTCCATTTTGGACTCAATAATTTGATTTTAAAACATGTTTGAATTTGTCAATCATTTGTCGAAACATTTATCACTACATCTGTCTACCAACTAGCATGGTGGCCCTCGCAAATGAGAGGGCATTGCTTTATAGTACTGAAGTGATTGGGAAAACTTTTCTTAGTTTTATTATATTGAATATATTGAAAGATTTTGGAAAATTAGTAGTAGACAATATTACTAACCGTATATTTTGTTTTTACATGATTTTAGTTTAGCTCTTATAATTAAAATTTGGACCGTAAGCTGCCAGATGCTTTTGTTGTAGTCTTGACTAACTATATAAGAGGCTCCGAGTCATCTGCATCAAATATAAAGATACGCAATTTATTTTTTGTTCCGTCCAAGTAATAATTCAATGTCCCCTAAGGAATAGCCGTATGAGTTTTAAATAACAAAATAATTTCATAATGTAGTAACTTATCTTTGTTAATTGCTAGACCAGCTGAATAGTAAGAAATTGTTTCTTTTGTTCAAATCTCACTATTTTCACTTATTTAGTTGTTCTAGAATACATGACATTCTTCTCTCCTAAAAGCTAGCCATCTAGACACTGGAAATATCCAGTGTGCAAGTTTGACCATTTTTTGTTATGAAAAATCACCTGGTCACAGTTTATAAGAAAACACATGATAAAATGAAAAATGCCTTGGTCACAGTTTGACCTTTTTTTGTTATGAAAAATGCCTTGGTCATAGTTTATAAGAAAACATATGATAAAATGAAAAAAAATTCCTTGGTCACAGTTTGACCATTGAATATTGATTATCGAGGTTAGAGATCTTGGATTGCGAGTTTTCTAGAACCCTATATATTGTTAAGATGGTATTAATATTTTTCCTTACCTCTGTATGTGCTATATATGATCCACACTTGAATCTTTTTTCTCCTCTCTCACTTACATGCATGTGTCGTCTCATGTAACGTTATTGCATCACCGTGGATGGTATAGTTTTTGGCTAATGAGTTACTTAACGTGACACATTTGACTGTTGTTTGTACAAATCAGTTTACCTAATCTTTTGTTATCTTTAAATCGGATCCACGATCTAACAACCAATATAATTTAGGTGATGTGGATTAACATGGTGCCTTTAAACAACCTCTTATATTGCTTTTAGTATATATAATATATTTTAAAATATATGAAAGCATGGGAAGTAAAAAAAAGTTACGTGTTTCAATTAAGCAGAGAAAAGAAGAGTAACTCAAGTCGCATATACATTTTCATCAGAAGGTTACACTCGAAAAAACTTTTCTATCAAAATTGGTTGGCGCTCCAAAATGGAGTTCGTAATATTTGCAATCCTATATTAGAATAAACACTTATCATAGAAGATACTACGGAAATCTATAATGTTTTCAAATTCTTTTGAGGAAACATTGCATTTGTGTTACCGATAATGAGGAGGAAGTTCTTTATTGTTTCTTGGTAGTCATATTTCCTTCGGAAATATCTAGTGTGCAAATTTGACTTTTTTTGTTATGAAAAATGCCTTGGTCACAGTTTGACCATTTGCATATTGATTATCAAGGTTAGAGAACTTGGATTGCGAGTTTTCTAGAACCCTATATATTGTTAAGATGGTATTAATATTTTTCCTTACATATGATCCACACTTGAATCCATTTTTTCGGCTCTCACTTAGATGCATGTGTCGGTTTCATGTAATGTTATTGCATCATCATGGATGGTATAGTTTTGGCTAATGAGTCACTTAACGTGACACTATTGACTATTATTTGTATCAACCAGTTCTATGTAATCTTTTGTTACCTTTAAATCAGATCCACGATCTAACAACCAACATAATTTAGATTATGTGGATCAACATGGTGCCTTTAATCAACCTCTTATATTGCTTTTAGTATATAATATATTTTAAAATATTTGAAAGCATGGGAAGTAAAAAAAGTTGCGTATTTCATTAAAGCAGAGAAAAGAAGAGTAACTCAGGTCGAATATACATTTCTTTCCAGAAGGTTACTCGAAAAAACTTTTCAATCAAAATTGATTGGCGCTCCAAGACGGAGTTCATAAGATTTGCAATCCTACATTAAAATAAACACTTATTATAGGAGACACTATAAAAATCTATAATATTTTCAAATTCTTTTGAGGAAATGTGCATTTGTGTTGCTGATAATGAGGAGAAAGTTATTTATTGTTTCTTGGTAGTCATATTTCCATAGGAAAAAAATTATGTTCGCATGATTAGAAAACATAGAAAGAGAAAATATATGGCTGCAATGGCACGTTGTGTGGTTAGAAACTATACATGCATGTCATCATCATAAGTTTGTAAGTTCACAATCGTGTGTCGGATCGTTCCAGTGCATAATTAAATATTGCATGGTCAAGATATATAGTTAAACATATTATCAGGTTTTTGTATGAACTTAGTAAAATTTTACTTGATTTGGCTTTTGACAAAATTTACATGCCTTTGTTTTTAAGATAGAGTTTGTAATATGTATACTCATTTTTTTACGAATAAATAAGATAAAAATTTGTATTGTCGAATATGTATCTTACCTGTCATGTCTAGTATGTACTCCATGTACTCCACCTTGCAAGTTGCCATGTCATCTTCGACATGGCTTTGTGATTATTAGACGTGAAACATGTCACGTAATTTACTACAAGCTCAGAGTGCAACGCAACTATATGGAAAGATTATACATCTAACAATCTAAAACATGTCAGGCTTTTTGAATCTTTCGAAAAAAGGTCGGACGTGTTATGCATATTTTGCAGGTCAAAGCGTTTAACACATTTATTAATTTTTTATTAAATAACAACCATTAATTATATATCTATAAGGATGACCTGTCATTGACAGGCCCGTATGGCATGCATGTGCAGAGTGTGCAGCTGCTCAGAGCCTCCAGAAATTTAGGGCCCCAAATTTTTCTTATCACTAATCATATTTACAGGCCCTAAACATGTTACTCTGACCAATCACTAGCTAAACATGTTGTTCTGTCTTCACAAGTTTACATTTCTAGACATAACTACTTCCTCGCTCAGTTGATTCCCGAGGTCTCTCTTTTTCTTTTACATATCTTCTAGTTGCAAGCCCACGTCACATCACCACAGAGTAAATGTAAAATCAACTCACTCCGGTTTCAGTTCCCAAAAGTATCGCTTAATGTACTACTCCCTCCGACCCAAATTAGTTGATTTAGATTTTCTAGATTCGATTTTATCTAGACATAATTTAGTATTAAATATATCTATATCTTATAAATTTGAGTCAACTAATTTGGTTCGGAGAGAATGGTTAAATTAGCCGCAATTAATTGGAACCATCTTCCTATAGTCCTTGGTACTTTTGATCGCATAGAAAAAAAATTAGAGTTTGATGAATATCTGTCAAGAAAATCCAATTAAATATTTTCATATAAATTACTACTAGAAAGAGGATTCTTTGAAACAGTGGGTAGGCATTGGTTATTAAGAGTTCCCTTGTTTCTAGAAATATTTATTTCTCTTAAGGAAAATATCACCAACACAATAATAAAAAGAAAATCAAAATCACTAGCAACGTGGGCCCAATTTCATATTTTGCACAGGGCCTCCAATTTCTTGGGTACGGCCCTGGTCCTTGACGTCGTCCTGTCAAAGCACGCTATAACTTTAAACTGGACCATGTATACGTGAGTGCTTCAACGCATTAACTTGGATCAAAAAATTTCTTTCGTGGCAAGCTAGGTCTCCAGTTCTTTTCTTTTTTTTTGCTGTGGCCAAATGCGTTTGGACCATGCACGTGTGGGTTGTGTATCCTTGCCGTTTTGAACGTGACAATATTAACTGTTGTTTGTACCAACCAGTTTTACGTAATCTTTTGTTCTCTTTAAATCAGAGCCACAAATATTAGATCTAACAACCAATATTATTTAGGTGATGTGGATCAACCAGGTGCCTCGAAAAACACCCTTATATTGTTTTTAGTATATAATAGATAGATGTCCTGGAATGTGCATGTTATTTTCGAAAAGGAGAACAGAGCACTGGCCTCATATCAAGAGAAGCACACAACTTTTTAAAATTGATGACCCAAAATCCAGCTGCCGAACATGTTAGACACGGAAAAGAAACCAGAGGCCATATGCCTCGCGACAGTAACTCCACCATGGAACCACTAACCCTCTGAAAAAAGGCAGAAAAAACAAAAAATATACAACCGTCAAGCTAAGCCTTCAAGATTTTCATCCCCAAGCAGCTTCGATCCACAACCTTCAGGAAGGACACGACCACGCCTGGCCGACCGCGGCCTCGCATGCATACGCGCCAGGGGGCAGGCTCCATGGCCTGCAAGGACCAGACCAGGCCTGGCATACGCATGCGGGCCACAGAGCCTGCCCCCTGGCTACCGGATTGGCTTTTTTACCGGGGGTGCTCGATATTTCTGGTAACCATGGTTACCGGTTGGTTACCGGAATTTACCGGATGAAATTTTCAAACAAATTTTGAATTTAAAAACAATTTTTTAAAACATCTGGTAACCACGATTACCGCCTGGTTACCGACCGGTAACCGTCTATTTCCCCAAAATTACAAAAGATTGTATTCAACATGCATTTTTTAAAACAAATCGATAGCATTTTCCTTCTAAACCTACAATCTACAGATTATATAAACATGGTACATCAATTAACAGATCCAAGGATCATAAATATCATCTCCAATAGCAAGTAATCCAAATAGAAAGATTGCAGTCCAACAATATAAATTATCATCTCCAATAGAAAGTAATCCAAATAAATACATTACAGTCCAGCATTATAAATTATCATCTCCAACAAGAAGTGATCCATATAAATAGATTACAGTCTAGCATTATAAATATCATCTCCAACAGCAAGTGTTCCATATAAATAGATTACAGTCCATATTTTAGCACATAAATAGTGCACAGCTCATCAAACTTCCAGTGAGCGTCTTGGTCAAGGGAAACACTTCCAGTTCTTCAAACTTCCCAGCTTCTACCAGCATCTAATAGTCAAGTTGCATAATATGGATGAGATAAATGCCCAAATTACATGCATATTAATGAAACTGATACTCCAATGAAACAACCGAAGAACTGATAAATGTGGTGATGTAGGTAAAAACACACTGTCTAAATATTTGAATATCTTTATGTATAATAAAACTGGAACAGCACTACCTATGAGTAGTATCTATGTCAACTTACTCAAGTGAACTAAAAAAAACAGCAACTATTACCTTGTTTGTCGCACATGCTTGCTAACACCTTGAGACTCTTCTTTTTCTTCCTAGTTGACTTGCGCAAAGCACGGAGAGGCAACTCGGCACAATCATCATCTACAAAACTTCACGTATTAGCACTAATGATGAATCACATGAAAAATCAAAATTAATGTATAGAACAATGTAGTCACCTCTACCTCTTCCTTCGGTGTGAGAATCATCATCCACTTCTTCCACCACTTCCTCTTCCTCCTCTTCCTCCTCATCCTCATCCTCATCCTCATCCTCATCCTCATCCTCATCCTCATCCTCATCTGCATCCTCATCATCCAAATCTGCTACAAACCTCTTCCTTTTTATCCTTTTCTGTACCACTTCAATGACAGCGGGAGCAGGTGTGTACTGTTTGAAACCATCATATTCATCCATCACAGGCTCAGACTCGCTCATGGAGTGGGTTAACCAGTCCATGATTGGGCTCTCACTATCAAAGAGGGAGGCATCCATCAACATCGCACATGTATCAACTTCTTTATCTATAGCTTCATCAAGAATTTGACGAATCCGCATCTGTAGGTTGTAGTGGCAGAATACCATTTTGTGTATCTTCTCAAAGCTAAGACGGTTCCTCACTATTGTATGAATCAACGCAAACGTGCTCCAATTTCGCTCACAACCACTTGATGATACACATTGCGACACAATTCGGAGA
The DNA here is from genome assembly GCA_910589775.1 of Avena eriantha. Classification (NCBI taxonomy): domain Eukaryota; kingdom Viridiplantae; phylum Streptophyta; class Magnoliopsida; order Poales; family Poaceae; genus Avena; species Avena eriantha. The sequence goes on along the minus strand of OU342742.1, from coordinate 139,129,842 downwards.
GCATATTTTTGAAGAAGCTCAGTTTCTCCTCAAAATGTCAACCACCAGTCAATTGGGGACAAAGACAGGGCTGCCTCACGAGACAAAGATGAATCAAATGAGCCCCTACAGTTAATGTACTTGGCCATTTGTGGAATTAATTTAATGTATTCAGATTCAGATGCCATCTTCTTAAGTGCACTAGAGAGTGCATTTACATAGGTAAGCTTCTTAGCAAAGTTGAATTTATAGTGCCCTCTAGGATCGAGAACCGTTGCTGTAGAGGGTGAACAACTTATTAGCAATGCAAAATATTTTTGGACAGCAAGGACGCACAAATTGTACTAGCAATGCCAAAACTAGAAGTTACAAATTTTGGACAGCAAGGATGGCATACAATTGTACTGGCAATACCAAAATATAAGTTACATATTTTTAGACAGCAAGGATGGCATACAGTTGTACTAGCAATACCAAAATATAAGTTACATATTTTTAGACAACAAGGATGGCATAAATTGTACTAGCAATGCCAAAATTAGAAGTTACATGTTTTGGACAGCAAGGATGGCATAGAATCTTACATGCAGCCATTAATGTGTTCTTGCATAGATTTTCAATCCTTTTGTCCACCACCGTAGAGTACTTTTCATGCTCTACAGATCCTTCCGGCAAAAGGTTACACAGCTCCTGCCTAGCAGCCATCATCTTTGGCATAAATCCGGAGAGAGTGCCAATCGTCTGTGAATCTGCATACATAGGCACAAATAAAAACAAGGTAATAAATATGCATATACAATGATCAAACTATCAAGCATACCTAGGCACAATATAAAAAGAAGGTAAGAAATATATACCTTAGCACAATGTATAGTGGTTTGACGACATCAAGCACCCACTTCAGTTTTTCCCACCATCTCCTATTTGTCAAGCAGTCATATGTGTAGTCATAATCTGCCTCGCTACTCCATGAGCTATTTTGCCACTCTGGGGATGTCATCCACACTTTGAAATGCTCTTGTTTATCCCAGAAACTCTCCAGGAACATGAAGACGGTTCCAAATCTTGTGGCGTTCGGCCGAACCAACTCACCACCAATTTTTTGATACATCTCAGCATGCAAAGTAGAGTGGTTGTACAAAAACCTGCAGATCCTCTTAGCACTTCTAACCACAACATCTATCTCAGGGAAGCATCCAATATCTTTCAACATTAAGTTGATTGTGTGAGCCACACATGGCTGCCATGAGATGTGCGGATACTCTTCCACGAGGTCAAGACATGCTTTCTTAAAGTTGGACCCATTGTCAGTTACAAGCTGGACAATATTTTCTACACCAATCTCATGGACAATCACCTCTTTGATGTGCTCATACACAAACTGAGAATTCTGAATATTTCCCGTGGCATTGACTGATTTGTGGAAGTGCATACGCCCGTTGGAGAAGATCATGAAGTTTATTATACTCATTCTTGTTGGGCCAGTCCAGGAGAGTTACGCCATATGTGGCCCAATCATCCTTGAACTTGGACACGTATTCTTGTAATTCTTCATAGTTGGACTACAGATAGATGCCATCAATCTCTGAACCTTTAGGGGCAAAAACACCTTTCCCAAGATCTTGTGTCAATTTCAGTGCACCAATGAAGTATGGACAGCTGGCCTTGTGCCCTGGAATGTCATTGGTATGAAACCATTTAGACCAAGCCTTCCCAAGCCTCTCTGCATACTCAGACTTCTTAATGCAGACTTCCAGAGTTTGTTGCTGCCTAATCTTGGCATATGCTAACTCCTTATCAAAGTAGCCTTTACACTGATTTTTTTGGCCCGGTGCATTAGTTCCACGAGCATTGCTACAGCCAGCTTCATTGCTGTCACAAATAATTTGCAAATAATTAGCAATGAAAGCTTCAAGATATGCAGAATTATCTTAGGTAAAAATGGTAACGTGATCAATATTATACACATGGAACATGATCAAATCAGAAATTGATATCAAACAAAATGACTACTGCAATATTATAGACAACAATGCCGAAATAAAATTACCTCTCGCGATCAATGCATGCTTGGATAGTTCTCCTCATTATGGCATCAAGATCATAGTCACTAATATCAATTGACGTGCCGAGATTGTTTCCAAAATTAACCTTCTCTTGGACTCTTATCTTTGCTTCCTTCTTCCTCCTCCTCAAACTTGTGGAATTGCCTCCCTAAACACCCTCGCTACATGATGGGGCACATGCAAGCAAATTAACACTTAGTCCAGCAAGATGATCCTTGAATCGAGTTGCATCACCACCGTGCCTTGTAACACCACAGTATCCACAAGTCCATCCATTTCCTGGTACTGGATTACCATGGCACCAAATATTACTGATATCTCCCGCAGGACCTTCAATTCAAGACAAAATACATAAATAGGCAGCGAGGATTACCATGGAATTAAAATTCCACTATCACATACTACAAGGTGCGAAGGAGAAACTAGAAAAAATATAAAACTTGGGTAGATAGTATAAAAGAAGCTCAAATTCTATGCAATGGTTGTTCGGTATTTTGGGTAACAACTTGTACAAATGCTAACTAAAACATCACAGTATTGAACATTGCTTGAACTACAAAGATTACTTGAACTACAAAAAATATTTCTTGAACTACAAAGAACATTGTTTGAACTAAAACATCACAGTATTTAAATTTATAAGAACTACAAAGAATGCTTGGTTCATTACCAATGGCAAGACTTGTCACCGACAGTGGTACCTCCGGGCCTCTGCTCGGGAGATGATCTCCGGCTACGCCGGCTGCAAAGCCACTCACACTGCCCCTGACAGCCGGTGATTCTGCAGCATGGGCGAAGGAGGCGACGGTGTTGCCCTTGTCGATGGAGGCCACCGTGTTTCCCCTACCGGTGGAAGGATCCATGTTTCCCCTGCCCGGACCAACAGCACCTACAGCATCAGCTTTGCCCCGGCAAAGGGAGACGAGCACGCTCCCTGTCCCCTCCACGGCAGCGACGACAGCAACACCCTTTGATTTGTGTGCGTTGCTACTGATCTTGTCTGCTCTAGTGTTGCTCATGGCGAGGTTGAGGCAAGGATTGGGAAGGGGTACCTCCGCCGGCAGGTTTGCGTCGCTACCGTCGATGGTCGTGCGTGTGGTCAGCGAGGCCACCGCTCCAGCTTACTGAGGCACAGGCGAGGGTTCCACATCACCCTGAAGGCCTGAACCTCCGCTGGCTTGTTGTGGTGGGAAAAGAAACCACCGCCGCTGCCGGAGCTGTGGGAGACCACCACCGCCGCTGCCGCTAGAGCTGTGGCAAAACACCGCCGCCGCCGGCTTGTTGTGGACGATACCACCACCCCTGCCGGCTTGTTGTATACGATACCACCGGCCGTGTAGGAGCCTGGGAGGTGAAACCGCCGCCGCTGCTGCCATGTAGGAGCAGGGAGGTGAAACCACCGCCGCCGCCTACAGAGGAGAGTACGCGATGGGAGGGACACGGGGTCAGGACTCGGGAGCAAGCGTGGGCGACGGGGTTGGGACACGCTAAGATAGGGTTTTGGCTGGGCCATTTGATTAGCTCCGGTTCAAAACGGGCCGAAATTATTTGCTCGAGAGGCCCGATTTACCGGGAGGGTCGGTAAAATGGGTTACCGGACGGTAACCGCGGTAAATGGGCCGGTAACCAAAACCTTGCCTCTACCCAACCTCTGCCATGGCCGGTGGACCTCCAGGCTCCTCCGTTGATGTTCCAGCGGCAGCGCCGTCGTCCTAGGTGAGGAGGTGGATGACGGCAGTGGTGGCGACGACCCGGAGGAGGGGAACCGTGGGAAATTGGTCCAGGACAAACGGGGCGTGCCGTTGGGGGCATCCCCAGACATGGGCGGACAGCGTCCCGATTTCTCAGACCAAACGGACAAAAACCGTGTCCTAAATGTGGTGCGCCCTTAGGATGCTATGATGCGCTCAGGTCTCCATGTGTTCGTCGTTCAGTTTTTTGGCTGATTTGGTTCACCTGTGTGTACATGCCTATGCGTTGCCTTGCCTCAATTGTTGTGTGCGCTATGCGTTGCCTCAAAAGGTCTCACCTGGGTCCTGTGCGACCACGCCGGTTGCACAGGCTCAGGGTCGGCGCTGGACACGACGCATACAAGCACCGGCATAGCCTAATCAGAAATCTTGTGTTTCCACCAGAGTGCGCATACTTGTCGACGAAGCCTCCTCTACCATCATCTCTTGTCCGCCTCGTCTCCCGTCACTATCACACCACCTTTGATCTAGAAGCAACAAGCATGACTTAACGCCTCCATAGGAGCCACCATGCATAACAACACCTTCCTATAGCAGGCATGACCAGGTGCCTTGATACATTGCAAATGTATCTATAATTTTTGATGTTCCACGCTTGGTTTTATCCACTTTCTTGTGTTTTGTTCCAACTTTGGAGTACTTTTCATATGATTTCTTAGACTAACCTATTAACAAGAGCCATAGTCAGAAAATGAATATTCTCGGAATTAGACGGGACAAAAGTCAAAGTGCCTATTTTTCCGGAAGGGATCAACTGCCAGAATACGAGACGGAGAAGGGCCAGAGGGCGGCCACACCACCTGGCCCGCGCTAGGGGGTGGTGTGACCAGCCCAGGCACCCCCTCGGCCTCTCCTTCCGCCTATATATTGCCCTCGGGACGAAAACCCTAAGTACCCGATCAAAAATCCACGAAAGAGTCCGTAGCCACTTTCATATCCATCCCTAGATTGGGAGGGTCTAAAGCTCTTCCCGGCATCCTGCCGAAGAGGGGAATTCACCCTAGAGGCGTTCTTCATCACCATGCAAGCCTCCGGTGTGATGCGTGAGTAGTTCATCCTTGGACTACGGATCCATGTAGTAGCTAGATGGCTGGTTCTCCTCCTTTGTGCTTTCATGTCTAGATCTTGTGAGCTCCGTTCATGATCAAGATCATCTATTTGTAATTCTACATGTTGTGTTTGCGGGGATCCGATGGATATTGAGATGCTATTTCAGATTAATAATTGATTCTATCATGTCTTTGTTATTTGTGATCTTGCATGCTTTCTATTGTTAGTAGCTATCTTGGCCAAGTAGATGCTAGCAACTCCAAGAGTTAGTATTTATGCTCGATAGTGGGTTCATGCCTCTGGTAATCTGGGGAAGTGATAGAAATCTCTAAGGTACTAGATGTGCTATTGCTACTAGGGAGAAACCAACAATCCTTTGTTCATTGAACAATCGTATTGTTTACTTTACACGCAGTTTGTAAAGCAATAATCTGTTGCTTGCAACTTAATACTGGAGGGGGTTCGGATGATAACCTGAAGGTGGATTATTAGTCATAGATGCAGTTGGATGGCAGTCTATGTATAATGTTGTAATGCCCAATCAAGTCTCAAAGGAGTCAAGATGATTAGTCTATACATGTATTGCTTTCTCGGTGTTTGTCAATTGCCCCGCTGTAATTTGTTCACCCAGCATGTTATCTATCTTAAGGAGAGCCACCTCTAGTGAACTATGGATCCCGGTCCTTTACTTTACATACAATCTACAATCTTTTACCGCTTTGTGTTTACTTTCTGCAAACTTTTACTTCTTTCCATTCGATACGTTTAATCCTTTGTTTTCCGCAAAACACTGTGAGATTGACAACCTCATCGCAAGTTAGGGACAAAGTTCTGTGGTTGTGTTGTGCAGGTCTCCACGTTGCTACTAGCACCGGTAGTGTGCCCTGCCAAAGCTCAGCTAGTAACACCTTTGGGGTGTTTCCTTGCTCCTACTGGTTCGATTAAACCTTGGTTTCATAACTGGGGGAAACTTGCTGCTGTGCTCATCATACCTTCCTCTTGGGGTTCCCAACGAGCTCTACATCAACACCGCCATCAAGCAATTTTCTGGGCGCCGTGCATTGAGCCATCAAGCGACTTTCTGGCGCCGTTGCCGGGGAGTCAAGGACATCTTCACAAGGGGAGTCCCTCATAACCAATCTCTTTACTTTGTTGTTTTTGTTTTGCTTAGTTTGCTTGTTTTGTTCTTCAAAAACCCAAAAAAATTAGTTTTACAAGTTTGCTTTCTGATTTGAAAACCCAAAAAAATGACTACTCTTGAAAACACTAAGTTGTGTGACTTCACTAGCACCAACAACAATGATTTTATAAGTACACCTATTGCTCCACCTATAGCTGAAAATACTTTCTTTGAGATAAAACCTGCTTTGCTCAATCTTGTTATGAGAGAACAATTTTCTGGTATTGGTAATAAAGATGCTGCTTCCCACCTAAATAACTTTGTTGAACTTTGTGAGATGCAAAAGCATTGGTATATAGATGGTGATATTATTAAGCTGAAATTGTTTCCTTTCTCTTTGAGAGGAAAAGCTAAATAATGGTTGAATTCCTTAACTAGGAATAGTATTGATTCTTGGAATAAGTGCAAAGATGCTTTTATTGGAAAATACTATCCTCCTGCTAAGATTATATCCATGAGAAGTGAAATAATGAAGTTTAAACAACTTGATAATGAGCATGTTGCTCAAGCTTGGGAAAGAATGAAATCTTTGGTTAAGAATTGTCCCACTCATGGACTGACTGCTTGGATGATCATCCAAACTTTTTATGCAGGATTGAACTATTCTTTCTTGGGCCACGTAGAGATAAACAAAACTTTTTCCCTACGCGGTGATCCCAAGATCCAGCTCAGGTAGAAGGCCATGAGGATTACCACTAGACGCGCAGTTGCGGAATTGATGAAGCACGTCGCTTGATGCAGTGCAGTCCTCGCGATCCGTTCCGGTTCCACGATCCACGATCCGTTATTTCTTCACGATCGTCGAAGTGCTGAACGTACAGCACCTCCGCCGGTATCCACACGTACGAGGAGGAGCGCCGGTGATGGACTGCTAGGTCCGGTACGACGGCGACAGGACGGAATCGGGCTAGGGTTTCCAACACATGGAGTGACCTAACCTTTTGCTCTAAGCACCTGCGCCCCATCTTATATAGGGAGTAAAAGTGGGCTCCACTCACTCGTGGCCCATTCACTAAAAGGCCTATATTAGCCACTGCAAGTCTCACTTGCTGACTAAGTCCATGTCTCTATTTGGGTCCAACCCAAATAGGTTTCCTGTTTGGGTCTAACCCAAACTTGCTCCCGCTCTTAAGTGTGTGACCCGACATGCTCATGGTAACCCGGACACGATTCCGAGTCTCACTCGTGATCGATCAGTTGGTAGCGGCTCCTAGCAGAACGTGCCAACTCCCAAGTACCAATAAGTCATGACGACATACCTTTCCAATGCGACTTTCGTCTGAGTCCCTTTTGCCTCACGATATACCTTGTCGGACTATAGGCAAATGATCGTCATCCCTTAAATAGTCCGACTCTCTTTCTCGATCCAAAATAAGTGATTCATCCGACTAACTCTTAGTCGGCTGCCTCGGTTAACACTTATCCGAGATGCGCATGGCCATGCTTTCCGAATCATATCTTCCGAGAGGGCCTAGAGAATATCTCTCCGGATGGAGGGGCAAAATCCCGTCTTGGTTATTCACATCACGCGGCTTGATTCTCAGTCGACCCGAACTCCACCTTTATAACTGCCCAGTGACGGAACAACGTTTGACAGAACCTAAGTCGGAGATCCTCAACTCGGATTGTGCAATAACCTCAGGTCTGAGGATTACATTGATTGAGACATGCAAATGACGACTTGTTCGTTGCATCTCAATATGGGTCAATCCGACTCGCTAAACTCTTTAGCCGAATCCGTGTAAGTCGGAATAGCATCTCCATGCCCATGACAAGTGGAACCTAGTCATCTGCCGACTTTCACATTGGTCTAAGTTGTGTGTCCGGCACAACCTCAATGACCAAGGACAATTAGTATGAACAACATGAATATGTAATTCCACAATCAAATCACATATTCGATGATACATATCAGCAGTTCATACATGGACCATAACCTTATGAATACATTGGAAATAACATCATACATGATTGCCTCTAGGGCATATTCCCAACAGTCTCCCACTTGCACAAGAGTCAATCATCCGACATCACATGTCTAGGCATCTAATGCCCATTGCTCTCAGGTGCGCCTCATGCTTCAGCTGTGGAAGTGGCTTTGTCAACGGATCTGCAATGTTTGCATCTATGTGTACCTTGCATAACTTGATATCACCTTGATCCACGAACTGGCGAATAAGGTGGTACCGCATGAGTATATCTTTGTTCTTCTGGTGTTGTCTAGGTTCCTTGGCTTGTGCAATAGCACCATTGTTGTCACAATACACGTCTAACGGATTGGACGAGCCCTGAACCACACCAAGATCCATGAGGAAATTCCTCATCCAAACGGCTTCTTTTGCCGCTTCCGAGGCAGCAATATACTCAGCCTCTGTCGTAGACGCAGACACCGTTTCTTGCTTGGAACTCTTCCAGCTCACAGCCCCTCCGTTTATTACAAACACATATCCGGATTGCGAACGAGAATCATCCGAGTCAGTAAGATAACTCGCATCCGTGTAACCCTTTACACTGAGTTCATCCTCACCTCCATAAACTAGGAACATATACTTAGTCCTTCTCAAGTACTTTAGGATATTTTTAGCCGCTGCCTAGTGGATTTCTCCAGGGTCAGCCTGGTACCTGCTCACAACACTTAGAGCATAGGAAACATCCGGACTAGTACAAATCATAGCGTACATGATGGATCCGACTGTAGAAGCATACGAAATCGCACTCATCCGACTTCGCTCATCAGTTGTCGAAGGACACTGAGTCTTGCTAAGTTTTACGCCATGGGATATCGGTAAGAACCCCTTCTTAGACGATTCCATGTTGAACTTCTTCAACACTTTGTCTAAATATGTACTCTGACTCAATCCAATGGGCCGCCTTGATCTATCTCTATAGATCCAGATTCCTAGTATGTAAGTCGCCTCACCCAAGTCTTTCATCGAAAAACTCTTTTCCAATGATTCCTTGGTCTCTTGCAACATCTGGACATCATTTCCAATCAGTAATATGTCATCCACATATAAGATCAGAAAGTTCACTTTGCTCCCACTAAACTTCTTGTATAAACAAGAATCATGATCACTCTTGATGAAGCCAAACGATTTGACTACCTCATCAAAGCGAATGTTCCAACTTCGAGATGCTTGCTTCAACCCATAAATGGATTTCAGAAGTTTGCATACCTTGTCAGCATTAGCCGGATCGACAAAACCCTCGGGCTGTATCATATACACGTCCTCGGCTAAATTTCCATTAAGGAAATCCGTCTTGACATCCATCTGCCATATCTCATAGTCGAAATAGGCTGCTATAGCTAACATGATCCGAACTGATTTAAGCATCGCTACAGGAGAGAAAGTCTCATCGTAGTCAATTCCTTAAACTTGTCGGAACCCTTTCGCGACAAGCCGTGCTTTATAGATAGAAACATTTCCATCCATATCAGTTTTCTTTTTAAAGACCCATTTGCACTCGGCGGGTCTTGCACCATCTGGCAGATCAACCAATTTCCAAACTTGATTTTCATCCATGGACTTCAACTCGGATCTCATGGCTCCAAGCCATGACTCGGAATTAGAACCCACCATCGCTTCCGAATAAGTTGCCGGCTCATCACTGTCCAACAACATCACATCACGAACACTTCGCAATCTGGCCGATCTTCGCAGTGTCGGTGCAGTTTCCGGCTCAGGTACCACGCCCGGCTCAACCTCTAAGGCTTTTGCTGACTCGCTACTGGCCGGTACCTCTCGAATTTCTTCGAGTTGCACCGTGCTCCCACTGACTCCCTGACTAAGAAACTCTTTCTCAAGGAAGACACCGTTTCGAGCGACAAAACTTTGCCCTCTTCTCGGTTGTAGAAGTAGTAACCCAAGGTTTCCCTCGGATATCCCATGAAAATACACTTATCTGACTTAGCTGTAAGCTTGTCCGACTGAAGTCGCTTGACAAAAGCTTCACAACCCCAAATCTTAAGAAAAGACAAACTCGGCTTTTTGCCAGTCCACATCTCATGCGGTGTCTTCTCTACCGACTTTGATGGTACTCTGTTTAGTGTGAACGCTACAATTTTTAGACAATAACCCCAAAATGATAAAGGCAGATCTGTCCGACTCATCATTGATCGTACCATGTCCAACAAGGTCCGATTCCTCCTTTCCGATACACCGTTTCTCTGCGGCGTTCCTGGAGGAGTGAGCTGGGGAACTATTCCAAAATTCTTTAGATGGTCATCAAACTCATGGCTCATGTACTCGCCTCCTCGGTCCGACCGAAGAAACTTTATTTTCTTGCCAAGTTGATTTTGTACCTCATTCTGGAATTCCTTGAACTTTTCAAAGGCTTCTGACTTATGTTTCATCAAGTAGATATATCCATATCTACTCAAATCATCAATGAAGGTAATGAAGTACTCATAACCACCTCTGGTTGTCGTGCTCATTGGGCCACATACATCAGTATGTACTAGTCCCAATAAGTCGGACGCCCTTTCAAAACTCTTTGCAAAAGGTGTCTTGGTCATCTTGCCAAGAAGGCAGGATTCGCATGTCTCGAACAACTCTAAGTCGAACGAAGTTAGGAGTCCATCATCATGGAGCCTCTTCATGCGTTTCCAACTTATATGACCAAGCTGACAATGCCAAAAGTAAGTCATATTCAGATCATTTGGTTTTAACCTTTTCACATTTATGTTAAAGACAGATTCACCCTGAAGATTCAAAATAAATAATCCGTCCTGGACGGGTGCAAAGCCGTGAAACATATGATTCAAATATAAAGAACAACCATTATTCTTGATATTCGACTCATAGCCCTGTCTCATCAAACATGAGGCAGAAATGATGTTTCGACTAAGCACTGGAACATAATAACAATTATTCCGCTCCATTATGAATCCAGAAGGTAAATGAAGTTGCATTGTGCCGACTTCCAACGCAGCAACTCTTGCTTTGTTGCCGACCCGAATGTCAACCTCGGCTCTTGCCACGCTCCTAGTTCTTACCAGTCCCTACAACGAGTTGCATATGTGAATGACTGATCCGGTATCATATACCCAAGAACTACCAGGTGCATCAGCAAGATAAATGTCTAACATTGCAAACAAGTGTACCTGAGCCGGAAGTCACACCTCCGCTCTTGGCTTTATCAGCCAGATACTTGCTGCAATTCCTCTTCCAGTGGCCATCCGACTTGTAGTAGAAGCAAGTGGATCCGGCTGTAGGAGATGACTTAGTCCCTGAGGAAGCGCTTTGGACTGGGTCCTCCGCCTTACCTCCTGACTTTGCCTTCTTCTTCTTAGTCCAAGAACTCTTCTTGAACTTAGCCTTATTCTGTACCATCAACACTTGACTGACACCCTTCTTGAGATCCACCTCAGCCTGCTTGAGCATCCCATGTAATTCAATGAGCTTCTTATCCATACCATGCATGTGGTAGTTCGATATGAACTGACCATATGCACTAGGAAGAGAGTTCAGAATTATATCTGTAGCGAACTCTTCGCTTATGGGGTAGCCAAGTCTTTCCAGAGACTGCACGTAACCAACCATCTTGATCACATGCGGACTCAGTGGATCGCCATCCTTAAGCTTGCAGCTCAACAAAGCCTGAGAGACTTGATACCTCTCAGTCTTTGCCTGAGCCTGGAACATACTTTTGAGGCTTTCGATTATATTGTAGGCCTCAACATTCTCGAACTGCTGCTGCAAGTCCGGTTCCATGTGAGCAAGCATAAGACAGCTAATCTCCATGGATTCATCACAAATCCGACAGTAGGCATTGGTGGCTGCGACAGTCGTATTCTCATCCGGCTCAGCTGGAAGTGGGTTGTCTAGAACACAATCCCTTTTTTCTTGTTTGAGAACAATTCTCAGATTACGATACCAGTTGGTGAAATTAGTTCCATTCAGCTTATCTTTCTCTAAGATGGTTCTCAAAGCAAAACCGAAAATCTGAGAAAGACTGCTAGGTGCCATTGATCTACAACAGAAAATATGCAAAACACTTAAGACATGTATCCATAAAGAGCAAGCATATTAAACACTTTAATATTTATGCTCCCACTAGAACCAACACCCCTCCGATGGTTACTTAGTGATTCAGGACCCTAAATAAGCAAGTCGACTAGTGAGCTTTAGCATCACCGCTAGCCGTCAAGTGATCTAGGTAGACAACTCCTTGTCAATCGTATCTCATACGACTCCTGTTGAATGGGTGGCATCACATGCCCCGGCTCCCATCCGACTTTTCCCCAAGTTCCACAACCGTTGTGATAGACCTGTCTAGATTACCAAGTGCTTCCGTTGTAAGAGTCCGACTCGAACCCACCTAGTCAGAAAGAATTGATAGCACCTCAATTTTATGAGCGCACTACCAAAAATGTCCGACTTGTGATGGTGCAGCACTAGCGGGGAACCGACTAGACCTTCTTTGAGGGATTACTTTCTACCAACTATCTAATAGAGGTAAAACAGAGACATAACAATAAAACAAAATAAATCAATTATAATGTGAAATGGTATGACCCTCTTCATGGCGATCTCCATCTCCACAAAGCCTGTAATTCGACTCGTGTCAACTCTTGTCACGTGTCGCCTTACACCATGTAGCCGACTTGTACATCGACTTGCATGCCTTCTGGATTCTCCAAACAGCTACACTAGCTAGTAATTTAAATTACATAGAGAATCTGACACGCGGCTCGTTATACAATAAGATGACAGCACCTAGGCTCCAGCCGGCTGACAAAACCATGATACGCAGATCACGTATGGGTTACACACATCACATGCACATAAGCCATACCATTCACAACATCATCCTGCAAAAACAAGTTATGCATAGATATGATATCTACCGGCGTTGTGAAACTCGCAATGACATCTAAGGCGGGGATCGAAGGGGCAGCGCCCCTCGCGGGTGCGGGCAGCACCTGACGATTTTTCTGAAAAACGCAATCTCATCTGCATTCCGGACATGGATTTCATCATCGGATAAAACAATTTTACCCAAATCCGATCCGGACTCCGATTCGACCAAACTCTTTGATCTTCGATCACCGCATCCGGGTTTACGTGTCACAGTATACCCCGATGGAGGAAGCCGACCGGTAGGGGTATGTCGTTCCACGACCTTAGTAGTTAGATCACGGAAACCAGATCATCATTCCCCGAGTACAGTTGATCCAATCAACTTTGTACAAAACCGATCTATCTCATAGATCGACCACCAAAACTGCAATTAGATCCAATCTAACGCCAACCGCATATCACATATGCATGATCTCGAGCCTAAAACCAGAAGCTAACACTCTGATACCACTGTTGGGCCACGTAGAGATAAACAAAACTTTTTCCCTACATGGTGATCCCAAGATCCAACTCAGGTAGAAGGCCACGAGGATTACCACTAGACGCGCAGTTGCGGAATTGATGAAGCACGTCGCTTGATGCAGTGCAGTCCTCGCGATCTGTTCTTTCTTCACGATCGTCGAAGTGCTAAACGTACAACACCTCCGCCGGTATCCACACGTACGAGGAGGAGCGCCGGCGATGGACTGCTAGGTCTAGTAGGGCGGCGACATGACGGACTGGGGCTAGGGTTTCCAAAACATGGAGTGACCTAACATTTTGCTCTAAGCACCTACGCCCTAGCTTATATAGGGAGTGAAAGTGGGCTCCACTCACTTGTGGCCCATTCACTAAAAGGCCTATATTAGCCACTGCAAGTCTCACTTGCTGACTAAGTCCATGTCCCTATTTGGGTCCAACCTAAATAGGTTTCCTGTTTGGGTCTAACCCAAACTTCCTCCCGCTCTTAAGTGTGTGACCCGACAGGCTCATGGTAGCCCGGACACGATTCCGAGTCTCACTCGTGATCGATCAGTTGGTAGCGGCTCCTAGCAGAACGTGCCAACTCCCAAGTCCCAATAAGTCATGACGACATACCTTTCCAATGCGACTTTCGTCTGAGTCACTTTTGCCTCACGATATACCTTGTCGGACTATAGGCGAATGATCGTCATCCCTTAAATAGTCCGACTCTCTTTTTCGATCCGAAATAAGTGATTCATCCGACTAACTCTTAGTCGGCTGCCTCGGTTAACACTTATCCGAGATGCGCATGGCCATGCTTTCCGAATCATATCTTCCGAGAGGGCCCAGAGAATATCTCTCCGGATGGAGGGGCAAAATCCCGTCTTGGTTATTCACATCACGCAACTTGATTCTCAGTCGACCCGAACTCCGCCTTTATAACTGCCCAGTGATGGAACATCGTTTGACAGAACCTAAGTCGGAGATCCTCAACTCGGATTGTGCAATAACCTCAGGTCTGAGGATTACATTGATTGAGACATGCAAATGACGACTTGTTCATTGCATCTCAATATGGGTCAATCCGACTCGCTAAACTCTTTAGCCGAATCTTTGTAAGTCGGAATAGCATCTCCATGCCCATGACAAGTGGAACCTAGTCATCTGCTAACTTTCACATTGGTCTAAGTTGTGTGTCCGGCACAACCTCAATGACCAAGGACAATTAGTATGAACAACATGAATATGTAGTTCCACAATCAAATCACATATTCGATGATACATATCAGCAGTTCATACATGGACCATAACCTTATGAATACATTGTAAATAACATCATACATGATTGCCTCTAGGGCATATTCCCAACATTCTTCAAGGAACCTATTGGATTCTGCTGCTGGAGGTACCTTTATGACCATCACCTTGGGTGCTGCAACAAAAGTTCTGGACTAAATGATGGTTAATTATTCTGAATGGCATACTGAGAGAGCTCCACAAGGTAAGAAGGTAAATTCTGTTGAGGAAACCTCCTCCTTGAGTGATAAGATTGATATTATTATGTCTATGCTTGTTAATGGGAAAGCCCATATTGATCCAAATAATGTTCCTTTAGCCTCTTTGGTTGCTCAAGAAGAGCAAGTTGATGTGAACTTCATAAGAAATAACAATTTTGGCAACAATGCTTATGGTAATAATGCTTATAGGAATAATTTTGGTAACAACAATTATAAGCCATATCCTCCCAACAATGGTAATGCTTATGGAAATTCTTACAACAATAATAAGAGTGCTCCCTCTGAACTTGAAGTTATGCTTAAAGAGTTTATTAGTAAACAAACTGCTTTCAATAAAACTATTGAGGAAAAACTCTCTAATGCTGAAAGAAATATAGCATCTTTGGCTGAAGGTCGATCTTCTTTGAATAAAATGGCTGCTAAACCTGAAACTAATGAGAATCTCTTTGCAGCCACTAATGCTATACAAGTAAGAATTGATGAAAATGTTAGACTATTAGCTGAATTACATGCTAAGTGGGAAAGAGAAGATGAAATTGCTAGAAACATTAGTGTTTCTACTATCACCACCACTAGTGTTGAGGCTAGTAATAGTCCTACTACTTTAGATGATAAAGTTTATTTTGATCTTGATGGTTGCAACATCTCTGAAGTTATTAAGTTCCTACAAAAGCTTGCTAGAAGTCCTAATGCTAGTGCTATGAACATAGCCTTTACAAAACACATTACTGATGCTCTCATAAAGATTAAAGAAGAAAATATGAAACATAAAGCTTCTATTCCTATAAAGCAAGAGGATGGTTGGGAACCCATCATTAATATGAAAGTGAATGACTTTGATTTCAAAGCTTTATGTGATCTTAATAATAGTGTTTCTATTATGCCTAGAAGGATCTATGATATGCTTGATTTGCCTCCACTTGAAGATTGTTATTTGAATGTCCCACTTGATGATAATGCTAAAAAGAAACTCATGGGGAGTCTTAATGATGTTCTTATTATGGTTAACGATTCCTATGTCCCCGTTGATTTCTATGTTTTGGATGTTGAATACAATGCTTCTTGTCCTATTACTTTGGGAAGACCTTTTCTTAGAACTGTTGGTGCCATCATTGATATGAAAGAAGGCACCATTAAATATCAACTCCCACTCAAGAAAGGTATAGAACACTTCCCTATAAAGAGAGAAAAGATTTCTTTTGCTTCTCCTATGAAAACAAAATTTGGTCTTAATGCTTCTTCATTTGAGAACACTTGATTTGTTCTTTGCTTCTTATGCCTAACTTAAAGGCGTTAAAGAAAAGTACTTATTGGGAGATAACCCAAAAGTTTTAGATGAGTCTTGGAAGTTATTACCTCTGTAATAACCTCTCCTTATCCTTTTTATTTGCTTTTTGTGCCAAGAGTAACCTCTAATGAGAGAGAAGTAATGATTGGGAAAGTTGTTGTCCCGAAACAGATTTCTGTGTTTCACCGTAAAAATTCGTGAGAGAGCTCTGTATGTAGGATTGAGCTGTCATTTTTTGTGCTTCTGCCCCAGGTTGTTATATAAATTTTGTTAGTTCAACACTTTTTGATTTGACAACAGAAGGTCTTCTAAAAAATTCGTATTTACCTGCTGGTCTGTTTTGACAGATTTCTGCCATTTTCTGCATTTGCTTCTTGTTGATTCCTTCTTGAGTTCTTTTGGGGAATTGAGCTTTTTGAGGGAAGTGATACAGTATCTAGTGTTCTAATGGAAGTTTATTTGGTGTTAGAAATGAACCTTAAGACTTATTTATCTTGAGTGCACTAATGTTGCTAATAAAGATTGTGTGAAGTTTTGTATGAAGTAAAATTTTCAGGTGTATGGAAGGAATGAGTAATGAGATGAAGGATGGACTAAAGCTCAAGCTTGGGGATGCCACGCGTGTCACCCCAAGAAATATCCAAGAAGTACAAGCGTCAAAGCTTGGGGATGCCCAAGGCATACCCTTCTTCATCAATAAAAATCCCAGGTTTCTTCCAAACGCTTCATTTTTATTGTTTCTTCCAAAGTATGAGTTCCACTCATACATCCAACTCCCTAAACCAAGTTATTTCAAAGAGTCCACCATACCTACCTACTATCTTATGCTATTTCAAGTATATTCATGCTTTTGTTTACCTTCCAAATTAAAATTGTTATGAGAAAACTAGCGATTAAAGCTCTCACGAACTTGATGGCACACTTTACTTTACTTTCCCTTAATAAACGTGAACCATTGTGTCTTCTATGTTGTATATGCTTGCACTAATTTGTTGGGAATTAGCAGAACCATGCTTTCATGGGGAACGCTTTCAACATTGCACTTGGTACTTGTACCTAGTTGATATCATGCTCTTTTGTATATGGATGTCGTCGGTGTGAAATGAAAGGGGAGCTTGTAAGTCCATGGAGTTATATATATGTGTTAGAGAAACGCATGGGCCGCTGGTCTAATCCATGCTGACATGGTGGAAACCTGCAGCGTAACCATAATGAGCTGTCTATGAAGCATTCTTCTTGTAAAAAAAGAGTCCTATATTGAGAAAAAAGAGAAAAAAAGAAAAAAAAGAGATACTATGAAAAGAGGAAAGAGAGAAAAAAGCACCATATTCCCATGGTAAATAAGAAGAATGCTGAGATGCTCGTTGTCTGCTTGCCTTGTCATTTTGATATGGGGATTCTTCCGTATCATCGGGCAAGGGGTACCCCGTTGGCGGTTCTCTATGATACACATATACTTACAATGACAAGAACTTACCGGTGACTAAACTTGAGTAGCATGAGGAGCGGCCCTCGTATACAAGGGACATGAGATTTCTGACTTATACTTCGTCAAGCATGTACACCATAGTTTGTTCACTTTAACCTTAATCACTTCAAGATGCTTATGATAGGGGCAATGAGAGCTGAAAGCTATAAGTACCATAATTTTTGGAAGCTCTTTTATGAGAATTGAATCCCTACTTCCTTTTACAAAAGGCTTTTCTTCCACCATTATATTGAGTCTCCACCTTCTAACTTTATGCACCTACTTTGAGAGCATAGTGGCCATTCTTAGTTCTATGTGCATTGTCCCAAGACTAGTTGATTGATGCATAACTTGTTATTGCTTGTTTGAAACTATTGTATCTAGTCACTCTTTTGAATTTGAAGGTGTCCTATGCATTTATATTTGCTACTCTATGAGGGACAAGCTGAATACTATTATGCTATGTTTTATTTATGTGAAACAAACAAACGTCTTGCAAAGCATTGTTATTCATGAATCTTTTGTTTGTGCCTTTTCAAGTTGTATCATAGTTTCTTTGCTTATTGCTAGAACTTTGTCTTTCATGTTATGATGGAAGTACTTTGATCCCAGCTTTGAATGTTTTGCAAATACTTTGATCAAGTCTTTGATGGTGCATGTCACCTTAAAAATTATTCTTTCTTTTTATCACTTACCTACTCGAGGACGAGCAGGAGTTAAGCTTGGGGATGTTGATACATTGCAAATGTATCTATAATTTTTGATGTTCCATGCTTGGTTTTATCCACTTTCTTGTGTTTTGTTCCAACTTTGGAGTACTTTTCATATGATTTCTTGGACTAATCTATTAACAAGAGCCACAGTGCCAGCTGCCTGTTTTCTACTGTTTTTGGTTCCAGGAAAGTCAGAAAATAAATATTCTCGGAATTGGACGGGACAAAAGCCAAAGTGCCTATTTTTCCGGAAGGGATCAACTGCCAGAATACGAGACGGAGAAGGGACAGAGGGCAGCAACACCACCTGGCCGCGCGGCCAGGCCTGGCCTGCGCCAGGGGGTGGTGTGGCCAGCCTAGGCACCCCCTTGGCCTCTCCTTTCACCTATATATTGCCCTCAGGACGAAAACCCTAAGTACCCGATCAAAAATCCACGAAAGAGTCCGTAGCCACCGTCATCTCCATCCCTAGATCGGGAGGGTCTGAAGCTCTTCCCGGCATCCTGCCGAAGAGGGGAATTCACCCTAGAGGCGTTCTTCATCACCATGCAAGCCTCCGGTGTGATGCGTGAGTAGTTCATCCTTGGACTACAGATCCATGTAGTAGCTAGATGGCTGGTTCTCCTCCTTTGTGCTTTCATGTCTAGATCTTGTGAGCTCCGTTCATGATCAAGATCATCTATTTGTAATTCTGCATGTTGTGTTTGCGGGAATCCGATGGATATTGAGATGCTATTTCAGATTGATTATTGATTCTATCATGTCTTTGTTATTTGTGATCTTGCATGCTTTCTGTTGTTAGTAGCTATCTTGGCCAAGTAGATGCTAGCAACTCCAAGAGTTAGTATTTATGCTCGATAGTGGGTTCATGCCTCTGGTAATCTGGGGAAGTGATAGAAATCTCTAAGGTACTAGATGTGCTATTGCTACTAGGGAGAAACCAACAATCCTTTGTTCATTGAACAATCGTATTGATTACTTTACACGCAGGTCTCCACGTTGCTACTAGCACGGGTAGTGCGCCCTGCCAAAAGCTCAGCTAGTAACACCTTTGGGGTGTTTCCTTGCTCCTACTGGTTCGATTAAACCTTGGTTTCATAACTGAGGGAAACTTGTTGCTGTGCTCATCATACCTTCCTCTTGGGGTTCCCAACGAGCTCTACATCGACACCGCCATCAAGCAATTTTCTAGGCGCCGTGCATTGAGCCATCATGCCTCCACTAAGTCATCATGTGTAGCACTTGCTGGAAACAAGCCATGACTTGTGCATCCCTACGATTCGCCGCATGTAGCATATGATGAGCCAGATCGGACCTAGTCGAGAGGTGGAGAGGACATCTATACTGCTGCTAGCCTCGAAAGGCCATCACCAACTCGAGACCTAGCCACTGTGTCGTCCACACGACCCCGAAGGCCGCCGAAGAACCATGTCGTTGCCATATTGCCAAACTCCCACGCCACCATTGGCCACGCGGCTAGGTGATTGTGGCCAGAAAGCCGCTTCTTGAGCGACTGCCCGCTACCGCGCAGAAATAGCCTTTGGCAATCACCATCTCACCGCATCTAGCCGCTCAAGATTCCTATAGTGTCTCTTCTATCTCCCATGAAATCCCCGCACCACCCATGACCCGTCCCTCTCCTCTCCCCCTCCTTGAACCCCTCCTCTTTCCTCCTCCTCTTTTGGTACGCCAATCCTCCCACCCTAGGTGGTTGCTTTGGGGGATAGGTGATGAACCTCCATTTTCCACCAAGCTTCGGGGATATATCAGTGGAGTGCAACCAATAGACTCGGGGTGGCCTGATCTAGCGATGACGAGACCAAGGTGGTAATGTTGGTGCCTCCAATGTCTGTAGTGGAGGTCTGTGATTTCTAGTTTTTTTGTATGTTACGAATGATGTTTCAAAATTGTTGGAATCTCAAAGAATTGTATGTTGTGATGTTTTGACAATTGTTACAAATGTTGCATTCATTTTGTGTTTTTGCAAACGCTTTATCTATATTGTAAGTGCAATGTATTTTCTCAATGTTTTGCTGCGACCAATTACATATGTTAATTTCTTTTGCTACATGGAATAAGTATTGCAAGCGATGTAAACAATACCAAAAAATGGTAGGTCAGGAGGTCCGGTGTTGCATTGATTGGAGGATCTAAATTGAAAGAGTATGAGTTTGGCGGAATATGATGGATAAATTATTGAGCCTCATGAGCGAGTATATATAGGCTTACAGAGGATTATCTTGGAGTACGAGTCAAGTTAGGACTGTATGTAAACAAATCTAACTCTATCTAAACTATCATAACAATCGTATATACCTAATAATCTAACACTCCCCCACAGTCGTAGCGGTAGCGTCGTGAACAACTAGAACATCGCGGACGGTCAGACTGGAGATAAACCGAAGTAGCATCTAGTAGGCTGACATCCCCCCGCAGTCCGAGTGGGAACATCGTGGACGGTGTCGCATCGCGGTATCTTGGACCGTAGAGGAAGTTGATGATGCCCAAGCGAGATGGTAGCCCTTTTGCCGATGTCGAGGGAGCCGAGAGCGTGAGGCGGTGCCATGATCGAAGTAGCCGTGCGATGGGTCACCGTGGTCGATGTCGTGGTCGGGGATGCTGGTGTCGAGGTAGCCGCACGTGAAGCCGCATGCGCATAGCGCGTGAGGAGGATGACAGGGACGCGTCGAGGCAGTCGTTGAGGGTGTCGATGCCGAAGTCGATGCAGTCCGAGCCGTCAAGGACGAGGTGCGGCCATAGTTTTGCCAGAACTAGGCGCACGTCGGGACAAACGCACACTCCGATTTTGTCAGAACCGAGTATGCAAAGAAGAACTCGTCGGTGACGCGGTCGAGGCAGTCGTAGAGGGGTCGACGCCGAAGAAGACGTTGTCAAAGCCGATGAAGACGAGGCGCCGATTCGAGCTTACCAGACTCGGCAATGCGTCGGGGACGAAGGCACTTCCGATGTTGCCAGTACCAGGCGTGCGGGACAGGGACTATCATGAACTTGCCGCCATATCAGAAAGACTAGCAGAGGAATCCTCCAGAGCGGTTGCGACGCGCAGAGCGGCGAAGGGAGAGATGCCGCGCTGTCCGCGGTTGTCGGAGTAGAGTAGCAGGTGGTGTAGTCGGGGATGAGGCGATGATGCTGACGGCGAAGTTGTAGTGGACGAAGATGTAGAAGGCGGCGAAACCAACGACGACCTGTGTTAGTCATGCTGGATGACTAGAGTGGCGATGGGGTAGTCGGCGGGACCTGCGACGGCGAGAAGGCGCCCTGCAGGTTACCTTGTGAAGCGCGACGACGGTGCTCGAAATAGGCGAGGAATACCCGGCGACGTGATGAAGACCATGTGCAGACGGCGGTAATTCGTGCCGTAGGAGATGGTTCACCTTGAGATCAGACGGCTGTCAGTCTCGAAATAGATGTCAAAAATTTATTGAAATTTACATATTTACTATATAGAAAACGCATCTAGAGACATGCGAATATAGATAATTCCGTGAATAAAAGTAGAATATTCTTGGATATCATAAAATAAAAGGATACGAGAAATTGGGACAATTGCTGGTACTACCTCCGATCGAGGGAGTAATTTTTTTGGAGCCGAAATCTATGGCGGTTGGGGGTTTGAAAATGGAGGTTATTGCTGGCAGAGAAGCGATGAAGGTTGAAGAAAAAATCGGTCAACGACCCCTGCTATGTCAATGCCCTCGGCCACTCACCCCCGCTCCATAGGACGGGCAAGACCTTGGCCGCGCCGTGTGCTGGTCGGCGATTCCGATGAACGCTTCCGGGCAACCCAATCTGCTCCGCCTAAAGTCCAACAGTACCCCACAGGTGCCTCTCCTCTGCTTCACCACTGCTCCTTCTGCACCCGTTCTAGTACTAGATCTGACAGTTTCGTGTTTCTTTCGCAGGGCAGTTGATGCTTATGGCGTTGCTGTGATTCTCGGCTAGGATCGAGTCCGAGGTCGTCAGGTGACCATTTTCCCTTCAAGTTGTTTGTAATTTCCAATTTCATTATTGGAAAATTAGAGATTTGAGATCTAGTAATTGTTAGACAAGAGATAGCAACGGTAGCGGGGGATGGGAACCTGTTGGTCTTATTAGTTTTGTTTTCGATTTTGGAAGTACAAACTGGTGTTTTCAGAGTTGGGTGTTTGTTTTAGAAAAAAAAATGGAAGCGCTAATACCCTTGATCACTCCAGAGATGCATATGTCCCAATATTTGTTACTACAAAGTTTTGTTTCTTTCATACTTGGATATGTGGGTTTTTCTTCATAATCTTATTTTAGAGAAGATGTATATTTTTGTTAGTAGCAGAGATATGGTTTTTTTGGAAATGGAGCACAGATGTGGATTGGAGACAGTTTAATGAATTACCTATATAATGAGTAGTTGAACATATTTAAATTTCACTTTCCCTGCTTATTTTACACAACACAACTTAGTATTGATATATGGTGGACCTAACTCAAACTCAACCCTGTAGGCAACCGATTGATTCCCAATAGTAGACTGCTCTGCTGGTGACTGCATCTGGTTGACTGGTGTTCCATCCAACAAAGGCATGCTTACCTTCAGTTACTTGCGGCAGGAAGCTTCTGTAAAGAGATTGAGATAGTCGAGAGCACAAATTAGGAGAGAAGATGGAGTTAGTGGTAGGTGCCTCGGCGGCTACTATGAAGTCCCTCCTGGGCAAGCTGGGCAGCCTTCTAGCTCAGGAGTATGCTCTGGTCAGTGGAGTCCGCAGCGATGTTCAGTACATCAATGATGAGCTTGCAAGCATGCAGGCCTTCCTCCGTGACCTGAGCACTGCCCCAAACGGCCAAGACAACCGGATGAAGGACTGGATGAAGCAGATCCGTGACATGGGGTATGACATCGAAGATTGCATTGATGACTTTGTCCACCGCCTCCCACGAGATCCCAGTAGTGATGTAAAATGTTTATTCATCACGGCAAAATTCTATGAAGTCAGGACGTGGTGGCCTCGCCGTGACATCGCATCCAAGATTGCTGACCTCAAGGTGCGGGCGCAACAGATTGGTGAGCGACGTAGCAGATATGGAGTAGACAACCCAAGGAGCCATAAGAATAACGGCTCTCGAGTTCGTGCTCCTACATATGAAATTGCTGAACATCAGCTCACAGGTCGTCAACTAATTGGTACAAAGGAGCCGGTGGGGATGACTACTGACATGGAGAAGCTCGAGGGTTGGTTAAGCAACTCTGATGAAAGGTCTTATGAGGGGCAAGCTGTTATGTCCATAGTCGGATTCGGCGGCGTGGGAAAGACCACTATTGCAATGGCTTTGTACCAAAATGTCAGGGATAAATTTGATTATCGGGCATCAGTCACTGTGTCTCAGAACTATGATCAAGATGCAGTCCTCATGATGATTCTGAAGCAAGTCAAACCACATGAGAGTGATCAAAAGAAACAAGCAAATGCTGGCAGCTCTAATGCAAAACAGATCAAGATTGAAGCAATGGACCACGATGAACTTGTGAAAGAACTAAAAACTCATCTGGCCGAGAAGAGGTAATTGTAAATTGTTTCTTTGCTGCTTTGCCAATTGACTGTCATCTGAGATAAGTAACTATTCCATCCGTATTAACTTTAATAATCCTTGTCATAAAAGTTTGACCAGTTCACTAATTCTTTTGATATGCTAAGTCAGTTGTGTAAATTCGTCCATTGCCTTAGAAAAAATAGCCCCAAGTTCTAAACCTAGATAGTACCTAGTGCAAGATTTGTGATCTGAGGCTATCAAGCAATCAAGTTAAAAACTCCTGAACTAAACGGCATAGGTAAATATGATGATGTGATATAATGGAGTTTGTCACTAATCAAACTAGTGAATAACTATCACACTGCTAAAATAACATTACTGTTTAGACAATAGCAGCCATTGAAAAGATTAGGTGACATAGAAAGCAACCATTTGCACAAACTGATCCACTGCTATCTTTGCAAGAGAAAGAGCATCAAGCTTGGCCAAGTCAGTGACGTCAGAAACCTAAAATTAAGCAATGTTTCCTTTTAATATCATTAGAAAATCTCCAATCTACAAGTTGTAGATCTATCAGGTAGACATTTCTTTGTACCCGCATAAATCCAGATCTACTACAGGGCTAGGATCAGAAGATTGAGAAAGCAAGATCAAACCTACTATATCGTTGATTCACCTAAACTCAAGAAATCTATTAGTCTAAAAATAAGCTTGTGAACCGTTCCCCTCCTCGTCGCTCCCGTGGGCGACGGGAGGGTCCCCTAGCCGCCGCCTCTAGGGCCTCTCCTCCTCTCCCTCCCTCCCCTCGCCGCCGCCGGAGGGCGTCGCCGGCCGAAGGCCGGGCGCTGGCGGCGGCGGGGCCCCATCTCCCCCTCGCGCGGGGCTCGGGGCGCGGGCCTGCAGCTTCGGCCTGGGCGGCGCGCTGGCCTAGGGGTGCGTCGGCGCGGCTCCCCGGTGGCGGCGTGGCGACCTGTGGTGGCGGGGCGGATCCCTGTCGGCGGGTTCTGGAGGCGCCTGGCGGCGGTGGTGAGGCCTGCGGCGGGGCTCGGGCAGGAGCTGGCGGCCAGGGTGGTGCGGCCTAGATCTGGGCCCATCCGGGCCCGATCTGGTCCTGCCCTGCCTCGGCCTGCCTCCTGGGAGGGCCTACGTCGACGGAGGGCGAGCCAGCGCGGCGATGCGGACATGGGCGGCGGGGTAGCGCGGCGCATCCGTAGCAGGCAGCGCTAGGGGCGGACATGGCCATGGCCGCCTAGATCAGGCTCTTCTGGGCCTAGATCTGGGTTAGGCGGGTCGGTTGGCTTTGCGTCGTCTGTGCTGCAGATCTTGGCAGGCTAGGGTGGATGGGGGTCTTGGCGTCCTCGGTCGGCCTGTTGCAGCGCGGTGGCGGACTTTACGGGCTTGTCAGGGCCCGGCCGGACCGCCATGGGACTGGTTTGCCTTCGTCGAGGCTTTACGGGCCTGCTGGGCCCGGCCGGACCTATGGCGGACTGGTTTGTCTGCGGCCGCGTCCGGTCGACTACCGCCTCCGACGGTGGAGGAAGTTCCCTCCCGCGCGGCCGTGGTACTGAGGGCCCGTTTCATTTCTAGCCGCGCCGCGATGTTGTAGACCTCGCGTCGGCTTGTTCGGTGAGACGATGATGACGAAGTCGGAACCGGAGTGGCGCATGCTTGTGGACGGCAAGTTTGGGTGGTGGTGAGGCCTCGCCCTCACGGGTCTCCTATGCGCCAGCTCGTCCGGGGGTTATGGATAGGGTCTCGGGAGAAATCCTTGTCGGCTCGACCGACACCGACGCAATGCCGCCCGCGGGTGGCATCTTCCTTCCTGGAGGGCGTCGTGGCTTCCCTTCATCCATTCCCCTCCGTGTGCCGGGTGAAACCCTAGGGCCAGTCTCTAGTCCGGGCAGCAGCGGTCGCTTTCCCTCTTGAGGGTGTTGCTTGGTGCTTGGCGAGCCGGGGCTAGGAGCGTGGTGGACATTCTTCGGAGGGCGCAGCGGTTACGGTCTTCCTCGTCTAGTCGATCCATCTCCGTCTCCATTCCGTTTTGTTTTTCCGTGTTTGTTCGGGCGTGTGTGTGCTGCTGCCCCAGCATCCTATATCGTGTTGTGTCTCTGTCTTTGGGCGTTGTGCTGTCTGGCCCAGCAGCGGTCTCACTTGTGTGCTTTATTTATAAAGCTGGGCGTAAAGCCTGTTTCGAGGAAAGATAAGCTTGTCAGTAGTGACCAAAACCTAAATCAGTGGAGGTAGAACTTGCACCAAGTTACTAAGTATACAAACTAGCCATTCAAACAATACACAGTGAGGACAGTCTGTTCCCTGCACACACTGCTTGCGCGAACAGAGAATACCTGCACACACTCCTTGCATGAACAGAGAATACCCGCACACCCCATTTTGACAGCCAATTGTAGAGTTTAAGGAGTCTCGATGGTTGCACATTCATAAGAGGAGCCACCTAACACACAGTATGTCTTTGACAAAAGATAACTTGGATACATGTGCATTTCTTTTCCTGATGTGTAGTCTGTTTCCTTGTTCTTGGTAGGTTTCTCCTCTTGATTGATGACATATGGTCTGTAAAAACATGGGAGAATATCAGAAATTGCTTACCAGATGATAATAGAAAAGGCAGCCGAGTAATAGTGACTACCAGATTTCAAGCTGTTGGTGCCACGTGCTCCCAAAGAGATGGAATTGATTTTCTTCATCCAGTCGATTTTCTTAGTGATGATGAGTCTAAAACTCTTTTTTATCGAGAATCCAACTGCAGCAAAAGTAGCGAACCGCTGCCCCCTGACGAGATATGGAAAATATGTAGGGGTCTGCCTTTGGCCATAGTTACCATGGCTGGTCTTGTTGCCAGCAACCCACGCACACCCAGCAAGAAATGGAAAGAAGTATGCAAATTATTATTTCCAGAGTCGGTGCCTTCTCTCACCCTGGATGGTGTTACAAGGATACTCGATTATTGCTACAATGATTTGCCTGCAGATCTCAGGACCTGCTCATTGTACCTGAGCATATTTCCTAAGGGTTCAAAAATTAGTAGGAAGCGTTTGACCAGGAGGTTGATAGCCGAAGGTTTCGTTAGTGAGAAGCATGGCTTGTCTGATGAGGAAGTTGCAGAAACATACTTTAATCAGCTGATAAAAAGGAAGATAATACGCCCAGTGGAGCACAGCAGCAATGGGAAGGTAAAACGCTTTCAGGTACATGATATGGTTCTTGAATATATCGTGTCCAAGTCGAGCGAAGAGAATTTTATTACTGTGGTTGGTGGCCACTGGCTGATGCCAATACCAACCAATAAAGTCCGTCGACTCTCCGTGCAAACCAGTGGTTCTGAGCATGGGAGTTCAACAAAACACATGAACTTGTCACAAGTGCGATCATTGACCATGTTCCGGAGCCTGGGCCAACTTCATTTCCATTCTTTCAATAAAGGAATCTTACAAGTACTGGATCTTGAGGGTTGCAAGGGTTTGAAAGAAAAACATCTTAATGACATGTGTAGAATGCTTGTACTGAAGTATTTGAGCCTCCGAGGAACAGATGTTTCCAAATTACCCTCTAAGGTTGAGAAGCTCGAGTACTTAGAAACTCTTGACCTGAGGGAGACAGATGTCAGTGAACTGCCAAAATCTGCAAGACAGCTCAAACGGATAATAAACATATTTGGTGGGAACAAAAACCCACTGAAGGGGTTAATGTTACCTCAAGAGATTAATAAGGAGACAATGAAAGCGCTTCGTATACTGTCGGGGATCGAGATTGTTGAGGAATCAACAGCTGTAGCAGGCCTCCATCAGTTGACGGGGCTTAGGAAGCTTGCCATTTACAAGCTCAGACTATTAAAGGATAGTGAAACCTTCAAACAATTACGCTCTGCTATCGAGTATCTTGGCAGCTGTGGTCTGCAGACTCTGGCTCTCAACGATGATGGATCTGATTTTATCAACTCATTGGACACCATGTCCGCACCTCCAAGATACCTCAGCGCCCTCGAGCTCTCTGGAATTATGGAAAGGCTTCCTCAGTGGATTACCAAACTCACCAATCTCAACAAATTGACCCTCTCAGTGACAGTTCTCCGAATGGATACTTTCGAGCTCCTCCATGTCCTGCCTTTGCTGTTTTCCCTCACCTTTTCACTGAGTGCAGCGAAGCAGGATCATGATATAGAGGACATCCTTGAGAAAAACAAATCAGCGTCCGGCGGAGAGATCTTCGTTCCAAGTGGAGGATTTCAGAGTCTTAAGCTACTTCGCTTCTTCGCACCTCTAGTCCCAAGGCTAAGCTTTTCGGAAGATGCAATGCCAGCACTTGAAAGGATTGAGATGCGGTTCGAAGCCTTTGAGGGACTTTTCGGTATCGACACCCTGAAAAAACTCGAAGAGGTGCATCTGAGAGTCAATAGCGCAGCAGATGAAATAACCAACTTCATAGTAGAAGAATTGAAGACCACCAAGGATCGGAAGATAATTGTTGATTATGTTATCAGCACTTGAAATGTTGCAATATCTTTGGAGCGCTTAATCATCATCTGACCTTTTCCCCTTTGTTTATTGAGCTCATCGGTTTCATTTGTGCCTGCCGTACTTCAATAAAACACCTATACGCCACAAGACTTTATTACTACATTTTCTTTTGAAACTCACGCCTTTCTTTAACTGTGGGCTTGTTAAATTTGATGTTTTGTAAGAGTTTATTTTAACTTGAGACTGGAAACGTTGATCGAGGATATTTCAGTGGGACATATATGTAATGCTTGAATTTGTGAGAGCTGTTCCTCCAATTGTTGCAGTGGATCCAAATGCAGGCGCCCAGCGTGCTGATCAAGCAGGTTGCTGGGACTATTTGTATAGTACTACTAGTGCATGGTTGATCACATTTAGATATAGTCTTTTCTGGTCTTAGTATGAAAAAAGCAGAGTTACCTCCCGAGCGACTCTAGAGGATCTCCCCTCCTCGAGCCCAAGCACCCTTCCTGATCTTCTTCGGGGCCGCCGGTGGTGGTGGCAGCGGCCACCCATCCGTCAAATTGGCAGTGCGGCAGGGGCGTCGGCTTAGGGCATTGGGCGGCGCGGCCAGGTTGGCCAGTGCCTAAGGTCCTCTCAAGAGGTGGTGCGTCGCCGGTGTGGTTGTCCTGGTGCCGCCGATGTGCGTTCTGGGCCACGATTTGGATCTGGACCACGCCCTTGGTGGCTGGCCGTGATCTAGGCTAGAGGGGCCAACCAGGGCTTGTGTTGCTGGGATCTCGTGATTCTCGCTGACGATTTCTACACAACTAGGCACTGGGCTTCCATCTCCTTTGATGCCTGCTTTTGCTAGATGATTGTTGGTAGCGTGGAGGCTACGAGTCATGTGAATAAAGGTGGCGGTCCTAAGGTTCCTTTCGCGCGGAGATGAAGATCTGCTGGCTGCCTATCCTCGATGATCTAGGCTGGAGCGGCGAGTTCCGGAAGGCTCCACCGGCGAACTCCCATGGGCAACTATGTATGGAGATTGCTGGATCGGATTGAATTCGGTCGGGTGTACCCATGTTTTGTCTGGCCGTTTGTTTCAGCGGGAGCGTTGCGAAGCTCTGATATATGTTACCATCATGTGTCATATCTTAGACGACCATGATGAAGTCAGATGCGGAGAATATCAGGAAAGCTAGAACATCAGGGAAGCGATGATGATTTGAGTCTTTGTGGCGACGAGGAACTGGCTGCGTGATCGGCAACTCGCAGCAGCGACTGTTTGTGGGGGTGATAACATAGGAGGAGTTCATAGTCTTACCTTGCAGGGTGAAAATCCAAGGTCTGGCCTTAATTGGTTGTGCCTGACAATGGCCTTGTTGAAAGCATTGTTTTGCGAGTGAGGACTTTCTCCTGGGTGAAAAACTATGATTTTCGATCGGGCGACGATGGTGCTTGTGCACTGTTTTCTTCTTGAAGGCGTTGCTATTGGAGTGGTTGGACTACCGGTATTGTTTTGGTGGTGTTAGTGTCGTTGCTTTGAGGAATTGTTCTCTGTAGCGGGACTTTTATTTTTTGTATTTTTTCTGGCTATGTGCATACACTATGTTGCAGAGGCTCATGATATTAATATATACTCTTTAAAAAAAATAGTCTTTTCTATGATGTTGGTGATCACATTTAGCTATCGTCTTTTCTAGAGTACCTCCATTTACTTTGCTTAGAAAAAGATATTTTCATCTTTAACCTATGTTTGCTGAAGCGTGCCTTGCACGGGCACGATTACCTAACATATAACGGTATTACTACTACGGTGATCATGTTAAAAAAGATATACTATATGGAGAACTGGTTAGTTTTGACCACACTGATTTGGTGCTATACCGCCATCAATGCATCTGACGTGTCATGTGCGATGCATGTACGTAAACCTGATTAAGATCATAAGATGCTCTTTGCTGCAAGAAGTATAAACTACTTCTTCATCTCGAATAAGATGTCTTAGTATTTGCATGTATCGAGACACTAAGTACACGCAAAACTAGACAAATCTTGGTCATTCTAATTCGAGACGGAGGGACTACTAAGTAGTGTATACTAAGCTTACAGCCTTACACGACGTCTCGTACTGTCGTACATTCACTTGTGTAGGTCTCTGTTTCCACTTTCCATAAATTTGAGCCGTTCACTTCTCCTGAAAAGTTTCCCCTTACCATGTGCACGTGCAGTTCTTGCCTTCCGCCTGTTCATAACGAAATTAAGGCAGATACTACTACAGTACATAATACACTTGGTTGGCGAGGTGCGCCGGATCGATCGTCTGTCGTGGAGCAGAAAAGAAAGCATGAAAGATGGGAAGCGGTTCGGTGTAGACGTGTAGTTGAAGGATCAGTTCAGACAGGTAACGGCGGTACTACTATCCATGATCCTCCTGGTGGCGCTGCTCAACGTCGGCAGCTTCCTCACCGGAGGTAACGGCGGTACTTGTATCTTAAATTCCTTCTTGTTCTGCACTTGCCATGCATTTGGAATGGTTCATATATATACCTATTGTCAGTTGGATGGAAATATTACAAGAACAACGGTTAATCTACTAATGATTTTATAAGTACACGTTCGATTTTAGACTCTGCCAAGGACATTCAAGGTGTGGTGCCTCGTCTTATTCCTGGTGGGGTATCACATCTACAATACGCGGACCATAGGATTCTTCTGGTGGAGTTGAACGATAGATGTTCAACTTCCTCAAGAGTGAGCCTTTCGTGTTAGGAGTCGAAGGAGCGTGAGGAAAGGACCAGAGTGGCCAGGCTACTTAACTGCCAAGAAGGAAAATTTCCTTTTACTTACCTGGGTTTCCCCATGTCAGATAAATCTTTGACCATGACAGATTGGGAGAGCCTCATCTCTGTTGTGGGTCGAAACTTTGAGCCTTGGCAAGGTAGGTTCATGTCTATTAACTCTGTTAAACTATGTAATATGTACGTATTGGATATAGAGTAGTACTCTACCCCAATACGGATATCTCTTTATATACACGCTTGTGAGAGCTATATCTCACCTATATAAACACGTACCACGAGCCCGAGAGGACATCGTTTCCGCCCACAATACTTTACATGGTATCAGAGCGGGTCTCCTCCAAGACATAGCCGCCGCCCACCTCGGGTCATCGTCGCACGCCGCCTAGACAAAAACATCGCCGCCGCCTGCCGTTGCTCTCTGCAGCCGCACGCCGCCTCCACAACGCCGTCGCCGCTTGATCCAAGCAGCCGCCGCACCTACAAAACACAAACCCTAGATGAAACCCTAGACACGACATAAAACCACCGCCGCCAAAAACCCTAGCCTAGATCGCTAGCTACAAAACCATCGCTGCCTCGATGACGTCCTCTTCTTCCATGCCGTCCATGTCGACGCTCGCCACCAACCTTGGCGCCTCTCCGTCGCTCAAGCTCAAGCGGGACAACATGCTTTTTTGGAAGGCGCTGGTCTTCCCTCGCCTACACTGCGCCCTAGCCTTCGGGCTCCTCGACGGCACTGATGCAGCGCCACCCAAGATGCTGGAGGCCGATGATGCTGGAAAAAAGGTCTCCATGACAAACTCGGACTATGCCACCTGGGTTGCGCGGGATCAGTTCGTGCAGGGGTGGCTCAATGAATCCCTCTCACCGGACATCCTAGCGCATGTCCATGACAAGACCTCTACTGCTGAAACCTGGGCCACAATCTCAGCCATGTTCGCTAGTGCTTCCAAGGCAAAGGTGTCTCATCTGCGAACTGTCGTCAACAACACCAAGAAGAAGGAGATGACTGCGGAGCAGTACCTCTCCAAGATGACTGGTTTTCGCTCTGAACTTGCTGCTGCTGGAAAACTCATTGAAGATGACGAGATGATCAGCTACATCACTGCTGGCCTTAGGGCCGCCTACAATCACCTGGTTGACAGGGTTGACAACACGCCTGGCATTACCCTTGATGATATAATGAATCAGATTAATGCCTTTGACATGCGCCAGTCCCTGCTTGCTAAGGCTGATGTTGACCCTACTCCTTTTGTGTCATCGGCCAATCTCAGCAGCCGCTCCCGCAGTAGCTCAGTTCCTGCACATGATACCCGCTATGATGATGATAGGCGCCACGATGAGCCGCGTCGTGATGACAAGCGTCGTGATGACTGGCGCCATGATGACAGGCGTCGTGATGATAGGCACCGCGATGAGCCACGCCGTGATGGTAGGCGTCGCGATGAGCCACATCGTGATGATAGGCGCCGTGATGAGTCTAGACGCCGTGATGGAGGAGGTAAGGGGCGCCCCGACCATGCCCCCACCCCCTTTGTTGATGTACGCTGCCAGATTTGCAAGATATATGGCCACCCTGCCAGTGACTGCTGGTGGCGCTATGGCAATAATTCTGATGATGAAGGTGATCGTGATAATAAGGCTGCCCATGCAGCAGCCTATGGCATTGACACCAACTGGTACTCTGACACTGGCGCCACTAACCACGTCACTGCTGCGCTGAACAAGCTCACCATCCATGACAAGTACTAGGGACATGACCGTGTGCACACTGCAGACAACAATGGTATGAAAATCAGACACATTGGTCATTCAATTTTGCATACCCCTAATAGTTCTTTGCGTCTTAAAAATATTCTCCATGTTCCTAGTGCATCTAAGAATCTGTTGTCTGTTCACAAGCTTACACTTGATAATCATGTCTTTATTGAGTATCATCCTTTTTTATTTTTGATAAAGGATCTGGACACACGAAGGATTCTGTTTAAAGGCCCCTGTCAAGGTGGTCTCTACCCGCTAGTGCCTTTCTCTACCGGGTCGCCTCCCAAGCAAGTTTTCAGCACAATAAAGTTGTCATCCTCTACATGGCACAAACGTCTAGGACATCCATCTTCTTTTGTGGTTCAGCAAATTATCAAGAAGCATAAACTTTTCCACACCCCTGAAATAAATCCATATGTTTGTGATTCTTGCCAACTTGCAAAGAGTCACCAGTTGCCATATCATGTGTCCACTAGTGTTTCTACTACTCTTTTAGAGTTGGTGTTCTCTGATGTATGGGCCCCGGCACCTGTCTCTGTTGGCAAACATGAATATTATGTAAGCTTTATTGATGATTTTAGCAAGTTTACATGGATATATCTTCTTAAAAAGCGCTCTGATATTTATCAAGTTTTCCTAAATTTCCAGCAACTTGTTGAGCGTAAGTTTGCTAAGAAAATAATTACTATGCAAACCGATTGGGGTGGTGAATATGAAAAACTCTATGGTTTTTTTTTCAAAAGGTTGGCATTACTCACCATGTCTCATGTCCTCATGCATATCAGCAAAATGGTTCCGCTGAGCGTAAACATCATCATATTGTTGAAGTTGGTCTTGCTTTGCTTGCAAACGCGTCTATGCCGCTTAAATTCTGGGATGAAGCCTTTCTCACAACCACATTTCTTATTAACCTTCTTCCCAGTAAGGTGATTGATTTTGACACCCCCACAGAGCGTCTTCTTGGTACATCACCAAACTATGAGGCCTTACGCATTTTTGGTTGTGCCTGATGGCCAAACTTACGCCCCTACAACAAGAGAAAGCTTTCTTTCAGATCCACTCGTTGTGTCTTCCTAGGATACAACTCACTTCATAAAGGAGTAAAATGCCTTGACACCTCCACCGGCCGTGTCTATATCTCTAGAGACGTAGTGTTTGATGAGTCTGTGTTTCCCTTTGCATCTCTCAATTCAAATGCTGGAAAGCGCCTTCAACAAGAAATCCTTCTTTTACCTATTGATACACCATCTACTTTAGGGGATGCAAATATTGATGACTATATGCCATTGCCTGTTGTGCCTAATGTTCATCCAGTTGTTTCAGAAATTGTTGCCTCGGATGATCAGGTTGATGCTGCTAATAATACTTGTGACAGTGCTGAAGAAATTTTTGCTGAAGATGAAGGAAATTCAGCCACAACTAGTGATCGACGTGGTGCACAAACGGATGTGCATGGTGCAGAAAATGACATGCATGGCGCGGATCCTGAGCTAGAATCTCCCGCGTCGTCGCGCGCGACGGCCGCCGCATCCTCACCTGGTCGCTCTCGCCACACGTCCCCGACGCGCATGGTACCAGCACCACGTGCGGTGTCTCCGTCTCGCCACGTCTACACACGGTGACACCGTCGTTTCGTGTCTCTGCCGCCTATATCCACACCACCTGTATCCCCACTGGCAGATGAGGTTGACAGTGGTGATAGCTCTGGTGGGACTAGCAGGGAAGATGATGATGATTCTGCGTCTCCACCCCCGCCTTCACCTGTTCCTGAACCTTGGACACGCTTACAGAAAGGTATAAGACAGCCAAAACAATATACTGATGGTACTATTCGATATGGTATGTTTACCTCCACAGGTGAACCCAACACTCTTATTGAAGCATTTGAGGACACACGCTGGCGTCAAGCAATGCAAGATGAATACAATGCACTGATGGACAACAAGACCTGGCATCTTGTTCATCCAAGTTCCACTCGCAATCTTATAGATTGTAAGTGGGTCTATCGTGTTAAGAAGAATGCTGATGGCACTGTAGACAGGTATAAAGCACGCCTGGTTGCAAAAGGTTTCAAACAAAGATACGGCATTGACTATGAAGACACCTTCAATCCAGTGGTCAAAGCAGCAACTATTAGACTAGTTCTTTCCATTGCTGTCTCCCGTGGCTGGAGCTTGCGGCAGCTAGATGTCAAAGAACGCTTTTTTGCATGGCGTTCTAGAGGAGGAAGTCTATATGAAATAACCCCCAGGTTTTGAAAATCCACAAACTCCAGACTTCATCTGCAAGCTCGATAAAGCTCTTTATGGTCTAAAACAAGCTCCTCGTGCATGGTTTGCCAGACTTAGTAACAAGCTACATGGTCTTGGTTTTGTTCCCTCTAAGGGTGACACATCATTGTTTCTCTACAACAAGTCTGGCATCACTATATATGTTCTTATCTATGTTGATGATATTATAGTAACAAGCTCCTCTAATAAGGCTATTGGTGCATTCATTCATGATCTCAGACATGATTTTGCTCTCAAGGATTTGGGTCCTCTCCACTTCTTTTTGGGCATTGAGGTAAAGCAAACTCATGATAGTCTTCATCTTACTCAAGAGAAATATGATGCTGATATTCTTACAAAAGTCGGTATGAGTCAATGTACCTCATCGCCTACTCCCTTGTCCTCGAGTGAGTACTTGTCTTTGGTTCAAGGAGATCATCTTGGTCCAGATGACAGTACGCAGTACAGGAGAATTGTAGGTGCATTGCAGTATTTGACCTTAACAAGGCCTGATATATCTTTCTCTGTTAATAAGGTTTGTCAGTTCTTGCATGCTCCTACTACTTCACATTGGACAGTTGTAAAGCGAATCTTGAGATACATCAAAGGGACTTTGAAAACTGGTCTTACATTCAAGAAATCGTCTTCAGTTTTGCTTAGTGTTTTTTCAGATACAGATTGGGCAGGCTTTCCTGATGACAGAAAATCTACTGGAGGCTTCGCTGTGTTTTTTGGTCCAAATCTCATTTCATGGAGTGCTAAAAAGCAGGCCACAGTATCACGATCAAGTACCGAGGCTGAATATAAGGCTGTAGCTAATGCTACTGCTGAGCTCATATGGGTCGAAGCATTACTTAAGGAGCTGGGAGTTAAACTTAACCAGAAGCCATGTTTATGGTGTCATAATTTGGGTGCCACATATTTGTCAGCTAGCCATGTTTTTCATGCTAGGACAAAACATATTGAGATTGACTTTCACTTTGTTCGTGAAAGAGTTGCAAACAAACAGTTGGACATCAGATTCATTTGAACTAAAGATCAGCTTGCAGATGGCTCCATAAAGGCTCTCCCTGTAAAACGTTTAGAGGCTTTTAAGGGTAATCTCAACCTCTCTCCAGGTTTAGATTAAGGGAGAGTGTTAAACTACGTAATATGTCCGTATTGGATATAGAGTAGTACTCTACCCCAATATGGATACCTCTTTGTATACACGCTTGTGAGAGCTATATCTCACCTATATAAACACGTACCACAAGCCCGAGAGGGCATCGTTTCCACCCACAGTACTTTACAAACTCCTCCCTGTCTAGTTTGCCCATGTTTTGTATGGGTCTTTTCCTTCTGGCTGATGGAACCCATGATGGTTTTGATAAACACATGGCTAGATTCTTTTGGGAAGGAGTTTCGGACAAAAGAAAGTTTCATTGGGTGTGCTGGCAGGATGTGTGTACACCAAAGGACCTAGGTGGCCTTGGTGTGCTTAACTCTAGGGAATGTTTCCCTGATGCTCAAATGGATTTGGCGTTTGTTGAACCCTGGGGAATCCCACAATCTATGGCATAGACTGCTGGCCACGAAATATCAGAACATCTACAACTTCCTTAATGCCAACGGCCATGGTGGCTCGCAATTCTAAAAAAGCATCAATAGAATCAAATATCTCTTTTCCTTGGGGGTTAGATATGCGAAGAGGAGAGGGGAGAGGGTTGGATGGGAGTATTACAAGAACAACGGTTAATCTACTAATGATTTTACAAGTACAAGTACAATATACGACAGCCTGAGATTCAGTACTAGTACTATTATTTTTTGCCCAGCATTTCCTATACTCAGAAATACAGTTATAATCAGCTACGAGTTTAATGACATCTCCAAGACAAAATTTTATCCATGGCGCGCAACCTCCCGTTTCAGCGCTACAAAATGTGTATAAAAACAGATAATTAACACAACTGTTCAGAGAGGCCACAAGGCTTTTGGCACCCTCATCTGGACGTAATTCATTTCCTGGAGTTTATGGTGAGTGAGACATGGCTCCGTGCCTGGTTGATGGCATGATAGCAAAGGCTAGTCAATGATGGATGCAGTCCTCTAGCCGAACATGCTTCCAAGCAGCTGCCGGCCGCCGTCATCTTCAGCTTGCCCCCAAGTGCTTCTTGCAGAGTGACATTCGTCACTTGCTCCCTCCAGATTGCAGATCTGAATGTAGACACAAACCTTAGAATGAACAAAAGTGCCTAACAAATTTCCAGATAAAAAAAGAGAGCATCCTTCCAAATTTGACTTCAGCGTGTTAATTAAGTTTCTTTGAATGTTAGACATCAGATTCATTTGAACTAAAGATCAGCTTGCAGATGGCTCCACAAAGGCTCTCCCTGTAAAACGTTTAGATGCTTTTAAGGGTAATCTCAACCTCTCTCCAGGTTTAGATTAAGGGAGAGTGTTAAACTATATAATATGTCCGTATTGGATATAGAGTAGTACTCTACCCCAATATGGATACCTCTTTGTATACACGCTTGTGAGAGCTATATCTCACCTATATAAACATGTACCACAAGCCCAAGAGGGCATCGTTTCCACCCACAGTACTTTACAAACTCCCTGTCTAGTTTACCCATGTTTTGTATGGGTCTTTTCCTTCTGGCTGATGGAACCCATGATGGTTTTGATAAACACATGGCTAGATTCTTTTGGGAAGGAGTTTCGGACAAAAGAAAGTTTCATTGGGTGTGCTGGCAGGATGTGTGTACACCAAAGGACCTAGGTGGCATTGGTGTGCTTAACTCTAGGGAATGTTTCCCTGATGCTCAAATGGATTTGGCGTTTGTTGAACCCTGGGGAATCCCACAATCTATGGCATAGACTGCTGGCCACGAAATATCAGAACATCTACAACTTCCTTAATGCCAACGGCCATGGTGGCTCGCAATTCTAAAAAAGTATCAATAGAATCAAATATCTCTTTTCCTTGGGGGTTAGATATGCGATGAGGAGAGGGGAGAGGGTTGGATGGGAATATTACAAGAACAACGGTTAATCTACTAATGATTTTACAAGTACAAGTACAATATACGACAGTCTGAGATTCAGTACTAGTACTATTATTTTTTGCCCAGCATTTCCTATACTCAGAAATACAGTTATAATCAGCTACGAGTTTAATGACATCTCCAAGACAAAATTTTGTCCATGGCGCGCAACCTTCGGTTTCAGCGCTACAAAATGTGTATAAAAACAGATAATTAACACAACTGTTAGAGAGACCACAAGGCTTTTGGCACCCTCATCTGGACGTAATTCATTTCCTGGAGTTTATGGTGAGTGAGACATGGCTCCGTGCCTGGTTGATGGCATGATAGCAAAGGCTAGTCAATGATGGATGCGGTCCTCTAGCCGAACATGCTTCCAAGCAGCTGTCGGCCGCTGTCATCTTCAGCTTGCCCCCAAGTGCTTCTTGCAGAGTGACATTCGTCACTTGCTCCCTCCAGATTGCAGATCTGAATGTAGACACAAACCTTAGAATGAACAAAAGTGCCTAACAAATTTCCAGATAAAAAAAGAGAGCATCCTCCCAAATTTGACTTCAGCGTGTTAATTAAGTTTCTTTGAATGTTAATTCAGATGTAAACAGTGAGGAAGACAGTTTTTCTGGCTCCAGCATGTTAATTAAGTTTCTTTGAATGTTGACCGTTGAATAATTCTACGCGATTCCTACAAAATTCACACAGACCCCCCCCCCCCCCAAACCAAAACTTTCCCTGCTTAGTTCCACAGATAGAGTACACCCTCATCCTCCTGCTCCTAGCACACACCGCTTAGTTCTTCCGCCCCTGTGAGCCGTCACAAAAGCCTAACTCCAGCTCCAGTTTTCAGTTCATGTTAACCAACACACACAGAGATGCCGGCCATGAGTGCCTCTTCGGCTCTCAACCTCCCGCCTCTCTTCCTCCTGCTCCTCGCTGCCACCAGCCCACCACGATAAACATCACCAACCAATGCTCCTACACCGTGTGGCCAGCCACTTTGCCTGTGGAAATGAGCACTGGCAGGGAGCTCAAGCCTGGCCAGGTGTGGACAATGGACGTGCCCTCCGGCACGTCCGACGCAAGCCTCTGGGCGCGCACGGGCTGCTCGTTTGGCAGCAATGGCAAAGGGTCGTGCCAAACGGGCGACTGCGATGGTGCACTCTTCTGTACTACCCAGGTAAGCCGCCCAACACGCTTGCCGAATTCACGACCGGCAGCATGCAAGATTTCTTCGACATCTCACTTGTCGACGGCTTCAATGTACCCATGGACTTCCTGCCCGTGCCGGTACAAGGAGAGAAAGGGTGCAGCAAGGGACCGCGGTGCGAGGCCAACATCACGTCGCAGTGCCCAAAGGAGATAACGGTGCCCGGGGGTTGCAACAACACATGTAGAAGAACTCGGGCTTTTTCAAGCAGATGTGCCCAGACGTGTACATCTACCCGAATGATTCTGCTACGCACGCTTGCCCCGCGGGTACAAACTATTAGGTCATCTTCTGTCCCCCGATCAATCTAGCAATTTCGCCTGCACCCATGCTCCAGACGACACCACGTCCTCCACTAGCTCCCATTGGCCCAAGGATAAAACCCAGAGTTGTTGCAATTCTAGCTAGTGTAGCCAGCTTTATATTGGTCACCGTGTTGTTCATAATCACTTTCTATGTATGTACACGAAGAGTACAGCGAAAACACTAGGAGATGGAGGAAGAGGAAGAGTTTGGGGAGCTACAAGGAGCGCAAATGAGGTTCACATTTCAACAGCTAAAGGTAGCAACTGAGCAATTCATAGACAAGCTAGGGGAAGGTGGATTTGGCTCTGTTTTCAAGGGACAATTTGGGGAGGAAAGTATCGCAGTAAAATGCTTGGATCGAGCTTGTCAGGGGAAACGAGAATTTTCAGCAGAGGTTCAGACAATTGGCAGCATCCATCACATCAATCTTGTGAGGTTAATTGGTTTCTGAAAAATCGCATCGGCTCTTGGTATACGAGTATATGCCCAAAGGATCCTTGGACAGGTGGATTTACCACCGACATGGCAATAATGCTCCTCCTCTGGAGTCTGGATTGGAGCACGCGATGCAAGATCATTACTCAAATTGCTAAGGGCCTCTCTTATCTTCACGAGGAGTGCACGAAAAGAATTGCTCATTTGGATGTCAAACCACAAAATATCCTCTTAGATGACAACTTCAATGCAAAACTTTCTGATTTTGGACTGTGCAAGCTCATTGATAGGGACATAAGCCAAGTGGTTACTACAATGAGAGGCACACCTGGATATTTAGCTCCTAAATGGTTGACATCACAAATCACGGAGAAGGCCGATATCTACAGCTTTGGTGTTGTGGTCATGGAAGTCATCAGCGGAAGAAAGAACATCGATACCTCCCGATCGGAAGAGAGCATCCATCTCATTACCCAATTGGAAGAAAAGGTGAAGTACGATAACTTGGTAGATTTGATTGACAAGAACAGTAACAACATGCAAGCACACAAGCAAGATGCAATTCAGATGATGAAGCTTGCGATGTGGTGTTTGCAGATTGATTGCAAAAGAAGACCTAAAATGTCTGAGGTAGTCAAGGTCTTGGAAGGCACCATGAACGCGGAGAGCAATATTGATCATAACTTTGTCGCAACAAATCAAGCAACTTTCAGGATTGATGGAAATGCGACCTCCTCAGTTCCACTTGTGGACTCAGATGTATCAGGCCCAAGGTGAAATGAGACAATCTTGACAAGATAGGCAATTAGATATGAGAAGGCAGGAGATTTTCTTATGTATTTTTTTCAAATTACTGCAATCTGAAGCCCTTTATCTTGAGTTCATTTCAGTTTTATTATTTTCTCTAGTTATCTGTGAAACACAAATTATTATAGTTGAAAACTTGAAACCAATAACATGTTTAAAAATTGTCCCTATAGGTGCTTTTGCTTCGACAGTCTAGTTCTACAATATCTCCACTCTAGATTATTGTCTCCGTACTCCAGATTTGTAGGTGATCTCACTGTCGCAACCAAAGCGTACATTAAGTCAAGAATGAACAAACCTATGTCTTCTACAAGTTATATGCTCAGTCTTAGGAGGCTTTATGTCTGATATTGTGAGTTCATGACAACACCTTTATTACTATATGACCATACACTTGTTGTGCATCTAATTTATATAGGAAATATATTATATATCAAGAGTTTGAATATATTGCAAAAACGTTCACGCTGAGTTGAAATACACTAGTAAAAGGTAAACAGGCCCCACAAGCAAGTTAAAGTGTTTATAGTGGAGGATAGCAGTGGGGCTAGGTGGGACGTTGACAGTAGACCTTTGAACATTTTCAAAACACATATATTAGAGAAGTACACTGATCTGGACCTCTTGTCATCCTTTATACCCTGACACACTGAACATCACCAACCAATGCCAGCTGCTATGCCGATTGGCGACGGCATGCGGCTGGACCCAAGGAAGACATGGATGCTCAACCTGTGATCTAACACTGAAGGGCATGTGTGGGCACACACGGGATGCTCATTTGATGACAAAGGCAACAGGTTGTGCCAGACGGGCGACTGCGGCGGCTTGCTCACCTGCACGAGCTATGGTACGCCGCCGATCACGCATGCGGAGTTCTCGCTCAACCAGTATGACAACAACAGTTTCTTCAACATCTCCTTATACTGGGGCTTCAACGTACCCATGGAGTTCCTGCCAATACAGGTCAAGGGAGGACCTGGGTGCAGCAAGGGGCCCCGGCTGTACAGCCAACATAACGTCACAATGCCCAAGCAAGCTCAAGGCGCCAGGAGGCTGCAACAGCGTACATAGTGTTCCACGAGCAGCAGAATGATTTGTACTGCTGCTATGGGGAACTCCTGTGAATCCAACAAATACTCGACCTTCTTTATCCATATGTCCCCGGAGGCATTAAGCTACTCCAGCAATGCTCCCTCGAAAACTGCATTCAGTTGTCCGGCAGGAGTCAACTATCGGGTAGTCTTCTGTCCACCGATTGATCTAACGTCTTCACCACGATGTCCTGGCTCAATTGCTACTGGGCCATCAAGCACAGGACACTCAGTTTTTTTTGCAACTTCTGGTTCAATAGTGAGTTTCATTTTAGTTGTCACATTCATTTTTTTCGTCGTACATAAACAACGAACTCGGCTATGCCAGGAGATGGAGGACAAGGAGGAAGATTTGTAAAATCTACAAGGAACTGCAACAAGGTTCACGTTTCAACAGTTAGAAGTAGCAACAGAGCAATTCAGCGACAAGCTCAGAGAAGGATGATTTGGGTCTGTTTTCAAGAGGCAGCTCAGTGAGGATACAATTAGCCATCACCTAGCCAGCTCTGTACGCATACCCAAATCAATCAGATCGATCTGCCTTGCAAACTAACATGAGCGCCTAACAAATGCAGAGTGACCATATATGTAATGCTCCGCTATTATATGACATCAGATTTCACAGAAAATTTTCAATTAAATAGCACTAGTCTGGAAGAAGTTAAAGCTTACCGTGCAGCTCATGTGGATTCGTGGTGCGCTCGATAGCCGTACTCCCCCTCCGAATAATTCCTCAGAGGCTCAGACCTCGACAAGCTCAAGCTGTTCACCCCGCTGCCGAGTGGTTGATTGGTAAGAGGATCCACAAATCTGCAATGGCCATGTATGTAGAAAAGAAAAATAAGAAGGTTCACCATAGTCGATGAGGTCGAAGGCGGCGGTGAGCTGCCGGAGACGGCAGAGGTAGCGGTTGTGGGAAAAACAAGGTGCGTTTGGGGAGGCCACGGACTGCAGAGGAGCGCACGGACTACTGGAAGCCATTGGAGCTGGGGAGGTGGTCGAGATCGCCGCCTCATCCGCCGCGGGAGCTCGGCCGGGAAGTGTGCTGGGGGCGGCGGAGGAAAGGGGGACGGGACAGATGATTTCCTCTCTGGTCTCCTGGACGACATGGGCCACGAATGTTTTGAGTTATTTTCTTTCATATGGGCTGCATAGTTGGGCCGGTTCAAGTTGAGGTGGGCTTCGCTGATATCCTGGTCCTGTCCTCCTCCGCGGCGGTGGCGGCGTCGGCGTCCACTCGGCCACCGGCGGACTGGACGCTCTTGGTAGCCGACGGGCGGTGCGGTGTGGTGCTCAGCCTTTT
Source organism: Avena eriantha (assembly GCA_910589775.1). Taxonomy (NCBI): domain Eukaryota; kingdom Viridiplantae; phylum Streptophyta; class Magnoliopsida; order Poales; family Poaceae; genus Avena; species Avena eriantha. Next base: position 139,086,527 of record OU342742.1, on the reverse strand, counting down.
CTACTCCCTAGGCCCTTCTCCCCTCTTCCCCGTCACAGCCATGATCGGCGCCGCTGGTCACCGCCGTGATGCTATATGCTGCTTCAGGCACCACTAGGGTTCTCCTCCCCCCACTGGCTAGATCCTCTCCGCAAGCTGGGTTTGTGCAGCCTAGGTATGTATTTTCGGCTTCAATTTTGAGATGGCTGACCACATTTGGTACATACGTCCTCACTTTCTTCTTCTTAAAGCATTCGTCTTCAGTTTTGAGATGGCAGACTAGTTATTATCTTTCAACTGAAATGGTACCACGATGATGGAAGTAACTGTTAGTAGCTAGTCTGTTTACACTTCAGAGCATAATTTAGTGGAGTGAAAAAATTCAAGTATGGTTCACGATAGGAACTACATTTGCAGTGATTGTATCCTTGGTGAATCTGAATTCTTAACGATCGGTATCATCTCATATATCATTGCCGCGACAAGAAAAATCACTTGGGTTACTGAACCTTACATCTGAGTTCCTATTCCCACAGCGACATGACTGCAGTGTGGAACATCCTATTCTACCTCTTGCTGCAGTCAATGTGACGACGTTTTAATCCCTTGTGCAGAGCTTTGGAAAGGCCAAAGTCTGAAATCTTCAGAATTGCACTGTAGCTTTGGTACAACAAGATATTTTGCAGAGGGGTTGGTCCAGCCTCGTCACACTCGAGTCTGATGGTACTTATAACCTGCGTATAACCATGGTAATCCCTCTGCTTCCCTTTTCTTTTGTTCTAACTAGAACTGTTAGAATATACTTGGCATGATTTGTCCCATCCTACAGGATCCTGTTTTGAATGTCAGGTTTACAGAGTACTGGCTCTCATTCAGTTGAATCAGATGGAATGCAATGATGTGAGGTTTGTAAACCCTCGAGGACTTGAGGTGTCTAGTGAGGATGATTAGTGGATTACACCATAAAATATTGGGGGAGATAAATCGCAGCCAGTGACAAGATAAGGTGCTCTGACAAGTTCTCATCATTCAACTGTTAGTCTATTACATTGTAAATCAAATATTCCTAATTAACAGTATTAAATCATGATGTATTACCAGCTAGATCAGGTGCCCCACGTAGGTTACTAAGCAATCAAACACGACATGATACTGATAGGCACCAAAATACAATGCATCGCACGAATTGGGTGTATTCCTCGACTGCATAGTACACCATGGTGATATGTTCATGTTTTATGGGATAGAGCAATTTTTAGTGGGGACAAAGGGCTTAGGGGGCATCTGCAGATTTTGCAGCCTCCCTGTTAACATGTTTACAACCTTTGTCATCGATGGCCGGTTTCGTGGGTTCCACTGAATACACCATAGTGCCACAATAGCCAGCTGTCTGACCTTTTCTTTCTCTTCTGTTGTCATTTCTAGTGTAGCCACCAATTCTTCCCCAATAATTACTTTCTCATAGATCCACTCTGGGAGGTATACCTCGTTCTGGCTCTCAGAACTTGGGTCTGAGTTCCTCCTTCCGCTCACCATTTCTAACACCAGCATGCCAAAACTGTAAACGTCTGATTTGTAGGATATCCCTCCAAAGTTCCTAGAGTACATCTCTGGTGCAATGTAGCCCATAGTGCCTCTTGCCGTGGTCAAGGTAATGATGCTTTGGTCCCTTGCACACAACTTTGATAAGCCGAAGTCTGAGATCTTTGGATTGAAGTTGTAGTCCAGTAAGATATTGTGAGGCTTGATGTCAAAGTGGAGGATGCGTTGATTGCACCCTTGATGGAGGTATTCCATTCCTCTTGCAATGCCTAGCGCAATATCCAGCATTTTGTATGGTACTAGGTGCTCTCGAGAAATACTAGATTTACCCGAGAATATATATTTCTCCAATGAATCTTTGGGCATGAATTCATAAATAAGAGCCCTTCTTGTCCCCTCCGAGCAAAATCCAAGGAGACGGACAATGTTTGCATGGTGAATTCTCCCAATAGTCACAACTTCATTGATGAATTCCTGTCCCTCTCCATTAGAGTTTTCTAGCATCTTGATCGCCACAGGAACTCCATTTGGTAGCTCACCTTTGTACACACTTTGAAATCCACCATGTCCTAATTTATCCTTGAACCGTCTCGTTATCTTCTTAACTTCGGAGAAAGTGTACCTTGTGGGTTTTGATGTGCCATACGTCTTGAGAAACATTTCGACTTTCAGATGTATATCTTTGTTGTATCTTGTCTTCAGTGAAAGATAAATAGCAGTGGCTACCACCAAAACAAGAACAACAAATGCAGCTGCCGACGATGTGGCTGGAAATTAGCATATTCATTAGGATTGGAAGTCATCGCTTCAGTGATTATTGGCTATGTGAGAATGTAAGAGCGATAATTATTTCTGTGTAGCAGATAAGTAGTTTATTTCCTTCTTTTGCTTGAACAAAAGTATAGTTTGGATTGAAGTAGTACCTGCAATGACTTTGACACGTGAACCTGCAAATACCAAAGAGGAGAATAAGATTTGGTTGTTTGCTTAGGACATAAAAGGTCAATTACCTTAAGAAAGAAAATGTAAGATCTGATATTGTTACAAGGCCATTGCAATAGGATAAACTTCTGTTTTTTAGGAAAAACCGTGCTGTGGTCATTTGAATGTAGAAGTGGAGTGTTCATCCTTTTTGCTTTTTTTGTCTGATAAGGTGGGGATCAGAACACGGTCTGAGTAATATGACATGAGCCAATTCCATTCCTCGCATCAGACTGTCGGCTTGTTAGCACAGAATAATGTTGGTAGTAATAAATATTTGAAGTTTTAGTAAGATTTACTTATTTGAACTAGCATCTATTTGAGTTTACCTTAAATTATTGAAATCCCGTTTATCTTGGCAAGTAAAAGAACTTTAAGGAATACAATTGGTACTTGGAAAAGGAGAGGGAATTAGAACCAAAGGCTCTTGTAACTTTGTTGACTCACGGCCAATATCAAACCATAGAAACTTGAAGTTCCTATCATATTTGGTGCTGCATAAATGTTTACAATGCATATTGCTTATGTTTGTATTATCTCAACTGTGTTTTTGTCTATCTGCCTAACTATCATGGACATGCTCAAAATTATACTGTTATACATAAGACTTTGCCGGTCGCTAATTGAGAAAATATACCCAGATCATTGCCATAATTATCATGAAAATTCAGAACAATATAGTATGGAAAGTTTTTTTAATTTACCTTTAAAATATCTGTTTACTACATCTATTGGTTCAAAATGTTTGACCATATTTTTTGCTCCTTAATTTTTGTATGTGATTCAGATGAGAATTCATATGATCTTCTACTGTGTTTTCTGAAGCCAGCTTCCGAAATGGTTTGTCGTCCTATTATGCAAATAATTTGAAAAAAAAACTCCTAGAAATATCAAGCATATTGTACGAGTGCATTCTAGATAATAAGTTCTCAGTGATTTTAAACTATTAGACTAAAATTTAACAAACTAAAGTATGATGAAACAGGTTTTGTCAAGCTAGAAGTTCATGATACCTTTATGAGGTTGAGACAAGCAGAACGTTATGTTCCTTTGTGAGCTGAATGCACAGTGTTGCCCATTCTGTTCGCATTTCTGGCATTGATAGGGAACGGATGATGGTTCCGGTTCACTCCAGTTTGCTGCTATATCATAAAAGCGGAGGGTTGTTCCCTCCCCAACTTGCTTGGTTGTTGAGCCATTATATCCTGTGCCAAATACCGGAATTGCAGCATCTGAGACGACCTTGCAGTCCAGTGGAAGATCGTACATGTATGCATAAGCATCCACCAAATACGAGAAGTGGGTTGTGTTGCTAAGGCAGGAGAGTGGTCCAGCAATAGTATCTGCGGCTGAGACAGAAGCATAGTAACCGCCTCTGTCGTCATGGACGGGAAAATGAGTAATCCCGCTTGGCGTGAACTCCCTTGAGCAGCCTACAAGTTTTCCAGTTCTGCTGTAGTGCGGAGTACAGAAATGGCCAGTATCTGCTAGTAGTGGGTTTGTAGAGATGAACTTCTGAATCATGGTGCACGCCGAGGTAAGTGGGGTAATGTTAAGGGTCGCACTGGTGTAATTTATGGCGGTAACAATGCATGGGCCAAGAAATGGGTGAAGCATGACGGTGTCTTGGCCGGAGCATGCTAGCTTCGCGCATGTTGCGCCGCAGGATGATGATGTATTGCTGGAATCAAGCCGGAGTGGGAACCGGATCTCAGGTCCATCTTTGTTGCACTGGGATGGTGGGCAGTTTCTGAAGAAATCTTGGTCATTCCAAGCTGCCAAAGCTGTAGCTGTGTCAGTTTCATGGCTGAGAAAGCAAATCACCAGGGCTGCGACAAGTACTATATTCATCTTTGTCCTTCTGTGCTTTAGAGATCGATGAACATGAAGATGAAGGTAAGCCAGGTATTGTGAGTGCTGAAACATAATAATAAGAAGAAAAATAGTACTCTAAGTTGTGCTTGCCTGATGAGAAATTTCTTCCACCACGAATCAATGCAAACCTCCTGTATATCGTCTTCTAGTAATCGACGTGCGCCATTGCATATCAAGCCTTAGTGGACTACATCAGAGCAGCATATTCCAGCATCCTTGCTTGATGATACTGAGTATAAGGAGTCAACAAGGAGCCTATACGTATGGCAGCATCCTCTTTGTGTTAACATATGGCAGCAGCGATGTGGACATCTACCATCTCTGACTCTGACCAGGTCTTTCTGCAGACCCTTCTTTTAATTTTTTTCTATATTGTATATATGATGTTTGTTTTCACCCTTTATTCCATACACTAAATGCCATTACACGGCGTCACCGTGGGTGCAGATTTTCTGCTCCTGAAACTTTTATTAAAGAACAAAAGGTTTGTCCCAGTACAAGAGAACAGAGCCTGCAGTGAAGGCAGAACGAGAGCTAAACAGTTAAATCTCTGATGAGCCCGCTCCATTGTTCTGCTTGTTCGCAAGCCACAAGTTTCTTGTGTGTTCTTGCAGTTCTTGCAACAGATATTCAAGCTCAACCTGATATTACTGATAGGTACACATGCCCTCCTTTCTCTTGTGGCCATCTCCAAGATGTCCAGTACCCTTTCCGCCTGCAAGGCCATCCAACTCGGTGTGGTTCTCCATCTTACGAGCTGTCTTGCACTGATAGCAAGGCTACAATTCAGATCAACACAGGGACATACTTTGTCACTAAGATCAACTACACGTATTCTTACTTCTGGGTCGTGGATGCCAACCTTGATCAGAGCAACAGCTGCCCTCTTCCTCGCTGGGATCAGCGCCCTTATCTACATGGTCTCCAGGGGTCAGATGGACTTGTCGAATTGAACCCTCGGTCATCAGTTACATGGGCTAGCTTTGTGAATTGTTCGCAGGCAATCACGAACAATAGTGACTATATACCGGTAACTTGCCTGAGCACGAGGTCTTCTTTTGTCTATGTGTTGATGGACTCTTATTCTGTTGTAAGCCTTAAGCCTTCTTGCGGGTACTTGGCTATGGCTGCTATGGGCAACTCAAGGATGCGATCCAATAATGCGAGTCATGGAATTCTGGTAGAATCCCTGAGGAATGGGTTTCCCGTTATGTTTCCTTTACATTACCAACAACGGACGCCATGGAGCTTCAAAGGCTGCCTAAAGAAGATGATTGTGTGAGTTTGGGTTCTCTAGACCGTGCTTCTGTTTTGCATATACATATGTACCTGACATTCATACTTTCTCTCCCTTGTTTGCCGCCCAGTCCCTGGAAAACCAATGACTATTCTTGTCTTGGATTGGATTATGATTATTTTTACCATAGATTTTGAAATCTTGTATTGCGCAACACATGCTTCACCTTTCAAAGATACTTTTCCTTCTAATAAACGTCTCCGCACAACGCTAGAACTTGCAACAGAACACTCAACGTCGATACTGAAGTTGATTGCTGGTATGACTGACATAATTCCATATACTATATATACTACTAATTTGTTGGTCATCCCACATAAACTTGTTCAGTATGTGCAGTACTATGCAGATTCGTATTGGCACCCCTAGTGGTACTGTTCTACCTTGCCCACAAGTATTGGAAAACAAGGATCACAATTGATGCTGTCGAGAAGTTCCTCCGTATGCAAAAAATGATTGGCCCGACAAGGTACGCCTATACAGACATAGTTGCAGTCACAAGCCATTTCAGAGATAAATTGGGCCAAGGTGGTTATGGCTCGGTGTTCAAAGGCGTGCTACTCCCAGGCGATGTTCATGTGGCTGTCAAGATGCTAGATGGTAAATCCAATTGTAATGGAGAAGATTTTATCAGTGAGGTCTCCACCATCGGAAGGATCCACCACATCAATGTGGTGCGTCTTGTCGGGTTCTGCTCAGAGGAAATGAGGAGGGCGCTAGTCTACGAGTATATGCCGCGTGGTTCTCTGGACAAGTACATCTTCTCGGCCGAGAAGAGTTTCTCATGGGACAAGCTCAATGAAATTGCCTTGGGCATTGCCAGGGGAATCAACTACTTGCATCAAGGATGCGACATGCAGATTCTGCATTTTGACATCAAGCCACACAACATCCTTCTTGACTGCAATTTTGTCCCAAAAGTTGCTGATTTCGGCCTTGCCAAGCTATACCCAAGGGACAACAATTTTGTGCCGTTGAGTGCCCTACGGGGAACCATTGGGTACATAGCTCCCGAGATGATATCCCGGAGCTTCGGCGCCATCTCGACGAAGTCTGATGTTTACAGCTTCGGGATGCTGCTGCTGGAGATGGCTGGAGGACGGAGGAACGCCGACCCGGATGCAGCAAATTCAAGCCAGGCATTCTACCCATCGTGGGTGTATGACCGGCTAACAAAAGAGGAAGTGGGCGAGATATCTGCTGAGATGCATGAGTTGGAGAGGAAACTCTGTCTTATTGGGTTATGTTGCATCCAGATGATGTCTTACGATCGGCCGGCGATGAGCGAGGTCATAGAGATGCTCGAAGGCGGCACTGATGGCCTGCAGGTGCCTTCTAGGCCATTCTTCTGTGACGATGGGCAGACCCCTGTAGTGGAGTCTTACCATTTCTGCTCTGAGCTAACTACCATTTCGAAGGAGGACAAGTGAATTTTGGTTTATGTTTGATGTAATATATTGTTACGTGGTGATTCGGAGGAGGACGAGTGAAATTTGGTTTATGTTTGATGTAATATATTATTACGAGGTGACAAACTTATCTTGTGAAGAACTGCAATAGTTTTGTATATACCATTCTTCTTGGGAGTGTTTACCCAGAATCCAAACATATCAAGTGTAGAATTCCAGTTTTCCACCGAGGCTTTGGATGAACTGATGAGAAAAAATTCTGGCTGCTACTGACATGCATTAAACCCCTCGACAAAATCACAGCATATTCCAGCACCCATGTCTGATGATACTGACAAGGAGCCTGTGCATATGGCAGTATTCTCTTTGTGGTGACATATGGCAGCAGAAATTCAGAGGCTCACAACTCTGACCAGTGACCAGGTCTTTCTGTCTTTTTTACTCTTTCCTTTATCTTCTTCACTCTTGTACTATATGTTTGACACTTGTGCAGTATTTGTTTTCATCCTTCTTTCTTTACAGTAACATGCCACTACACTCCAGATACAGTACAAGAGAAGAAAGCGAAGGCAGAACAAGAGCTAAAGAGATAAATCATTGACGTATCCATGGCGGTTCTTTGTGGGATTCATGGTTCAGCTAGTTTGCCAGCCACAAAGTTCTCGGCGAGACAATATGACCCATACGTATGCCTAGCACAACCATGTAAAAACAAACAAAATATAGTGAAGTCCGACTTCAGATATTACTTTTGGAAGCTGAAATTCCACGTATTACACAAAAGCATCTTGTTACATTCCAAACTTAGGTAGACTATAAGGCACGTTCGGTAAGTTCTGTCAGATAACTTATAAACACCGCCGATCACACTGATGCGATGTGACAGACTAAGCACCAGCAGCACCAGCCTTTCCTTTGCCTTTATTATCTGGAGAGAGCAAAATCGTCAATCCATTAGTAACCTGGGACAAATACACTCAGAACCAAAATAGTAGCACCTGTATAACTATTTATGAACAAGATGCACATACGAACTCACGATCAACTCATCAACGCAAAAAAGAGCTCTGTAACGAATATCATATTCCTAGAAATATTTCCTAGGAATAACAATGGTAAGTAAATCATTGAAGCCTTTTGACACTGTAATTTGTTGGGGGTGTGATCCGAGAGATGTTTATAACAAGAAAATGTATACGGATATATTGCTTTTGATTTATTTTTTGTGAAATAGATAAACCACGGAGAACTCTAGGCATGGCCAGATAGGATACGCATTATGTCATTTTCGATCTAAAAGAAGTCATTTTTCTGGCATCACCATCATTTCAATTGGAGTGTGTGTTTTTCACAGGTGTGAAACTCTATTCGCTATAGCCAAATGGACAGTAGTCTACGGGTGCCTACTCACGTTAGCAGCCGTGTATTTTCCATGCAAAAAAAAAAACTCAAACATTGTATTCAGATGTTGTTCTTACCCGTTGAACTATTTCAGCACATTAGCACATCACACTAGACAGTCATCCCAGCTTCCCGTGCAACATTTCAGCTCCATCACATCCACCAGTAATGGCTGCACCTAGAAGCATTGTAAGTCAGAAAAATAACAATCTTTCCAAGGAAAGACAAATGGGTAACCAGGAGGCAACAGTAAGAAAGATAGAAAGATGAGCTAGCAATTCTAACTTGCGCCAAAAAAAAATATAAAAAAATATTGATGTTTTATTGTTGACTCCTGATACTATTAGTAAGTTCTAGAGGCTAGCAATACTACTCTTATTCTAGAGGCTAGTAAAAACTAGAAGTGGGTCCAGAGGTCTGGTCGTTAATCTTTAATCTGTAATACATTCCACTGAAAAGTGAAAATTCAAAGATGCAAAACTTGGATATATCTTAGTAAAAACTCCAAGTGGGTCAGGAGGTGTGGACATTAATCTCTAATAATCTGTAATCTGCAACTCCGTCTATGATTCAAGCTCCTGCTCGTCTTGGGCTATCCACCTCCTGGTCCTTCTCATCGACAACCAGAACAAACATCATCAACCCATGTGCTCTTATATTCCAACCATATGGTGTATGAAGTGCGAAATTCCATGTGTGCACAAAACATTAGGATGCCCGATCTCCTATTGTTATAAGAAAGGGTGTGAAGCATGAACTGTTACAAAAAACTTCCTTAGGAAATTGTACAGTAGACAATATGTACTCTTTCTTTCATGGAACAATATATTTTTTTCTAAAATAGCTTGCGCCAGATTTCATTATTCAGAACACAGCGATCAAGAGGAAATCTTATGCCTAGTTAAGCCGATTGTGCTTTTAGTAAATTAAAAGATTGGGAGCGACAAAACAGAGGCAGAGTAGACCGAGTACCGAAGTTGGAAATGCACTCAAATACTATCCTGGGGAGAGGAGCTGCCAAGCACAACGATGTGAAAAGTAACAACATACAACGATTTTGGGTCCGTTTTCAAGGGACGGCTCGGTGGATGACAAGATGCAGATGACTTTGTCCACTCACACTGATCAATACCAGCAGAACAGTCAGAACACATCCAGCCCTGCAGCTTCTTCTGCTTCAACGCAGACCAGCCCAGCTGGCTCCAAAACTGATATGCGCTACCGATTATTGCCTCCATAGACGCGTTGCCGACTGCAGACTCCACATCGTTGCCAGTGATGTCACTGTCGCAACAAAAGCATACAGCAAATCAGGAATTAAAAACAAAGTTGTAAATGTCATGTCAGTATGTCACTACCACTGCCAGCAAGTTATATAGCCGGCTTCATAGTGGAGGACGGCAGCTGAAAGTTGAACATTTCCAACATGCAAATATTTAGTGAACTACACTCGTACAAGCAAACCGCACAGCAAAAATGGCAGCTACCATCACCACCTGCCATGCCTCCTTTGTGACTCTCCTCCACCACCACCACCACCTGCCATCCCTCCTCCTCTTCCTCCTGCTCCTGCCAGTCGTCACTGCTGACACTGGTGACTCCACCATATTGAACATCACCAACCGATGTTCCTACACCGTGTGGCCAGCCGCTATCCCGGTGGGTGGTGGCATGCGTCTCGACCCAGGGAAGACATGGACCATCAACCTGCCAAAGAACACCGAAATAGGGAGCGTGTGGGCACGCACGGGCTGCTCATTTGATGGAGAAGGCAACGGGTCATGCCAGACAGGTGACTGCGATGGCGTACTTGCCTGCGAGAGCATTGGTCAGCCGCCCATCACGCTTGCCGAGTTCTCTCTCAACAAGTTTGAAAGCAACAGTTTCTTCGACATCTCCCTCTCCAAAGGCTTTAACGTACCCATGGAGTTCCTGCCAATGCCGGTCAAGGGGCATGGAGGACCTAGGTGCACCAGGGGGCCACACTGCACGGCCGACATCACCTCACAGTGTCCGAGTGAGCTTAAGGTGCCCGGAGGGTGCATCAGCCCATGTGAAGCGGTTACCAATCAGTCCAGAGAGTTGTGCTGCTTTGGGATCCCCTGTGAATCCAACAAATACTCAGATTTCTTTGTGCAGATGTGTCCGGAGGCATTAAGCTCCTCCAGCGACTCTCCCACAGAAGCTGCCTTCAGTTGTCCGATAGGAGTCAACTACCAGGTAGTCTTCTGCCCACTGAGTGATCTAATGTTTTCACCTCCAAGTACTGGCTCAAATGCTACCGGGCCATCAAGCACAGGACCCTTATCCAGAAAAGCAGTTACATTTGTTTTGATTGCAATTGCAGGTTCCATAGTCAGTATTTTTTTAATTGTGGCATTCATCCTTTTCGTTGTACAAAGACAAAGAACACAGCGACACCATGACATAGATGAACAGGAGGCAGAGTTCACTAAGCTACAAGGAACACCACTGAGGTTCAAGTTTCAACAGTTAGAAGTAGCAACCGGGAAATTCAAGGACAAGCTCGGGGAAGGAGGATTTGGGTCTGTTTTCGAGGGACGGATCCGTGACGAGAGGATTGCTGTAAAACGTTTGGATCGAGCTGGTCAGGGAACAAGAGAATTCTTGGCAGAGGTACAGACAATATGTAGCATTCACCATATCAATCTGGTGAGGCTGTTTGGTTTCTGTGCAGAGAAATCCGATAGGCTCTTGGTTTATGAGTATATGCCAAATGGATCATTGGACAAGTGGATCTATTGTCGAAATGACAATACTACTCCTCCATTAGAATGGACGGTGCGATGCAAGATTATCACACACATAGCTAAAGGTCTCTCTTATCTTCACGAGGACTGCATGCAGAAAATTGCTCATTTGGATGTCAAACCACAAAATATCCTCTTAGATAATGATTTCAATGCTAAACTTTCTGATTTTGGTCTGTGTAAACTCATTGATAGGGATATGAGTGGAGTTGTTACTAGAATGAGAGGCACACCTGGATATTTAGCTCCTGAATGGTTGACATCACAAATCACGGAGAAGGCCGATGTCTATAGCTTTGGCGTTGTGGTTATGGAGATTGTGAGCGGAAGAAAGAACCTCGACACTTCCCGGTCTGAAGAGAGCCTCCATCTTATTACCCTATTGGAGGAAAAGGTCAAGAACGGACACTTAATAGATCTGATTGACAAGAAAAGCAACGACATGCAAGCACACGAGCAAGATGTAATTCAGATGATGAAGCTCGCAATGTGGTGTTTGCAGATTGATTGCAAAAAAAGGCCCAAAATGTCCGAGGTAGTCAAAGTCTTGGAAGGTATCGTGGATGCAGAGAGCAATATAGATCATAACTTTGTCGCAACAAATGAAGCACATTTTGGCATTTCTGGAAATGTGAACTCCTCAGTTCCAGCTGTAGCCTCAGATGTATCAGGTCCTAGGTGAAATGAGACAATCCTGGCAAGACAACCAATAAGATTATGAGCAAAAATGTTCTGATACCAAGAGACATGTGTCATGTGTGTTATCTCTTTTGAAGCTGCTACGATCTGAAGCCCCTTAACTTGACTCTGTCTACCTGCTCCTTCTCTGTTGTACAATAGATGAACTCATTTTTTTCTTCCTTCAAGTTTTCAGTTTCTCTCTGTAATCCAGATCCATGTCTAGTTATTCCAGTTGAAATTTATAGCAAGTTTCAAAGTGCTCCAAGCACCACGAAAACAGAGAGATGGACTTACTGGGATAAATCTGGAAAGTTGAGGGATTAATTAACATGGATTTATTAGAAGCCACACATACTTTTAAGGTCTCCCAGTTTCGATCTATGTTTTTATTACATAGGCAGTTAGGATTCTGATGCTAATGAAGTGTACTAGTACCATGGCATCACATGTTGCAACAGTTCACAGCTCACGAGTTTGTACATGAGAAGTCAGTCATGGAATATCAACCATGTCTGGCGTGTATCGCATCTGACTAAACTATCGGACGTGACATCAGATTCCACAACATTTTGCAATTTCATAGCACTAGGCAGGAAGAGGTTGCTGCTTACCGCCCCCTCTGAATTAGTCCTCAGAATCCTTGCAAGAGCGAATGATTGGTAGGAGGATTCACAAATCTGTAATTCAAGCTGCCGATGAACATGCAGAGAAGTGAAGTAAGAATGTTCACCAGAGTTTGACGTGGTGGCGGCGGACGAGGTCGAAAGCGGCAGTGAGGTACCGGACACGGCAGCGGTGGCCTGGGAGAGGAGCGCACGGACTAACGGAAGCCATTGGAGCTGAGGAGGTGGTCCAGATCGCCGCCGCCGCCGCATCTGCCGGAGCTCTGCCGGGAAGTGTGGTGGGGGCGGCGGAGGAAAGGGGATGGGGCCGTGCTGATTTTCGCTCTGGTCCTGGTCGAAATGGGCCACGAATATTGGGCAAAAGTATGGGCCGTTTAGTTAGGCATGTTCAAATCGAGGTGGGCTTTCGCTGATATCATGGTCCTCGGCGGGAGCGGCGAGGCGTTCGATTAACTCACTTTCTTCTCCCCCGTTTCCTCCTTTCTTCCAAGGCTGGGATCCGGTAACGGCAGTCGCAGCGCCGCCGCCGGTCACCATATCTCTCCTCTCCGCCGACAGGCTTGCTTGGTATGTATGCCCTCAAATTTTTATCTCCGTGTAGTGAATTTGGCACCACACTGAAAACTGTTGATATGACTGAAAACATTTACCCTCAAGCTAGGAATTACATTTCCAATGCTTGGTTCCTTGGCGAATCCTAATTCTTGCCAAACGGCGTTACTATAATGTACTGTAGTTCTGTTGCTATGTATAATTTGACACATTGTTCCTCTTGCCTGATGGTCAAGTCTGTTGCTTCTCATAACCTGCGGCTCTCCCCGGTAATGCTTTTCCAGTGCTTTTGTCTTGTTTCTATTCTCTTTTTTTTTCGAGTACCCGCAGGAGATCTGCTCGTTTTGTATTAAGCTTGAAAGAGAGGACGAGAGTCCGTTACAAGGTGGTCTACCGCCGCCCTCTCGGGGGCCTGGCGATGCTGACAGTTTACGTTATCTCCGGCGTCCCACCTACACTACCTAAACGCCTGGTAGCAGTCCAAGTACGCCACTTGTCCACGATGGTAGCGGTAACCAGCGGCATGGGGGAAGCGTGTTGGTCGAACACACAGCTGTTCCGCTCAATCCATAGGCTGCGAAGAGTTAGCATGACGAACGAGTTTGTCTCCCGATGCCTTGCCACGGGTAACGAGCTAACCGCCATAAGATAAGAATTGCAACTTTCTAGTACATCGGAAATACACATGACCTGATTAGTTACCTGTTTCACAACATCCTCTCGTAATTGTGAGATATACGGCGAAGAACTGAATATAATGGGCGTATGGAGTCGTGTGTCCGATGGATATAATTGGGACTACTTTTATCAGAGCAGGTAAGCACTTGTTTTTCAGTGAGATTTGCGTCTTGCCAGATGTGATGAGTTTTTAAACCCACAATGTTAAACTTGTACCAAGAGAGAGGGGCTCTCCAAGAGGTGGCGGCAAAAGCCATCTAGAGTTCCTTCCCTCCGCGGGCGACACTACCGGTTCGTCCTGCCTCTGGCGGCCTTAGGGTCTTGGAGGCGTGGCGGACCACGGTCCCTCGTCGGCGAAAGGTCTCAGTGTTTTGTTTAGACTATTTTCAGTATCTTCTTCAGGATGTTGAGGCAGTGGCTACATCATGAAGTCAGAATAAGGTCCTCCCCGTCATATCCTTGCTTTGATGGTGCGTCTAGCATCGGCGGAGGGCGTATGGAGTCATGTGTCCGATGGATCCCTTGGGATCCGATCGGTTTTCGTATTCGGTAGTGTGTTTTGAGGTCAGTCTCTTCTGATCTACGTTGGACATCATCGGCGGTGGTTGCTGCTCTGATGTGCTGGTCCTTTGGGGTCTTAGCACAACGACTTTCCGCCCGTCTATTACATCAAACTCTACTACGACAAGCTTTGGCCCACTCCGGTGATGGAGAGGCGAGGACGGCGGCAAGCCTTCGGCTCGTGCCAGTGTTTGTAGTCATCGTTAGGTGATTCAATGATCTATTTGTAATTTTTATTATTTTTAGGACTTTTTTAACTGATGTTGATAATAGATCGGTGGAATTTTGCAGAAAAAAATGTTAAACTTGTACCATGACATGTGATGTTTCTTCCTGTAGGTCTAAGGTTCCAACCGACCAATATTACACGGTCATTATGTCCATCACCATTTTCCTGGAGAACATACTTGATTTGTTAATTGTTAGATTTTTTCTTACATAGACTAGTTCTACAGAAGAAAATCGATATTGTTTTTTTTCCCTATGTATTGCATGCTCTTCCTTCTCTTGTTTGATGATGTATAACAGAGTTGAAAATGCACGCCAAAACTATCTCCTGGCTGAACAGGAGTGCTGCCAAGCACAACCATGTAAAAATAAACAAAGATACAGCGAACCTCGATCTAAAATATAATTTATGTTGTGGATTGTTCACCGATGAACCCCTATCTCCTGGCTGAACAGGAGAGCTGCCAAGCTGAAATACATCCAGTTTGTTCCTATCTAGTAATATCTTTCCAGAACCATAAGCGTTCTGCTTTGTCCACTGTCAAAAAAATCCCTACTGCAAGTCAAATTTTGCTTCAACCTAGCAGGTGCAAGTAATCACAGCAAAAATGGCGGAGGTAAGGGCATCTTGGACTCTCCACCTCCTGCTCCTTCTCGTCAATAGAAACTTAGGCAGGCCAAGGCACACATTCAGCAAGCCTTTCAGATAACTTTAAAAGCACGGGTGACCACATTGATACGGTGTTACAAACAAAGCAAGAACTACCAAAGCCATTCCTTGACCTGGAGAAAACAAAATTGCCCTCCTTCAGTAACCTGATACAGATGCATTCAGTACCTAATACTAGCACCTAAAAAAGTATGAACAAGATGTGCGTACAAAGTCATGATCATCTCAACAAAGTAAATAAGAGCCCTGCAACTCATGAGCCAAACTCATGATCCAAGGCTGTAGCTCCTAGGAATAACTATGACAACAAAAAACAACCTAAATCCTTGAATAGACACACAAATGCACTGCTAATATACAGTTTTCAACTTATTAATTCTGAAAAAGCTAAACCAAGGAGAATTCTACTAGGCCTAGCCGGATAGACACACAAATTAGTTTCAACATCCACAATATAATAAACATCTGGACCATCTGGAAAACATTTATGACACGAAAAGGAGCCATTTGCCTTGGCGTCACCATCATTTTAGTTCTTGTCTGTGCTATTCACATGTGTGAATCGCTATATACAAACAGAAAGTAGCCCATGGGTGTGTACTAATGTTGCTAGCCATGTATTTGCCATCGAAAACAAAATCAAATAGTATAAACTCTCAAACTATTTACTCAAGACTTTTATCTTACCCACTGAAACCATTTCAGCACATTAGCACATCAAACCAGAAAGGCAACCTACATTTGACCTCCGGCACCAGTAATGGCTATCCCTAGAAGCATAACAAGTCAGAGAATTAGCAATAGTTCCAAGGAAAAAACAAATCAATAAGAAAAGGCAGTTGTGAGACAGTTAAAAAGATGTGATGTCAAACGTAACTTGAGCAAAACAACTCCCTTTTATAACTCAATTGCTAATTTTTACACTGAAAAGAGACAAACAAAACCACATCTGTTGTAAAATGCCATGAGTACTCATAAAAGCAGTATACATAGCAAGCTTCATCATGGAGAATGTTGCTGATAAGAAAAACAAAAGAAAAAGACCTGGCCTAAAACTTTTCTCATGTAAGTTCATCCTCTGTAATATCAAGCAGAAAAAAATATGCTAAAACAATAGACCGTTGCAACAAAAGTGATCTTTGATACTATATTTAACTAAATGGAACCCAATACAAGACACTCTATTTATTTTTATGTGAAAAATATTTTGTTGCCTCCTACAGAAGGGGTCATCAAGAAATGACCAAAAAAAAAATATTTCAGAAATTTTGGATTCAATGGAAGTTGCTTTTATGGAGTGAAGATTAATAGTAAGATCAAAACAGCTAATAATGGATAAAAACATAACTAGATTTGATGTTTCAGATGTGCCAACTAAGTTACCCATTTGTCATTTCATTTGCTATCTTCCAAGACAGAAGACAACTACATTGAATGATAACATATACTACTAAAATAATACAGCTATGGCCTATAAATTCATCTATCAAGCAAGGGACAGTTGCTAACCAAGTATTCTTATTGGAACTTGCTAAGTAAGTTCAAGTTGTGAATGAACATTTAATAATCACAATAAAAGTATTCAAGAAATCATGTGCAAAACATAACTAGATTGGGTTACACCTAGAACAAAAAAGACTAAGGATGTGCGTGCACTTACCTGGTGTATAGAAGCTCGAGAAAGCATGTCAGGGCTGGGCATTGGTGTAACTGGTTTCATGAAGTTTCTTGAAATGCAATGGCTTGAGTTCAACCTTGTAGACACTAGACACTACCGACCACATACACAAACATCATATTCGTATCCTCATCATACCCCAGAAATTTCTGTAGCCATGCCCACTTCTTGTAAATCGTAGGAGGCATTCCAAGGATGTTATACGTTTCAACAACCTTCCACGGCGACCAGGTGGCAACACCCAGAAAATTGACTTTCCTCTGAAACATTTGAATGCTATAAACAGAGAATATGGCGATACCAAGAGCGCCATCCTCTGCTTGGATGATTTGGTGGAGTTGGGTATCATCGATAACGGGAGGACCCTTTATCACACCTAGGCGCTGCCTATCCAAATCAAACTCAAGTATGCCGTCCATCGCAACAAGCCAAATAAAGAACATTACCAATTAGGGTGCTAGCACTACCCCCACAACAAGCCAAATACAGAACCTCTGCTGAGATGAGATCGCCCCACATGCCGGTCTCCGAGGAGTAAACACAGGCGAGGGGTCCGCCTACACCATGAGAGCTGCCCATGAACACCAAGACCACCTTGAAGGGGCTCGAGTGGCAACTGCCGTGCACGTGGCCCTGGTCGCCGGCAGCACAGACCACGGCACCGTTGAGAGAGTATATCGTGTACCATGGTGGAAGTGGAACGGGCATGCGTCGCTGCTCGCCGGTGATGGGGTCGAACAAAACAACCTCTGCCCGCACCTGGTCTAGGACGAGGACGCGACCGTGGCGGCACCCAAGCAGTTGGGGTTGAGGGTAGGTGCGGCCGTCGTCGCGGATTCGCAGGTCGAAGCGCCGTGGAGGGATGCGGTCGGGAGGGTCCAGGATGGGGGTGAACACGATATCCTGATCGCGCCGCTGGAAGACGCCGAAGAGGGCCCGCTTCCGGTGGTGGGCGCGGAAGCCGGCGATGAACTTGGGGTCTGTGGCGAGGCGCCGCCAGCGCCTGCAGACCGCGGAGGCGCGCGGGAGGGAAGAGGGCTGTGGAGGAAGGCGGAGGAGGATCTCCCAGAGCATATCGTCGTCGTCCGTCAGAGAGACAAGCGCCGCCGGCGAGCTGCCGCGGCGGCGGCGGGACAGTTGGGCGCCGTCGCTCTCACTCATGTGGACGGACTGGGGAAAGGACTGAATGGGGAAGGGAGGCGTGAGACCTAAATTTTGGCGGAGTAGTAGCATTGGGCCTCATCGGAGCCCAAGACATCTCACGCGGCCCGTATGCTCTGCAGTTTTTTTTTCTACTAGGGCCGTTTGAATTTGCTTCCCGGCTTGAGAAGCCTGCAATCTGCAAGTGATCTTCAGTGTCATGCAACAGCTACTTATTAATGTAAAACCAATTTCTTTTGTGCAGCATCACCGTATATATTTGTTCTGCTACACACCTATTTTATTTTCCTAGATGCGATGATCCTAAATTTCTTTCTTATGCCACTGTGAATCGTGCCAAACTAAGTGTCCCATCCTACTTATCATGAAAGTAATAGAGCACTTCAAGAAGGTGAATGATAACAAGGCTTTCACGTTGTCTCATTATTGGACGTTGATCAAGGACTGCAAAGAATGGGAGACTAGCTATGCCATTTGGAAAGAACTTGACAACAAGAAGAAGGACAAGAGCAATGCTTCCACGGGCGGTGTCATCGACCTAGACGGTGGCAATGACGAAGGCTTTGTCAACCCTGTAGGCGACGGTACTACCGCCCGTGCCCGTCGGCATGGAGGCCACAAGGATACGAAGGCCGACATCGCCCGCATGGCTGGTTCCTTGGCATTCCAGGAGACCTTGAGGAAGATCAAGGAGAAGAAAGAAGAGGCCACCGCCAAGAGGGAAGAGAGGCGGCGCAAAGAGAAAGAGGCCACTGCCAAGACCTTTATCGATCTCCAGACGAGGTCTATCGAGGTGGAGGAGGCCAATGCCAAGGCCAGGCTAATGGAGATCGAGGCCAAGACAAAGGCGAAGGAGGCCGAAGCCAAGGCCAAGGAGACCGAGGCCAGGTCTAGGGTGGCGGAGGACGAGGCCGAATCAAGGATCATGGACGAGGAGAATGTCATCATGCTCACCGACCTGGACACCATCGCCGATCCCGATCGCAGGGCTTAGGTCGCGAGGAGGCAACAGACCATCCGGGCTCGCGATGCTTGAACGCCAATGACGACGACCACAACTTTTTGTGTTAGAAATAATGGGCTAAATAAATAAGCCCATATAGATTTTAGATTTTCCCTAAATCTCAAAGCCCATGTTTGTGGCAGCTCACATGTGTTTGGGCCCATGTTTGGGACAACTCACATGGGAGTGGAGTGGGAGCTAAAGTTTAGTCCCACATAGAAAGTTGGAGGAGAGTTACACCAGCTTATAAGGTGGAGTGGTTCATCACTTAGTAAAGTGAGTGAGAAGAGGAGAGCTACACGCGCGCTCCTCCGACGACGACGCTGCTTGCACGCACCGCACTGCACCGCACCGCCCGCCCATCCCGTCACGACGCGCGCGCGCCGCGGGTTGCGGGAATCTCGCCGAGCCAAGCTTTCTTTTTGCTGCTCAGGAAAACGTGTGAGGTTTTGACAGACATGTCAACAGTCAGTCTATTCGGGTCGCTCTCGGATCGTGTGCTACTGTAACCAACCTGAGCGTGCGCTACATGGACTCAGCCCACGTTCGCTTCCGTTAGGGTTTCTTGAGCCGCTCTATATAAAGTGTTGCGCGGCTACCGCCACAGACTACGACCGAACCAATCTAGGGTTTGTCAACCTCTCTTCTTGCGCCGCCACCGTAGTCTACTTCATCCCGCTTGCCGGCGTGCACCGGCGGACGGGAGAGCAGGTCTCCGGAACCACTCGCCTTTGCGATCCTGTACGGGAGAGGGCGAATAAGGTTTTTGGGAAGCGCTCCGCGCGACTGCTAAAGTTCTGCATCATGGCTCGTCTTCCATCCAAGTCGGGCGGTGCTGCCTATCGTCGACTTCGTCGCCGTCTGCTTTGATCAATCTTCTCCAAGGTTACTGCTGCGACTACTGCAATCGAACGGTACGTGCGACGTGCTATTGTCTGGTTATTCATCATATTCTACGAGTACATGTTTAGCTGCTGCCTGTTTCCGTTCATCTTGTTATTTAGTACATCTAGTATGTTCGAGTTACATGTGCTAGTAGCTGCTATTTTCATGTTTAATATTCTGAAATTAATCACGAAAATTGTGCCTAATTTTCCAACAATCCAAAAACCTTATAATAGGCAATTTTCCGACATAAACATGGGACACTTGGCCGATGCGATGAAGCCAGAAAAGTTTACCGGTGTTCATTTTAAGAGGTGGCAGTATAAGACCACTATGTGGCTGCAAAATCTGAAAGTATTCGAGGCCAGTGAGGGTTTACCTGAAGGAACTATATCTGAACAAGATCAGAGCAAGTTCAAGGAAACCAATCTTGCCTTTATGGGATGCGTTCTTGACAACAAGCTGTTTGATGTGTACATGCACTTCAAAGATGGCAAAGAGCTCTAGGAGGCACTGAACGCTAAGTTCGGTGTAACAGATGCTGGCAGTGAACTGTACATCATGGAGAACTTTCACGATTACAGGATGGTTAACAACCGTTCTGTAGTGGAACAAGCTCATGAGATATAGTGTTTTGCCAAGGATCTTGAAATCCTTAAGTGTAACTTAGCCGACAAGTTTGTAGATGGGTGCATCATTGCAAAGTTGCCTTCTTCATGGAGGAACTTCGCCACAACTCTCAAGCATAAGAGGCAAGAGATATCGGTTGAAAACCTGATAGCATCTCTTGATGTTGAGGAGAAGGCTCGGGCCAAGGACACTGTTGAGAAAGGAGGTGAGGGTTAGTCCAGCGCCAATATGGTGCAGAAGAAGACCTTCGGCAAGAACAAAGGGAACTATAAGCCCTCCTTCAACAAGCCTGAAAATACTACAACCTTCAAGAAGAAGAAGAAGCCAAACAAGGCCGAGCTAGGTTGCTTTACCTG
The DNA here is from genome assembly GCA_910589775.1 of Avena eriantha. Classification (NCBI taxonomy): domain Eukaryota; kingdom Viridiplantae; phylum Streptophyta; class Magnoliopsida; order Poales; family Poaceae; genus Avena; species Avena eriantha. The sequence continues at coordinate 139,065,566 of OU342742.1, read as the reverse complement.
TGGAAAGCTCGGGCACTTTTCCAAGGACTGCCTAGAACATGCAGATCGTAAAGGAAAAAAGGGGAAGACTGTCAACGCCGTGACTGCTAGCAGTGCTGATGGGTATGGTAATCTATTTACTGTTCTTTCAGTTTTTCAATCACCATGTTGGTGGATTGATACGGGTGCTAATATTCATGTGTGTGCTAACATCTCTATGTTCACTTCTTATCAGGTCGCTCGGGATTCATCCGTCCTAATGGGGAATGGGTCACATGCTTATGTTCGTGGTGTTGGCACGGTGGATCTGAAGTTCACTTCGGGAAAGATCGTGCAGCTGAAGAACGTGCAGCATGTCCCTTCCATGAACAAGAATCTCGTTAGCGGCTCCCTTCTATGCAGAGATGGGTTTAAGGTTGTTTTTGAGTCTAATGAAGTCATTGTGTCGAGACATGGACAATTTATTGGTGAAGGATATGAGTGCGGAGGGCTGTTCCGCTTTTCACTTTCAGATTTTTGTAATAAGTCCATAAACCATATTTGTGGCGGTGTTAATGATGATACCAGTGTTTGGCATTCTCGTTTATGTCACATTAATTTTGATTTGATGTCCAAGTTGTCCAATATGAGTTTAATTCCGAATTTCACTATTGCCAAAGGTTCCAAGTGTCATAGTTGTGTGCAATCAAAGCAACCTCGAAAGCCTCACAAGGCAGCCGAGGAGAGAAACTTGACACCTCTGGAGCTCATACATTCTGATCTTTGTGAGATGAATGGTGTGTTGACAAAAGGTGAAAAGAGATATTTCATGACTTTGATTGATGATGCGACCAGATACTGCTATGTTTATTTGTTGCGCACAAAATATGAAGCTTTAGACTACTTTAAAATTTATAAAGCCGAAGTTGAAAATCAACTAGAGAGAAAGATCAAACGTCTTAGGTCGGATCGTGGTGGTGAATATTTTCCCAAAATCTTCGATGAATTTTGTGAGGAACATGGCATTATTCATGAAAGGACGCCTCCCTACTCGCCTCAATCTAATGGGGTTGCCGAGAGGAAAAACCGCACGCCGACTGGCTTGGTGAATTCCATGTTAGCCACCGCTGGTTTATCTAAGGCATGGCGGGGGGAGGCCTTGTTGACAGTGTGTCATGTCCTGAATAGAGTTCCTAACAAGAATACAGATAAAACCCCTTATGAGGAGTGGGCTGGGAGAAAACCATCATTTTCTTACTTGCGCACTTGGGGGTGTTTGGCTAAGGTCAACATACCGATTCCTAAGAAACACAAACTTGGACCTAAGACAGTGGATTGTATCTTTCTAGGATATGCTCCGTGGAGTATAGGCTATAGATTTCTAGTGGTTAAGTCTGAGGTTCTTGATATGCATGTTGATACTATAATGGAATCTCGTGATGCAACATTCTCTGAGAATACGTTTCCTATGAAAGATATGCATAGCACTACTAGAATTTTTTCTGAAATACTTCCTGAAACTAGTGCATCTAGTGAGAATTTTGAGCAACCACGCAAGGAAGAAGTCCTAGAGAAGGATGACAATGAAGCTCCTACATGGAGTAAGAGACAGAGGGTTGCAAAATCCTTTGGAGATGATTTCATTGTGTACCTTGTGGATGATACTCCCACTTCCATTGCAGAGGCATATGCATCTCCTGATGCAGATGATTGGAAAGAAGCTGTTCATAACGAGATGGACTCGATTCTTTCTAATGGAACTTGGGAACTATCAGAACGACCCCATGGTTGTAAGCCTGTGGGTTACAAGTGGGTGTTCAAGAAGAAGCTAAGGTCTGATGGTACTATTGAAAAGTACAAGGCTCGGCTTGTAGCAAAAGGCTACACCTAGAGAGAAGGTGAAGATTACTTTGACACCTATTCACCTGTTGCTAGACTGACCACCATTCGAGTACTACTGTCCCTGGCTGCCTCTTATGGTCTTATCGTTCATCGAATGGACGTTAAGACATCTTTCCTCAATGGAGAGTTGGAAGAAGAGATCTATATGGATCAGCCTGATGGGTTTGTGGTAAAAGGTGAAGAGAGAAAGGTGTTCAAGTTGTTAAAATATTTATATGGCCTGAAGCAAGCACCTAAGCAATGACATGAGAAGTTTGACAGAACATTAAATTCTGTTGGCTTTGTCGTTAATGAGGCTGACAAGTGCGTCTACTATCGCCATGGTGGGGGCGAAGGTGTTATATTATGTTTGTACATGGATGATATCCTTATCTTTGGTACAAACATGAATGTGATAAATGAAGTTAAGTCCTTTCTATCAAAGAGCTTTGATATGAAAGATCTGGGAGAAGCTGATGTTATTCTGAATATCAAGCTAATTAAGCACAAGAGTGGGATTACTTTGACGCAATCACACTATGTTGAGAAGATCTTGAGCCGTTTCAGTTTCGTTGATGGTAAGTCTTCCCCAACACCTTATGATCCCAGTGTGACATTACGGAAAAACAAGAAAGAGCCGAAAGAACAATTGAGATACTCTCAAATCGTTGGCTCACTCCTGTACTTAGCTAGCGCGATAAGACCCGACATCTCTTTTGCTGTGAGCAAGTTGAGTAGGTTCATGTCTAACCCGGGTACTGAACATTGGTGTGCACTTGAAGGGTCATGTGCTATCTATGTGGTACAATGAGTTATGGGATACACTATTCGGGGCATCCAGCGGTGCTCGAAGGATATAGTGATGCGAACTGGATCTTGGATGTAGATGAACTCTACGCCACTAGCGGGTATGTATTTACCTTTGGAGGTGGCGCGGTATCATGGAGATCTTGCAAACAAACCATATTGACAATATCGACTATGGAAGCAGAACTTGCTGCTTTAGACATAGCCACTGTAGAGTCAGAATAGCTACGTGAACTCTTGATGGACTTGCCGGTGGTTGAGAAACCAATACCGGCCATCCTTTTGAATTGTGACAATCAAACTGTTATTGTCAAAGTGAACAATTCTAAGGATAACGCGAAGTCATCAAGACACGTCAAGAGACGTTTGAACTCTGTCAGGAAATTGAGAAACTCCGGAGTAATTACTGTTATGTATATTCAAACTGACAAAAACCGGGCAGATCCCTTTACAAAGGGACTATCACGAAACGTGATAGAAAGTGTATCGAGAGAGATGGGTTTGAGACCCATGGATCTTATAAAGTAGTGGTAACCCAACCTTTTTGATCGAAGATCCCGTGAATTAGGACCTGGGAAAAACAAGCTAGTGGTGTGACGGAGGAGAGTATTAGACAACCCTCTCTATGTGAAGATGTACAACTCTTAAAAGCTATAAGGCAGGTTGGCAACATGCCTTAATGTGTTTCTGTTGGCTATGATTAGCAAAGATGCTGTCCTACAGAGCATTCTTGAAAGAACACACCTATACGAGTTCCGATTGTTAAACGTCGCAATCTATGAGATTTGGGTGATCTCTAGTAAACTCATGAAGAGACCAAGTAGTATGACACATATGCTACACCCGCGGGGTAGGCTACTGATACATTGCAAATGTATCTATAATTTTTGATGTTCCATGCTTGGTTTTATCCACTTTCTTGTGTTTTGTTCCAACTTTGGAGTACCTTTATTATGATTTCTTAGACTAACCTATTAACAAGACCACAGTGCCAGCTGCCTGTTTTCTGTTGTTTTTGGTTCCAGAAAAGTTAGAAAATGAATATTCTCGGAATTGGACGAGACAAAAGCCAAAGTGCCTATTTTTCCGGAAGGGATCAAGTGCCACAATACGAGACGGAGAAGGGCTGGGGGCCGGCCACACCACTTGGCCGCGCGGCCAGGCCTGGCCCGTGCCAGGGGGTGGTCTGGCCGACCCCAGGACCCCCTCGGCCTCTCCTTCCGCCTATAAGTTGCCCTCGGGACAAAAACCCTAGGTACCCGATCAAAAAATTCACGAAAGAGTCTGTAGCCGCCGTCATCTCTGTCCCTAGATCGGGGGGATCTAAAGCTCTTCCCGGCACCCTGCCGGAGAGGGGAATTCACCCTGGAGGCCTTCTTCATCACCATGCAAGCCTCCGGTGTGATGCGTGAGTAGTTCATCCTTGGACTACGGGTCCATGTAGCAGCTAGATGGCTGGTTTCTCCTCCTTTGTGCTTTCATGTTTAGATCTTGTGAGCTCCATTCATGATCAAGATCATCTATTTGTAATCCATACATGTTGTGTTTGCGGGGATCCGATGGATATTGAGATGCTATTTCAGATTGATTATTGATTCTATCATGTCTTTGTTATTTGAGATCTTGCATGCTTTCTGTTGTTAGTAGCTATCTTGGCCAAGTAGATGCTAGCAACTCCAAGAGTTAGTATTTATGCTCGATAGGTGGGTTCATGCCTCTGGTAATCTGGGGAAGTGACAGAAATCTCTAAGGTACTAGATGTGATGTTGCTACTAGGGAGAAAAGAACGATCCTTTGTTCATAGAACAATCGTATTGTTTACTTTACACGCAGTTCGTAAAGCAATAATCTGTTGCTTGCAACTTAATACTGGAGGGGGTTCGGATGATAACCTGAAGGTGGATTATTAGTCATAGATGCAGTTGGATGGCGATCTATGTATTATGTTGTAATGCCCAATCAAGTCTCAAAGGAGTCAAGATGATTAGTATATGCATGTATTGCTTTCTCGGTGTTTGTCAATTGCCCCGCTGTAATTTGTTCACCCAGCATGTTATCTATCTAAGGAGAGCCACCTCTAGTGAACTATGGATCCCGGTCCTTTACTTTACATACAATCTATAAACTGTTTCTACTTTGTGTTTTCTTTCTGCAAACTTTTACTTCTTTCCATTCGATACGTTTAATCCTTTGTTTTCCGCAAAACACGGTAAGATTGACAACCTCATCGCAAGTTGGGGACAAAGTTCTGTGGTTGTGTTGTGCAGGTCTCCACGTTGCTACTAGCACCGGTAGTGCGCCCTGCCAAAGCTCAGCTAGTAACACCTTTGAGGTGTTTCCTTGCTCCTACTGGTTCGATTAAACCTTGGTTTCATAACTGAGGGAAACTTGCTGCTGTGCTCATCATACCTTCCTCTCGGGGTTCCCAATGAGCTCTACATCAACACCGCCATCAAGCATTTTTCTGGGCGCCGTGCATTGAGCCATCAAGCATTTTTCTGGCGCCGTTGCCGGGGAGTCAAGGACATCTTCACAAGGGGAGTCCCTCATAACCAATCTCTTTACTTTGTTGTTTTTGTTTTGCTTAGTTTCTTTTTGCTTTGTTTGCTTGTTTTGTTCTTCAAAAAACACAAAAAAAATAGTTTTACTTGTTTGCTTTCTTATTTGAAAACCCAAAAAAAATGACTACTCTTGAAAACACTAAGTTGTGTGACTTCACTAGCACCAACAACAATGATTTTATGAGCACAACTATTGCTCCACCTGTGGCTGAGAATACTTTCTTTGAGATAAAACCTGCTTTGCTCAATCTTGTTATGAGAGAACAATTTTCTGGTATTGGTAATGAAGATCCTGCTTCCCATCTAAATAACTTTGTTGAACTTTGTGAGATGCAAAAGCATAGGGATATAGATGGTGATATTATTAAACTGAAATTGTTTCCTTTCTCTTTGAGAGGAAAAGCTAAAGAATGGTTGAATTCCTTAACTAGGAATAGTATTGATTCTTGGACTAAGTGCAAAGATGCTTTTATTGGAAAATACTATCCTCCTGCTAAGATTATATCCATGAGAAGTGAAATAATGAAGTTTAAACAACTTGATAATGAGCATGTTGCTCAAGCTTGGGAAAGAATGAAATCTTTGGTAAAGAATTGTCCCACTCATGGACTGACTGATTGGATGATCATCCAAACTTTTTATGCAGGATTGAACTATTCTTCAAGGAACCTATTGGATTCAGCAGCTAGAGGTACCTTTATGACCATCACTTTTGGTGCTGCACCAAAACTTTTGGATAATATGATGGTTAATTATTCTGAATGGCACACTGAGAGAGCTCCACAAGGTAAGAAGGTAAATTCTGTTGAAGAAACCTCCTCCCTGAGTGATAAGATTGATATTATTATGTCTATGCTTGTTAATGGAAAAGCCCATATTGATCCAAATAATGTTCCTTTAGCCTCTTTGGTTGCTCAAGAAGAGCAAGTTGATGTGAACTTCATAAGAAATAACAACTTTGGCAACAATGCTTATGTTAATAATGCTTATAGGAACAATTTTGGTAACAACAATTATAAGCCATATCCTCCCAACAATGGTAATGCTTATGGAAATTCTTACAACAATAATAAGAGTGCTCCCTCTGAACTTGAAGTTATGCTTAAAGAGTTTATTAGTAAACAAACTGATTTCAATAAAACTATTGAGGAAAAACTCTCTAATGCTGAAAGAAATATAGCATCTTTGGCTGAAGCTCAATCTATTTTGAATAAAATGGCTGCTAAACCTGAAACTAATGAGAATCCCTTTGCAGCCACTAATGCCATACAAGTAAGAATTGATGAAAATGTTAGACTATTAGCTGAATTACATGCTAAGTGGGAAAGAGAAGATGAAATTGCTAGAAACATTAGTGTTTCTACTATTACCACCACTAGTGTTGAGGCTAATAATAGTTCTACTACTTTAGATGATAAAGTTGATTTTGATCTTGATGGTTGCAACATCTCTGAAGTTATTAAGTTCCTACAAAAGCTTGCTAAAAGTCCTAATGCTAGTGCTATGAACATGGCTTTTACAAAACACATTACTGATGCTCTCATAAAGATTAAAGAAGAAAAGATGAAACATAAAGCTTCTATTCCTATAAAACAAGAAGATGGTTGGGAGCCCATCATTAATATGAAAGTGAATGACTTTGATTTCAAAGCTTTGTGTGATCTTGATAGTAGTGTTTCCATTATGCCTAGAAGGATTTATGATATGCTTGATTTGCCTCCTCTTGAAGATTGTTATTTGAATGTCCCACTTGATGCTAATGCTAAAAAGAAACTCATGGGGAGTCTTAGTGATGTTCTTATTATGGTTAATGATTCCTATGTCCCCGTTGATTTCTATGTTTTGGATTTTGAATACAATGCTTCTTGTCCTATTACTTTGGGAAGACCTTTTCTTAGAACTGTTGGTGCCATCATTGATATGGAAGAAGGCACCATTAAATATCAACTCCCACTCAAGAAAGGTATAGAACACTTCCCTAAAAAAGAGAGAAAAGATTTCTTTTGCTTCTCCTAGAAAACAAAATTTGGTCTTAATGCTTCTTCATTTGAGAACACTTGATTCTTTCTTTGGTTCTTATGCCTAACTTAAAGGCGTTAGAACTGTTGGTGCCATCATTGATATGAAATAAGGCACCATTAAATATCAACTCCCACTCAAGAAAGGTATAGAACACTTCCCTAAAAAGAGAGAAAAGATTTCTTTTGCTTCTCCTATGAAAACAAAATTTGGTCTTAATGCTGCTTCATTTGAGAACACTTGATTCTTTCTTTGGTTCTTATGCCTAACTTAAAGGCGTTAAAGAAAAGTACTTGTTGGGAGATAACCCAAGAGTTTTAGTTGAGTCTTGGAAGTTATTACCTCTATAATAACCTCTCCTTATCCTTTTTTATTTGCTTTTTGTGCCAAGAGTAACCTCTAATGAGAGTGAAGTAATGATTGGGAAAGTTGTTGTCCCGAAACAGATTTATGTGCTTCACCATAAAAATTCCTGAGAGAACTCTGTACGTCAGATTGAGCTGTAATATTTTGTTCTTCTGCCCCAGGTTGTTATCTAACTTTCTTTAGTTCAACACTTTTTGATTTGAGCAACAGCAGGTCTTCGAAAAAATTCGTCTTTACCTGCTGGTCTGTTTTGACAGATTTCTGCCATTTTCTGCATTTGCTTCTTGTTAGTTCCTTTGGGGAATCGAGCTTTTTGAGGGAAGTTCTACAGTATCTAGTGTTCTAATGGAAGTTTATTTGGTGTTAGAACTGAACCTTGAGACTTATTTATCTTAAGTGCACTAATGTTGCTAATGAGATTGTGTGAAGTTTTGTATGAAGGAAAAATTGCAGGTGTATGGAAGGAATGAGTAACGAGATGAAGGATGGACTAAAGCTCAAGCTTGGGGATGCCACGCATGTCACCCCAAGAAACATCCAAGAAGTACAAGCGTCAAAGCTTGGGGATGCCCAAGGCATCCCCTTCTTCATCAATAAAAATTCCAGGTTTCTTCCAAACGCTTCATTTTAATTGTTTCATGCACAGTTGTGTTGTTCTTGGAGCGTCTTTTTTTTCGTTTTGGTTTTTTGTTTGCTTGGTTTTCTTAGTTTTCTGAATAAGTTGGTTGGATCCCCTCTTTCACACTTTGCTTTACAAATAGTTTGGTTTGGTTTGGAAAAGAGTAGGAAAGTTTATGCTTATGTGGTAAAAAGAGCTTGTTTTTGACTGTGGCCTATGCTTTGTCATGCCATGCTTGATATCGTTTTGGCTTTATGCTTAGTATTCTTTGTTGTAGCATGACTTGTTATAAACAATTGCGATTGCTTAATGTGCCTTGGATGAATCATGCGTTGTTTTAGCATATTAACGCATAGTATAGTGGTATTCTCCTTTGATGCTTTATTTGGGTTGACTTGGCGCATGCTCACACCATGTTATGACTATCTCAAGTCACCATAGCCTTTATGATCCTTTATTTTTCAACTTGTAGTATCACTTTATGCTTTGATCATTGATGTTTTATCGCTCTGCATGATTATGGCCATTATTGCTCTCTTAGTTTGTCGCTCCCAGTCTTTTGCTAGCCTCCACCACCAAGTATGAGTTCTACTCATGCATCCAACTCCCTAAACCAAGTTTTTCCAAAGAGTCCACCATACATGCCTACTAGCTTATGCTATTCCAAGTATATTCATGATTTTGTTTACCTTCCACTTGTTATGAGAAAACTAGTGATTAAAGCTCTCACGAACTTGATGGCGCACTTTACTTTATTGCCTCTAATAAACTTGAACCATTGGGTCCTTCTTTGTTGCGTATATGCTTGCGCTTTATAAGTTGAAATTAGCAGAACCATGTTTCATGGGGAACTCTTTCAACATTGCACTTGTACTTTGTACCCCATTGATATTATGTTCTTTTGCTTACGGATCCCGGTGATGTGAAATAAAAGTGGAACTTGTAAGATCATGGAGTTTGTATATGTGTTAGATAAACGCCTGGGCCGCTAGCCTAAGACATGCCTAATCATGGTGGAAACTTGCAGCATCACCATAGTGAGCACTCTATGAAGCATCCTCAATAAAAACCTATGCAAATAGCAAATAAAAAGATCGCTGAGATGCTCATTGTCTGCTTGCCTTGTCATTTTGATTATGGGAAAGCTCCCGTATCATGTGCAAGGGGTAACCCATTGACGGTTCTTAATGATACACATATACTTACAATGACAAGAGCTTACTCGTGACTGAAGTTGAGTAGCATGAGGATCGGTCTTCGTAAGAAAGGGGCATGAGATTTCGGTTTATAACTTGTCAAGCATATCCTCTTAGTTGTGTCACTTTAACCTTAATCACCTTCAAGATGCTTATGATAGGGGCAATGAGAGCTGAAAGCTATAAGTACCATAATTTTTGGAAGCTCTTTATGAGACTTGAATCCCTACTTCCTTTTACAAAGGCTTTTCTTCCACCATTATATTGAGTCTCCACCTTCTATCTTTATGCACTACTTTGAGAGCATAGTGGCCATTCTTAGTTCTATGTGCATTGTCCCAAGACTAGTTGATTGATGCATAACTTGTTATTGCTTGTTTGAAACAATTGTATCTAGTCACTCTTATGAACTTTGAAGGTGTCCTATGCATTTATATTTGCTACTCTATTGAGGGACAAGCTGAATACTATTATGCTATGTTTTCTTTATGTGAAACAAACAAACGTCTTGCAAAGCATGTTATTCATGAATCTTTTGTTTGTGCCTTTTCATGTTGTATCATAGTTTCTTTGCTTATTGCTAGAACTTTGTCTTTCATGTTATGATTGAAGTACTATGATCCCAGCTTTGAGTTTTGAAAATACTTTGATCAAGTTTTGATGGTGCATGTCACCTCAAAAATTATTTCTTTTTATCACTTACCTACTCGAGGACGAGCAGGAGTTAAGCTTGGGGATGTTGATACATTGCAAATGTATCTATAATTTTTGATGTTCCATGTTTGGTTTTATCCACTTTCTTGTGTTTTGTTCCAACTTTGGAGTACTTTTTATATGATTTCTTAGACTAACCTATTAACAAGAGCCACAGTGCCAGCTGCGTGTTTTCTGTTGTTTTTGGTTCCAGAAAAGTCAGAAAATGAATATTCTTGGAATTGGACGGGACAAAAGCCAAAGTGCCTATTTTTCGGAAGGGATCAAGTGCCAGAATACGAGACGGAGAAGGGCTGGGGGCCGGCCACACCACCTGGCCACGCGGCTAGGCCTGGCCCGCGCCAGGGGGTGGTCTGGCCGACCCCAGCACCCCCTCGGCCTCTCCTTCCGCCTATAAGTTGCCCTCGGGACAAAAACCCTAGGTACCCAATCAAAAAATCCACGAGAGAGTCTGTAGCCGCCGTCGTATCTGTCCCTAGATCGGGGGGGATCTGAAGCTCTTCCCGGCACCCTGCCGGAGAGGGGAATTCACCCTGGAGGCCTTCTTCATCACCATGCAAGCCTCCGGTGTGATGCGTGAGTAGTTCATCCTTGGACTACGGATCCATGTAGTAGCTAGATGGCTGGTTTCTCCTCCTTTGTGCTTTCATGTTTAGATCTTGTGAGCTCCGTTCATGATCAAGATCATCTATTTGTAATCCATACATGTTGTGTTTGCGGGGATCCGATGGATATTAAGATGCTATTTCAGATTGATTATTGATTCTATCATGTCTTTGTTATTTGAGATCTTGCATGCTTTCCGTTGTTAGTAGCTATCTTGGCCAAGTAGATGCTAGCAACTCCAAGAGTTAGTATATATGCTCGATAGTGGGTTCATGCCTCTGGTAATCTGGGGAAGTGACAGAAATCTCTAAGGTACTAGATGTGCTATTGCTACTAGGGAGAAAACAACGATCCTTTGTTCATAGAACAATCGTATTGTTTACTTTACACGCAGTTCATAAAGCAATAATCTGTTGCTTGCAACTTAATACTGGAGGGGGTTCGGATGATAACCTGAAGGTGGATTATTAGTCATAGATGCAGTTGGATGGCGGTCTATGTATTATGTTGTAATGCCCAATCAAGTCTCAAAGGAGTCAAAATGATTAGTATATGCATGTATTGCTTTCTCGGTGTTTGTCAATTGCCCCGCTGTAATTTGTTCACCCAGCATGTTATCTATCTAAGGAGAGCATCCTCTAGTGAACTATGGATCCCGGTCCTTTACATACAATCTATAAACTGTTTCTGCTTTGTGTTTTCTTTCTGCAAACTTTTACTTCTTTCCATTCGATACGTTTAATCCTTTGTTTTCCGCAAAACACGGTGAGATTGACAACCTCATCGCAAGTTGGGGACAAAGTTCTGTGGTTGTGTTGTGCAGGTCTCCACGTTGCTACTAGCACCGGTAGTGCGCCCTGCCAAAGCTCAGCTAGTAACACCTTTGAGGTGTTTCCTTGCTCCTACTGGTGCGATTAAACCTTGGTTTCATAACTGAGGGAAACTTGCTGTTGTGCTCATCATACCTTCCTCTTGGGGTTCCCAACGAGCTCTACATCAACACCGCCATCAAGCATTTTTCTGGGTGCCGTGCATTGAGCCATCAGCTACTGGCAGCCAGGTACTAGTTATGACTTTGTGTGAAATCTAAAAGCACCAAACTGATGACCCACAAGTATAGGGGGTGTATCGTAGTATTTTCGATAAGCAAGAGTGTCGAACCCAATGAGGAGCAGAAGGTGCTGGCTAGTGGTATGGATCACGAATTCTCTGCAAATACTTAGCAAATGGATTTTTAGGAGTTTTCGATAAAGCAAGTAAACAAAGTACGAGTAAATAAAAGACAGTGGAAATAAATGCAGCAAGTGGCCCAATCCTTTATGCAGCAAAGGACAAGCCGGTTGTATTTCTTAAGATGACCAAACGTTTTCGAGGACACATGGGAAGACTGTCAAGTGCTTTCGCTTCATATAGTCGATTAATCTTCCTTAGCTTGCTAAGTATTGTGTGGGTGAACCTATGCTAATGTACCGCCCCATCCAAGACTAATACATACTTGTGATTATACCCCTTTCAAACATCCGTAAGTACAAGAAAGTAATTAAGGTAGAAACCTAACCACAGCTTTAAACTCTAAGACCCTTACGTCCCTTGTGCAATGGTTTCCTAACGGGGGTTCAGGTTTCTGTCACTCCGGCAACCCCTACGATTAGTAGCCAAATACACAATGCATTCCCCTAGGCCCTTATAGGTGAAGTGTCATGTAGTCGACGTTCACATGACACCACTAGAAGAAGTACACCACAACTTAAATAACAATCTATTGAATCTTTCTCAACGTAACTCCACTACTAACAACAAGACTTCTCCCATGTCCTCAAGAACAAAACGAACTACTCACAAGACATCATATGGATCATGATCAGAGATGGAATAATGATGTATAACAATCTGAACATAAACAATAATTCAATGGTTCACTCAATAGCATCAACTACAAAGAGTAATCAACACCGGGAAAGTTTCCCCTATGAACTATGCAAGATTCAACTCAATTGTTACAGCAATATGGAGATGGTGATGAGGGAGCTGATGGTGATGATGATGATGATCCCGATGAAGTCCAGCTTGATGGTGGTGTTGATGGCGACGATCTCCCCTCTCCGGGAAGGAATTCCCCCGGCAGAAATCTGTCTGCCGGAGAGATCTTTCTCTGTCGGTGTTTTCCGCCCGTAGAGGCGGCAGAATCTTTCTATGGTCGCTCGCCGAGTCTTAGGGTTTCGTGGGGATGATATACGCCAGAGGGGAGAGGCTGGAGTGGGCCAGGGCGGCCACACCACCTCCAGGCGCGGCCTGGGCCTGCCCGCGCCATGGGGTGGTGTGGGACCCCTATGGCCCACCTCCACTCCATCTTCTGGCATCCTAAGTCTTCTGGAAAAATAGGATTTTCCGTTTATTTTTTCGGATTTTCTGATCTTCGCGAATTTTGCCTCAAAACAACACCTTTTCCATCAGAATCCTGACTGCAGCGGTCCATGCTCCAAAAGTCATCAACCATGCAAAAATAGATGAAATAAGATAAGTATCACCTCTCAATACGAAATATATCAATGAATAATAGTGAATTAAGACATAGAATAGTGATGCAAAATGGACGTATCAACTCCCCCCAAGCTTAGACTTCGCTTGTCCCCAAGCGAAACTGAGCTCAATAAACATGACCTACGGTTTATGGAGTGAAGAGTCGATAAAAGAATACAGACAAAAAGCATCACATTCATCAAATACATAGATCATAATAGAAGACAACTCACTATTATATAACTCAACTTGTAATGAGTAAAGGAAACACAATAAAGATACATAAAGTGAATCAGAATTGGTAATGGCAAACTTAGCTCTAGGTCGAAGAATGGTTGATAATTTGCTGGAGTTCACAAATAGCTGGTTTTTCAATGAAAGCTTTCAAAGTAGTAAACATCAAGATAAGAGCAACGTGCAAAACAAGGAACATAAGAAACATGAATGCATAAATCATCATATGAATGAATGAAACACATCAACTCAAAATACTTGCTGAGATAGAAGGGAATAGGTTTACTGACTCAACTACAAAGCAAAAGAAAGGCCCTTCAAAGAGGGAAGCAGGGATTGCAAGTCTCATAAAGAGCTCCCAAAAATTATGATACTTACTAGCTTTCATCTCTCATTGCCCCTATCATAGGCATCTTTAGGTGATTAAGGTGAAAGTGAGGTCCAATCTGAGTTATATGCTTGAAAGACTATAAACTGAAAATCCCAAGTCCCTTGAGTATGAGGGCCGCTCCTCATGCTACTCAACTTTAGTTACCGGTAAGTTCTTGTCATCGTAAGTATGTGCGTATCATTGAGAACCGCCAACGGGGTACCCCTTGCCCGATGATACGGAAGAATCCCCATATCAAAATGTGAAAGGGTAATTGCCCCTATGTGTGGTTTTGGTGATTAATGACAGTCCCTATGGACTAATGTTTTCATTGAGTTTTATATGAAGGAATATTCCATAGGTCATGCTTGTAGTCCATATGTTGGATTCAAGTATGGATGCCATGAAGATAAAGATATACCTTGAGTTTTGGCATCAAGATCATCGAACTGAAGATAAGAATATGATTTGTTCAAGATCTTGAGAGTGTGATCTCTATAGAAGAATTCAAGATATGGCTCTAAGTCGGTGTCATGATAGCCTCATTAGTTGGGCTATGGTTGATTAAGATTTAGAGCATGTAATCAAATGAAGAGTTCCTTATGTACCTCAAGATATTGAGATGGAGCATGAGAAGACACTTGGTTGACCAATGCAAAGAGTGAAGAGTGATTTCAAGTTGGTCAACACATGAAGCATAAAGAATGTACCACATGGATCTCGTGGTGTGGTAAGCCTTGTCATTTATGCATCATGAACTAACCCATTATATATGTTCCTTTGTGTTTTATATATGGGATAGGTATCTTTCCATGGGCATGCTTCAAAAGTGAAGATCTCAATAGCCCATGAGAGGATGGCATCAAGTGGTGATCGCCATCAAGGTTGAGAAGGGCAAGTTCAAGATAAGCATCTCGAGAAGATCTTTTGCCTGAAGCTTGCCGTCCATATTGGTGAAAATGGACATGTGAAGATGTGTCCTAATGAAGCTATCCCATAGTGGTGTATGGGGGAGCAAATTATGAATCTTCACAAAGCAACAATGATCAAGTGATGCATTCCGGCTTGGATGGAGCTTGAAGCGTTGTCATCAAGATCAAGCGGGATGCGCAAGGCAAAGGTATGTCCTTGCTAGGTTTTCCTTTTATCGGTCTCAAGGTGTTTGTTGGGAGACCGGGTTATAGGATAGATAGTCGCACTATCAAGAGGGGCTTTCGGTTGGGTAACTTGATCACATCGTCATAGGGAGCTCAATCCTTTGCATACTTTGCATATTACTATTTTGTTGCTTCTTGGTATTTTCTCTATGTGAGGTTCTTGAGCTTGTTTCTAGCTCTTCAACAAGCCCAAGTTCATCGAAAACGGAATTCGTATGCATCTTATATGGCGTTTTCGAGTTTGAAGGTTTTACCGGTTCTTCTTATAGGGAGGCTCCATGCCTTTCCTCATTTGGTTCTATCTTCCTTTGTTGGACTATGATTTTTTCATGCATCATATTGTAGAGCTTGTTGTCCTCGTCAAAACAAGCCCAAGATCATCGAAATTGGAGTCCGGATGCAAAAGTTATTGCGTTTTTCGTGAAGTCAGTTTCATCCCGGTTGTGGATCCAGTTCAACCGAGCCCCACACCGGACGGTCCGGTTCCAGCTCCGGTTGACCGGATCTCAGACCGGTTTTTCCGGTTTTCACGACCGAGTCTATTCTGGGTTGGCATACAGAAGTATTTCGGTTTGTAGTCCGGTCCACCGGCCTGGGGACCGAGTTG
The DNA here is from genome assembly GCA_910589775.1 of Avena eriantha. Taxonomy (NCBI): domain Eukaryota; kingdom Viridiplantae; phylum Streptophyta; class Magnoliopsida; order Poales; family Poaceae; genus Avena; species Avena eriantha. The sequence goes on along the minus strand of OU342742.1, from coordinate 139,049,951 downwards.
TCCGGTTCTGGGGCCGGTCCAACCGAACTTCAAACCAGGTTCGCGCTGTTTCCTCTCAACGGCCATATTTGCCTTCCCCTATAAAAGGGGGTTCTTCCCCCAACGCTTAAGTAAGTTCTTGAGCACGAAATTGACCTCCATTGTTGACCCTCTTGAGCTTGCCTCCTCCCACTTCCCTCCTATGATTCTTGCATCTTTTTGAGGGCTTTGGAAGAGGAGATCTAGATCTACAATCCCCACCAATCAATTCCTCCTCTAAGTGAGGGGAACCCATTGGATCTAGATCTTGGAGTCATTGGTTGACTTCCACCATTGTTCTTCCTCTCTAATTCCTCCCTAGCACTTGTTGCTTTGGTGGGATTTGAGAGTGAGGGATTTGAATGCCCTTGGTGTTCTTGCTTTGCATTCTTGCATAAGTGTTGAGCTCTCCACTACGATTTGTTCAAGTGAGAGACCGTGAGCTTGTTTCTCTTGGAGGGTGACCTCCTAGTTGGCTTGGCGGTTAGTGTCGCGGTGTCCTCTTCGTGGAAGATTGTGAAGGGACCCGGGCTTCTCCTTCGTGGAGCTTGTGAAGTGGTTGTGGAGCTTGCCATCTCCGGAGTGGAGGAAAAGCTAGCCATAAGGAAAGGGCCTATTCCTTCGTGGGATAGACTCGGAGAAGAAGGCGAGCCTTCGTGGCATTGGGAAATCCTTCGTGGAATCCCACACCTCTCCAACGTGACGTACCTTACTTGTAAGGGAACACGGGAATACATCTTCGTCTCCGCGTGCCTCGGTTATCTCTATACCCGAGCTTACTTTCCTTGTGATAGCCATCGAGCTTGAAGTACTTATATCTTGCTTATCACTTGTGGTATATTTATCTTGTGCTATCTTGCTTAGCTTTTCTTGTTGTTGGTGCACTTAGTTGAGCCTAGTGTATTTAGGTTTTGTGCTTGTAAAATAAACGTTAGTTTAATTCCGCATTCAATCAAGCCAAAACAGCAATAGTTTTGAAATTGCCTATTCACCCCCCTCTAGGCGATATCTCTATCCTTTCAATTGGTATCAGAGCAAGGTCTCTCCTTGTTTAGGCTTCACCGCCTAGAGTGTAAAGATGTCGGCTAGTAGTATAGTACACAATGATACAATTATCTTTGATGGCACAAATTATATTTTGTGGAGAAATTGCTTGCTTTGTAATCTTCGGACCTTGTGTCCAAATATTGAGCGATTTCTAGATGTAGGTTTTTCTCCTCCGATGGATCCTCAAAATCTATCTTTAGAGGCATATCGAAGCTCAAGTATCTAATGAGCTTATTTTCTCCTTGAGCCCCATAGTTAATTTGTTCTTGACAAATGTAAAGCGCAAGTCATCTCATGAGATGTGGACCAAGCTTAAAGAAATATTTGGTGGGTCCATTTCTCATAGGGTCGGTGGTATCTCCGAGGAGCTCTCTTCTCCTTCACATCATGAAGAGCTCCAAGTGGCTTCCACCTCCGGCCGCGATGAGATTTCAATTCCCTCCACTTCACCTACATGTGACAAGTCACAAGGTAATGTCATGGTGAGTGGAGAAATCATATGTAATGATGGTAGTGGTTCTCTTTACACCAATGATTCATGTTCTATAATTGCTAATGGTGTAGAGAATTTGGACTTAAGCACTTCTTGCAATGATAGTTATTTATCCCCTTGTGTTGCTAGTCCTTGCATATTGTCTAGAAATTATTTGAGTACTAGTGTAGCTGATATGCTCGATTTGTCTTGTTCCAATAAACAAAATTCTTCTATTTCCTCTAGTTGTGTATCTAACAATGTAGAGGAAATCAAATACCCTATGGAGCAAGACACGATCATGAATGAAGATTCAAGAATATCCTCATATTCATTCTCCCGTGCTATGGCAAGAGGATCAAAGGTATCTCCTACTTTGGATCCTAAGATATCTTCTCTAGACAATAGCAATGATAATGATGATGACCTTGATGAGGATACTAGTGCTCTTGTGCTTGAGTTAACTTTTTTGTGTACCTCTTTTCGTGGTAATAATAAGGCCGTTGCTTGTCTCAAACATGTTATGGACACCATAACTAAACAAACGGAAACCATAGAGGAGTTGGATTTCCAACTTGATGATGGGAGTCGTAGATTCTATCTCCTTAAGCAAGAGCTTGCCAAGGAGAAGCACACTAATTGTCTCCTCACACAAAAAATTGAATCTTATGAGCTTGAAAATGAAAAATTTATTAATGATGCTAGTGCTACTAACTCTAATTCTTGTGAAGCATCTATGTTAAAGGAAAATGTTGAGCTAAGGGCTCAACTTGAGTTGCTAACTAGCAAGTATAGGAAATTGGAAGAGAGTCATGAAATGCTCTCGGGCTCTCATAATGATCTTCTAATCTCCTATGATGGGCTAAAATTAGCTCATGAGGCAAGTATCACTAAGGTAACATCTTGTGAGCCTCTTTTGGACATTATCACAACTTCTACTCAAAATGCTATTTTGCCATGTGCTAGTCCTAGTGATCCTTCTAGTCATACTAGTGATAAACCTTGTGTTGGATTACTTGCTTTGCCTCGTTGCTCTAACAATGAAGCTTCTACTTCCTCTAGTACCTCTATTTCTACTAACCATGTAGAGGAAATCAAAGAGCTCAAGGCCCAAGTCACTTCTTTTAAGAAAGACTTGGAAAAGAGTCATGAAGTCAAATCCACACTCGATAATATTTTGAGTGTGCAAAAATACCCCAATGATAAAAGAGGACTTGGATTCAACTCCAATAACAAGAACAAGTCTAAGAGCAACAAGAAGAAGATCCAAGACCAAGTCAAGGATTTGGCCAAGATTATTTGCTTCAAGTGCAAGGTTAAAGGACATCATGTAAGATCTTCTCCATTGAAGAAAAAGCACTTGAGTGAGAAGAAACAAGGGAAGCGGCCACAAGTTCAAGGTCAAGCCCAATCTCAACCTCAAGTTGAAGCTAGGCCACTTCCCAATAAGAATCAAGATAAGGCTCCCCAAGCCAAGAAATTAATGAAGAAGAGAAAGGGGAGCACTTGTTGCTACATATGTCGTGAGAAGGGGCACTTGGCCTCTTCATGTTCAAATGGTACCTTATCTAACCCTATCATTGTTGATGATTATTATTCTCTTGGGAAGGATAAGAATGGCAATGTGTTTGCCAAGTTTGTTGGAACTCAAAGTGGTGTTAAGAAAAGAACCATTTGGGTTGCCAAGCCTATTGTGACTAACTTCTTAGGACCCAACTTGGTTGGGGACCAACAAGCTCAAACTTGATCAATAGGTGTTTATGGAGGGCATTGGAGGGTTGGCTAACTCATGAAGAATTAAGGGATCTTCATATATTATATTTTATAAAGCCAAGTTATAAGGATTATCATCTCCCTACCATATACCCAATGTGCCTCTTTGAGGTAACTCGAACTCAACTCTTTTATATTGAAAGTTACTTGCCCCTTTACATGTTTTGGTTTTGTACCAAGTATGTGTTTGTATTTGTTGTGCCTAATGCTTGCTTATTTTGTGTATTCAAGTATGTCTATGTGTTTGGCACATCATTTACTTGTGTGTTTTGCTTTGAGCCTCTAATGCATCTTGATGATATCTTTTTTGGCTCTTTTGAGTGGTTAATGGAACATCCCATTTTGGGGAAGTGATATGCCTCACGCATCTCTCATACCGTAAAATGTGTGTACATGAGTACTACCACTTAGTATTGATATTGCAAGATTATCTAGTCACTATGTGGTGTGTCATACTCATGAGAAATTCAAATTCTAAATGTCCATTAATTATCTCTAGTTGAGGTTGTTTTTCCTCTTATTAAGAAAAAAAATAGAATACCACATTATGGGGGAGTAATATGCTTCTTTTGCATATCATAATCCTAGGAAATGTGAACATATGAGGTGGTGCCACTTAGAGTTGATATTGTTGATTATCTTGTATCTAGGTGGCATGTTAGCTCAAACAAGGTCTTAATTTTTGTTAGAAGCTTTTATTGCTCATCTTTTTGGACTTTGCTTGAGTAAGAAATTCTTGGTGTGGCCTTCCTCAAATGCTTATCTCTATCGAGAGAAGAAATAAATCTAAGTTTGATAACATCTCTGGCAAACTCGGTTCTCAGGCCGGTTGAACCGGTTCCCAGACCGGACGGTCCGGTACCAGTCCCGGTCAACCGAACCCAAACCAGGATTCTCGGTTTCATATACCGAGTCTATCCGGGCTCACTCACAGTGAGCATCCCAGTTTGGATTCCGGTTGACCGGGTTGTACACCGGGCGGTCCGGTACCAGTTCCGGTCAACCGAACCCAAACCGGGATTCTCGGTTTCATATACCGAGTCTATCCGGGCTCACACATAGTGAGCATCCCGGTTTGGATTTCGGTTGACCGGGCTGCACACCGGGCGGTCCGGTGTGTGGTCCGGTCCAACCGAACTTAAAACCGAGTTTCGCAGAAAATGCTACAAACGGCTAGATTTCTCCCTTGAGTATAAATACCTCTTCTTCTAGCTTGTCTTTACAAAATTGTTGTGGCTCCCATTGTCTTCCTTGGCTTTTGGAAGATCTCTTTGATAGTGTTTTTGATTATCATCAAATGTGATTTTAGTGGAAGACAAACCTTTTCTTCTCGGAACCTTGTGCCATTGTGAAAAGTGTTAAGGGTTTGGTTTATTTGTTGAAACCTTGCTCTCTTGGGAGTTTGTTATCTCATTCTTTCTTCTCTATGTTATTTACTTGAATGAGATAAATATTTGAGCATTTATGTTTTTATCTCATCTTTTATGCTCAATAGTTTTTGCTTGGTTCATTTGTTGAACTTTGTTGACCAAATCTTGTGTTGATTTGATTCTTTGATATAGTTTGGACAACAAATGTGTTTTGTCTCACCTTGTATGCCTTCTTGAATATTTTGGTGTTTTTTCCAAATTATATCTTCGTTGGTTCTTGAAAGTATCGTGCATGCATGTTTACTAAATGTATATCTTATATCATGTTTTGCTTTCTTTGATCCAATATATAGGGTATACTCCATCAAATCCTTAAATGGCTATGATGTGCATGAAATTCAAATTTCATCTCTAAATATGCACATATTTTTATGGAGTATGTCCTATGTGTTGTGGTTAGTCTAACCACTTTGGACCCAATAAGTTTGGGGACCAAAATGTACTTGAATGTTGTTTTAGGTACATTGGAGATGCAATGGATCCATGTCTTATCTATAAGGAAGGTGTTGTCACCACATTATAATTGGAGCCAAGCTAGGATGATCGAAGAATTCTTATCTACTACATCATACCATTGCTATCTCGGTAACAAGTATCTTATTCATGCATACTATTCTTCCATCCAATCTCTTGTAGGTTGCATCTTGGCATGAATTTATTTGTTTGTAAATGTTGCGGTTCTTGCAAGGATCTTTGAAAGACTTTTCTATCCTTATTGCTTATGTGAGTAATTTTAGATGATGCATATAATGGGGAGTATATAAAATCATGGTCATGATTCACCAATCCCAAATATGCCTTCTAGCAATTTATTGCATATCAATTCCTCAAGGTACTCTCATGTGCAATATTGTTGAAATTGCATTGAATCCTTCCTTTTGATACTTGTTGCCTTTCTCAAAATATCCCAACTAGCATTAGTTCCCTTAGTGTTAGTTGTGATGTTTTTGAGGTTTTCTTTTTCTTTGGTGAAGTTCATTGATATACCATAAGAGAAAATAGAGCCATGGGCTATATATATGCACTTAAGCAAAATATCAATTTTTTTGGTATATCTTATGACTTCCTCTTGGATATCATGTTTTCTTATCTTTATTAACCTCTTATGTGTGGATGTTTCTTTGTGGATTATTCCCATGATTTCCCAATTAGAAACTTATATACACAAGAGTTTTAATCTCTCGACTTGATATCCTTGCCTTTTGCCAACCATCTCACGTATCCGCTTAGTTTTTAATGGTTTTGGTAAGGTCTTGATTTATGAGTGCTCGGTTTACTTTCATTGCATCTTCATGCACTCATATCTCATACTTGGTTTCTTTTGGACTTAATCTTGTCTTGACAAGTGTATTGATTTATATCTCTACTCATTGTATCTTGGTTGTGTTCTAAGTGATATAGAGGGAGTGAGGATTCCATGTTTGTGCATATTGTATTCAAATGAAACAACTAATTCATGCACAAACCTTGGGGAGCTTCCTTATTTCATTTAGAGAACTATTTGTCCACTTGATTATTAGGATATTTTGATTGCTTGCTTCATCCGTTGAAGTTTCTTCACCTTGTTATCCTTTTAGCAATATTTGATCCTAAATATAGTTGATTTCCTCCAAGTATTCGTCATTGGATATGTGCATATGTTTTCACTCATATTATGAGAAATGCACACCTTGGGAGGAACTTGAACTATATTGGCCTTCTAACTTTGTCATCCATTTTGGCACTTGTTGTCAATGGGGGAGAAGTTTAGAGGGTTTTAAGGGAAATGGTTTTCTACTTAAGATTGGTTTGTTCTTAAGTGTTTGCCTTTCATGCATTTCATCTTTATTGTGTATTGCATGGTTGAATATATATAGTGGAAACTCTCCCAAAGGTTATGCTTGACAATGTATGCAATGAAATTCAAGTTCATCACACGTGCATATATTGTGGGGGAGTCTGCTCTATATATGTTGGTTCTACTCACATCTCTTGGATTAGTTGTAGCTTGTGTGAGTAGAAGCAGTTTTGATATGGGCTAGTATCTTTGTGTTACTTAACCATATCAAATACAACCTCTTGTATTCAACTTATTCTCGGATAAGTTGCGTACTTGTTTCTAATATTCATTATATAAACCCTCTTGTTGTGATTGTCATCAATTACCAAAATGGGGGAGATTGAAAGGGTAATTGCCCCTATGTGTGGTTTTGGTGATTAATGGCAATCCCTATGGACTAATGTTTTCATTGAGTTTTATATGAAGGAATATTCCATAGGTCATGCTTGTAGTCCATATATTGGATTCAAGTATGGATGCCATGAAGATAACGATATACCTTGAGTTTTGGCATCAAGATCATCGAATTGAAGATAAGAATATGATTTGTTCACGATCTTGAGAGTGTGATCTCTATAGAAGAATTCAAGATATGGCTCTAAGTCGGTGTCATGATAGCCTCATTAGTTGGGCTATGGTTGATTAAGATTTAGAGCATGTAATCAAATGAAGAGTTCCTTATGTACCTCAAGATATTGAGATGGAGCATGAGAAGACACTTGGTTGACCAATGCAAAGAGTGAAGAGTGATTTCAAGTTGGTCAACACATGAAGCATAAAGAATGTACCACATGGATCTTGTGGTGTGGTAAGCCTTGTCATTTATGCATCATGAACTAACCCATTATATATGTTCCTTTGTGTTTTATATATGGGATAGGTATCTTTCCATGGGCATGCTTCAAAAGTGAAGATCTCAATAGCCCATGAGAGGATGGCATCAAGTGGTGATCGCCATCAAGGTTGAGAAGGGCAAGTTCAAGATAAGCATCTCGAGAAGATCTTTTGCCTGAAGCTTGCCGTCCATATTGGTGAAAATGGACATGTGAAGATGTGTCCTAATGAAGCTATCCCATAGTGGTGTATGGGGGAGCAAATTATGAATCTTCACAAAGCAACAATGATCAAGTGATGCATTCCGGCTTGGATGGAGCTTGAAGCGTTGTCATCAAGATCAAGCGGGATGCGCAAGGCAAAGGTATGTCCTTGCTAGGTTTTCCTTTTATCGGTCTCAAGGTGTTTGTTGGGAGACCGGGTTATAGGATAGATAGTCGCACTATCAAGAGGGGCTTTCGGTTGGGTAACTTGATCACATCGTCATAGGGAGCTCAATCCTTTGCATACTTTGCATATTACTATTTTGTTGCTTCTTGGTATTTTCTCTATGTGAGGTTTTTGAGCTTGTTGCTAGCTCTTCAACAAGCCCAAGTTCATCGAAAACGGAATTCGTATGCATCTTATATGGCGTTTTCGAGTTTGAAGGTTTTGCCGGTTCTTCTTATAGGGAGGCTCCATGCCTTTCCTCATTTGGTTCTATCTTCCTTTGTTGGACTATGATGTTTTCATGCACCATATTGTAGAGCTTGTTGTCCTCGTCAAAACAAGCCCAAGATCATCGAAATCGGAGTCCGGATGCAAAAGTTATTGCGTTTTTCGTGAAGTCAGTTTTATCTGGTTGTGGATCCGGTTCAACCGAGCCCCACACCGGACGGTCCGGTTCCAGCTCCGGTTGACCGGATCTCAGACCGGTTTTTCCGGTTTTCGCGATCGAGTCTATTCCGGGTTGGCATACAGAAGTATTTTGGTTTGTAGTCCGGTCCACCGGCCTGGGGACCGAGTTGTCCGGTTCTGGGGCCGGTCCAACCAGACTTCAAACCAGGTTCGCGCTGTTTCCTCCCAACGGCCATATTTTCCTTCCCCTATAAAAGGGGGTTCTTCCCCCAACGCTTAAGTAAGTTCTTGAGCACGAAATTGACCTCCATTGTTGACCCTCTTGAGCTTGCCTTCTCCCACTTCCCTCCTATGATTCTTGCATCTTTTTGAGGGCTTTGGAAGAGGAGATCTAGATCTACAATCCCCACCAATCAATTCCTCCTCTAAGTGAGGGGAACCCATTGGATCTAGATCTTGGAGTCATTGGTTGACTTCCACCATTGTTCTTCTCTCTAATTCCTCCCTAGCACTTGTTGCTTTGGTGGGATTTGAGAGTGAGGGATTTGAATGCCCTTGGTGTTCTTGCTTTGCATTCTTGCATAAGTGTTGAGATCTCCACTACGATTTGTTCAAGTGAGAGACCGTGAGCTTGTTTCTCTTGGAGGGTGACCTCCTAGTTGGCTTGGCGATTGGTGTCGCGGTGTCCTCTTCGTGGAAGATTGTGAAGGGACCCGAGCTTCTCCTTCGTGGAGCTTGTGAAGTGGTTGTGGAGCTTGCCATCTCCGGAGTGGAGGAAAAGCTAGCCATAAGGAAAGGGCCTATTCCTTCGTGGGATAGACTCGGAGAAGAAGGTGAGCCTTTGTGGCGTTGGGAAATCCTTCGTAGAATCCCACACCTCTCCAACGTGACGTACCTTACTTGTAAGGGAACACGGGAATACATCTTCGTCTCCGCGTGCCTCGGTTATCTCTATACCCGAGCTTACTTTCCTTGTGATAGCCATCGAGCTTGAAGTACTTATATCTTGCTTATCACTTGTGCTATATTTATCTTGTGCTATCTTGCTTAGCTTTTCTTGTTGTTGGTGCACTTAGTTGAGCCTAGTGTATTTAGGTTTTGTGCTTGTAAAATAAACGTTAGTTTAATTCCGCATTCTATCAAGCCAAAACAGTAATAGTTTTGAAATTGCCTATTCACCCCCCTCTAGGCGACATCTCTATCCTTTCAAAATGACAAGGCAAGCAGACAATGAGTATCTCAGCAATCTTCTTATTTACCATGGGAAAATGGTGCTTTTTTTCTCTCTTTCCTCTTTTCATAGTATCTCTTTTTTTCCTTTTTCTCAATAGCTATCTCTCTCTTTTTTTTATAAGAAGAATGCTTCATAGATATCATTATGGTTACGCTGCAGGTTTCCACCATGTCAGCATGGATTAGACCAGCGGCCCAGGCATTTCTCTAACACACATACATAACTCCATGGACTTACAATATCCCCTTTTATTTCACACCGACGACATCCGCAAACAAAAGAGCAAGGTATCAACTGGGTATATATTTACAAGTGTTGAAAGCGTTCCCCGTGATAGCACGGTTCTGCTAATCCCTAGCCTATAGTTTGCAAGCATATAACTTTCATGGAGAGTTCACAATGGTTTAGGTTTATTAAATGCAAGAAAGTAAAGTGTGCCATCAAGTTCGTGAGAGCTTTAATCACTAATTTTCGCATAACAAGTTTAATTTGGGAGGTAGACAAAACAGGAATTTACTTGGAATAGCAATAATGCTACTAGGTAGGTATGGTGGACGCAAATGGCAAGGGTTTTGGTTTAAAGGAGTGGATGCACGAGAAGAATACCCTCTCAGTACAGGTTTTTGGCTAGCAAGACTGGGTAGCAAGTATAAGAGTTGAAGGAAACAAACAAACATACAAGTGATAAAGACAAACATGCAATCTTCCTTGGAAGCACAAAAGATCTTAACTAGAGAATACTAGACTTATGAGCAAATCAAGAAAGAAATATGATGAAATTATTTTTCTCTAGAGTACTTATATCTTTTTCTTTTCAACTCTCAAAAAGGTGTTGCTACTGACCGAGCCAGGTTTTCCAAAACCAACTAAATTAACTCAATGATCCCAAAGTGCTACCAATACTAACAACAAGATCAATCATATAACCACGAATTGAAAACTAACATAAGCTATGCAAAAGAGTGAATGATAGAACTTCTCATTAATATTCCATAACGGAAACTCACACTAAGGGATACAAATCTAACGAGAGAGGGGACACTTCCATAATGCAAACCATACTACATAACAACTTCTCTATTCATGATATGACTCTACTAATAAGGTAAAAATATAGAAGATAGTGATATGATACCGCGACACTCCCCCAAGCTTGGAACAAACCAAGGGGATGCCAAACCTGATGACGAATTACTCCTTAGGTGGTGGTGTGAGCCACCCTGGCTCCGTTTCCGTCCCTTTTTCGCTTCGTATCTTTCTTTATTGACTGAAAACTGCAAAAATATAGTTGGATTGTATTTTCGCGAAAATTTTCTTACCAGAACTGTTACCTATTTGAACACGGACTCTGCAGGTCTCTGAATTTGGTATTTAGTGGATCCTTCCGGAGTCACCACTTGAATCATCGGTATCTTCATCTTCATATACTTATTACTTGAGTCATAAAACCCTTCTCTTCCTTATTACACCATTATCTCCACTTCCTGGAAATTTCTTTCACACAAAACTTCACACAGTTCTCATTAGCAACATTAGTAAAAGTGAAGTGATAAAACCCTTTTGAGTCCAACTTCAACGGAAAACCATCAAAACAAAAGCTACTGTAGCAACTCCTTCCGAAAACCCAAAAATAATTTAAAAAGGAAATCGAATAAAGAAGCAAATGCAAGAGTGGCAAAATCTGTCAAAACAGACCAGCAGGTAAAGATCAAATTTTTCGAAAATCTTCTGTTGCTCAAATAAAAAAGTGCAAAACTAACGAAAGTTAAATAACAATCTGGGGTAGAAGCAAAAAAAATTACAACTCAATCCGACCTACAGAGATCTCTCACGAATTTTTACGGTGAAGCACAAAAATCTGTTTCGGGACAACAACTTCCCAAATATTACTTCTCTCTCATTAGAGATTGATCTTGACACAAAAACCAAACAAAACAGATAAGGAGAGATTATTACAGCAGTAATAACTTCCAAGACTCAAAGAAACAAAAAAAAAACTAAAAGCAAAAACAAATTGGGTTGTCTTCCATAACGCTCTTTCTTTATAGCCATTAAGATGGGCATGATCATTTTGAAGAAGCTCTCATAGGGATATGATTTGAAGTGAAAGAGAGCATTAAGAAGCAAAAACACACACTCATTTAAGTCTAACCCACTTCCTATGCAAGGGGATTTTGTAAGCAAAAAATTTATTGAAACCACAGGCAACTTGCATAAGACGGCAAAAGATGTGCAACATAAAAACTTTCAGCATAAAACGAGAAAACTTGATATTATTGAGATACACAAGAACACTTTTTCCTATTTCATAGTAACTTTTAGAATCATGCATAAACTTAATAATATAGCTATCACAAGTACCAACATAGCAATGATCACTTATTCTAACAGAAAACACAGAAATACTAGCTCTCATAACACTACTATGTGAAACAATATTAGAGGTATCCTTACAAAGGATAGTGTATCCCTCTTCCTCATACTTAGTGACAAAGTCTTTCACATTTGCTATCATAGGTTCATCAACCATTTGTTTATTAGGTTCAACAACTTTATTCATACTTTCATCTACCATACTAGCCATCATAGAATACTCCTTTACCTTAACTGGAAAAGGCATTTTCTCAATATAAGGTTTAGGTAAAACATGATTAGCAGTATAAACTTCAGTATTTCTTGCAGGAACACTTTTAGCAACATCTTTATAAGGTTCATGATACTTATTCCATTTCTTTTTAGGAACTTCAATGTAGGAAGCAAAAGCCTTAAAATAAGAAGCAATAGCTTGAGAGTCTAGACCATAAGCATTTTAATATTTTGAAAGTCATCAGTTCCCATAAAAGATTCAATGTATTCATAATCATAATTTATACCTGACTTTCTACCTTTGTCATTCTCCCAAGCTTCAGCATTATCTTGAATACGATCTAGAAGGTCCCATTTAGCTTCTTCTTCCATACCAGTGAATGATCCAGCACAAGAGGCATCCAATAAATCTTTGTCATGTAGAGGGAGCCTTGCATAAAAGTTGTTGATAATAATATTATTGGGGAGCTCATGAATGGGACATTTGATCATTAGTAACTTCAATATCCCCCAAGCTTGAGCTGTACTCTCTCCATTAAGAGGCCAAAAATTGTATATTTGATTCCGATCAATATGAATCTCACTAGAAGGATAAAACTTTGAATAAAAGAGAGGCACTATTTCCTCCCATTCTAGAGCTTGACCATTTTCAGCCGCTTATACCATTCCTCAGCTCTTCCTTTCAGTGATAATGAGAATACCTTCTTCTTAACTTGATATGTATTAATACCTGCACACTTGAACAACCCGCATAATTCGTGTATAAAGAGTAAATGATCACCTGGATGGACAGTTCCATCTCCAACATAGTAGTTATCCATAACACGATCAATAATTCTTGTAGGTATTTTGAAAACATCTTTCTCAGCAGGTGGTGGCTTATCTACTACCTTAGCAGTGGTAGTAGCATTACCAAATAAGAAACTCAGCGAATTATCCATAACGAAAATAAAGCAACTAGCAGGAGTAAACAATACTCACAATAGAAGTTTCCTTTACCAGTTCCACTCTCCAATAGCGCTTCACTCCTCGGGAACGGCGCCAGAAAATTGTCTTGATGACCCACAAGTATAGGGGGTGTATCGCAGTATTTTCGATAAGTAAGAGTGTCGAACCCAATGAGGAGAAGATGGTGCTGGCTAGTGGTATGGATCAGGAATTCTCTGCAAATACTTAGCAAACGGATTTTTAGGATTTTTCGATCAAGCAAGTAAACAAAGTACGAGTAAATAAAAGACAGTGGAAATAAATGTAGCAAGTGGCCCAATCCTTTATGCAGCAAAGGACAAGCCGGTTGTATTTCTTAAGATGACCAAACGTTCTCGAGGACACATGGAAAGACTGTCAAGTGCTTTCGCTTCATATAGTCGATTAATCTTCCTTAGCTTGCTAAGTGTTGTGTGGGTGAACCTGTGCTAATGTACCGCCCCATCCAAGACTAATACATACTTGTGATTATACCCCTTGCAAACATCCGTAAGTATAAGAAAGTAATTAAGGTAAAAACCTAACCACAGCTTTAAACTCTAAGACCCTTACGTCCCTTATGTAATGGTTTCCTAACGGGGGTTCAGGTTTCTGTCACTCTGGCAACCCCTACGATTAGTAGCCAAATACACAATGCGTTCCCCTAGGCCCTTAAAGGTGAAGTGTCATGTAGTCGACGTTCACATGACACCACTAGAAGAAGTACACCACAACTTAAATAACAATCTATTGAATCTTTCTCAACGTAACTCCACTACTAACAACAAGACTTCTCCCATGTCCTCAAGAACAAAACAAACTACTCACAAGACATCATATGGATCATGATCAGAGATGGAATAATTATGTATAACAATCTGAACATAAACAATAATTTAATGGTTCACTCAATAGCATCAACTACAAAGAGTAATCAACACCGGGAAAGTTTCCCCTATGAACTATGCAAGATTCAACTCAATTGTTACAGCAATATGGAGATGGTGATGAGGGAGCTGATGTTGATGATGGTGGTGGTGATGATGATGATGATCCCGATGAAGTCCAGCTTGATGGTGGTGTTGATGGCGACGATCTCCCCTCTCCGGGAAGGAATTCCCCCGACATAAATCTGTCTGCCGGAGAGATCTTTCTCTCTCGGTGTTTTCCGCCCCGCAGAGGCGGCGGAATCTTTCTATGGTCGCTCCCTGAGTCTTAGGGTTTCGTGGGGATGATATACGCCAGAGGGGAGAGGCTGGAGTGGGCAAGGGCGGCCACACCACCTCCAGGCGCGGCCTAGGCCTTCCCCTGCCATGGGGTGGTGTGGGACCCCTGTGGCCCACCTCCACTCCATCTTCTGGCATCCTGAGTCTTCTGGAAAAATAGGATTTTCCGTATATTTTCCCGGATTTTCTGATCTTCGCGAATTTTGCCTCAAAACAACACCTTTTCCATCAGAATCCTGACTGCAGCGGTCCATGCTCCAAAAGTCATCAACCATGCAAAAATAGATGAAATAAGATAAGTATCACCTCTCAATACGAAATATATCAATGAATAATAGTGAATTAAGACATAGAATAGTGATGCAAAATGGACGTATCACAAACTTGCAATTCAAGGTTCGTCCATTGTTCAAGTTGCTGATAGACGTAGCTCAAGGTTCTAGGTGGAAGTTCAACTTAACAGTCTCTGCTGAAACACTGGTATATAAACAAGTAGCGAGAATTGGCAAATCTTCAAATGGGCATTTGAGATCTGGTGGGGGATTGTTAGAAATAATGGGCTAAATAAATAAGCCCATATAGATTTCAGATTTTCCCTAAATCTCAAAGCCCATGTTTGTGGCAGCTCACATGTGTTTGGGCCCATGTTTAGGGCAGCTCACATGGGAGTGAAGTGGGAGCTAAAGTTTAGTCCCACATGGAAAGTTGGAGCAGAGTTACACCACCTTATAAGGTGGAGTGGTTCACCACTTAGTAAATTGAGTGAGAAGAGGAGAGCTACACGCGCGCTCCTCCTCCGACGCCGCCGCCGCTCGCACGCACCGTACCGCACCACCCATCCAGTCGCGACGCGCGCACGCCGCGGGTTGCGCGAATCTAGCCGAGCTTTTTTTTTGCTGCTTAGGGAAACGTGTGAGGTTTTGACAAACGTGTCAATAGTCAGTCTATTCGGGTCGCTCCCGGATCGTGGGCTACTGTAACCGACCCGAGCGTGCGCTACGTGGACTCGGCCCACGTTCACTTCCGTTAGGGTTTCCTGAACCGCTCTATATAAAGTGCTGCGCGGCTACCGCCATAGACTACGAACGAACCAATCTAGGGTTTGTCAACCTCTCTGCTTGCGCCGCCACCGTAGTCTACTTCATCCCGCTTGCCGGCGTGCACCGGCGGACGGGAGAGCAGGTCTCCGGAACCACTCGCCTTTGTGATCCTGTACGGGAGAGGGCGAATAAGGTTTTTGGGAAGCGCTCCGCGCGACTGCTCAAGTTCTGCTTCACGGCTCGTCTTCCATCTAAGTCGGGTGGTGCTGCCTATCGTCGACTTCGCCGCCGTCTTCTTCGATCAATCTTCCCCAAGGTTACTGCTGCGACTACTGCAATCGAACGGTACGTGCGACGTGCTACTGTCTGGTTATTCATCATGTTCTGCGAGTACATGTTTAGCTGCTGCCTGTTTTCGTTCATCTTGTTATTTAGTACATCTAGTATGTTCGAGTTACATGTGCTAGTAGCTGCTATTGTCATGTTTAATATTCTGAAATTAATCACGGAAATTGTGCCTAATTTTCCAACATTTTAGGCAGAGAAACTCCCATTTTTTGAACATTGCATATGATATTGGCCCCTTTTGCACATTTCGTATCCACTGTCCATTTGTTGGCGATGCCCAAAGGGCGATGGCATACGTCTGCCATATTATTTGATAGTCAATTTATGTGCTATTTGCTTATCAGTTTGATTGTTTGATCTGATTGGCAAAGCTTTGGTCGAAAATGGCGCCAAGAAACGCTGGGACAGACAAATGGGTCGTGCCGCTGGGCGCGGCTGGCTGGACAGGACGGACCACAACCAAAAAACGACTGCGATCCAACCCAAACGGACAAAAAGTATACCATTTTGGTCGACCGTTTGGATCGGACCGATGAAGATGCCCTAACCTTTGCACTTCCATCCTGTGCAAAGTACATATTCACAGCCATATGGACACCGAAGTGGACAAGTACATGTTCTCCTAGGAGTACTACATTCTTTCTCCCCATAATGTTCTCTTTCTCATGTTTGTGATCCAAACAGCCGACGCCCTGCATCCTCCCAGAGATGGAGATGGATTTTGGCAGCTACCGAGGCCGTCAAGAAGGTATTTTCACGTGCGCTCGTCCACTAGCTAGGCCCCTATTACAGGCCGTCTTGCCGCCAAGGCCGACGACGTACTCAACATCAAGAGCAGCGGTGAAGGGATGTCGTTCGTAGTGCATGATGGCGGGGTGTGCTATGCCCATGGGTGAGTGACGGGGCGCTGTGTACCTGCTGCTGATGTCCCCGTCACCGTCAGTGAGGGACGGGACGATGCTTCCTTGGGTCGATCCACCATTGGGTATGGCCTCATCCGGTCGAGCCATAGACAGATCAGACCATCCAATTCCAACACCCATCTTTGTTATTCACCAAACAATCCTGATTGGATTCATTGTATCTGTTTCCACTGCATGATTTGACCTTGCCGGTTTGATTGTCTTTGATTCCATACTTTTTTTCTTGAGCATCTGACTGATGCGAGCATTTTTTTATATATATTAATATCGCGGAGATATCAATTACGCCTAGACTCTGTAACAATGCCTTACGAAAGCACATAGCCCAGAAAAACGGACGAAAAAATACAAAAAGAAAAGTCCCGCTACAGAGAAATTTTTTCAAAGCAACAACACTAACACCACCAGAATAACACCTGTAGTCCAATCACTCCAATAGAAACACCTACAAGAAGGAAACACTGCACAATCGTCGTCGTCGTCCAACCAAAGATCATAGGTTTTCACCCTAAAGAAAGTCCTCGGATGCAAAACAATGCCTTTAACAAGGCTAGGAACAACCAATTAAGGTCAGATCTTACATTTTCACCCTGCAAGGTAAGACTGTGAACTCCTCTTGTGTTGTAGCCCTCACAAACAGTCGCTGTTACGAGTCACAGATCACACAGCTAAATCCTCGTCGCCATAAAGACTCAAATCACCGTCGCGGAGAATGTTCCTGCTTTCCTAACATTCTCCACATCTAACTTTAACATGGATCATCGAAGACATGACACATGATGGTAACAAACAACAGAATTTCGCAACGCTCCGCTGAAACCAAATGGCCAGAGAAAATATGGGTACGCACGACCGGATACCTTGCGATCCAGCAATCTCCAGGCATGATGCGCCTATGGGGTTTCGTCGATGGAGCCTTCCAGAGCTCGCCTCTCTAGGCCAGATCAACGAGGGCATGCAATAAGCAGATCTTTGTCTTCACGCTGAAGGAACCCTAGGACCATAATTCGGTCCAAACCAGCAGTCCCCACACCATCGGTCGGCTTCCGATGAGCGAAACGAGCGGGTCAGCCTTCAACCCTTTCGAGACCATGGATGAACCCAGAGAATGGGCCGAGAGAAGACGAGATTCAGCCTCCGCAGGGCAGCCGTCACCTCCAGGACCACAGCAGAGGCCCATATGCTCATCTGCGCCTCCCATCCGAGCCGCCCGCCCCGCCCGTAGCCCGGAACCACTGGCCCAACCCCAAGGTGCCTACCCCCCGCGCGAAGGAGATCGACCGAGGCCGCGCAAATGCCCGTCGCCTTCGGCGACCTAGGCGTGGCCGCCAGCACCGACCGGCGGCGGCAACGGCCAGAGGAAGAGGGCGCAACGGCCTTCTAGGGTTTGAAGGAGGACGCCCCGGAGTCGTCTCGTGCGAGCGACCCAGGGGTTATCGAGCAACGAATCGACTAAGCGAAACAGTAGGAAAACTTCTAATCTATTTTCTCGTGGTCTTATCTCGTCCTTGGTGAGATTTGCTAATTATGTACTACCTCTGTTTGGGATTATAGGTCCCGAGAGCTTTTTTATATTGTTTGAGATTTTAAGGGCTATCTCATTTATTAGTCTCTCTGGTCCAATACATGTTCTTCTTTTCCACTCACTTCTTTCATGCATACAAGACTATTGGTGCATGCATAGATTAATGAGAGAGTTATGAAGTATCTTGGTATTATCAACTTGGCCCTTAGGACTAATAATCCCAAACAGAGGTAGTACTAACGACTGATCTGAGTTATTTTTTTAATCTATTTTCTCGTGGGATTTACAAATTATTTTCGTCTGGGACAAACTGATCTGTTTTGTGAATTAATATCGCTACGTTCTGCGTTCATGGTCAGAATCTTGAATAAGCAAACAGAGAAGGTTTCTTCTCGATATAGCGAGGGATGTGCAAATGATAGATGAGTTCAAGTCAAAAGTGCTTTGTGTAAAAACATGCATGAATCTCGAAGCAAATGGAGGGTCTGTGATAAGACAGTGACCCTAACGTATACTATGTAGCATTGCATTTTCGATACTATTCCCATGGGTAGAACATTGACGGACATAAGTAAGCCAATAGGTACAACGCTTCAAATTGCTCCCGCTGGTGGGTGGTGGGGGGGGGGGGGGGGGGGGGGGAGGGTCGCAATACGTTTTGGTCTGAAGCCTTCAGCAGCTCCCGCAGTTCGTCTGAAAGATTGTAATGAAATCATGTAAGTTATGCATGTAGAATATTTTTGGAGAAGTAAAGTCTATGTTTTTTCTGCTACTCCATCGGACTCTATTTAGGTGGCGCACAGGTTTTTCAATGTATAAGTTTGACCGTCATTTTGACCCATGAAACATGAATTATGTGTCATGGAAGTTATACTATTGAATTCATATTTAAATAAAAATTAATGTTATAACAATTTATAGCAAATGACACCTGAATTATTTGTAAAATTAATGGTCATAACCAAATCAAACAAAAACAAGGACGCCACATGCGTTCGGACCGAGAGAGTATAATTTGATTAAGAAGGGCAAAGGATGTCCTCTTACCTTGATGGTTGAACCATTGGTGGTGCTCGGATGGGCTGGTCACGTGTATTTCTGGTTTGTGTGTATCTACCGTGCAAAAGATACAAATAAATATGACATATTACATTACAAGGGCATCAAAATAATTACATAATAAATTCAGAAACATATATGTTTTATATATTTCCTGACTCACTTGCATCTCTAAAGTACATGTATGAAAAAAAGTGAGCAATGTTATTACCTTTGAGGACTAAGGGTGCAGTTAACAATTACTGCGACCATAGCATTGATGTCAGGTACCAATCGATCCAATACCGCGCTTAGTTGTTTGGATAGAGTGTAGGGCTGGGTGCAAATGAGCATGGTTACAATGCCGCTTCTCTGGCAGGCCATGACAAGCGTGTGGGCGTGACGGAAGGTCTCAAGGAGTTTTTTTAGCGCGACTTTCATCGCATGTTCCTCCACCATGTCCGTATTCTTGAGCTGCGACAGGACGAAACTGGCTCTACTCACACGTTTATCAAGCTCAGCGCAATCAACCTTATTCTGAAGAACAGTCTCCACCGCCTCTTGGATGTCGAGCGCCACTTCCTCTATTTGATCTAGTAGACTGTTTTGTTGACCATGAGGGGTAGATGATCGTCGGGGAGCAGGCTACATAATGTAAGTCTTTATCATTGATAATGCGTCCAATTTGTATAGCATATATAGATGAATTTGTGTACCATTGAGGACAAAGACGGTGATATTAATTAAAATTCACTAGGACGCTAGTCACATTCACATTCACGATTGAGCATCTATATAGGGAAGTATACGGTACCTTGCGCTTTTTCGTCATTGCACAGCACGAACATAGAGCATCCTGACAGGCAATGAAACACACATGCTATATCCATATATACACCAAATGCATGATACCATCAAATATTACGATTTTCTAACATAGATGGCTATCCATACCATTGAAGAATCCCATTGGCCGTCACTTGAGACAGGATGGACTTCAGACACGCGTGAGTTAGGCTGTAGACAAATTAATTTATTTAGAATGCACAAATAATACTTACAAGTACTTTGGCATGGCATATTAACTTCAAAAATAAACTTGCAGGTGCGTGAATACAAAACAAAAGAAGCAAAACCACAAAGAGAGGCCATACCTCTTTTGCGGCCAATCTTTCCTCCCTGACTTTCTTAAATATGGCTTCCTGAGAAAGACAAGTTTTTTATGTATATATTGTAGGAGGGTGTGGTAATAACACACG
Source organism: Avena eriantha (assembly GCA_910589775.1). Taxonomy (NCBI): domain Eukaryota; kingdom Viridiplantae; phylum Streptophyta; class Magnoliopsida; order Poales; family Poaceae; genus Avena; species Avena eriantha. Next base: position 139,029,576 of record OU342742.1, on the reverse strand, counting down.
ATTACAAATAGTTTCTATACTATGTAGAGCATATGTGTTTATGAATTAGAGAGGGCATTTTACCAACTGGGGCTCATCATGTGCATGCATTGGGTTGCCAACGATCTAAAGGAAGCAAAGGAGAGAAAACACAAGTGCTCGTTCACAACTAATGTACCATGGACTTCTTGACTTGGTACTACAAATCTTCTTCGGCAGCCAAATCTACCACCTTCACCTTACCTAGCTTTGTCAGACATTGCTGAATAATGAATATTATACATTCCAACAATCTCTTCTAATTTGCTTTGATCTTGATCTCTTTGGACATGCTTAAGGGCTATATCTAGCATCCGGTGTAATGTTTTTCATAGTCATATGTGGTAGCAGTGTTATTTGTTTTTATGTTACCATGCCATGACTTATGTAGATGCGTACACATATTTAAGGGGTCGCACACAAGGTGCTGAATAGTTATTGTATAACTTTTTATTTCATTGCAACCATACATGATTATTAAAATGTTGTCTTTAGTCAGAACTCAGAAGTCAAGAAGAACATAAGACAATATAGACAGTATTTAAGCTTTTTGTTTATGTGACGTAAAAAAATACGATGTAAAATACATATACCTATGTTCTTTTTATGGTTTTAAGTTATGACTTGTATCTTCTGTTTCTGATGCCAGTTTTTCCATTTTTATCCAACATGAACGAAAATATTTCAGTAGGAACATGAATTTCAGTCTAAGGACATAAAAAAAATAAAACTTTGGGTGCAAAATTGTTTCTTCTGCATCTTGGGTGCGAAATAGCATGTCTACATATTCAAATCCAATATCATGACAACATCCCTTTTCTGAATGCATGTATGTGTAGTGTACATGATGCAATTATTTTTACCACTGAATTTTGACATTATATTTTCCACAGAGTATGCAAAATCTTACATTATGAAGCTTAAATCCACAAAAAGTGGCATCGTTTACAGTAAGAAATAAAAAGTAGCACATAAAACTTACATATGAGTCCTTGGTCTGAATATTCACATCCTCTCTGCCTTCATTTTGTCTCTGCATCTGGTACATGCATCCACATATAGGAGAATTCATATGTATACTCCGTGCAACCAATAAAAAATCATTAATCATGTATAGGTAGTACACCTTATGATTCAAACACTGTATTATGCAGTCATCTAGGATGTCACACATGTATATGGTACCTGCTTGGGCGGGTTTGGTGGTTCCATTGCTTGGAACTGAAAAGCCGTTGGCCTACTAGAGAAATCAACCTGAAAATTTGATTGAAGGATTGAATTATCATCGGATGTGAGAAACGAAGAAATTATACGCAAATATCTTGTGCCGAGTGATTGTAGGGGATATTCCTCACCTGAATTTTTCAATGGTAAAGGTGTATGACATGAATCTTAAGGACCAGTTCTTTTTAGCTTCTTAACTAGCTTAACTGAGAAAATAAGTTGAAGCCAAAAGGAACTCAAAATTAACTTTTCATCCATCGTGTGTCGCTATGTATTGGAGAACCTACGGTAGACCAGCTTCCAGAGCTTTCGCGGTAAGTGAAATCCCCAATTGTCCAAAATACCAACAAAATGAAACGTTATTACGATCAATATGCCACCAAATAGAATAGAGTTGCTCGCTCTGTTCTCTCCGCTCTGCCCGACACCCTCACCTGGGTGGTGGGTTACCTCCGCTGTCGCGGTCACCCTCCGACCCTCTAAGTATGATTCTGCCGCTCTTTCCCTATGCCGATCCTGACGCATCCCCCTCTGGCAGTCTGGCCTCCGCTGCTCTCTCCATCTTCCACTACCGCGATCCGCAGTGGCCGGCCGCCGCCATGGATCCTCGAAAAACTTTCTCATAAACAACACAGACATGTACACAACCAAGAACTCATGGTGGTTCTCTTTTCCACCATGGTTGTTGTGGGGCAGCTAAGATTAAGCTGTTTATCCACAAGCCTCGGGCGAAAAGAACCAGTCCTAAATAAGTCACCAGTGTGACCGATCGACTCCAAATTACCATTCTCTATCTACAACCACTAATATGTGTTTTCATGGACAATGCCAGTTCTGGGTATAAAATCTAATCTTGTTGATGTGAAGTTCGTGTTAATAAAATATGCCATGGTCCAAAAATTCTACAATGCCAACAAGCCTCTAGTTTACTGATTTATATCCGTTTTATCTTTTTCCGCACATGTCATATCCCCAGGATCAATTGACCTTTTTGGACTAGCCCAATACCCCCTTGCGTTAGAATGTGTGGAAGGCAGCAATATATAGATCCCGTTAATACATATTCCAGTATTACCCCTATATCCCAACATTAATTATATTCTATACGGTATATATCTAATTATAAATTATATCTAAAGTCAACCAGTGAATTTCCTATAATTAGGAGTAGTGCCTAAGAAAAGAAAGCATCAATGGACAACCCACCCATACATACAACCTCCATGCAGAGAGGATATCACTACTCGCAGAGACGGCATAAATCGCGGTAGGCGTGTCACGAGGTGGGCCTGTGCCACAGGATCATAGGGAGATGACGGTGGAAGATCCAGGGGAACCCGGGTAATTTGACGGAAATAGAAGACGGCTCATTAATTCTTGAAAAAAGAGGGAGGGAGCAAGCAAATGCATCCATTAATAGATACATTCAATAGTAGGCATGCAGACCGGTATTGAAGCATCGATTGAATGAGAAGTAGGCTTTAGAGCTTGGTATGCCCGTGCACGTGAAGATGAGTGAATCATCGAGGAAGGCCATATCCTAGTCCAGCGGAGACTAGTCTTGCTGATCAAAAATCGTACTTACCGCATTAGCATTTATGCAGCCCCTGTCCATCTAGGCATAGATTGGAGCAAAAGAATGAGCAATGCATCACAAGACGGAAAAACCTATTTGAAAAATCTAATCCATCCGAGATTCCCTAGCCGCCCATATTCAATAGACCTCAATTGCCTTATGTGTAAGTCTACTCTCCTCTCTGTGTTTCTTCTAAATGTTTGAAAAGGTGTCTCCAAAGAAGAGTGCATCTGTCTATTGTGTGATGCTATATATAACGAATTTTAACTATAAGCTAGGGAGCCTGAAACAGTGTATCTTTGGGAATAGCTTTATCCATGTGTTCGTGTGGACTTTTACTTTTTTTTTTCGAAAATGAAAAAAATCTGAATGAATCATACCTGTTGGGAAGAGGATTGGGGATTAGCACCGTCTTGATTACTTTGTTTAGGTAGAAGGAATCCCATGATAGCAAGTATTGCGTCGACGTTCCTACTTGATATACGCTGCTCAACCTGGATTAACTCCCGGGACAGCTTCCCGGCCGTGTAGAAGAGGCACATGAAGTTGGTCTCCTCCTGGCAGTCCATGACGAGCTTGAAGGCCTCAACAAGGATCTCGTCGAGGGCCTCAAGTGAGTATCTCACCGCCAAATTACTCATAAGCTCCGTATTATTCTGGTGCTGCGACAACGTATTACCAAGTATCTCAACGCGACTTTTTATCTGCTTGCATACATCCTTATTCTGCTTCACCGTTTCTGCCGCTCCCTTGATCTTGAGCGCAACTTCGACAATCTTGGCAATGGTGCCCACCACATCGACCATTCTTTCCACAGAGTGACAGAGTACAATCTGCAAATCAAGTTTAATTACAGGAAGTAGCTAATACACTTATAATTCACAAAAAGAACTCATAAGATTTACGCTGACCTAGCTTCTTGGATCCTCCTCCTCTTTGCCTGCAGATATCCTCCTCCAAATGAGCGATATTCTTCCAGCATTGGCTCGGCAGAAAGTCTTCTCGAATTATAATAAGTCAATATAATGCCCTATTGGATTCCCCTTCCATGTGACAGCACGGTGGTGATCACATTCAGTAATGCCCATTGCCCTATTGGATCTCTCCTTCACACTAGACAGGATCGTGGAGTAAAGAAAAATTAAGATGCGTCAGAGAAGCGTAACATGGCTTTGAGGCCCTCCGATTCAAATTAATTGACTCAAGTTTATCTAGATTCAGATGTATCTGACACTAAAATAAACCTAGATACATCCGAATCTAGACAAATAGGAGTCAATTACTTTGGATCAGAGGGAGTAACTTCGATTGCACTCACTGTCGAAGAACGATCACCTCCCTGGCCCTACTAACAGGGTTGCCTCTCCCTGCCCAGCGCCTAGTGGTTATAGTTTCTTGAGTTTCTTTTCTTCTCTCGTTTTTTGCGAGGTCGTAGCTGTTTAACTGGGGTTTTCAGGTTCGTGCTCGTGGCTCCTAGTGGGGTTTTGTACACTTTCTGTAAGACTGCAACCACTTTGTTGGTTTTCCTTCTTCTATATTAATACATACTCCCTCTGTTTCAAAATATAAGATATTTTAGCTTTGTGAAAGGAGTGTATCTAGACTCCTTTTAGTGTGTACGTTCACTCTAAATCTAGATAAACCTACACACTAAAACTGGTCTAGGTACACTCCTTTCACAAAGCTAAAATATCTTATATTGTGAAACAGAGGGAGTACAAGGCTCTTGTATGGTTCAAAAAAAGTGCTATGGTTGTTATGATGTTTGTACAATTTGTCTGTCTCGACACTCCAACTGAATAACATAATGTTTTGTACATCGAAAATGGACAGAACGCTTGCCAATGTGGTTAAATTTGCTGTATTTGTCTTTCACATAGTCAAAGGTTGTCAAATAACAAGAGCCATATTACAGAGGCAAAATACTTCTGTCTGCTACTCTACTTGATGCAGATTATTTGTTTATTTATTTTATTGTGAATGCGCTTGATTCAGATTCTACCAGCAATTCGTCATGCTTTTACCTACTGGATATAAATGGTCACATTTTCTTACGGAATTGACTCAATCAAGTTCCAAAAACAAATGTATTAAAACATGTACTATCTTCAATGATCCGCTGACTATTCGTATAATAAAAATAAAATAAAAAACCATGTCATGCCAACGGTGAGAGGTTAACTACCACCCAAGGATTTTAAGAAACAATGGACGACTATCAAATGCGCTGCATAGAAAATGCATTGAAGCAACTCAGCAAGGAGGATCTTGTTTTCCTCCAAGCAACTACTCACATGGGCTAATCTATTGAATAGACAAATGATTTTAGGGTAATTAAGAAACTACTCCCTCCGTTTCAAAATATAAGATGTTTTAGCTTTTTGAATAGAGTGTATCTAGACTCATTTTAGTGTGTAGATTCATCTATGTTTGAAGTGAACCTACACACTAAAAGGGGTCTAGATACACTCCTTTCACAAAGCTAAAACATCTTATATTTTAAAACGGAGGGAGTACATAAGAATATGCAGTTATCCTAGGGGAACTAAAAAAATTAAAAGAATAAGCAGTGTTCCCTACATGAATGTAGAACAAAATGAGGCTGGGTCAACTATATAGAGCCCAATAAATCAATACTTGTCGATAACTTCTGATAATGTGTGGTTGGTTCCACCAACTTGGTAGTCTTACACTTTTGCTTCGATGTCCCCCTTTTCTAAAACTTTGAAGAGGTAAGATGGTCTTTTACCATTAATTGCTGATTATTAGTTGCTAAACCAAATTAGACTATGTTAGTCCACAAAGCTCATACACAGTACTTACATGTACCAACTAAAACCGTCTGATAAAAATACTCCTCGCCCTTTTGACGGGTTAACCAGCTACACAATGGCGGCGAGCCGTCACATGACCTGATTCAGTGGACGTCATAAAAACCACAGCGGGTGAAGCGGGCAAGCAGAGGTCCTCATCGCGAACCATGCCGGTCGCCGTCATAGTGTGCGTGGCCACTGAACTGCACGTGCTAGTAGCTATGTCCGTCTCTATTTCGGCAAGACGTGCACGTATACGGTAATACAGTATACTAGACAAGTAAGGTGATGATTTTGAATGGACTTTGATAATCATCTCTACCAATCCCAAATCATGCCTATGCGTGTATAGTTTAACAAGTAATAATCAGTAATTAATAGTAAAAGACCATCTTATCCCTTCAAAGTATGAGGAGGAGGGACACCGAAGCAAACCTCGTAGTCTTATACTCCCTCTGCTGGCCACCTATCCAGCTGGGTTGAGTGTGACATTTGAATACATTGCTATCAATCAGAGAGTTGAACTCAGGCTATGCCTCGGGCAGCTACCCAAAAAGTCAAATGTCCATAAAACCCAGTGGTTCTCGCTATTCATACTTTTGATAATATTAATATTTGTTGTGGCATCAGCAACGCATGATGGGCAGACACTCTAAAAGGTCACGGTAACATAATTTTGGCATATATCATGCCTTGGAACAAAAAATTAGAAAGTTCAGCAGCACATCATGCATATGCACACAAAAGGAAATCAAATGGCACCACATCTGGTACATACAAGATGAATGTAAAAAAATTGAACATTCCATTTTACCCTTAGCCCGAACTTGTCTTGGCCGGAGCCTTGCCCAATCGATTGGCATTCCAATAAATTTTGACTGTTGGGTGTTTGATCATGTAATGCCTTCACCAATCGGACCACGGTGCCAGCCTGCTGCACCTGCCGCTGTTGCTGCTGTGGAGGAAGAGCGATGCGGGCAGGCGCAACCGGCAAGCGGCGCACAGCCGCCTACGAGCTGCCGGCCTCCGTGTTGTGCGCGCCACAGTAGTTGCTCATCCCGAGCCACGCCCGAGAAGAGGCATGCCTCCTGGAGAATGCTCCACGCCGACGCGTGAACTATGCGTGCAAACCGCTCCTCTTCCGATCGAGCCACGGCGCGTGGTGGAAGCTCCTCCACGGTTGGGCGAAATGACACCTCGACGCCCAAAATTGGCCGGCGGTTGGCCTTCCATGGGTAGATCAGGGTATGTGGGGCCACTAGGTCGGCAATGTGGGTTTGGTGGCCGGAATCAGGCGACGCCGGAGAAACAACTAGGGTTTCTGTGGCGGAGGAATGGGAGAATGTCGATGTGGGATCCCGCAAATCGCCCCCTTGACCCAGACATATAGTGGCCGCGGGCGGTGATATGCGGGCACCCGCATAAAATCTTCCAGGACGGACTCGTATGCGGTATCTGCCCGGGCCATCTTTTCGACCTAAAAACTTTTTGCGGGTTGGGCTGTTTTGCGGGATATGCTAGAGATGCTCTAACACCTTCCTCTCCCTGATCCTATGGGGCCACCAAGGACGAAAACCACAATTATGGACGTAAACCAAGCAGTTATGGGGTGAATGAGACATGGCTCCAATGGTTGACAGTGATGGTCAGTTTGCATGGCAACTAAAGTCCAGTCAACGAGCCCTCCAGCCCTCCAGCTGCTTCCAGGCAGCTGCCCACCGCTGTCAGCTTCAGCTTGCCCCAATTACTTCTTACAAACTGATAGTGATGGCACATTCGTTGCAGCTGCCTCAAGATTCCAGATCTGGCTGTCGAAACAAAGCATAAGAGCAGATCAGGAATGAAAAAAGACAAGTCTAACAAATTTCTGGAAAAGAAATTAAAGAGCGCAGTCTACTATGTTATATGGTATATGTATGCTTTATATTATGGTGTAATCTGCTAAAATTTTGCGTCGTGTTTGTACATTTCTTATGACCAGAATCACCAGTCACATATTTTATGTACACATATAACTGGAAAGGGAGTAAAACAAGTATAAACAAGTTCTGTGAGCAAGTCCGTCTCTATCAAACAGTTATCGCTATAGCATGCTAGTCTGTAGTAGTATGTTGATTGAATTATACAACACATGGATCTTGGAAACGTGTAGGGGGAAAATACCACATGGATCACAACTCCAACTCTGATTAACTTAAAACGGATGCAAGTGAGAATCACAGCACAAATAGCACTGGTGAGTTCCTCTCGGGCTATCCACTACATACAACATGTGGCCAGCGACTGTGCTCGTAGTCTCATTCCAGAGTGATCTGACTCTAGATTATGGCCTCCACACTCTCATTCCAGAGTTGAAATGGACTGAAAGGAAAACAGGGCCCACAAAGCAATTATCTATTGTGGTTGGCAGCAGTGGGTTAGGCCGTACGTTGACGGTAGACCTTTGAATATTTTCAACACGCAGGGATTAGAGAAGCACACTGATCTAGACCTCCGTTCATACTTTATCATTTCATCCAAGAGGAGTCCTACTACCACACAACACGAATGGGAGTTATGGGTTTCTTCCTACCTCTCCTCCTCCGAATCCTGATCCTCTTGCCAGTCGTCACCGGAAGCTCACTCACCAACTCTGCCACACTGAACATCACCAACCGATGCTCCTACACCGTGTGGCCAGCCACTATGCCGATAGGCGGCGGCAGGCGGCTGGACCCAGGGAGGACATGGACGCTCAACGTACCTTCTACCATCACTGGAGGGCGCGTGTGGGCACGCACCGGTTGCTCATTTGACCGAAAGGGCAACGGGTCGTGCCAGACAGGCGACTGTGGCGGATTGCTTGCCTGCACGAGCGATGGTACGCCGCCCTTCACGGCTGCCGATTTCTCGCTCAACCAGTATGGCAACAACAGTTTCTTTGACATCTCCCTCAGCCAGGGCTTCAACGTACCCATGGAGTTCTTGCCAATACAGGTCAAGGGAAGAACTGGGTGCAGCAGGGGGCCTCGCTGTGTGGCCAACATAACATCACAGTGCCCAAGCGAGCTCAAGGCGCCGGGAGGCTGCAACAGCGCATGTACAGTGTTCCAGGATCAGCAGAATGGTTTGTACTGCTGCTGGGAGATCCCCTGTGAACCCAACAATTACTCAGCCTTCTTTATGCGGATGTGTCCGGAGGCAAGAAGCTACTCCAGCGATGCTCCCACAGCAACTGCATTCACTTGTCCATTCGATATGGACTACCAAATCATCTTCTGCCCACCAATTGATCTAACGACTTCACCTCCAAGTCCCGACTCCAGTGCTATTGGGTCATCAAGCTCAGCACCCTCATCCAGAATTCAACCCAAATTTTTGATTGCAATTTCAGGTTCAGTAGTGAGTTTCATTTTCATTGTCGGATTCATCTTTTTTGGCGTACATTGAAAAAGAAGAACTCGGCGACACCATGAGATGGAGGAAGATGAGGCAGAATTCTGTAAGCTACAAGGAACACCCATGAGGTTCACGTTTCAACAGTTAGAATTAGCAACCAAGCAATTCAAAGACAAGCTTGGGGAAGGAGGATTTGGGTCTGTTTTCGAGGGACAGCTAGGTGAGGAAAGGATTGCAGTAAAATGATTGGATCGAGCTGGTCAAGGAAAAAGAGAATTCTTGGCAGAGGTTCAAACAATCGGCAGTATTCATCACATCAATCTGGTGAGGCTGATTGGTTTCTGTGCAGAGAAATCCGATAGGCTCTTGGTTTATGAGTATATGCCAAATGGATCATTGGACAAGTGGGTCTATTGTCGAAATGGCAATACTACTCCTCCAATAGAATGGATGGTGCGATACAAGATAATCACACACATAGCTAAAGGTCTCTCTTATCTTCATGAGGACTGCATGCAGAGAATTGCTCATTTGGATGTCAAACCACAAAATATCCTCTTAGATGACCATTTTAATGCTAAGCTATCTGATTTTGGTCTATGTAAGCTCATTGATAGGGATAGGAGCCATGTTGTTACTAGAATGAGAGGCACACCTGGATATTTAGCTCCTGAATGGTTGACATCACACATCATGGAGAAGGCCGATGTCTATAGCTTTGGTGTTGTGGTCATGGAAATCGTCAGCGGAAGAAAGAACCTCGACACTTCCCGGTCAGGAGAGAGCCTACATCTTATTACCCTACTGGAGGAAAAAGTGAAGACCGATGAATTGGCAGATTTGATTGACAAGAATAGCAATGACATGCAAGCACATCAGCAAGATGTAATTCAGATGATGAAGCTCGCGATGTGGTGTTTGCAGATTGACTGCAAAAAAAGGCCTAAAATGTCCGAGGTAGTCAAAGTCTTGGAAGGTACCATGGATGCAGAGAGCGATATAGATCACAACTTTGTTGCAACAAATGAAGTACATTTCGGTTTTGCTGGAAATGTGAACTCCTCAGCTCCAGCTGTAGCCTCAGATATATCAGGTCCTAGGTGAAAGGAGACAATCCCGACAAGATAGCCAATAAGATTATGAGCAAAAATGTTCTGATACCAAGAGACATGTGTGTTATATATCTTTTGAAGTTGCTACAATTTGAAGCCCATTAACTTGACTCTATTTACCTGCACAATATGTCAATACCGTAATCCTTCTCTGTTGTACAATAGACGGACTATTTTTCTTCCTTCATGTTTCCAGCTTCTCTCTGTAATGCAGATCCATCTCTAGTTATTCCGGTTGAAATTTAAAGCATGTTTCAAAATGCTCCAAGCACAACAAAAACAGAGAAATGGACTTAATGGAATAAATCTGGAAAGTTGAGGGATTAAATAACATGGGTTTATTAGAAGCAACACATGATTTTAAAGTCTCCCAGTTTCCATCTAAGTTTTTATTACATACGTAGTGTTGTGCTCACTAATGCTCATTGCTTCATTGTATATGACATTTGATTTTTCTATCCAGTTAGCATTCTGATATTTATGAAGTGCACTAGTACTATGGCATCACATGTTGCTTAAAATAGAATTGACAAAGGAAATGGAATATCACTAGTGCACCCATATTCTGTCATCCAGTGCACCAGGTAATGGCCAAATGAGGGTATGTGTGCCAAACGAACAAAAAAAAACTCCAAAGAGGGTCACTAAATGCCAACTAGTGGCTCTAGATGAATGTGAGGTGGCTGGCTAGGAGACTTGGCTACTTGCGGTCAAGCCAAGTTGGGTAATTAGATACCAACTATTCTACATGACCATGACATCTTGACTAATGGAGGACGGTCCAGCATCCTTTGAAATGCCTTAAGACAATTAAAAATAACAGGGACAAGAAAATGATAGATAAGGAAACATCATTCATTTGAGATATGAAATGCATCAGGTAGCAAGGCATGTTTTGCAAAGGAAAAAACTAAATTTGAGCTAATTCATTTTCGAGAATATCTACTTATAACTGAACTACTTTCTTTTCCAGAATTTTTCTTAATATCTTCAACGCTAAGTGTAGATTATGAGCAGATGTTTGGATATTCCCGTGATTGATTTATATTCTGCAGACCAGTAGTTAGAATGGATAGCATTTCAACAGCGCACAACAGATATAGAGTACTAAATAAAACTAGAATATATGGAAGCCCTTTCTTTACAGGAGTAACTGAAAGCATCTCCATAATTTATGGTTGATTATTTCTGACAACACTGGACTACACACACTCTCAACCCATCATATACTCAAAGTGTATTCCGTTCCAATTTTGTCACTCTCCTAGTAAGGTGTCGAAACCAACAGCATACACTTCAATAAGAGAATATAAAAGGACAGTTACAGGGATATGTACATAGAGCCAGGGGTGATGAGATTTCAAAGCAACAAACTAAAAAAGAACAAAGGAAATAGAATTGACAAAGGAAATGGAATATCAACCATGTCTGGCGTGTATCGCATCTGACTGAATTGAACTATCTGGTGCTATTACCAGCGGATGCGACATGAGATTCCACAACATTTTGCAACTCCATAGCACTAGGCAGGAAGAGGTTGCTGCTTACCGTCGCCTCTGAAATTAGTCCTCAGAATCCTTGCACGAGGGAATGATTTGTAGGAGGCTCCACAAATCTGCAATGAGACATCACAGGTAAACACCCGTGAATCAAGCTGTCGATGAAACATGCAGAGTAGTGAAATAAGAAGGTTCACCAGAGTTTGATGTGGTGGCGGCGGAGGAGGTCGAAAGCGGCAGTGAGGTACCGGACACGGCAGCGGTGGCCTGGGAGAGGAGCGCACGGACTACCTGAAGCCATTGGAGCAGAGGAGGTGGTCCAGATCGCCGCCGCCGCCGCATCCGCCGGAGCTCTGCCAGGAACTGTGGTGGGGGTGGCGGAGGAAAGGGGACAGGGCCATGCTGATTTTCTCTCTGGTCCTGGTCGAAATGGGCCCAACAGATTTCGGGCAATAGTATGGACCGTTTAGTTAGTCACGTTCAGATCCAGGTGGGCTTTAGCTGATTTCATGGTCCATGCCCTCCTCGGCGACGGCGGCGGCGTGTTCATTCGGCCGCCGCGGCACCTCCATAGCCAGCGGGAGCAGCGGCAACTCACTTTCTCCTCCCCCTAAGTATCCATTACCACTGTTGAATCGTGCCAAACTAAGTATCCGATCCTACTTATCTTGCAAACGCAGCCCAACTGAAGAAGCATTTATAGCAAAGAAAAAAAAAAGGAGGATGCATGCATTAAGCCAGCATGGCACTGCTATCTTTCTTTTAACACGTTACGAGTTTGTATGCTCGGAAGAAAATTTTGGAATTTTGCATGCTCCTGTGTTAACTTTTTTTTTTGCAGGGGGTGCTCCTGTGTTACTTGGCTTTCTTCGTCCTGCATCTGCTACTTACAGTAGAGCAGAGCGGCACTTGTTTCTGAATGATGACCAGGCATCCAAACGCCAAAGTTTCTTGATCATGGAGATCGAGGTACTTGTTTGCTCAATCTGCAAGCTCATGTGTGCATGCTGCAAACTGCCACTGCATGCAAGAGCAAAGAAAGGATACGATTATAGTCTATAGACAAAAAAAAAGGTCGGCTTGAGCTCGCTTGGATGTGTACATGTACAGGTTAACATCATGCTAACAGGTACCACTCTAGGCAATCTGTTGCAAAGATCTTGATGATGGTAAGCCACTTATGTGCCTTATGGGCTAATGGTTCGTTTTAGTACATTTTTTGCTCAATTCGTGTTCGCACTTTGACAATTAGGTTCAAAGATTCAAAGATGATAGCGGAGTAATCATGCACATGTTTATTGCACTTGTTCCTTGTAATCTGGATACACAGTTGCTCCTTGTAAGATGATTTTTATCGGGAGGTGTGCTTCGGAGTCCCCTCCTCAAACTAAAGTCTGCATGATGCAGTCTTATTTTGACTCGTCGAAACCCATATCTAGGCATTGTATACCTCCGTATAGGTGTACTCGATCGAGCTGAGTATACCTCACGTTCCCACCGGCCGATCTCACCTCCTCTTATTTCGATCTACGCCACGTTTTGATTTTTTTGGTGTTGTTATATACATTCTGATTTCTGCCTCCCGTGGCACGTGAGTTATGTGAATGGTGAGTATACGTCTAAAATGATTAGACGGGCTTCGAGTGGGTCTGTATGGTCTTCGAAATAAATCGGTATCATGCGATCTTGGCCATCCATGAGTTTCTGATTGTCAAAGTTTGAAGAGAAGGAGGGACACCGAAGCAAAAGTGCTTTTATCGGCGTCGTTTCTCTGGACTCGGATTTCATCATGTTCATGCCTCAGCAGTATGGTATGGTATTGGAAGTTTGTGTGTAACCGTACACCTTATTCATACTAGCAGCAGCAGGGATGCATGCCGCGCCTGTCCGGCTGACATGGAATTACTGCATGGAGCGCATGAACTCGGCCTGGAGAACGAATTAGCGGACAGACATGGAGGCCTATAAGGACGTCCGCCTGCATATCTTAATCAGCAGCCACAGTAATGGCAAGTGCGCTTATTCCGTTGCTTTTGGCCCACCAGTTCCTGCTAGCTAGCATGCATATCTTGCCAAATAGTTAGCACTTAGCAGGGTATGGCCTCGGTTTGAGTAAATTGCGTGAAACTATACCACATTTGGGTTAGGTTTTTTTTTTGCAAGGAAAGATGATGACATTAATCCGGACAAATTACAGAGAAGTCCACCAAAAGAAACGAAATACAACACAACTCCACTGTAACCCGACCACGCCGGTGACGCAGTGCCGTCGGTGGCGCGCCGCCGCTCCTGCTCTCCAAGCCTTGGATCAAGAGCATCCCTCGAGCCAGCGGGAAGTCGCCGATCGCCGGTCCCTGAGAACCTACACCGGAGGCCGCTGTCGTTGTCGCGCCGGACAAAGTCATCTTATTCCACGAGATCTGCACCGACCGGAATCGCCGTCTCTCGATTCCGGCGAGGGGAAGCCGTGCACGACCGCTCCAAGGAGCCGCGGACACGGGGAGGACAGCAGGAACGCGCCGGAGCTCCGCAGAGCGCCGCCAACGGAGGAGAAGACCCCTATCCACAAAAGCCACTCCGGCTGCGCCGCCACCTCCATCACGCCGCCGGCTGGCAATCCTACTGGAACCTAGACTATATACACACCGGGATCTGGGGACTCCTCGTTCTCCCGCCGCCGGAGCGGCTGCCGGAGGGCGAGAAATCCACCGGATCTCGCGGCGGCGAGCTGGTTCGAGAAGGGGTCTCAGAAATCGCCCTATTCCACTATAGACGGGGAACGGGAACGGGAACGGGAACGGGAACGGGAACGGTCCAGGGTCCATTTGGCCACATTTGGGTTAGGTTAACCGCACTGTAAACTCATAAAGTTATTTACAATTTCCAAATTCTCACTTATAAGAATCTTTATGCTAAGGTTTGCACTTCGGTAGCATTTAGTACTCCCTCCGACCCGTATTAGTTGGCTCGAGTTTGTCAGATTCTAATGTATGGGTCGGAGGGAGTATAGCAAAATGTATTTTATAACTGAAATTTTAATGTACGGCTTTTCTTCCCGTGTACAAAGGAAGAGAAGTCAGTACTACTCCATGAGACAGGTCACTACTGATTTTAAAGACGATCTCTCGGCTGATTTTAAAGACGAATTGTTGATATCTTCGTTTGGATCCTCATACGAGTATATAACTGTAAACTCTCCAACCATGCATAAGTTTATTGTTGACGCAAAATGCAGAAGTACTGAATGTTGTTTACCTTCTCACTGTTGCAGGTCCAAGCTTCATGTCAATATCTAAGTGTTGATCTCTAGAAAGGTCGTGATTTACTAGATGGTGCCTTGCATCCTGGAAGAAGGATAATCTCATCAATAATGGTCATCTGAAATTTTAATCTTCTCTCAAGTAATGGGAAACTATGTTCTGTTACTAACAACAGACATGCACACAATAAGAAAATCGTTAATTCACTTCATATTAGTAACATTTTGCCTGGTCATAAGTAAGGAGCTTACCAAATCAAAAGAAAGAGAAAGGAAAATGGTCGATGCTAGCCATACTTAAATACATTGGCGACATATGAAGTGGTAATGCCTCTGTCCTAGACTGTATGATGGCACATATTTCAAAAACCTGCAAAGAAAAAAAGCTTTGACTACCAACTAGACCAATAATATATGATTTTATTGCAATGATAATTGTACTGTTGATTTTCTTAAATGAGAATATAATAGTAGAATTTCCCCTGCACATAAGACACGGTTGAACCTAGAAATGCAGGCGTGCCTTGTAATCTATTAGAGATGAGATTGTTTGTAAGAGTTTTATTTATAAATGCAAGAGGTCGAGGGAATATGTGATATATAAGAAATATAAGAAACTTTAATAAATTTGCATGCATGTATTATAATAGGGAACAAGATAAAAACATACATTTTAACCTGGAACAAAGGGTGTAGTATGTGTAAACAATTAGCTTCACAATGTACATGTATTTTTTTGGTTTGTAAATATATTGTAAGATAATTTAGTTGTTTTGAGAATTTTGCCAATGGTCAAACAACAACTTATAAAATGGCATAATAGAGACACATACACAACTAACAACCATTTTATTTCAAATACCACAATGCGAATATCTATGATACAATGAATAAATGTTTCAAAAACTGCACAACTATAGAGGATGCCCTCACATAAAATTATTTACAAACACTTCTGACCAACTAAAGAAAATTACCCTAGCATTTCCTGAATCATTTCTATCTAGCATAACCTTTACGGTGGTTGTATGTTGAATTATTTCCTATGATATATTTTTAACATGAATTAAGTAAAAATTGCAATCACAAGATCGCCCTCGCATTTGCAAGGGCCACTGTACTAGTTGACATTAAAACTAGTAAATCCCTCTCAAGTATAGTATACATGTTTCCCTCGCATTTTTAACAAAGATATTTGCTTGTAGTCTAAATGGTTAAAATATATAGCTCCCAGGTCCTGAAAATAGATGTGAGGAAGCATGGGCAATTCAGCCATTTTTTAGAATAAGCTATGAGATTTCGTGATTTAACTATAGAGGATAATACAAAAGGGTTACAAAGAGAGTAATGTCAACCTCATGTGTACAGCGAGCAGGAAAGGTCACAAAGATGATGAGGCTTTTACAATTTTAGACACTATCATTGCACGCAGATGACAAAAGTTATGGTGAGTGACATGATATGGCCCCATTGTTGACTCCGCGTTGTTAGGTTGCTGAATGTTGACTCCTAAGTAATTCAAGATCCAAAATTCCTACCCACATGCCAAAATTTAAACTCATCAAATATTTACCAATGCAAACAAATCCATAAGAAATGGCGGTGGTGAGCAGCTCCCATGCTCACCAGCTCCTCTATATCCTCTTCCTCCTACTTGTTGCTGAATATTAGTCAATGCTTTGTCAGAGTTAACATCATGAACCAATGCTTAAACCAGTGATTATTACTTTGACATCGCCATTATTCATGGCTTCAACGTGCCCATGGAGTACCTCCCACTACTAGCGAAGGGAGAACAAGGGTGCAGCAAGGGTCCGCATTGCGCTGCAAACATCATGACACAGTGTCCAACATGTCGACACGGGTATGCAAGTCAAGCAGTTGCACCTACTCAGTCTTCTCTAAACAAATGTGTCGGACAAGTACAACCTCCTGACTGATTCTTCCGCTTTCACTTGCCCGACGGGCACCAACTACCTTGTTGTCTTCTGCAACTCGATCAATCTTTCACCTATGTCAATATAGGCAAGAAGGATAAAAACCCACAACCACAAGTAGAGCTTATGTCATTTTAGCTATTCTAGTGGCTTTATATCGCTCATCATGATGTTCATAATCCATTTCTACATACGTAAATGAAGAGCACGACGACACCAAGATATGGAGGAAGAGTTTGGGGAGATAGAAGGAATGCCAATGAGGTTCGCATTACAATAGCTACAATCAGCTACCAAGAAATTCACATAAAACCCTGGGGAAGGAGGATTCATGTCTGTTTTCAAGGGACAATTTGGCGAGGAAAGGATTTTTGCATGTAAAGGAAAATTCACAAGATAAAGCACGTGATGTGGCATTTTATGTTTGACTACAAATGAAGGCCCAAAATGTATGAGTCATCAAAGTCTTGGAAGGTATCAGGGATACAGAGACCAACATGGATCATAATTTTGTTGCAACATGTCCAGCAAATTTTGGTATGCAGGTCCCTTGTGAACCGAGACAATCCCAACAAGATACCTAATTAGATTGTGAGCATGATAC
Source organism: Avena eriantha (assembly GCA_910589775.1). Lineage (NCBI taxonomy): Eukaryota > Viridiplantae > Streptophyta > Magnoliopsida > Poales > Poaceae > Avena > Avena eriantha. Next base: position 139,012,156 of record OU342742.1, on the reverse strand, counting down.
AATGATAAAAAAGCAATCCTATGTTACTCTATTATGTTTTCTCTAGAGCTATTTATCTTGAGTTAATTTTACTTACTACCAGATTCAAAACCTTATGTTATCTACAATAGATGAGTAACCCATATTTAATCCTTTGTTCTGATTTGTGTACCACAAAGCTATTCTGAGAGATGCACACGGCCTTAAGATTAGTGCCCATTTATTTTTGCCGTCTAGATTGATATCCAGTCATCGATGCGATACTAAATAAAAATAAGAAAGGAAACAACATGTCATTGGTTGGTTTGCTGGAACTTGTCTCACCCAAACCTTTGAAGGTGGCTAGTGGTAGAGCCACACTTGAGATGGGTAGTTAATTGACTACATAGTTTTTGGCAATACAAGCAAAAGGTCTGCCAAAATGATTGAAAATCTATATAAATACTTGTATTTGACTACATTGTTTCTGACTGACTCCACAGGTTTGTTGTCCTGGCTCTGCCACTGAAAACGTCAATAGACAATATTGGTCGCGTCCTATGACCACCCCTTCTACGATCGAGCCACAAGCTTACTTGGTTGAGCGCCTACATCCATTCATTATTCGTTCTGAGGTGGATTTGAACCACAACAAACAGAACAAGGATTTGAGTCTAACATGCTAAACTAAAGAGGATTTCTAGTCTTCTGTTTTACCAGCTAGAACGTAGGACACTCAACACCTGATTTGACACAACTAGATTGGAAACATTGCTTGTCAAGAGCACAGACCCCAGTACCACAACCACAAGTAGCATCCCCTTGCTCCTTCGAGCAGATTGTATGGAAGACATGGACCTCTACAAAATGTCATTTCTTTGCATGGCTTGCTATATAGAACTGGTTGTGGGACTTCTGATGGAAAAGCGGAGGTGGCCTCATTAACCCACCTGCAAGTGCGTCCCTGAGATGTCGAAGTACATTCCTATCAAATGACAATACTCCATGAGGATTTAAACCACCAAAGCCACATGGCTTTCATGCCCACAATTGTTGTCCAATGTGGAATTTGGACGCCCATGGTACTCCAATATTGGCACACCCTTGCTAGGACGCTCACCTCCTCTCAAGAAAGGAACGTGACTACCATCATACTCATCTCTTGAGAAATTTGGAAAGAGGAATGCCGAGAATCCCAGCAACAAACCATCAAATGCTATCAGATCTCATGCATAGAATTTAAGATGAAGGGGCCCGTTAATGTAGCGTGTCAGATGGTTTAATCCCATGTTTGCTCCTCCTATACCAATGTAAAATGCAAAGCTTTTGCCTCATTTATAAAGAATAAACACGGAAGAGCATTACTAGCATTTTGTCGAACATGTAGCCTGCCAACCATGTTCAGTTGGGGCTATGGAGAGCCAGATTCGCCATGACTTCCCCATGGCAGCGATACCGATGGCTCCATTGTTGATGACGCATGGTAGTAATTTCGATGTTGCAAACGACTGCACATGTGTTGCATGCGTTTGTTTTTCATACTACTTTTTTTTACAACATGCTGACAATTGAGATTTGTTGCATACACATGATTTTGACGTTTTCCAATGTTCCGATAAAATCGGGTTATTTTTACGATATCGCAGAGTAATTTGTTACAAAGATGTTGTAGGCAGAAAAAATGATGGAGGGAATGACGCGAGTGACGGGCACACTGCTCTGGGTTCAAAAGGGGCGACAGATCCCTTTCTTCCCCTTCCTCCACCTGAAACTCAAACGCATCCCGCCCCCGCAACTGCCCCGGTAACCAGCCGTAACAGAATCTTCTTCCATAAGCCTCGCCTCCCCTCTCCTCCCCTTCCCCTCCCTTCCTCCACCTCTCCGCCATGGGCTCCGTCGCGCCGGAGTCCACTGACTCCTCCACGATGGGCTCCGTGGCCCCGCCCGACGCCTCCTTCTCCGCGCCGGAGACCACCGAGTCCAAGACCCCCGTCGGCGCCTCCGCCGTGACCCCGCTCGCCCCCGCGCCCATGGACTCCGCCGCGGCCGCGCTCGAGTCTGCCACCTGCGCGCCGCTGTTCGCCGCCTCCACCTCCTCCTCCTCCGCTGCCGCGTCCACGGCTTCGCCCGCACTCGACTCCACGGCCACTTCCTCGGGGTCGGGGACGGCAACCGACCTCGCATCCTCCTCCGCGGACACGTCCAACGCCACCTTACTCCCGTTTATTCCGCCTGGCTCAGGTACCCTTTCTTCGAATCTGTTCCCGCAAGAAACTGGCGCTTAATCTGTCGATAAATCCGTGCGGGCAGGCGCAACGAATACCAGCGTTCGTGCTTTCCGTGACTCAATCGTCACGCATCAGATCCATTCTTGTGTAGTGTCAAGATTCACGGCTGCGTTACTGCCTAGTTTCTCCGTGTGGTGGATGAACTAATTCCCTACAAATCCAGCAGAGAATAGCTAGGTTCTTGAACTGCTTAATTGTAAAATTATGTTGGACTGAATTCATGAAATCTTGCTTCGTGTCTGCCTTTTTTCTTGGAGGATCATTCTCAAGTTCCTTTGTTAATGGGTTCTCGGTTCCCGTTAGAAGTTAGAGAGGGTTGTTATGTTGAATTGTGCCTGATGTTCGTGACAGAATTGTCAAGATTCAATAGCTAGTAGCGGCTGGATGAATGAACTCAGCGCATTGGACTGGGTCCACTAACAGGATTCTAGTCACTTAGTTCCTGCCTCGAGGTTACTGTCAACATTTGTTTTTGTCTGGTCAAGTAGCTAGTTAGATACAGGATAGCTTGACCAGGGAAGGCCAATGGACAATTTGATAGCGATTGCGTGCTTAATTATACTATTAGGTTCTGGTTCTTGGTCTCTTTTTGGAATGACTCAGTGAATCAAGTGAGGAAACAGATAAGCTTAGTTTCTTGAATAGGCAGCCCGCTTCTTAAATCAGGGGATAAATTAATGAATGCCAGCTTGCATTGTTGTTAATGGGTTCTTGATTCCCGTTAGAAGTTAGAGAGGGTTGCTATGTTGAATTGTGCCTGATGTTCGTGACAGAATTGTCAAGATTCAATATCTAGTAGCTACTGGATGAATGAACTCAGTGCATTGGACTGGGTCCATTAACAGGATTCTAGTCACCTAATTCCTGCCTCAAGGTTACTGTCAACACTTTTGTCTGGTGAATTAGCTAGTTAGCTACATTTGTGTGGTTGCTATATTAATATAGCGGGGCGAAAGCTTGTTTTGAGGAATTAGCTAGTTAGCTACAGTATAGCTTGACCAGTGAAGGTAAATGGCCAATTTGATAGCGATTGCATGCTTAATTATAATATTATTCTGGAATTAAAATCCATTCTCTGAGTCTTCTTAAATCCAGTGAGGAGACAGAAAAGTTTAGTTTCTTCAATAGGCATCCCGTCTTCTTAAATCAGGGGATAAATTGACGAATGCCAGCTTGCATTGTCTGTTTCTTCATTAGTGTGTCATAGCAGTGGTCAGTGGATGTTGTGACTTGTGACTAGTCAGGAAAAGTTAGTGTTTTATTCTTGCATGCATTATGTTCGTTCGATCTTTTTCTTAACTGACTTTCTCGGTTTATTAACTCTGCTGGAATTGTTGTGTATCAGCATTTGGTGATGCTCTGTACCCCTATGCCGTGGAGCAAGCTGACACAGTGTTCCCGTCGGTCATGAGTTGCCGTGCGGCGCCTTCGCAGCAGGCGAAACTCCCTGGTAAGGATACACCCGTGGACACAGACCCGGTGTATGTCAAGGGGGATCTGTTCGCCAAGACGAGCTACCAGGATAGTGAAACAGGACCAAGGAAGCAGGACCGTGATAACCAGGGTGTCGTACCTGTGGAAACTGCTCTAGATGAGGTCACCAAGCACGTAGTGGAAACTGGTCTAGATGAGCAGGATAGGGGTTTGGAGTACTTGGAAAAGAATCTCACGAAGGGTGAACTGGAAACGTTGCACTTGAGGAACACGGACCCCACACCTCAGTTCATCGAAGTCAAGGTAGTTATCTGGTGGAGTCTCATTTCTTCTTGTTCTTCTCCTTACTCTTCTTCTCCTCTTATTGTTGTTGAATTCATTTGTGTGCGTATGCAGACATCAAAGCGTGGGGGACTTAAGTTCAGACCCCATCCTGGTGAAGCAACTATACCAAGGGTTGGGATCAATTGTTTCGGGCGGATTGGAAGACTTGTGGCGAGGCTTATTTTGCATAGAAAGGATAAGCAAATGCAACTCGTTGCCGTCAACGACCCTTTTGTCAGCGCGGCTGACATGGTAAACTATCATTATTACTTTTATTCATAACTTGGTTACTCTATCTGTTAAAGACCTATTGTGCATCAATTGGTAAATTTGCAGACTATATCCCTCAAGGACATGCCTCCTGGTTTATTCCCTGACATCAAAGTTCTACATATTGTGTGAGGACCTCCATTTGATCACTCGATTGAGTTACATTTACATGTCATCATTTCAAGTAGTAAGCCTAACATGTCATTTCTAATCTTAGTGAGCCTGAGCAAATACCATGGGCCAAGGTTGGCGGGGACTACGTTGTGGAGAGCACTGGAATATACACTGATACGGGTACTGCCAGGGCTCACTTCAAGGTATATACCACCGTTTTCTGTTAAATCAAAACTTATGTAGTTAGCTGCCCAGCTTGATCCAACCCATAAAGTAGTATAGTGGGGGGTTGTTTCACTTTCTCATGTGCTTACTCGGTTTAATATGCACGAAATTCACTAATGTAGATTTCCATGCATGTATCTTGAACTAAAGAATCATGCACTTTTACTGAGCCTGTTTGCTGTCTTGTGTACTAGGGTGGTGCCAAGAAGGTTGTCATCTGTGCTTTGAGCATTGATGCCCCCACATTTGTTTATGGTGTCAATGAAAATACCTAAACACCAGATATTGGCATCATTTCAATTGCTGATTGCGCTACAATTTGTATTGCTCTGCTCGCGAAGGTTACCAAATTTTATCCTCTATTTAGCTGCTCGCTCTTCACCTCAGTTTGGTTTGTATAGTTGCTGATGACTCTGAATTGCTTTCAGATCCTTCACACTACATTTGGCATTACAGAATGCCATGTGACTATAACCGGATCAGTCCCTGATGCAATAGGAATTAGCACGGTAACAATCCACCTAGTATTTATGTGTTAGTATCATTTTAAATATTGTGTTAGTGTTATTAATGTAGTTGTTCAGCAGACATCCTGATTGTTACACTTGGTAAACTGCAGGCACTCAGTTCCGTTTTTCCTGATTTAGTCGGCAAGTTTCATGAGATGGGGCACCATGATCCTCGCGTGAAACTGTCTTGTGTAGAAATGACTGTTAAACTTGACAAGTGTGCTGACTACGAGATGATCAAGAATTCTGTCAGGTAAGTTTAATGCTCAGTTGGCAGTTTAGTGATATTCTTGGTCGTCATTCCTGTGAATACTCACCTGGAACTGCTGTTTTCAACAAAGGGAGGACATTTTTATCAATTTTTTTTTGGTAATTTCGTGTACCCCTGGTAATGATGCAACGCAGCAGAACTGCTAGTTACTTTGTTGCAAAGTACATTTCTTACTGAAAGGTATATTGTAAATGTCTGGTGGAACTGGTGTTTTCAAGAAAGGATCGACATGTTTATTGGAACTTGGTAATTCCGTGTACCTTGTTTATGTACGAATTTTTTTGCAGCAGAAGTGCAAAGTATCTTTGTTGTGAAATGCTTTATTTACTGAAATGTGGAGTGCTGTATTTTACAGGATGGAGTCTGCAGTGAAAGAACTTTGCACTTTACTAGCTAACCTGGAGGGAGGAGTGGCACTCAAGGCCACAAATTATTTAGGAGACTGCAGGTATTGTATGGTGTACTCACCATATATCATCGTCTGCTGGTTTGATTTTGAGGTGTTCATTCGATCATTTGCATGGACTTGACAACACAGGTCGTGCTTCTTTGACGCCGATGCTGGAGTTACCCTGGGGGACGGTTCCTTCAAGCTCTTCGCATGGTTCAACCACGAGCGCAGCTACGGGTAAAATTTTATCGTCGCGCAGATTCAGAGAAAAAATATCCATCAGCTGCAAAATTTCTGAATTTCCTCGCTTTATAACTTCTTATGTATCTGGGGTTGCAGCCAGCGTTGCACTGACATGATGCTACACATGGCTGTGGCTCAAGTACCACTTTTGCCTGGCCTTCGCGATGATCTTGCTATTGCCTGTCTTATACGGCTAAAGCTTCCTCCAAAGAAAATCTGCATTCTTCAGACAGTTAGCAGAAGATGGCAGCGCCTTTTGACCGCGGATTACTATAACTCCTTGCGCAAGAAACTCGGCATTACAGAAGAGTAGGTTTATGTCTTTAAGGCCTTGTTCGATTGTACGTTGTTCTCCTAGCTAGCTGATCAGGCAATGCAATAGGTTGCCTATTGTTTTCCTTTTTTTATTTGCCAGTTTTTAGTAGAGTCAGCTATGCCGTCACATGGGCTGGCGGCTGTTTATATGAAATACAGATGCAAATGTTACCATTGCAGTGTAGAATCTGCTGATGGTATATCCTTCCGCATGTACATTAGTTGTTGGTAGACTCTGCTGATGGTTAAGGTGATGTCAATGTACAGTTTAGTTCATTTGCTTTGCTTTGTGCAAATTAATTTCGAAAAAGATGTTGAAACTTATCCACTTCTTGGCCATCATTGTCTCCGCCCTTCAAATCTTGTGCAATGCTAATAGTTATGAAATTTATTGCAACTCGCGTCCAAACTAAGGGAAACAAGAAAAGTTTGTTGGAACTTGCATGAAGTTTGTTGGAACTTGCATGGATTTGTTGAAACCTGACTAACCACATGATTCTGATATTATACCGTTGAGTAAATTGTTTGACGATCCTTAACTCCTTTAGAACAAATATAGTAATAATTGCAGCTCGGGACAAATGTGAATCTAAACAAAGTGAAGGCAGTTAATTTTGGACAGAGGGAGTACTAGTAATAATTGCAGCTAAAAAAGGATAGTAGTAGTTACAGAAAAACATCTAGTTTGGGATAAGGGAATAACATTTAAGTGGGTTGTCCTCTTTTGTTCAGTTTTTTTTTAAATACGTCTAGATACACTATCTTCACAATACTAAAACATCTTATATTATGAAAGAGAGGGAGTAGTTCATAAGCATGTCTCAAAATTCTCCTATACACCGATTTTATAGGTGCCGCCAGTCCACATATTAAATCAGATAGTATTGGCAGCGAGAAATGCACTTGTTGAGCTCACATAGTCTGACGAAACTGAAACCACTAGAATCGAGCTGAAAAACCACACCCGGAAACCCTGTTCCTCTAGGAAACGAGCCGCCACAAGGCTCCAGCCCCAAATCCGTAGCAGCGAGGAGGGTGCCGGAATGAATCGCCCGCGCAGTCCCCGCCTCCATTCTCAAATCCAAGCGAGTGAGGAGCGCGCTGGAGTGGCCCGCCGCCGCTGCCCGCGCCTCCATCCTCAAATCCAGGCGAGTGAGGAGCGCGCTGGAGTGGACACTGCTTATGTTTACTTCAACTTTTTTCTTGTACGTAGGGAATGAGATTTTTCTTTTTACTACAAATTTATAAGGTGTTTTGTTTCACTCATATAGCTATCTAGTTTAATTTACCAACCTGAGAATAATAAAAGGAAGATAAATAGTTAATAGATTTTATAGAAAAAAGACCCTGTTTTAACGAATCACACGTAGAGATATTGCTAGCACACAAAAAGTTATGGTATTTCATAACTAATGGACTGAGCAGCAGCTCGTAGACCGCTTGAAATTTTTTTATTATTATTTGAGCTATATCCTGCCATAACAAGACCGATAGGGGCAATACTTGAAATGGCAATCCATAAAAAAACACCAATACTAAGATCAGCTAAAACAAAATGATATCCCAAAGGGATAACTAAAAAACTTAATAAAATTGATATGACTGTTATAAAGGGTCCAATGCTAAATAAAGGAATATCCCCTTGGGATGGTAGGATATCCTCTTTTAAAAGTAGCTTAGTCCCATCTGCTATAGCTTGAAGCAGTCCTAGGGGGCCCGCATATTCAGGACCAATACGTTGTTGTATTTTACGCGGATATTTCTCTTTCTAACCACACAATTACGAGTCTCTATTGTGATTCCCAAAAGGAGGGTCAAAATTGATAGAATCGATATGAGTCCATAGACTTCTTTTAATAATTCCGATTTCGAAAAAGAATTTACAGTTTCTACCTTCAAAATCATTCCATTCGGAATTCTTTGCTTTCTTAAAGCGTCAGACTTCTAAATTCTCATAAGGGCCTCTAGGAATTTTTTCTACCGCTTGTTGAATTATTTTAATGATTCCCTCATTTCACTGACTCGAGCTAATGAATCCCCTTCCTTTTGCCACTGAACTTTCCAATCAAATTGGTTGTAAGACTCATAAGGATCCACTTTAGGAAGATCCCATTGTATTCCAGAAGCTCGTAACATAGGTCCCGATAAGCCCCAATTTACTGCTTCTTCTCCCCTAATAAAACCTACTCCCTCAACTCGCTCTAAAAAAATGGGATTCTGTGTAATAAGTTGTCCGCAGCCCGCGCCTCCATCCTCAAATCCAGGTGAGCGAGGAGGGCGCTGGCAGAATAATCAGAGACCCCGAGGCCTCCCCGGTTGCTCTCCTCGGGCGACTCCGGAGGCGGGAAAAACCCTAGCCCAACCACCTCACACGCTCCCTTTCCCTCCCTCGCCGCCGCTGGTGGTCGCCGCCGGCCCTGCCCGGGTGGTTGACGGCGGCGGCGAGGCCCTCTTTGCGTGTGCGTCGAGCTGGAGGAGGGTGGGAACTTCCCGTGCACGACGGGCCTGCGTGTCCATGGTGGCGTGGCGGCGGCGCTCCGGACCTCAGATCCTGCTGGTAGGGGAGCCGGGAGGAGGCGAACTGCGCGTGACTACAGGGGGTCTCCCGGCCGCCTTCTTCTCAGGCCGGGACAAGGCCCTAGGACCTTGCGAGCCCATCAGCCTCCACCTCCCAATCTGTCTTGCCAGCAGCCGTGGGGGCTGCAAGCGGACTTTGGCTGGAGGAGGCAGTGCGGCCGCGGACGGGGGTCTCCGGCCGCCGCGATGCCTCGGGCCTTGGCAGGCCTCTCAGCCCTTTCAAGCCCATCCGCTCCTCCACCCCCAGATGCAGAGTCGCCAGCAGCCATGGGGGCTGCATCTCGACGGCCGCTGGAGAGCCCCTCCCTCACCTGGATCTTGACGGTTCCGTGGTTGTCCGTTCAGCTCGAGCGCCTTCTGGCCGGAGTGCGTGATCCCTCTCAACGGCGGAGCTTCTTGTTTCTTCTTCACTTTTGACAGCGCGTGGAGTTTAGACGCCGGGGCAGGGGCCCTGGAAGGTGGGAGCCTTTTGTGTGCGGGCGAGCCAGTGGCTTAGGTGCTGGCCGATGACCACGGCCGCGTGGACGACGTGCTGGTTGGCGAGCAAGTTGTCGTGGCGGTAGTGCGGGTGTCATCTTGGCGGCGTTTCGCTCGCTGTGTTGGAGTTGGAGAGGTCTTGCCAAGGGGAAACCCTTGCCCTTTTGGGCCGCGGCGGCGACGTCCGCAGACGTCGCCCTTCTTGAAGGCATCGTTGTGGCTTCTCTCTGCCTTCCTTCATGCTCCTGGTGAAAACCCAAGATCCCTGGATCGGGCGGTGGTGGCGCTCAAGCGTCGTGTTCTTCATGAAGACTCCGCCTTGGAGTTCATGGCACTACTGTATGGACGTTGTGTGGCTGGTTGCGGTGGCCTCTTCGGTCGGCGTTACTTCTTTGATGTGCTTCATCCGACCTAGATTACATCTTGCTTAGCACCCTATTCTCTTCTGTGGCCTCCCTTGTGGAGCCTATCAGCGACAATTCGTGTTTGGTGGCGGTGCCGATCCCTGGTGGCGAGGTCTGCGGTGGTTTGCGGTCCCTGGCGGTGTGCAGCTTGTGTTGGTGTGCTGGTCCAAGCTCTAGGGTGAGCTTTGGCCCGACGACTTTGCTCGTCTAGCGTTCGCTCTTCCTCTTCGATGGCTCCCCTTAGGTGTTAGGCTGTTACCCCATCTCGTGATCTCATTTGTAGCTCCTTCGGTTGTCATATTTCTATGTGCGTGCAATCTCTGTAAGCTGGTCTCAACATCATGTATCTTTCGCCGATGTTGACGTTATTAATTTAACATCGGGCCTTTAGACCTGTTATCTAAAACTAGCAAAATTACCCGTGCGATGCTACGGGTCTATTTTTATAGCATGTACACCCCAAACTCTAAGGTCAGCGACACCTCCACTCACTTTGTTGGGGTCTAATAAATGGATGAGCTGGCCAACGAATGTAATCACGGCTAGGCATCTCAATTGTTGGCGTCGGCCACAATGATAAGCATAGGTGTCCAATGAATTTGTAGCTTTCTACATGTGGCAAATAAAACAAAGATTTGGAATTAATAAACGGATATCTATGTTCTCTTCTAGGTCTCACAAAATAAGCAGAACCAGAAGTCAAGCCTCGATCATAACCTAATTTTTCACGCACTATCTCACCCCTTCTCCTTCCCGGAACAGTCACCAAATTCTCCTTGCGGTGCCTTGGACATCTAGTTGTTATTCAAAATAACTTATTCCGATAACTGAATCAAGTAGTGAGCTACATGAGCCCATTCGAATCTTTTTCTTCTTGCCCATTGCTATCCCATTCTTGATGATTTTCATTTGATATAGATTTGACATGAACATCGAGTTACTTTTATAGAATATCTATGCACAGCATATCGAATGTCAATATATATTGCTACTCAAACTGCACGTATATTTCTGGAGCTAAAGAATGAATTGAATTATCTGACTGAACCAAATCAGTCAAATGCAATATACATGCATCAGTGCTAAGAGTAAGCGGTAAAGATTGAACCAGACCAAATGCACACGGACTTCCACTACGCTCCAACAACTCTGCTAATTAGTGAACTGAATCAACGTGAAGATCGCGTACCGATGAGTAGCAAAAGATGTTAGAGCTCTTCAAGTCCCGCTAGCTACGTGACCCGGTGTCTCGGCTTCATGGAGAAACGCCAACCCTTTGGCAGCACCAATGCTGATCTCCAGCTTTTGCAGCAACATCAGCATATCCATCGACGACCAGATTCGGTGCTAAGATGGGGAAAAGAAGAAAAACGCATCACTACTTAGCAAGCTTGGAGTAGGGCCATACCTTGGTGCCCGCGGTCCTCGGGTCATGGACGGCATATGCTGTGATGCCGAACCGAGGGAGGGAAGGGGTCGAAGCTCGGTGCAGACCTTGCGCTTGACTACCATATCCGCTTTGTTTTTGATTGACCACCAACTGAGGCACGTGAGGGCTCCCGGGAAGAACCTGGAACAATAGGTGCCCAAGGCCAGCAATTACTCACCGACTCATATGCAGTATGGATGAGGATTTGCCGGAATAGATCCACAAAATAAAATCAGAAAACAGTGATTAGAAGCATACCACGTTGAACTTGAATTCTTGAAGCTGTCCACTAAAAACCAGATTCACATGAACAATAGTAATTAGACCAGGAAGATGAGGGTCTCGCCGTCAGTGCAGGTCGACGGCGGGCGGAGGGGACACCCTCGAACGGACGATCGATCGGGTTCACGCAGGATTCTGCTCGTGCCTAGCTTTGAGCATAGATCGATCAGGTTCGAGCCAGACTCAGCTACGAGCGTACAAGCGGTTGGCTTGATCTCTGCTGTTTTGATTCTGATGATTGGTCCATTCTTAGGTATGTGCCGACGTGGGCGATTAGCTATCTGCGTGCGCTGCCGAGGGCCTCCCACGAGCTATTTTTTTTCCTTACGGAGGCGTATCTTATTTACGGGGGCGTTAGGTAATATACATGGTTTGGTGAGAGGACAAATTGGTCCAGAAAAGAGTTGAACCGAGAGAAACAATCCGTCATTTATTATTATAATATTACTATCACAAAACCCGTGCGTTGCGACGGATACTAAATAAAACGAACAATGTTTCATATGGTCAAAACCATATGTCAATGGAATCAAATTGGCATAGCTTTTTGATCCACATGTCTTTTGTACCCCGCAATAGTGAAAATTACACAAAACTAATTTAAATGTGTAACGGTGGAAATTATATCTCGCCTGGGACTCTCTATTGCCATCGTCGCCGAGTAAAACTCGTGGATAAATTCCTTAGCCTTGTCCTAATCTGACGGATACCCATGCTCTCTCACAAATGTGGAGAAACAGAACACACAATCATTTTTACGTATGTGCACCAAATCAATGTGATCATCTAACTCTGAAACTGCTTATAAAGAATGTTTCTTCAGAAAAAATTAATGCTAATAATCTAAAATAAAACATCATAACTGAGGAATTGTCATCTCACTTCTACTACAATACAGATAATTTATGTTGACTTTACCTTCGTCAAACCAGCGGTACTTTCTCAATGTACCTAAATGAGTAACAAAATTTCAACTTAGTGTGTTGGAATCGGGAATGAACATGATTTCAGAGCACAGGTAACGTGAATGCAATCTGGAGTCTATTCCTACACCTTGCCTTTTTTCAGCCACTCCTGCTACCTCTTTCTCCCTCACCTGGACACCCCCTACCTTATCCTATCTTCATCCCTCACACTCAGCCATAGACACACCTGACGCGAGTCCCCTGGACCTCACTCAGCGACACCGCGGCCTCCTTCATTACCGTTCGTCCGCGGCCCTGAGCGCGCTGCTTGTCTACTGTCCGGCTGCGCCCCTGCACATCTCCTCCGCTGCCTCCAGCACACATCGAATCCGGCGCACAAGTCCTCGCTGCCCCTTCCTCGTCGTAGGCCTGGCCGCGCTCAAAATGAAGGCCAATGGTTGAGTACTCCCGTGAAGGCGTGAAGTACACAATCTATCGTGGGATAAAAATGAGGGCATGTTGTACCTGCAACTTCTTTGTGGGCAACGGAGGCACTCGCCTGCCGCGTGCTGCAACAGCCTCGCCGGTGGCAACCCGTCCCTCCTTCTCTCCTTCCTCCCGCTGCCCCCCGCGTGAGCGCTGTCGCCTGGGAAAAATCCCCGCTCCCCCGGCGCCCTCCCTTTCTCAGTTCTCTTCCTCTCGCCACCGCCTCAACTTCCTTTCCACCCCCGTATGGCGCGCGCCTGCCGCCTCTCTGGCCCCTCCTCTCGGCGCGCTCAGCTCACTTCCTTTCTGCTCCCGTCATGGCGCGCCGCCGCCTCTCTGCCCCCCTTGCCAGCAAGCAGCGCACGAGCATATATATGGTGCTCCCCTCTTTGCGTTCGACCTCTCGTCCTAGGACCCGAACCAGCCGAGCTCCGCCCTCGTTCCCCGAGACGGCCGCCGCCGTCAGATCCGCGGCCACTGCTCCTCTCGCCACCCATCCCGGACCTCACCGCTTCCCTGGCCTGACCTCTTCTACGGTTCTCCTCAACCAGCAACGTTTATCTCACTATGCTCTTTTGATTAGCTCGCTGATTCCATTCAACCTACAAAAGTATATAAATAGGTGGAACTCGTTGTAAAGTAGCAAGGTGGTATTATTCAAACCGACTATTGCTACAATATTTATGGTGGTGTCAGAGTGGTTAAGCGCAGGAGCCAATTGGGCTGTAAATATTTGTCCTCATCGGCCCGTACGTCTATCACCTGCTCGCTACGTCGCTTGCAGCCGGACCGAACCATTGCGCAGTCCCATGAGCTCGTAGCCGGTGGGAGCCAGATATTCACTTACCGGTGGCATTGCGGGAAATATTATTATTATTATTATTATATTATATTATTATTATTATTATATTAGGGGTATAGATATAGAAAAGGAGGGCTCTGGAGTGAACCACCGTCGTAGCCCACGCCTCCACCGCAGCACGTCGCAGCTAGAGCCTGCCTCCCTACCAGAAGATGACGACATGCTCCGAGAGATTCTCCTCCGCCTCCATCGCAACCATCCTCGCTACCGCGCGCCTTCGCCGTCTGCAGGCGCTGGCAGGGACTCGTCACTGACCCCAAGTTCCACCGCCAGTTCTATGCACACCACTGGAAGTCGCCCCTCCACAGAGTCTTCAAGTGTAGCCTCGAGGGGATCGTGTTCACCCCTATGCTTGACCCTCCCCGACCACATCCCTCCTCAGCGCTTCTCCCTTGGACGCTACAGCGGAAGCGAAGGTGATGATTTACTCGGTTGCCGCCATGGTCTCGTCCTCGTCAAAGACCAGGTGCAGAATGAGGTACTTGTGTGCGACCCTATCAGTGACGAGCAGCGCCAGGTGTCTGTTCCACCGGAATTCAAGAGCGCCTTCGTTGACGGGGCGGTTCTCTCTGCACTGCTGTGAGCTTGGCCACGTCCATGACAGTAAACCTACGCTCCTTGTTGGTAATTTCCTTTACTTGTTGTCCATAATGAATGGCATACTCGAGTTTGGTTTGGATGAGAACAACCTAACTGTGATCAGTAGGCCTCCCGTTATAGATGATACCCTATATGCAAACTGATATCATCCAAGCTGATGATGGCGCTATTAGCTGCGACATATTTTCTTACCCTCTGTCATGGGAATGACCACGACAGTCGCTACCAGGGGTAGCGATTGATACGATTTGTGGCAAGAGCGAGTCGCCATCCGTGGTGCGACATTGGGAACAGAGACAAGGGATTTACCCAGGTTCGCCCCCCCCGTGGGGTAAAGAACTACTTCCTGCTAGATTGTATTATCGACGAGTGAATTACAAGGTGGGCGAGCTCGGCGGCTAGGCGGCGAGTCGCTTGGATAGGGTCACTAATAGCACGTAAGTATGCAGAGTACCCTAGAGAGGTTTATATAGGGGTACCTCGATAGGGTTTACAGGATTACAATCGAATCAGTTCAGATTTCAGAGGATTTGACCTAATCTGACGTGGCCTATCTAAGATCTTGGGCCTTCAGCTTCTAGTCGCTGGGCTTCTTCTTCAGTCACCTTCCAGTCGCCGTACCTGCAGACCCACTCGCTATGGGCCTGGGCCAGTCAAATCAACCTTCTGGGCATACCCCGATTGACATATCCCCATCACCCTCACTTCCATGTATGGCAGAGGAACGCCAATGATCATGGTGTTGCCACTTGGCTTCCATGGAAGACCACTGAAATGCATAGCATTCATAAACTCCCATCTCAGATTGATGGAGTAATGGGACAGTTTGAAACACTTGGTACGACGAGGATACCGATGTAAATTGGTGCTTATCCGAGCTGTCGGAATCTGGGCAAGTTAAGGCCACCATGTCTCTATCGTCTATAGTTTATATTACGTGATTACATGGTTTTGAGTACTGTCAAATCGATTGGACAGATTAAAAGCCACCTAAACCATCTCGAAATACAATCTTTGGTTAAAAGATGATTGCGCTCTGTAAGATTTGGTATGAAACGATTTTATGTCAATCAGTCAAACTTCCTCCAGTACTTCCCATGTTTCGAATTCTGGGCTGCCCAAGTTCTTCGATAAGTAAAAAATCTTAATAAGACGCAATATCTATCAATTTTCTCACTTGCCGAGATAATTGTCTCAGATCCGGTGGAGTTATAGCCAGGTCAGGTGGACCATCGACGCGTAGTACATTATTAAATTTTCACTAAGGAGCTACCCATTCATCCCCACCATGGCCCAAAACTTCGTTAATTTATCATTCCGTGGTTTGGTGGGCCGCTAACCCCTAACACATTGTTTTTTAAGCATGAAGCACATTGAAGTTTCTATAAGATCCCACGATAAATATCTCATAGGTTCACAAGACTGGCACTAAATATATTATTTGATCACCCTAAATCTTCTTAATTTAGTATTTTCCGTGCCATTCCTATAAAGCCTATTGAAAGGGAAAAGGACGTCGCCTAGAGGGGGGGGGGGGTGAATAGGCGTTTTAAAATTATTACGGTTTAGGCTCTAATAAATGTGAAATAAAACTTAACGTTTAATTGATCAAGCCAAAACCTATATCCACTAGTTTCACTAAGTGCACCAACAACCTATGCTAAGAAATACTAGCAACAAGGTGATAGCAAGATATAGTACTTCAAGCACGAAGGCTATCACAATGTAAATTGCATAGGTAAAGGGCTCGGTTGGGAGATAACCGATGGACGCGGAGACGATGATTTGTTTCCCGAAGTTCACTTCCAAAGAAGCTACGTCTCCGTTGGAGAGGTGCGGGGGCGCAATGAACTTCGAACGCCACAAATGGCTCACCTCGAGTTGTGGTGGCTCAATGCTCACCCAACGCCACACAAGGCCTCACCAAGGATGCGAAGCCACGCAACTCACCGACGCCACAAAAGGCTCACCCTATTCTCCCATGAGCTCGCCACAAAGGCCTACTCACGTTCCACTATGGGACACTTGAGGGCTGTCACCGAACCCGTACAAGGTTGGGGCAATCTCCACAACTCAATTGGAGGCTCCCAACAACAATGCCACAAAGGCTACACAGCCACAAAAGGCAACAAGGCCACAAAAGGCAACAAGACCACAAAAGGTCAACAAGCTTGAGGAACCTCCACAACTCAATTGGAGCCCCAAGAACACACCACAACTCCACACAACCGTCTAGGGTTCCAAGAACCCAAGAGAAACAAGCCCAAGGGCTTGAACTCGCCGAATCTCCGAGGAGAACTCAAACCTATGCACCAAATTCAAAAGGCAAGTCCTTCTCTCTCAAATTCCACCAAAGCTACAAAAGCTATTGAGGGAATAAGGGAGGAAGAACACAAGAGGAGAACACAAAACTCTCCAAGATCTAGATCCCAAGGATTCCTTCACAAAGAAGGGATTTTTCTTGGTGGGGCTTGTAGATCTAGATCTCCTCTCTCAAATCCCTCAAAAATATGCAAGAATCATAGGAGGGGAAAGGGGAGAGGGCAAGCTCTTCAAGGTCAACAATGGAGGAGAGAAAGAGAGCAAGAACCAAGAAAGAGAAGGTTGGGGGCGAAGGGGAAAGGGGGGCTCCTTTTAAAGGGCTCCCCGATCTGCCCGTTACCTACAGAATCACGCACGGCCGGTAGTACCGGTGGGTGGCCGGTACTACCGGTGGCACCCAGCCAACGGTCAGAAAACAGCGACGCAAAGAACAAAAACGCGAGCCTGGCCGGTACTACCGCCGCTTCGCCGGAACTACCGGTGGCAAGAATGTCCTAGCGGTACTACCTCCTGAAGATCTGATCCAAGTTCCGACAAATAGCGCAGACCAGGCAGAGAGCATACTGAACCAAAAATGTGTTCACCGGAAGTTGGGCCGGTATTAACACCGGTACTACCGGCGGCATTTCTGCCCGAGCGGTACTTCCGGCGTCTGGCCGGTACTTCCGGTCAGAGAAACTTCAGAACCAGAAATGCCACAACTTTTGCATCCGAACTCCAAACGAGATGAAACCAATTTTGTTCGAAATATTGGATATCACCAAGGGAGAAAATACCATTAATATATATGAGATACCTCCCAAAGTGTGGAGCCGGAAAACCCGCAAGATCAAAAACACAATAAGATATGCAAGGGAAATCCGTTTTTGATGAACTAGAGCTTGTTATGAAGATAACCACAAGCTCTAGAACCTCACATGGATAAGAACTAAACAACAACCAAGAAAGATGATTCTATGAATGCAAAGGTTTGAGATCTCTTTGAAAGATACGAACGAGTCACCCACTCGAGAGCTCCTCTTGATAGTACGGCTATCTATCCTAAACCCTGTCTCCCAACACTACACGAGACCGGTAAAATAGAAACCCTATCAAGATCATACCTTTGCCTTGAGCATCCCACTTGAGCTTGATGAAGACGATCTTGTCACCTTCAAGATGGAACACCTTTCTTGATTGCTCGTGCTTGCTCTTGCTTGATGAAGACTTGCGAATGGCTCCCCCATAATCCATGGGCAAACCTCTTCTTTGACCTTGTCTTCATCACTCCATGAACACCGAGGAGGCAAGCTCCAAGCATGAGATCTTCTAGAGATGGTGCATCTTGAGCTTGCACAACAATTCTTGACGATGTCTTGAAGATAGCCATGAGGAACTCCATCTTCTTCTTCTTCTTCTTCAAGACATACTTGATCTTCTTCTTCTACTTGATTCTAATAGGCACAAAGCCCTTGGACGATGCTTCTTCTTTTTCATCCTTGAAACCAACACATGGTCCAAGCAATGCCAATGGACAAACCTACAAGTGAAACTCAATTTGCACATTAGTCCATAGGGATTGTCATTAATTACCAAAACCACACATGGGGGCATACCTGCCCTTTCACCTATGCCATGATTCGCCTACCCAAGTTGTATACGGACCATGTCACATTTTTTATGTACAGTTCTTCTGGATTGCTGCCTTTTTATTTTAAGTGAGATAAACATAATTTCTTAAGGAGACAAATATCTATGGCGTACTTACTAAACATTCTTAACCTTTATACTGGCATAGTGGTAACGCACACAGTTGACATGTGCTCAAGTCTCGAGTTCGAATCATAGGTCTATCAATATATTCTATGTCATTTTGCATTTTTTATACCAATATTTCTATACTAAGAAGCTGACATCACCATAATTAGCCAGGAATCACGCGTACCAAATTAGCCAACATACTTTTTCTCAAAAAATAATTCTCCAACATACTTGTATAGAGAGGTTGGCATCGGGGACCAAGCAAGAAGACCAAACACAGCTGCAACGAGCAAACGATGTCCGGTCAAAACAGCGGACGCAACCAGAAAAAAATTGATCATACACATGTTTCATTTAAAGAGAAGCTGACATGTGGGGACCTACCAGCGAGACCAAACGACCAATGCATCGAACAACGTTATCAAGTTCAGAACAAGAAGATGCGATCATAGAAAAAGTCATACTTTGTTTAAAGAGAGGCTGACATGTGGGACCTAGAAGTGAGACAAAGCTTCAGATGTATCGAGCAACGTTATCAAGTTCGGAACAAGGAGGCGCGGGCGAAGAAAAAAGTCCATCGTACACACATTTCATTTAAATAGAGACTAACATGTGGAACCCACCTTCCTGAATAAATGGTTGATGCATCGATCAACATTATCGAGTTCAAATCAGGAAGTGCGTGACAAGGAAAAATCCATCATACACATGTTTCTTCTAATGAGAGGATGACATCAAGGACCCACCAGCCTGAATAAATGGCTGATGCATCCATCACGGTTATCGAGTTTATATCACGAAGGCACGAGCCAAGAAAAAAAATCCATCATACACACGTTTTTTATTGACAGACTGACATGTGGGACCCACTCGCCTGAATAAACGGCTGATGCATCGAGCAACATTATCAAGTTCGGAACACGAAGGTGCGAGCAAAGAAAAAAACTATCATACACATGATTCTTCTAATAACATGATTCTTCTAATAAGAGGCTAACATGTGGGGCGCAACAGCACGACTAAACAACAGATGTATCGAGAAACACTATCAAGTGCGGAACATGAGAATCGCGAGCGAAGAAAAAAAATTCATCATACACATGATTCTTGTAATGAGACGCTGAGATGGAGGACCCAGCAGATTGAATAAACGGTAGATGCATCGAGCAACGTAATCAAGTTCAAATCTGGGAGACGAGACCGAAAAAGTATGGTCCGGTAGAGACACTGATATTCGGAACCCACACACCTCAAAAGATCTCGGTGAGTCAACATCGCGCGAGGAACATAAAATCTTACTTCTACCACGCGCCGGTCGAGTTTCTTCCATGTTTTTAACGATTTCGTAGTAGTAGAGGGCCGTGAAAACAAAAAAAGTTTTCCATCTACCAGGGTCAAACGAACGAAAACGTGGCAGAAGGCGCCCTTTCTACGACACTTGGCAGATAAAATCGTTGCAAAAGCCAACTTTTCTGGTAGTGACATATCAACAATGTTACTTCCAAGAACACTCAAAAGAGCAACCTTAAAGAGAGTATTAGTTTTCTCAAAGGCTTCCTCCTAAACACGAGAGAGATCAGCCTTAGGTTTGCCAAGAGTGATGTTATAGCAGCTCGTGGTTTGAAACCATAGAACTTTTCTCACACATCTCTTATAGTGCGTAGCCTCAAAGATCGGCGGCCTCATAGGCGCGACAAAGCCACTTGGAGTAAATTGCCTATAATAATTTTTTTGGATTGTTAGAAATTTTTGTAGTTTACCAAATGATTTGTTGCATAAAAACAATGGATACAATATGACTAATAATATAGGAATAAAAATAGTCATACAATCTAACAGAACATAGATTGTAAATATCAAGTCTACACAGATTTCTACACATAATATATGAGACACAATTTTCAGTAAATGAAACATGACCTGAATAAGATGGAAGATCGCATAAGTTGCAGAAGATGAATCACTTGCGTTGACGTCGGTATTGGCGTGGGCGTTGGTTTTGACGCCAGCCATGTCATTGAAGAGGTCGTCAGTGTTGAGGAAGAAGTCGTCAGTGTCTGTAAAGGTGTCCGCAATAAAGCCACTAGTCGAGCAACAACGCTCCCCAAAAATCTTATCGTCCTTCTCCCATAGTCAAAGCAGCAGATTTTAGAGGCCTACTATCCTGACTCACAGTACACACAGCAGGACGACTTGAGCGACATAGCAAATGTTTGGAGCCAGGAGGTGTATTGTCATGGTGTGTCATGTCTCTACAGATGAGCGACCTCTCTTTTGTAGGCACGGTAGTGAGAGGTGAACAAGTATCATGGAAGGTGAAACGAGGAACTCGAAATGAACAGGAAGCGACCAAAGTAGAACAACCTTCGTATTCATTGTACGCTAGTGTCACTGGTGGAAAAATGGCCTCTAGTCCCGGTTCATAAGGGCCATTGGTCCCGGTTCTTGAACCGGGACCAATCACTCGGGACTAATGCTAGTCCCGGTTCGCGCACGAACCGGGACCAATGGGTCTCCACGTGGGCGGGCGCGCGACTAGGGGGGGGGGGGGGGTGGATCATTGGTCCCGGTTCGTGGAAAAAACCGGGACCAATGGGTCTCGACGTGGCAGCGCCAGAGACGGGCGGGGGTGGATCATTGGTCCCGGTTCTTGGCACGAACCGGGATCGTTGGTCTCTGTGCCATGGCAGGGTTTTGTGCCGCGGCAGGAATTTCGAGCTATTTTTCTGCCGCGGCAGGTTTTTGTGCCGCGGCAGGATTTTCGGGCTATTTTTCTACCGCGACAGGATTTTTTTAATCAATTTAATCGTACTACATATATACAGCAATAATGAAACCATGATATATATATTACACATCATGCATGATCACAAATATATACACCGTCTCATCCGTCTTCTTGGTCAAAACATATTATAATTACAAACGATACTCTCACACGAATTTGATCTAATTTACATCTTCTTTTTTACAGTTCACCCTTCCAAATGAAGCGGGTAATAGTATTCTCCTTTCGGATCTATGACTTGTTCTAACAAGAATCCGGCAACTTCCTCTTGAATTGCTTGCATGCGTTCTTGTGATAGAAGACCGTCCCGCATCCGTTCGATCTAATATAAAGAAGGGGATCAATATATATGAATGAAACTAAACACAATTGGTGGTAATAAAATAAAGTTGTGATTATTGTTTATCGTACTTCAATTTTTTTGATGTTCCGGTCTGCCCCCTTCTCTTTGGTCGTCTGGCGAATGAACTCACAGACATAGTATACACATAAGTTATTCCCGGCTTCCTGCCTCAAGCACTTTACGAGAACGGAGTTCAATCAAAATAATAATCAAGCATGATAATGGTGGTATTGAAACTAGAATCAAAGAGATGCGTGGATCTAGCAAGTAGTACTTACAATCAATGGTTGAAATGTAAGCTCTGGCTTCCAAACACCCCTAGTTTTGGCGGTGAACCGTTTCCAAGCCTTCTGGAGGCATTCATGCATGTCCGCCCACTTTTCTAATGGTGTGCGTTTTAAGTCCAGGACTTTTACTACTCCGGTGTCAACAACAATGATTAACAGAATATAGTGGAAGCTTGACACACTAACAAAATATAACACGAGTCAATTATACACTTAACATCGAGTAAGCGAAAATAGAATGTGTACAAGACAGTAACACTCACCCAACGTTGTAAGGAAATAGTCTTTCCCTTCTGTTGCTGAAATACTTCAATGCTTGGAACAAGTTATCCTCTGTCTCTTTGGGATTTGTTTTTAGAGTAACTTCATGAATGAAATTACAGTCAACAAACCCAAGGTCATAATTTGTCCTTTGTTGCATTCTTGAATCTTCATTCTTCATATATAATTAGTATAGTGATTAGTAAGATTATACAAGCAACGAATGAGCTGAGCTAGAAAGACTTAATTATAGAAATTAATAATACTTACAAACAATAGGAACTGACGATAGCTTTGTCGAGGGCGTCTTGTTGGTAAAACTGAAATAATTTTGGAAATTCAATCAGTATGAAGCCATCTCCATGACCGTAATGGTAGTGTTTATATGTAGCATAGATCCAATTTTTTAGAATCAGTACAGGCTTGGATGTACCAGTTATGCAATCTTCGCATTTTTGTTGGTAGATCGTTGACTAACTCGGGTTTGACGAGAGGAGCCCCGTACTGGTACATGTATGCTGTTTCTTGGTACCTCTCGAACTCATGCATACGGCTCATGTACTCAGTAATAGACAATCCATATAATTGGGCTTTTTCTCTGTATAGTCGAACAAACTCCGGATCAATGTTCGGATCATGCCACTCCTGGATCATCCACTCATTGGTATCGTACACTTTGAGCGGTTCGATCGATTGATTTTTCTGTTGTCCGAGCTGGGCAACTTCTTTCCCGACTCTCCGCTCTTTTGCCTCAGCCGACTTGGTAATAGAGCGATTATAGTATGATGTGAGCGCTATGGGTTGGTGAAGCTGAATCTTAAGCGTGGCTGCTTTGGCTTTATCTTCTGTGGTGACCGGGAAAAATGCCTCTATCGGCTTTTTCTTGTTAGCCATGTCAATCTTCCACTTTTCATAATGGGCAGCTGCGGCCACATCAGTTTCCTCATCTGTCTTCTCGCAAGGTAGCTTCTTCATATTCTGATGAGGTACTCTTGGGAGGGGCGATAGCTTACGTTTTGGTGATCGGAACGTGCTCTTGCTGCTGCTGGTGGTGCTGCCCCCCTTAGTATACTTCCGCTTTTGTCTTTGAGGCTCAGGGGACGGATTCAGCTGAGGCGGCGGCGGAGACGGCTGAGGCGGCGATGGAGACGGTTGCGCTGAGTGGTGAGGCGGTGAAGGCGACAGTTGCGCTGGAGAATGGTGAGGTGGCGGCGAAGGTGGATTGCTGCTCTGAGGAGTGGGTGGCCTTGGCGGCACATAATTTGGAAGCATGATGCGCTCCTTTAGCCATAGAATAGTCCCCCTTTGGCTTCTCCTAGTTGAGTCAGCTCCATATCTTCCCCTGCAGGGTGGTCTAGCTTCAGCTCCTCAAAATCTTCCTTCACCTCATCCACCGGGACGACATCGTACCCTTTTGGAACCGGTCTACAATGCCAAGTTGGGTTAGGCGCAATTGGTACCGCCATGCCGACCGCTGCCGTCACCCTTAAGTTCATAACCTGCACCTTTAGCTCACAAGTTGTGGTCTCCGTGATATCATCCACTAGGTAGCGTTTAGGAGGAGATGTCGTCGGTGCATCATCATCAACATCATGGAGCTGCGTGGAAGCGACGCTGCTTTTCTTATTCGATAGGGCGCCGGTACCCTCGAATGCAACTTCTACCACGTGCCGCTGAGATTGGCCGCTAGTACCTTGATGGCTAAGTCTGTCGAGTTGATCCTGGTGCCGCTTTAATGCTTCTTCTACATTACGCAGCCGGTCTGCAGCGGCCGCTTTCTCAGCTGCCTCCCTTTCCTTTCTCCTCTGACGGCTTTTATCAGGATATCTCTTCATTTCCTGGGGGAAGGCAACCTTCCACGGCTTGGAGCCTGGTGTGCCTCGTGCTCGTCCGTCATGTTCAGGATTTTGAAGGGCCCGTGTGAGCTCGTTGTTCTCTCTATCGGGAACGAACCGTCCCACTACAACATCATCTAGTGCATTTCTAATATCGTCGATGGGCAGTAGGGGATCATCTTTATGTTTCTGATTATATATTGCCCTCCCTTCTTTGTCCAACGTGCCCCCATGGCCGTAAAACCAGTTTCTCGCCCGTGGTGTCCATGTTGCGGGCTCTGGTCTGATCCCGGCAGCTATGTAATTGACCTCAAGTGCATCCCACTTAGGCATGCAACCGGCGTAGCCAGCAGACCCCATGTTATGATGGTACAGTTTCTTAGCAGCGTTCTCCGTATTTATTCTAGACCTTTCCTTAGCTTTCTCTGATGTCTTGTACTTCACAAAATCCTCCCACTGGTGTCTTAACTTAGCATAGCCGACTTCATTAAAATTCGGAGTCTTCTCTACCTTGACAAAGTTATTGTACAGTTTCTTCTTCCAGTTCTTGAATGCATCGGCCATCTTGCTGAGAGCAAACTTCTGGACTCTTTTCACAAGCTCCATTCTTTCTCTCTCGACCTTATCTAGATTCACATCTGGTACCGGCAGGAGGAAATTATTCATGAGCTTGTCCAAAAGCTTATCTTTGGTGTTGTCGCCGACATACGGACTCCACCGCCACTTGGCCGATTCCATTCTTGAACGGTGATCGGGATGTAGTCCCTCACAAGAACTCCGCATTGCTTGAGAAATTTTCTTGCGACATCGACGGGAGCTTGCGGTTCGCCATCTACACCGACCACGTCGATCCTATACCTCACAGTGTCATCCAACTTTTTTGTTGGGCCTCGTTTCGTTCTTACGGAAGAACTTCTCGATCCGGAGGGCTAAAAGAAGAAAGAGTGTTAATATATGCATGTATATATATAGACAGCAGCATTTTAATTACAAAACTACATATATACACCTCGCCGGTGTTTGCGAGATTTAAGGTTCCGCCGGAGCCGTCACCTTCTTCCTTATCGGATTCTCCCCTATCCCAGGCTTCGGCTTCTGCCTCACCGGAGCCGTCTCCTCGATTGAGAGACTCATCTCCCTGACCGGAATCGTTCAGAACCTCACTCGTGACGTCGATATCGATATCTTCATTTTCGCAGATCATCCCTTGGAGGATGTTTTCCTGATGTGTTGGATCCATAGTATCTGCAATTGAAACAATCAACACATGGCATCGATAATGATATGACAAGTAAACATAGTTGAAATTTAACCCTAAGGCATGCTTGGCAATTTAAGTGGGATCCGAAGGGTCCAAACCCTAGTACAGGAGAGACCCCGAAGTCACCTACGAGGGGTTGATTTCATTCTCTTATTAAACTTGTAATTAAAGTTGTTGAACAATGCATGATTATGAATCTATTGTGTAGATCTCATTTTTCTGAACATTTTGATATATTATACATATTTTTCTGACTTAGAAATAATTAGTTATTGAATTTATAAGATTAAACTCTTTTCTGAAATTATTTAAACAATTATTAAACTTTTATTGCATCAGCATAGGTAAAGGCTGATGTCACCTAAGGCTAGGGAACCTTTTCTCACAGATGCATCGCCTACCCACAGTGACTGATTAGTGGGGCTAGGGCCACGTCGGGCTGCCACGCTGGCAGAACTTACTCGACGCCCACGTCAGGGCGCCACATGAGCGCCACCTTGGCGTCACATGGGCTCGCCGGAGGGCACGTCGGTCGGCGGTGGTTAGCGGCACTAGAGTGTTTGCTGGAACACGCAGAAGGTCGGGTTCAAATGAGCGCGTTGCGAGGAAGCTAACGGTGGTCGCGCTGCCCCTTATTGGTCATCGGAGCGTCGTCTGCGATGGCGTCCGACGGCGGCGGACAGTGGCACTCGGGGACAGAAGGAAACGGAGCGAGAGAGAGAGAAAGGAGAGGTCCTGGAGGACCAGCGGCTCACCACAAAGACAATGGACGGGTCGATGAGTTCGGAGGAGCTCGGAAGCAACGGCAATGGCGACGGCCGGAGTCGGAGCAGACGGTGACCGTGGCGTCGATTTCCAGCGTGCGCGGTCGATTCCTCAGACGGTGGTGGCGCGGCGGCGGCAGGCGTCGACGGCGTGAAGCGGCCGCTCTGGATTTGGGCAGCCTGCCGGCGTGATTTTGCTCCGCCGCAAATTTTCCTTAGCCGCGCGTCTATGTGCTCTGTGAATTGGGGGGAGTTGGAGGAGGAAGGGCCGGGGCTGTTAACTGTACAGACCATTGGTCCCGGGTCATCCCAATAACCGGGACCAAAGGACCAACGGTCCCGGTTAGTGCCACCAACCGGGACCAAAGGTCTGGGGCAGGAGCGTTGTTGTGCTGCCACGTGCGCGGGCCTTTGGTCCCGGTTCGTCCCACCAACCGGGCCCAAAGGATCAACGGTCCCGGATCGTGCCAACAACCGGGACCAAAGGCATGTTAATGGCAGCGTGCGCATCCAGGATCATCGGTCCCGGTTGGTGGGACGAACCGGGATCGTTGACCTGTTTTTCAGATTTTGGCAAACCTTTTGGTCTTCCCGCCATTTTCAAATTTGTTTTCTTCTTTAATTAATAAGATGTTTCAATTTAAGATGATTATTTATTTGGAATTTCAAAAAACTTTCAACAGGAAAAGTGCTTCAATTTAAATAACTAATCAAAAACCATTTTGTGTTTTCAAATATTTTTATTTGACTATACAATTTTACTATTTTCAATTAAAATTGCATTAACAAATATTTATTACATAATTTGGAATTTCAAAAAACTTTCAACAGGAAAAGTGCTTCAATTTACATAACTAATCAAAAACTATTTTCTGTTTTCAAATATTTTTATTTGAACTATACAATTTTACTATTTTCAATTAAAATTGCATTACCAAATATTTATTGCATAATTTGGAATTTCAAAAAACTTTCAACAGGAAAAGTGCTAGAATCAGGGCATAGTTTGTGATAATGTGCCCATATTGTGCACACATGTGCATCTTGGGATGGCTTACGATGTTGCAGGAGGAAGTTTTCCTTTGTGACGCACGAAAAAGCCAATTTCCATTTTTGAGGTGCCGAAATCGGGGTGTTCTGTGAAGCAACCACCAAATTAAAGTTTGGCATTGGTACCAATCCATTTTTCAAAAATACTATACCACCTTATATGGACTATTTTCCAACCGGTGTATCTAGAACCTTTCTGTCCATCCCTTATGAAAAAGACAAATTCCTGCTGAATCGGTAGGAGGTTGCCAAGATTTGAACTACAAGTACATGATATAATGCTTGTGAATTTTAAAAAAATCATTTATATGTTCACAACATGCTATTTCATCAGAGATCCACTTCAAGTTCAGCGAGGCTTAGCCCCGGGCTAAGAAGCTTCATGCCCACCGTTTTGAATATAGTTTGAAAGGGGCATAAGAAATTCGAAATGATCCAAACAATGTGAAACCTTCGCGTGGTGTCATATTATGTGTCACAGTTGCAAGGAAAAATATTGAACTTGAAAAATTGCAAACATCATAAAAAATCCTTCACAAAATGACCTATCATGTTCGAGGTTTCATGGCATTTAGGTCAAACCACCAATGTTATGGCTAGAATCAGGGCATAGTTTGTGATAATGTGCCCATATTGTGCACACATGTGCATCTTGGGATGGCTTACGATGTTGCAGGAGGAAGTTTTCCCTTTCGACACACGAAAAAGCCAATTTCCATTTTTGAGGTGCCGAAATCGGGGTGTTCTGTGAAGCAACCACCACATTAAAGTTTGGCATTGGTACCAAACCATTTTTCAAAAATACTATACCACCTTATATGGACAATTTCCCAACCGGTGTATCTGGAACCTTTTTGTCCATCCCTCATGAAAAAGACAAATTCCTGCCGAATCGGTAGGAGGTTGCCAAGATTTGAACTACAAGTACATGATATAATGCTTGTGAATTTAAAAAAAATCATTTATAGGTTCACAACATGCTATTTCATCAGAGATCCACTTCAAGTTCAGCGAGGCTCAGCCCCAGGCTAAGAAGCTTCATGCCCGCCATTTTGAATATAGTTTGAAACGGGCATAAGAAATTCAAAAATGATCCAAACAATTTGAAACCTTCGCGTGGTGTCATATTATGTGTCACAATTGCAAGGAAAAATATTGAACTTGAAAAATTGCAAACATCATAAAACTCCTTCATAAAATGACCTATCATGTTCGAGGTTTCATGGCATTTAGGTCAAACCACCAATGTTATGGCTAGAATCAGGGCATAGTTTTTGATAATGTGCCCATATTGTGCACACATGTGCATCTTGGGATGGCTTACGATGTTGCAGGAGGAAGTTTTCCCTTTCGACGCACGAAAAAGCCAATTTCCATTTTTGAGGTGCCGAAATCGGGGTGTTCTGTGAAGCAACCACCAAATTAAAGTTTGGCATTGGTACCAATCCATTTTTCAAAAGTACTATACCACCTTATATGGAAAATTCCCCAACCGGTGTATCTGGAACCTTTCTGTCCATCCCTCATGAAAAAGACAAATTCCTGCTGAATCGGTAGGAGGTTGTCAAGATTTGAACTACAAGTACATGATATAATGCCTGTGAATTTTAAAAAAATCATTTATAGGTTCACAACATGCTATTTCATTAGAGATCCACTTCAAGTTCAGCGAGGCTCAACCCCAGGCTAAGAAGCTTCATGCCCTCCGTTTTGAATATAGTTTGAAACAGGCATAAGAATTTCAAAAATGATCCAAACAATGTGAAACCTTCGCGTGGTGTCATATTATGGGTCAAAGTTGCAAGGAAAAATATTGAACTTGAAAAATTGCAAACATCATAAAAAATCCTTCACAAAATGACCTATCATGTTCGAGGTTTCATGGCATTTAGGTCAAACCACCAATGTTATGGCTAGAATCAGGGCATAGTTTGTGATAATGTGCCCATATTGTGCACACATGTGCATCTTGGGATGGCTTACGATGTTGCAGGAGGAAGTTTTCCTTTTTGACGCACAAAAAAGGCAATTTCCATTTTTGAGGTGCTGAAATCGGGGTGTTCTGTGAAGCAACCACCAAATTAAAGTTTGGCATTGGTACCAAACCATTTTTCAAAAATACTATACCACCTTATATGGTCAATTTCCCAACTGGTGTATCTAGAACCTTTCTGTCCATCCCTCATGAAAAAGAAAAATTCCTGCCGAATCGGTAGGAGGTTGCCAAGATTTGAACTACAAGTACATGATATAATGCTTGTGAATTTTCAAAAAAATCATTTATAGGTTCACAACATGATATAACTGCAATTTCCATGTTGAAGGAGGAAGTTTTCCCTTTCGACGGAAAAAGCCAACCGAGACTAAAGCTATCGGTGGGATAAGGACACGTGGGTAACCTTTAGTCCCGACTGGTGGGTGCAACCGAGACTAAAGATGTCGGTGGGATAAGGACGCGTGTGTAACCTTTAGTCCCGGCTGGTGGGTGCAACTGAGACTAAAGCTATCGGTGGGATAAGGACGCATGGGTAACCTTTAGTCCCGGCCGGTGGGTGCAACCGAGACTAAAGCTGTCGGCGGGATAAGGACGTGTGGGTGGACGCACTGCTCGATGAGATAAAGCATGTAGCGCACGACGCCCTGTCGGAGGAACAAGACAAAGTAGAAGCCGCGTCGTGCCTATAAAAGGACCATCGATACGCCATGGCAAGCAGCTCAACAAGCCAACATAGGTAGAGAGAGTTTCATCCCCATGGATGGAGGGTTGGGAAATCTCCCGTGGCGGAGCTTCTCGAAGATGTCGTTGGTGCACACGCCCTACGACATCTTCGGAAGCTCCGCCTCGGAAAAATTTCCCTACAAGCCCGTGAAAGACTCCATCTCCTCTAACAGTGTTAGGGAAAGGGTTGAGAAATCTCCCGTGGCGGAGCATCTCGAAGATGTCGTTGGTGCACACGCCCTACGGCATCTTCGGAAGCTCCGCCTCGGAAAAATTTCCCTGCAAGCCCGTGAAAGACTCCATCTCCTCTAACAGTGTTGGGGAAAGGGTTGAGAAATCTCCCGTGGCGGAGCTTCTCGAAGATGTCGTTGGTGCACACGCCCTACGGCATCTTTGGAAGCTCCGCCTCGGAAAAATTTCCCTGCAAGCCCATGAAAGACTCCATTACATAAAGTTTCGATACATCACATAAAGTTTCCATACATCACATAAAGTTTCCATACATTACATAGATTTACATAGGGTTTAGGGTTTAGGATATGAATCCTTCGTCGCGTATGTCGATCCCTTGCCTATGATCGCTTCTTAGGCCGTAACCATGGAGCATCTTCTTTGCTTAACGGGATGCTTGGGTCAGTTTTTACGGTGAATGGCAGAATTTCATTAAACTTATCATAATCTCCTGACATGTCTGTCTTGTCCTCGACTCCCGCGATGTTTCTTTTCCCTGAAAGAACTATGTGACGCCTGGGCTCATCGTCTGATGTATTCGCTTCCTTATTTTTTCTTTTTTTCGGTCTAGAGGACATGTCCTTCACATAAAAAACCTGAGCCACATCATTGGCTAGGACGAATGGTTCGTCTCTGTAACCAAGATTCTTGAGATCCACTATTGTCATTTCGTAAAGCTGGTCTACCTTTACCCCTTCTCCATTCATGTTGACCCAACTGCACCGAAACAATGGGACCTTAAACGTAGGTCCATAGTCAAGTTCCCATATCTCCTCTATGTAACCATAGTATGTGTCCTTTTTCCCATTCTCGCATGTTGCATCAAAGCGGACACCACTGTTTTGGTTGGTGCTCTTTTTTATCTTGGGCAATCGTGTAAAATGTATTCCCATTTATCTCGTACCCTTGGAAAGTCAATACAGTCGCAGATGGTGTCGCGACCAACAAGTAGAGCTGATCTCCAATAGTGGTGTCATTCATGAGATGTAATTGCAACCAAGTGCCGAAAGTCTCCATGTGATTTTCTTTAATCCAGTAGTCATCCTTCCCCGGGAACTTGGAGCGTACAACATTCATGTGTTCCTCGATATACGGAGCCACGAAGGTAGAACTTTGGAGAACTATGTAGTGTGCTTGATTCAAAGAATGTCCGTCCCTAAATGTCATTGCTTTCTTTCCTAGCGTGCCTTTTCCACTCAGTCTCCCCTCATACCGTGATTCAGGAACACCAATCGGCTTAAGGTCAGGAAGAAAGTCTACACAGAACCCAAGGACCTCCTTTGTTCCATAGCCCTTGGAGATGCTTCCTTCTGGCCTAGCACGGTTACGAACATATTTCTTTAAGACTCACATGAACCTCTCGAAGGGGAACATATTGTGCAGAAATACAGGACCGAGAATGTAAATCTCTTCGACTAGGTGAACTAAGAGATGCGTCATAATATTGAAGAAGGACAGGGGAACACCAACTCAAAACTGACAAGACATTGGACCACATCCTTCTGTAGCCTTTCCAGACTTTCTCGGTCGATTACCTTCTGAGATATTGCATTGAGGAATGCACATAGCTTCACAATGGCTAATCGAACATTTTCTGATAGAAGCCCCCTCAATGCAACCGGAAGAAACTGTGTCATAATCACGTGGCAATCATGAGACTTCAGGTTCTGAAATTTTTTCTCTGCCATATTTATTATTCCCTTTATATTTGACGAGAAGCCAGTCGGGACCTTGATACTGTAAAGGACTTCAAAAAAGATTTCCTTCTCTGCTTTGGTAAGAGCGTAGCTACTTAAGTATTTACGTCCTTTATTAGTATGCTTGTTGTATGGGTCTTTGATACATTGCTGGTCCTCCCGTGCTTCTGGTGTATCTTTTGTCTTCCCATACACGCCCAGGAAGCCTAGCAGGTTCACGCAAAGATTCTTCGTCACGTGCATCGCGTCGATTGAAGAACGGACCTCTAGGTCTTTCCAATACTCAAGCTCCCAAAATATAGATTTCTTTTTCCACATGGCCGTGTGTCCGGTAATGGGGTCTTTCGGAACAGATTGACTGCCAAGACCCTTTCCAAAGATTACTTCTAGGTCCTTCACCATACCAAATACATCAGCACCTTTAGGGAGCTTAGGCTTCTTCCGGTAATCTGCCTCACCGTTGAAATTCTTGTCTTTCTTTCTTACTTGATGATTGGTCGGAAGAAATTTACGACACCCCAGGTACACAACCTTCTTACATTTATCCAAATATGTACCTTTAGTATTATCTAAATAGTGCGTGCATGCATTGTATCCCTTGTTTGATTGTCCTGAAATGTTACTAAGAGCAGGCCAATCATTGATGGTTACGAACAACAACGCTCGTAGGTCACATGGCTCCTGTTTGTGCTCATCCCACACCTTTACACCTGGTTCTGCCCACAACCGCAAAAGTTCATCGACTAATGGCCTTAGGTACACATCAATGTTTTTGCCGGGTTGCTTCGGTCCTTGGATGAGCACTGGCATCATAATGAACTTCCGCTTCATGCACAACCAAGGAGGAAGGTTGTAGATACATAGAGTCACTGGCCAGGTGCTGTGACTACAGCTCTACTCCCCAAAAGGATTCATGCCGTCTGTACTTAGACCAAACCATAAGTTCCTCGCGTCCCCTGCAAAGTTCGAGTACTTTCTCTTAATGTTTCTCCACTGCGACCCATCAGCTCTTTCTTAGGCTCTTCTTTGTGCCATCACAACAACCTGGCATGCTCTTTATTTCTGAACAGACATTTCAACCGTGGTATTATAGGAGCATACCACATAACCTTAGGAGGAACCCTCTTCCTGGAGGGCTCATCATCGCCCTCAACATCACCAGGGTCATCTTGTCTGATCTTGTATCGACATGCATTGCATACCGGGCATTTATCCATATTCTCGTACTTCTCACCGCGGTACAGGATGTAGTCATTAATGCATGCATGTATCTTCTCCACATATAATCCTAGAGGGCAGATAGTCTTCTTTGCTTCGCACGTTGTCTCGGGCAGCTCGTTATCCTTTGAAAGCTTCGGCTTCATTATTTTCAATAACTTCTCAAATCCCTTGTCAGATAAGTCAGTCTCTGCCTTCCATTTCAGCAGTTCAAGTGTGGTACCGAGCTTTGTGCTGCCATCTTCGCAATTTGGGTACACCAACTTTTTGTGATCCTTTTGCATGGCCTCCAACTTAAGCTTCTCCCTTTTTGTATCACATTGTTGCTTTGCATCAGAAATGACCCGACCAAGACCATCAGCGGGCTCATCCGATGCCCGTTGTTCTTCTTCATTGCCGCCTCCCTCTTCTTCATTGTCTTCCATTGCAGTATCACCATATTCTTCAGGGGACATAGGATAGCTGTCATCATCCTCCTCTTCTTCATTTTCTTCCAGCCTAGCCCCTCTTTCTCCGTGCATGGCCCAACAATAATATGCGGGCATGAAACCTCTCCGAAGCAGATGGCTTTGAAGGATTCTCGGGGCAGAGTGCTCCGCCACGTTCCGACAGTCGACGCAGGGACAAGGCATAAAATTATCCACTTTGTTTGCCTTAGCCAAATCGATAAATTTATGGAGGCTTGCAATAAAATCGGAATGGCGTCGGTCGCCATACATCCATTGCATCCGTGCATGGATCTGCGTCATAATAATTAACCATTACAATAACATCGTGAATAGTAAAATGACCACCCTACATGGACAGATGCAATATTTTTGTATCAGTTACAGATAAAGAAGATAAGGTTGCTAACCTCAGCCGAGGATACCGTGTTGTGTGAACTAAAGTGTGGCTCGGACATTTCGTTGAACACCTTGTGTGCAATTAAAGAAAAAAAAAGCTAGCACCCACACCTCACACACAATCCAGCAAAATTTGGTGGGCAAAGGGCTGGGCTTATATATAGCCAGGGGAGGGTTTTTGGTCCCGGTTATTGCCACGATCCGGGACCAATGCCCCTCCCGCGTGACACGTGGCGGCCCAGCAGCTCGCGCCCCACCCAGGTCATTTGTCCCTGTTAATGGCACGACCCGGGACCAATGACCTGGGTGGGGGGCGCGTTGCTGGGCCGCCACGTGTCGCGCGGGAGGGGCTTTGGTCCCGGTTCGTGGCAATAACCGGGACCAATGCCCACCATCGCTTCGTCGTCCCCATGTATAAATCTAAGTCCACAGCGTTCGCTTTCGCCATCGCCTCTACCTCTCTGCAGTCCATCTCCACCCCACCCCTTTATCCATCGCCTCTCCACCGTGCCGTCGTCTCGCCTAACCTCCCTCTCCAATCTCCACCGCGCCGTCATAGAGGTGCCCACGCTCAACCACTACGAGGCAGCGATGTTTGTGTACTATGGCATCCTCACGCCGCCGCGCGCGACTGTGCCTGCCGGATTTCGCATCAGCGAGGCGGGTGTGCTGGTGGCTCCGCTCCTCAACCCCCGTGGATACGAGATGGAGTACGTCATCGTGGAGCGTCGCCGCCAGCTGCCCGCGTGCATGAGGGCGTTTCCCCGGTACGCGGCGGCCAGCGAGTACTAGCCCCGGCTGTTCAAGAAGGAGCGGAAGGCCAAGCTTGGTAACCGCATCGTGGACGGGCGCCTGGTGCACCCGGATCGCCGCAACCAAGAAGGGCGGGAGATGTTCTGGTCCGTCCCTGGACGGACCATCTACACCGCCATCGACGACGCTAATCGCGCAGAGGAGCTTCGTCTCCCGAACAACGCCGAAATCGTGGAGATTTCGTCCGACGACGACGAGGAAGCCGGCGGCTCGGAGGACAGTGGCTCGGAGGAAGGCGACAGCGTAAGTGTTGTCGACTAGGAATTTGTAAAGTCGCATATTTGTATGGAAAAATTTGTTGTCGAAGAATAAAATGTTTCAATTTAGACCTTTGTCTCGATTAATTCGTGAAAGATTTTTTCAAAAATAGTGATCAATTCAATTTCTACCTCGAATTAATTTCTGCCTCGAATTAATTTCTTCCCCGAATTAATTTACATTAATTATCCTGGACTGCTGACCGCCGCGGGGTTTTTGGTCCCGGTTCGTGGCATGAACCGGGACCAATGCCCTGCAGAGCGCCACGTGTGCGCCGCGGGGGCATTGGTCCCGGTTTGTGCCACCAACCGGGACTAATGCTTACAGACGAACCGGGACCAATGCCCGAGCGGCATGAACCGGGACCGGTGCCTGGCATTGGTCCCGATTATGGAAACGAACCGGGACCATTGGATTTTGGGCGCTGGACCAAAGGCCCTCTTTCTACCAGTAAGTAAAATGTTTTAGCTTCCGTACGACCATTCATATTCCCACATGGAAAACAGATAGACAACTCGCACACAAGGCATTGGTGGTTCCTCGGAGCAACCCGCGGCGTGCGCGCATCGTGACAAGGCGGTCGTCAGAGGATGGACACACGTGTGAGTCTCTTCTCTTCTTTTTGGCAGAGGCCGGGGAAGTAAAAATCCTCCCTACATTTTAGACCCTCTAGTCGCGAGTAGCTAAGGTGGAAAATGGGGCGGCGCCGCCAGCTCACGCTCGCGCCCGGCGATCTTCTCCGGTCCTCCGCGTCTCCGTCTAGCCATGGTTCGGGTTCGAGGTTCCACTGCCTCGGATCTGAGATCGAGTCAGATGGGGAGGAGGCGCTCACGGAGAGGGAGGCTTTGGAGGCGTTGGTAGACGACGACGGCGGACTTGGATGGACTTCGGTTTCGCGTCGGCGGCGGCTGATGGACGAGGAGCTGCGACAAAGCTTCTGGGAGGAGATGGGCTTTCCGACGAAGGCGTCGAGGTTCTGGGAGATGGCCGGCTCGCCGTCGGGCATCGTGTCCCCGCTGCGGACTTCTCCGAGGTTGTTGCCGGGGCCGGTCATGGGGAACAGAGCTTGGTGGAGCATGCGACATCCGGTGTCAGCCTCGTCGGCTTCATCGAAGCCTTGGCGTGGGCCTCTACCACGCCGCCGTTCTTCTGCCCCGCCGATGTTGGGGCGGCTGATCGAGGACGTGATCGATCGCCCTAGGTCGGAGGGGTCGGTCCGCTCAACGAGCCACGCGGCTGGCATCAGAGATGGGCCCACAGTGGCCGATTTGGGCCTGGACAGACCGGTTGATGCGGAGGCCGACTCGAACTCGGATTGGGACCGGTTCTCCTGGTTCGCGATCGCGAGGCGCTTTAGGGCAGCGTGGACGCGCTCCGTGTCGACCGATCGTTCTACACCTCGCTCCGCCTCAGACTGTGCTCCCTGCCGTGCCGTCTGCTCCTCGCCTCGGTCCGTGCTCCCTGCTGCGCTGCCGATCCTCTCGGCCACGCGGACACCGTCTCCTCCAAGGCGCTCGTACGCAGCAGCCCTAGCTTCTCCGCTGGCTGCCATGGCGGGGTTGAACCCTAGAGGTTCCCATGCTGCGGCCTCGGCACCGCGGCATCCTGCTATGGGCACGCCCCTGCCTCGAGGCCCCTCTACCGCGACTCCTCCGGCGATGGCCGTGCCTAGGCCTGCTCTGACGCCTACTGGTGCGCCGGTTCCGGCCTTCGCGGGGCAGCCCTCTGCACCGACGTCCTTCGTCGGACCACCGGTTTTCCCGCCCGGTGTTCAGTTCCGTCCACCGGATGCCTAGTTTGCTGCTGCTCAAATGCTGATGCAACCTCTCCAGGCACCATACCGGGGCCCGACTCCGGTGGCATTTGCTAGAGGTCCGCCCCATGGTTTCGTTGGAGGCACATCTGGTGTGGCTCCGACCTCTGGATAGTTTGGGCTACCCACACAATGCCCTCGGGAGGGGGACCGCAGTTTGGTGCGACTGTTGGCACAGTGGTGAACGCTGCGCCGAAGAGGAGGAAGAAGAAGCCTTCTGGGTTACTCAGACACCGATGCAACCTGAATCTTTTGGTAATGGGTCTTTTGCAGCCACGCCATCACAGTTTATGGGCTAGCAGCAGGGTGGTTTCTTGCAGGTTCCTGGTTCTGGTGCCCAGCAACATTACCAGCCTATAGTGCAACAGTATGCTTCTCATGGTGGGGGCTTGGAGGCCACGGCTATTTTGAGTCCTGTGGTGGTCCCAAAGAAGCCTAAGAAGGCTGTTAGATGCTAGAAGTGTGCCTCTGATTCTGATGCCACCAAGGATTGTAAGACCGTGCACTACTGTTACATTTGTGATGTTGCTTCCCACCCAACATTGCGTTGCCCTGTGCTTAAGCAACCTCGACCGACTGCTTACATGGTTGGGTGTGGCCATGATAATACACTATTTGTGCAAATACCTGATAGTGTGGTTCGTGATGATATGGGACCCAGTCAGATTCCCATTGCTTTGGTCCAGATTTCAGGAGAGGCAGTCACTGCGGATGTGGTCCAGCTACAGATTGCACGAAGATGTCAGGTCAGGCTGAAATGGAAGTGGGAAGCTATGCCACATGGGGACAATGCTTTTCTGGTTAGTTTCCCTTCTTTTGAGGACTTGGATAGAGTGGATGGGAGTCAGTTTTCTATGCCGTTGGGCAAGACCCAGCTACATATTTCTGCTTACAAGACCCAGGAAGTGCCACACAAATGTGAATTACATCAAGTTTGGCTGCATGTGGAAGGGGTTCCGCATTCCCTTCGCACTTTTCTTGGTTTGTGGGCGGTTGGTTCTCTTTTGGGTAC
The DNA here is from genome assembly GCA_910589775.1 of Avena eriantha. NCBI lineage: Eukaryota > Viridiplantae > Streptophyta > Magnoliopsida > Poales > Poaceae > Avena > Avena eriantha. The sequence goes on along the minus strand of OU342742.1, from coordinate 138,974,535 downwards.
ACCCCTAGATGTGGATTTATTGTCCTTGCGGTGGAGGGGTGTTGTTCGCATTCTGGTTGGTATGTTTGATATTACGGTGTTCAGGAAACATGATGCTTTGGGTTCTTTTCTTACTTCTGATGTTGTGGTTAAGATGAAGGGGTATGAGCTGAGGTTCCGGTTGGAACCTGCGGGGTATGTTCCGGAGCCAGATTTTTCACCATTCTTGTAGAAGAGGCCGCATGATGACTCTGAGGGAGATGGTATGGGGAACAATGGAGAGGACGTGATGGACACCTCAGACACTGCTGCTCCGCAGCAGGGGGCGGGTCTTCTTCTGGGCAGCCCTCCAGTCAGGGGGGTCCTTCTTCTTCCTCGACACGACAGGTTCCTTCGATAGTTTACGCGGTTACTCCATTTAATGCTTCTCCTTTGACCCCGCGTGGAAAGGAACTTCTGGACGCTTTGCCGTTGGATTCACCGCTGCGTGAGAGTGGCTTGTCTGCTGGTTTGCCGCGTGTTTCGTCTACCCAGTTACAGGAGGCTCTTCGGTCGGTCAAGGGGTCTTCTACTGTTTTGGTCGCACCGGCTAGGTGTAGGCTGAACGTCTTGGGTCGATCTATCCCTAGGATGGAGCCGGTGCTGGAGGAGGTTTCTACTGAGGTGGTGTCCGATGGGCTGGCCCAGGCAGGGCTGGCTGATCGATTGTGTGCTGGCTCTATGCCGGCGGACTCGTCCCCCATCGCGGATGGCCACGTGGCGGAGCCGCGGGCGGGGCTGGTGGCCACGACCACGGGGGCTCCTGGGGCGGTGGTGGTGGACTCGGGGGCCCAGGCAGGGCATCCGATGATCGATGCCCAGGTGGGGCTGCATGTGCGTGGGGACCTGGCCCAGGAGGGGTCGGGTTCCCCCACTCTTGTGTCACCTTGTAGCCTAGGCGGGGTTGCAGGTGGCCATCGTGTGCCTCCGGTGGTGGAGGTTCCGGTGCGCAGGAGCTCCAGACATGGTACTGATACACTTGGGGCGTCGGCCACGGACAAGGATTCATTGGCCAAGGCCATGCAAAGGAAGGCTGAGAAGAATCTGGATTCTCATGGTATATTGAATTCATCCCCATCTTTCCTTTCTTTTTCAACCCCTGTTATTGTTGATAAGCTTGCCAATGTTGGTATTAGCATGGGTAGATCTGTAAAGGAAATTAATTTTTCTAGTTCTGTTCTGAGACATATGGAGGTTGACCGTCTAACGGTTACTCCTAAGGTCCCAGTTGTTCCTGATGCTTTATCAATGGAGGAGGAGGAGTTGCATGCCACAATAGATGGTCAACTCCTTGCTCACTTAGTTGGTGAAGTGTCAGATGTGGGTTATGATGAGACTGAGCTGGGCGCATTATATGAGCTAAAAGCTTCTGGTCGAAAATCTAAAAACCTGAAGTCTCGCAAAAGGACTCGTGTATCCAAATCTACTATTGTTTCTCAATGAATGGCATGTTCTCAAATAGCATAGGTCTTCATGACTTGGCAAAACATTTGTTTTTTGCCGATTGTGTGAGAGATATAAGTTGGATTTTTGGGTATTTCTGAGACCAGGAGATGGGATTTCTCACTTTCCCAACTCAATCGCCTTTCTGGTGGAGTGGACTTTACGTGGGTATCACGTCCTCCGCGAGGTAGATCTGAGGGAATTCTATTAGGTGTCAGAGATGAGACTATGGAAGTCTTAGCTAGTTCGAATGGTGACTTTTTATTAAGCTCCATATTCGTAACAAAGCTGATGATTTCATATGGTCTCTAGTCGCTGTTTATGGGGCTGCCCAGGATGTTTACAAGCCTGACTTTTTGCGTGAGTTGGTTAATCTGGCTAAGGATAATCCGTACCCTATTCTTATATGGGGGATTTTAACTTGCTACGATTCCCTCATGAGAAAAGTCGGGGTCGTTTCGATGAACATTGGCTTTTCATGTTTAATGTTGTCATTGACAGTTTGAACCTGAGAGAGGTTACGATGTTAGGACGAAAATACACCTGGGCTAATAGTCTTCCAGAGCCTACATATGAAAAGCTGGATAGAGTGCTTATGGATACGGAATGGGAAGATAAATTCCCTATGGTAACTGTTCGCACTTTAGAGCGTATGGAGGCTCTGTCTGATCATGCTCCTTTACTACTCTCTGTTGGAACACCAATACGAAAGACCAAACACAGTTTTAAATTTGAACTTGGATGGTTGGATCGGGATGGTTTCTATGATTTAGTTAAGGCCATTTGGGAGAAAACTGTTAGTGGTCAGACGCCAATACAACGATGGAATACTAAAATGCGCGCCTTGCGCAAGTACCATCGTGGCTGGGCTAGACATACTGCTAGAATCCTAAAAAAGAATAAATTACGCCTTGCATCTATTATTAATGATTTAGAAGCTGCTGCGGAAGTAAGGCTGTTGACTGCACAAGAGATTGTGATTAAAACACAATCGAATGCAGACATAGCCAAACTACTCCGTGAGGAGGAACTCAAATGGTATCAACATTCTAAAGCAAAGTTTATTCTTGAAGGAGATGCGAATACAAGATACTTTCATGTTGTTGCCAATGGCAAGCATAAAAATAAACTTATTCACTCTCTTGTTCAGGATGAAGGTACCATTAAGGGTCAGGAGCAACTGAAATCCTATATTACTGCTTATTACAAGTCTCTGTTTGGGGCATCGCATGAGAATTCGTTCTCTTTGGATGAGTCCCAAACAGCTGATATTCCTAAGGTTTCTGTTGAGGAAAACAACTTTCTAACCGCCCCCTATACGGAGGAGGAGGTCAAGATAGCGGTTTTTCAAATGGAACATAATAAGGCGCCAGGACCCGATGGCTTTCCAGCGGAATTCTACCAAAAATTCTGGGAAGTCATTAAAGGGGACCTAATGCATCTTTTTGAGTTTTTACATGTTGGCCAGTTAGACATTTTTAGTCTTAATTTTGGCAATATTATTTTATTACCTAAGGTTAATAATGCGGAACGAATACAACAGTATCGTCCAATCTGCCTTCTTAACGTTAGCTTTAAAATCTTCACAAAAGTTGCTATGATTAGATTAAATTCGGTTGCTGATCATGTTGTACGCCCATCTCAAACTGCTTTTATGCAAGGAAGAAACATCCTAGACGGTGTAGTAATCCTGCATGAAACAATCCATGAACTACACTCCAAGAAATTCAATGGGGTATTGTTCAAGATTGACTTTGAGAAGGCTTATGACAAAATTAATTGGTCTTTTCTCTAACAAACACTTCGAATGAAAGGTTTTTCGAAGGAGTGGTGTGCTCTCATTTAGTCTTTTGTGTCTGGTGGTAGTGTTGCTATAGATGTCAATGGCGACACTGGCAAATATTTCCAAACAAAAAAATGACTAAGACAAGGGGATCCACTATCGCCTATACTATTTAACATAGTGGCAGATATGTTGGCAATCCTTATGGAGAGAGCCAAGGCTGATGGACAAGTTGAAGGTTTAGTTCCCATCTGGTTGATGGAGGTCTATCTATTCTACAATACGCAGACGATACAATTTTATTTATGGAACATGATCTAGAGAAAGCCGGGAGTCTGAAGTTAATTCTATAAGTATTTGAGCAACTATCTAGATTAAAATTTTATTTCCATAAAAGTGAATTGTATTGTTTTGGCGAGGCCATTAACGATGCCCAACTATATGCTGATCTTTTCGGCTGTGGTCTGGGGCAATTTCCTATCAACTATCTAGGAATACCGATCCATTATCGGCTTCTCACGATTGCGGAATGAAAACTCGTTGAGGAAAGACTACAGAAACGTCTAAATAGTTGGAAAGGCAAGTTGCTATCCCTTGGTGGAAGACTAGTTCTCATAAATTCAGTACTCACCAATATGGTACTATATATGATTTCGTTCTTCCAATTGCCGAAAGGGGTCTTGAAGAAAGTGGACTATTTCTGATCAAGATTCTTTTGGCAAGGGGATAGTAAAAAAAGAAATATCGACTGGCCAAATGGAATGTGGTTTGCCGACCTAAAGAGTATGGTGGACTGGGCATACATGATTTGCAAGTCAAAAACACCGCACTATTGAGTAAATGGTTGTTTAAACTACTTACTGAAGATGGTGTATGGCAAACCATGTTGTGGAGGAAGTATGTTGGATCCAAAGCGGTGTCTCAGATGGTTTGGAAACCAGGAGATTCACATTTTTGGGCGGGACTCATGGCTTCCAAAAAACACTTCTTTCGTTTTGGTACTTTTAATATTAGGGATGGTTCACAGATTCGTTTCTGGGAAGATAAATGGTTTGGCCAATCTACTCTTCGGGAACAATATCCAGCTCTTTACTCGATCGTTAGACATAAAGGAGATACAATTTCCACGGTAATGGAAAATAATACTCCTAGTGTGACTTTCAGAAGAAGTCTAATTGGCCCTAGACTACTATCGTGGAACAATCTTTTAGTTCGATTAGCCACGATATAGTTGTCGGAGGGTGTGGACGAGTTCAAATGGAATTTACTAGAGAGTGGTAAATTTTCTGTGGATTCGATGTATAGAGCTTTGATTCAACCTGATATTCCAGTCGATAATAATAGTAAAATTTGGAAGATGAAAATACCCCTTAAAACGAAAATATTTGCATGGTATCTTCGTAAAGGGGTAATTCTCACAAGAGACAATCTTGCTAAGAGGAATTGACACGGAAGTACACAGTGTGTTTTTTGTCATCAGGACGAGACAATTAAACATCTATTCTTCCAATGCAAATTTGCTCGCTCTATATGGTCAATCATCCAAATGGCCTCGGGTTTATCGCACCCTCGATCGGTTGCCAATGTCTTTGGTAACTGGTTATATAGGATACATGATAAATATGGGACTGTGTTTAGGGTGGGAGCGCTTGTTATTATTTGATCGCTTTGGCTGTGTAGGAATGACAAGATTTTTAATAACACTCTGTCTTCTTCTTTGCAGGTCATCTATCGAGCTACGGCTATTTTCCGATCATGGACTACTCTCCATCGTATGGATCTCCGCCACTTATTTGTGGAGGGGTGTACGCGATTGGAGGACACAACGAGGGATATTTTGCCCCGACATGGATGGCAGCGTGATCTCCGTATAGATCAACATTAGCTGGAGGCGCTTTTTTCTTAGTACTATGATTTGTAATATTATTTTTTACCGTTGGACCTAACGTGTATGGTTGAACGGGTGTGTGCATCCTAGTCATGCAGAGGCCGGTGTAAACATTGCTTTGAGTAATGCGCCCATTTCAAAAAAAAAACAAGTAGTGCATGAGCCTCTTTATATTTTATAAGGAGGCCCAACTCCCACTCAACTAGCAATATGGGACACCTCTTGCCATGCAGGAATGTGCCAAATAGGGTCTAATTTCCACTTTTAGAGCATCTCCAGCCAGCATCCAAGAGGCCCACCAGGACAGGAGGCCTATTTTAGCACCAGAATCGCCCCAGTCACGCCCCTAGGAGGACAATTTTCGTCGGATAACACCGATTTTCATCCGGCGAACCCAACAGACCCCTAGGTTCCTAGGGGGCTCTATCAGGGGTACCGACACTATTTTGCATGAAAAAAGGCCCATTGTCTGCCACTACTGGCCCTCTTTCCTCTCTTTTCTCTCCCACCTACCCGATTGCGGGCCACCACGCTCACCTCGCCGCGCCACCGTCCGTCGCGCTTGCCTCACACCTGATACCCTCATTTTTTCTATCCAAAGGTCCATAGCGCATCGGTGCAGCTGGTGCATAGATTAGTCTGTTTCAGTGGATATGTTCTCAGGGTTCGGGCTGAACACACACATACGTGTGGTCGGACTTGGTCCTGCTTATGGCCAAAATAAATATCTGCTATTGATTTGCCGTAAGCATTTTTACAAAACTCACGGCAAATTGGCACTGTCGTTTTCTCACCGTCCGTGTGCATCAACTTCGCCGTGACTGTTGTTTTGCCGTGAGCTTTTTCCTGTATTTGCCGTAGGTTTAGTTTTGCCGTGAGCTTTTCCCTGTATTTGCCGTAGGTTTAGTTTTGCCGTGAGCTTTTCGTAAATTTGCCATGCGTTTTGGGTTTGCCGTAAGTTTTCCTGTTGGCCTACGGTAAATGACGGATTTGCCGTGCGTCCGAGCAAATGCTCACAGCAAATCGTCAGGCACACGGTAAATTCCTGGTTTCCTGTAGTGAGTAAACATTAGTGAGCAAAAAAGCTGCTCAGATCAGTTCATAAAAAAAAGCCGATCTCAAACTCACCGAGCAGACGAGCGCTCGTTAAACTCGCCGAGCTTTATGTCCAGCCCTAGCAAACTTGCCCTATGGGATTTCATGGATTATTGAATAAGCTAAAATGGGCTGGTCTTAGCCAAAATTCCAACATATTGTACATGTACAAGTGGCAAATATGCATGAAATCCCTCTACAACAGAAAATATATACTCCCTACCATAAAATAAGTGAGTTGAATTTTCTATATTCGTATGTATGTAAACACATTTTAGTATGTACATGCTTCCTCCGTTTTGAAATATAAGATGTTTTAGCTTTGTGAAAGTAGTGTATCTAGATCTCTTTTAGTGTCTAGGTTCATGTACGTTTGGAGTGAACCTACACACTAAAAAGTCTAGATACACTACTTTCAGAAAGCTAAAATATCTTATATTTTGAAACGGATGGAGTATATGTAAATCTAGACAAATCCAAGTCTTTGAACGGAGGGAGTACATGTATACGAGTACATGTATACGTGAAAAAATAACATATAACCTGAACACACGCGCATACCAAATACCTAGTAATACTACTTCCTCCGTTCAGAAATAACTGACTTGAATTTGTCTAGATTCGTATGTATCTAGACGTGTTTCAGTGTATGAATATATTCGAATCTAGACAAACTCAAGTGAGTTATTTCTGAACAGATGGAGTAATAGATATGTTCATGGCATCGATGTTGCGTATGGGAAGTTCAATTTGTAGCAGCCTCCTGCAGGATCTTGCGCTTGCAGTGGGTAATGGAACCGCAGCCCCGGCGCCGCCCTGCCTGCGGCGAGGGAGGACCAGGACTCTGATGACCTCCGTTCGGACGAACTGCATATATACATGCACATCGTTAACTGATAGAGTACCCGTAACTTGTACTTACAAAGCAGAGGCCTAGAATCTGTACGTTACTACAACTATACGTGTCAGTATACTTACCATGGATGGCGGCCGCGCATGGCAGGGAGACGCATATGAATATGAGAGCTAGAATTGCCAGGGCACATGCAAGGGAATAAGAAGAAGGGGAAGATCTCTCCATGATGCTCTTCTCAATTGCGTTGACGAGTGGAGAACACTTCTGCAAGCAGTTTTCCTTGCCCTGCGAAAAGCCTCAGCAGTAGTTTATATATACACAGAAAACGTTAAGTTCTATACATAGACACATAGTGCTGCACTGAAAATTCATCTTCTATTCTTAATGAAGGTAAGCTGATAGGCTTGGTCTAATGGTGAGCGACTGGCCACGACTCACAATTGTCCAAGCCGTCCCTCGGCCCACATATAGGGACATTGGACAACTGCCTTCCGACGTTGAAAGGTAGTTAACTCTTTGATAGTAGCTCTAGCAAACTTTTCTTCTGCGGGGAGCTCTAACACTGCTTAGTCACTAAGGGCATACTTTTTGTGCATTATGACCAAGATACTGATTTCTAGATACCTTTGGATTGAAAAGGCCAAAGTTACAAAATTGATTAGACATGTAATTAATAAAGATAAGTTAATCATCCTTGCAGTTGAGGAGGGATAGAATCAACAACCACCGAGGTAAAAAGATATACTTTAAAAACCAAGCCAATTCGCTGGAAAAACGGAAAGCTTACCCTGATTTGTAGATACCTTTGGTTTAAAATGCCCAAAGTTACTAGATTGATTAGACGAGTAATTACTGAAGATAAGTTAATCATCCTTGTAGTTGAGGAGAGATGGAATCAACAACCACCGAGGTAAAAACCAAGCCAGTTCGCCCGAAAAAAGGGAAGCTTACCCTGATTAATAGATACCTTTGGATTGAAATGCCTAAAGTTACAAGATTGATTATACGAGTAATTACAGAAGATAAGTTAATCATCCTTGTAGTTGAGGAGGGATAGAATCAACAACGACCGAGGTAAAAGCACACTCTAAAAACCAAGCTAGGTCGCCGGAAAAAAGGGGAGTTTACCCTAATTTGTAGATACCTTTGGATTGAAATGCCCGAAGTGACGAGATTTATTGAGACGAGTAATTACTGAAGATAAGTTAATCATCCTTGTAGTTAAGGAGGGATAGAATCAACAACCACCGAGGTAAAAACATACTTTAAAAACCAAGCCAGGTCGCCGGAAAAAAGGGAAGTTTACCATAATTTGTAGATACCTTTTGATTGAAATGCCCGAAATGACGAGATTTATTGAGATGAGTAATTAATGAAGATAAGTTAATCATCCTTGCAGTTGAGGAGGGATAGAATCAACAACCATGGAGGTAAAAACATACTTTAAAAATCAAGCCAGTTCGCCCAAAAAAAAAGGAAGCTTATCCTGATTTATAGATACCTTTGGATTGAAATGCCCAAAGTTACGAGATTGATTAGACGAGTGAAAGTGCACAAATGCGACCTAGAGGGGGGGAATAGGCGGTTACTTTTTTTTACGAGATGTGCTTAATAAAGGCGGAATAAGACTAAAGTTTACTTTGTCAAGCACACAACCAATATATACTATGGTTCACCTATATGCACCACCAACTTATGCTAAGTAATACAAGCAACTATGTGATAGAAAGATATATGAATTCAAGCACGAAGGCTATCACAAAGTAAAGTGTCTAAGTAAAGAGCTCGGGTATAGAGATAACCGAGGCACGTAGAGACGACGATGTTTTACCGAGTTCCTCCCTACAAGGGAGTATGTCTTGTTGGAGGGGTGGGTGGTACTAAGACCACCAACGCCACAAGATGCCTCACCCTATTCTCCTGAGCACCCGCCGCACAACAAGCACCCGATCCACTATAGGACACTTGAGGGCGGTCACCAAACCCGTATAATATTGGGGCAATCTCTACAACTTAATTGGAAGCTCCCAATAATCACCACCAAGGCCACTAACTTGGGGAGAGCTCCACAACTTAATTGGAGGCCCCAAGAAATCACCGTAAAGGCCACTACACCGTCTAGGATTCCAAGAATCCAAGAGTAACAAGCTTCTTGATTTCACCAACCAAATCCTCTGTCGAGAACTTAAACTAATGCACCTAATGCAATGACAAGTCCTTCACTGTCAAATTTCACCAAAGCTACAAAAGCTATTGGGGGAATAAGAGAGGAAGAACACAAGAGAAAATCCACAAAAGGAACCCCAAGGTCTAGATCCCAAGATGTTCCCCTCACATAAAAATATGGGAGGGATTGAGAGTATTTGCAAGCTCTTGAAGGTAGAAACAATGGAGGAGAGAGGGAGAGCAAGCAACTAGACCCTTGGGGAAGAAGGGGGCCTTTTATAGGTCCACCCACGTCAACTAGCCATTTCAGAACACTTACCCCGGAGTTTCCAACCTTCAGGACTGGAGTTCTAGATGCTCCCAGTACAGCCCACGGAGTCTGGGCCGGAATTTGGGCCAGAGTCTCCGGGGTGAAACACCGGAGTCTCCTCCCCACTCCAAAACTGATAGAAAAACCAATACAAAAACAACCATAACTTTTGCATCCAAACTCTGATTTTGATGATCTTGGGCTCATTTCGAAGATAGTAACGAGCTCTACAATATCATGCAGGGAACCATCATAGTCCAGAAAAGGGGGATAGAATAAAATGATGAAGGGATTAACCTATCTATAAAAGACAAACCGGTAAAACCTCCAAATCGAAAATGCAATAGAGAATGCATATGAAATCCTTTTTCGATGAACTTGAGCTTCTCATGGATATTAACACAAGCTCTAAATCCTCTCATGGATAAGAACCAAATAAGAACCAAGAAATATGATGCCAAGTACACAAAAGTTTGAGCTCTTTCCGAAAGATATGATCAAGTTACTCACTCGAGAGCCTCTCTTGATAGTACAGTTATCTATCCTATAAACCGGTCTCCCAACTAACAACATGTATCCTATAAACCTTTATCCCAACTAACAACACGAGACCGACAAAAGGGAAAACATATCAAGATCATACCTTTGCCTTAAGCATTCCACTTGAGATTGATGTAGATGACCTTATCCTCCTCAAGATGGAACTTCTTTCTTGATTGCTCTTTATCGCGCTTGCTTAATGAAGACTTGCACATTGATTCCCTCATACACCGTGGGGAAACCCCTTCTTTGAACTTATCTTCATCAATCCATGATCATCGAGGGCGGCAAGCTTCAAGCATGTGATCTCCAAGAGATGGTGCATCTTGATCTTGCACTTTATTTCTTCTAACTCCATTAGGATGATGTCTTGAAGATATACACGAGGAACTTTATCTTCTTATTCAACATACTCTTGATCTTATTTTATTTCTTCTTGTTCTTCTTCCTATCCAACATGATTCCAATAGGCCCAAAGCCCTTGGACATTGCTTATTGTTCTTCATTTCTTCAACCTTGAAGCCAACACATGGTCCAAGTGATGCCAATGGACAAATCCTACAAGTGCATATCAATGCAAACATTTTTCCATAGAGATTGTCATTAATTACCAAAACCACACATGGGGCACACATGCCCTTTCAATCCCCCCATTTTTTAATTGATGACAATCCTTTTGAGAGGGTTTATATTTGGAATTAAGCGAACAAAACGGTTGCGCCAACATCAAATACTACACAAGTATGTGATGTTGCTATGACCATAATATATAGAGAAAACTCCCCCACAATCTATGCATGTGTGATGAACTTGAATTTCATTGCATAGATTGCCAACCATTACCGTTGGTAGAGTTTCCTATATATATTCAACATGCAAAGCAACAACAAGGATGCAAGCGCTTGAAAGACAAATGCTTAAGAACAAACTCAAAGCATAAGCCAACTTCCCTTAAACCCTCTAAAAACTTCTCCCCCATTGGCATCGATTGCCAAAATGGATGAAAAGTTCTAGATGACCAATATAGTGAGAATTCCTCCAAAGGTGTGCATTTGCACATATCCAATGATGAATACTTGGGAGTAAGTAAAACTATATTGATGACCCAATGATTGCAAAAAAATGTAAGAAGCATCAACAAATGAAGCAAGCAATCAAACGATCCGAAATAACCAATTAAACACAACAAAATATTATGATAAGATCAAATGAGTGTTTAAATGAAATGGAGAAGCTCCCCAAGATTTTTTCAGACATTAGAATAGTTGTATTTTAATACAACATGCACAAATATGGAATCCTCACTCCCCCATAAACATTTGAAACACAAAAGGTGAGCAAGAAGGCAAATGAGCATTCTTAAATAAATTAGAGAAGCTCCCCAAAGATTATGCACCAATTATAATAATTGAATTTTAGAAACAAAGTGCATAACCATGGAATCCTCACTCCTCCAACTCATTTAACAATAAAAGGCATGAGAGATCAAATATGAGTGCCCAAAGATGCAAACAACTAGGACTAGCACTCATTGGCAAATAAATTTGGAAGCCACCGAGGAATCAAAATCTAATAAAAGGTGGTATCCAAGAAATATAATATCAACTAAAGATCTATCTTATCTTATGTGTATAAGTTTCTTGGTGGATAACATCACAAAGACATATGACCACAAAGAAACAAGCACAGACAAAGTAGATACACAAGAAAGCACATGAAAAGGAAGATGAAGTCATATAATATACCAATAAGATTTTTGCTTGAAAGCATGGCCAAAGGCACAATTTAATCTTATTGCACATTAATGAGTTTCAAACACCGACACACCACATACATTACAACTATCACTAAGGGAAAAGGAGATAGTTGGAATATATGGAGAAAGGAAACAAGCATCACTAAGGAAAAATCAACTTGCAAATTCTCACTATTGCACATGATAGAAATTGAGGAAAAGATAGGCAATAAAATTGCTAGATCGACATATTTGGGATTGGTGAATCATATGCATGATTTTGTATAGTCCATATTATATGCACTCATCTCAACTTACTCACATCTGCAATAAGGAGTACTCTTTAAACCCAAAGCAAGAACCACAACAATTGCAAATACAAAATTTCATGCCAAGATGCAACCTACAAAAAGTTGGAAGCAAGATATATATGCATGAGAAAGGGATACTTGTTACCGAGATATCATTGGTATGATGTAGTAGATATGAGTTCAACGATCATCCTAGCTTGCCTCCAATTATCATGTAAGACACCACTTCTTCCTAAGTGATGAGAGAAGCATCCAATATATCTCCAATGCACCTAAAACAACATTACGTACAATATGGTCCCCAAACATATTGGGTCCAACGTAGTTAGAGAAAATAGAATACATAGGAGGGACTCCACATCAATATGTGCATATTGATATGAAATTGTATATCATGCACATATTAGACAATTAGGATTTGGTAGAGTTTCCCCTATGTTTTGGATCAAGAAAGCAAGCATGCCATAATATATACAAATAGTAACTATGCATGAAAACAACTTTCAAGAACCAAAAGGAGATACAATTTGAACAAAAACACCAAGTAAACCAAGAAGTCACACAAAAGGGTGAAACTACAAAAGGTTATTCAAATTATATCAAAGAACCAAATCAACACATGAAAGATCACAAGTTCAACAAATGAACTAGGCAAAAGCGAAAGAGCAAAAGATAGACAAGAACACAAATGCTCAAGGATTTATATCATTCTAAAAGGTTAAAACAAGAAGGAACGCATGAGACAAAACTAACTCCCAAAAGATCAAGGTTCCAACAAATAAACCAAACTCTCCACACTTTTCATGATGGCACAAAGTACCAAAATGAAAAGATCGAACTTCCAAGCACATAAAACATGATATGGATCAAAACAAGAAGCATAAAAAGGAGTGTTATCAATAATATAGGAGAGCTCACCCATAAGTAGTGCATTATGTAGGATTCTGCATTTGAATGCAAAATGCACACAAATGGGATCATCACTACCACCTACATTAAATAAAACACACGAGAATGCCAATAAACTCAAGTGATCCAAACAAAGCAATGAGAACATGGGAGTCAACACATACAAAAAACCAATGTAAATATGATCAATAAATTCTACCATATATGGAGTACCAATTGTACAATGATAATAAGTATAGGGATAATTTCCCGAGGTAGCTTGCAAGGATATCCAAGATCATATTCACAACATAAGCATATGGAAACATATAACAGTTAAGATCGATGCTTAGATAGAGAATCTTGACAGCTCCAAATAGCTACACAATCATTAATGATTAGAGTAACTTGAAGCAAATGATTTCTATGGAGGATATAGAGGTCCAAATATGAGGAAACACATCCCAAGAAAAATTCTCACAAACAAGATCCAAAAGATGAGAAACAAAGGCATTCAAGCAAATTTGAACTTGTTTGAGAAAACGTGCCACATAGGAGCTAGATAATTATTCATATCAATTCTAAGTGGCACTACCTTGAATTTTCACATTTTTAGGCTTGTAATATGCACAAAGCATATGACTGCCCCATAATGTGATAAACCTTAAATTCTCAACAAGCGGCAAAAGGATCCAAGTAGATATAATTAATGGACGTTGTAGAACTTGAATTTCTCATGAGAATGACATACCACATAGAGACTAGATAATCTTGCAATATTAATACTAGGTGGTATTCCTCATGTACACATATTTTTAGGATTGTGGAATGCCCAAGCATAACACTCCCCAAAATGGGATAGTCCATTAATCCCTACAAGAGCCAAATAAGATACCAAATATATTCAATAATGGCTCAAGAACGAGAACACAAATACATGGTGTTCCACCCAACATACACAAATTTACTTGATAACTCAAGATAAGTAAGTGTAAGCACAACATATACAAATACATGCAAGGGTACAAAACCAACACATGCACAAGGGGGCATGTAACTTTCAATGTAAATAAGTTGAGTACAAGTTACTGCAAGAAGGAACATTGGATATAAGATATGATATGATATTCCAAATGACTTGGCTTGAGTAGATATAATAGATGAAGATCTCTCAATTCTTCATGATGTAGCCAAGTACCCAAATTCCCTCCAATTACACCTATTGATCAAGTTTTGGCTTGTTGGTCCCCAAAAAGTTAGGTCCTAAGAAGTTAGTCACAATAGGCTTGTCAACCCAAATGGTTCTTTTCTTGACACCACTTTCAGTACCAACATATTTGGCAAACACATTGCCCACCTCATCCTTACGAAGTGAATAAGCATCATCAATCATGATAGGTTTGGATGAGGAATTACCAATGGTGCATGAGGAAGATATGTGTCCCTTCTCGCGGAAAATGTAGCAAGTTCTTCTCCTGCTATCTTTCTTTTATGTGAAGCAACAACTTGAGGAAGAGCTTGAGTCTTCTTGGGAGGAGGCCCATCTCTAACTAGAGATAGAGCTTGATGCCGCGTCCCTTGTTGCTTCTCGCTAAGGGGCTTCTTCTTCAATTGGCAAGATCTAACATGATGCCCTTCTTCCTTGCACTTGAAGAAAATAATGTTGGCCGGGTTCTTGGCTTGTTTTTGGCCATTCTTCTTGTTGCTATTATGCTTCAACATGTTAGTGGACTTGTTCTTGATGTTGGATTTGAATCCAAGTCCACTCTTGTCATTGGGGGATTTTTGCACACTCAAGATGTGTTTGAGTGTGGTCTTCCCTTTATGACCCTTTTTCAAGTCATTCTTCAAAGAAGTGACTTTAGCCTTGAGATCTTTAATTTCCTCTACATGGTTATTATCAACAACAATACTAGAGGAACTAGATGCTACATTGTTAGAGCAACAAGGCATGGAATGTAATTCATCACAAGATGTAGCATGGTTATACGGAGATAAATTATAAGGACTAGCACATGGAAATATCACATTAGGAGTAGAAGTAGTGCTAATGTCCACATGAGGCTCACAAGATGTTACCTTGGACACAATGGCCTCATGAGCTAAATTTAGCCTACCATGGGAGACTAGAAGATCCTCATGCGAGCTTGAAAGCTTAACATGACTTTATTCCAACTTTCCATAGTTGCTAGTTAGCAAAAAAAGTTGACCCTTTATCTCAACATTCTCCTTAAAAATAGATGCTTCACAAGAAATAGAGTTAGTATCACAAGCATCATCATTAATTGCAATAGGTGAGGGCAACTTGGCGAGATCTTTTGAATATGAAGCTTTAAGTTGCTCATGCGACTCAGTGAGTTTGATGAGCTCACTCTTAACGACCTGAGAGCCATTTTCGAGGTGCTTAAAATCCTCAATAAGATTAGCATGGGAAAATACAAGTTCATCATTTTTAGTTTTCAAAACATTTACCACCTCAAGTTCTCTATGATGCATGGTTTTCTTTACTCTAGATAGTTCTAGAGTAAAAGTCTCCTCAAGAGATTCCTTGGTAGTTTGTTCTTCTTCAAGGGAGCTCTTTAGATAAGCAATATCGTTAGCATACTCATGCTCATGTTCATTCTTTTGAAAAATGATATTTTCTTGCTCCTCAATAAATTTCTTGCCCTCAATAGAACAAGTCATTATTTCAACAAAGTTGGAGCAAGCAATTTTATTTTTATGAAGAGAGGGAAAGACAATCTCTCCCATCTCTTGAATAGAGGCAATATCATAATCAACAAGAGAATCATCAACTTCATTATCATCAAAAACTTCATCAGCATCATCACGATGAGATACAATGGGATCCAAAGAGGTTACCTTTGTCCCCTTAGCCCTAAGGCATATGTGAGACCAGAAGAAGGTGGTGATGAGGAATTACTTAAAGCTCCAAACAAAACCTTGTCTTGGTCCATATATTCTTCAGTTTACTCTACATGGTTAGCAACACAAGTGCTACAGGAAATAGAAGCTTTTTTATCATGGCAACAAGACAAAAGACACATATCATCATGAGATTTATTCAAGCCATTTCTACATGATATGAAAGGACTATCAACGCAAGAATGTAAGGAGTTTTGAGTGCTAGAAGTGTTAAGGTCTGATGACCCACAAGTATAGGGGGTGTATCGTAGTATTTTCGAGGGAAGTGAAACCCAATTTATTGCTTCGACACAAGGGGAGCCAAAGAATATTTATCAGCCTTAACAACTGAGTTGTCAATTTAGCTGCACCTGGAAACAATCTTGCTCACAACAGTTTATCAGTAGCAACAATTTTGTAGTAGGAATAGTAAAGTAGCAGCAGTAGTAAAGCAAGGACAGTAGTAACAAAAGCAGTAAACAGTGGGATTCAAGTGCGGTAGGCATAGGGATGGATGGATGAGCATTGCATGGACAAGACAATTCACATAGCAATCAGAACATAGGGCAATTGTAGATAAATAAGATAAAGCACCCAAGTACTAGACAATCCTAGGCATGTGTTCCATATATAGTCATATGTGCTCGCAATGAGAACTTGCACAACATCTTTTGTCCTGCCAGCCCGTTTGCAGCGGGGCCTCTAGGGAACTACTGGCAATTAAGGTGCTCCTTTTAATAGAGCACCGGAGCAAAGCATTAACACTCCGTGAACACATGTGATCCTCACATCAAAGCCTTTCCCTTCCGGTTATCCCGATTTCTGTCACTTCGGGGCCATAGGTTCCGGACAACAACGTGTGTATACAACTTGTAGATAAGACCAGAAACAATACTATCATAATGAATCAATAACATGTTCAGATCTGAAATCATGGCACTCAGGCCCTAGTGATAAGCATTAAGCACAACAAGTCGCAACAAAGTCATAAAGTACTAATAAAAGATACTAGGCACCATGCCCTAACAATCTGATGCCATTACATGAACGATCTCATCCAATCCCTACCATCCCCATAGCCTACAGCGAGGGATTACTCACTCATAGATGGGGGAAACATGGATGGTCGATGGAGAAGCGATGGTGATGATGATGGCGATGATCTTCTCCAATTTCTCGTCCCGGCAGGGTGCCAGAACGGAGTTTCTGGTACTGTTTCGTGGAATCTGGTGGTGGCGTCGGGGCGGAACTCCTTCTGGAAAAACATCGAACCCCCCTTAGTTTTTAGGTCAGAAGGCTTCTTATAGGCGAAGAGGGAGACCGAGGGGGTGCCTGGGGCCACCACACCATGCCCTGGCGCGGCCAGGCCCAGCCCGCGCCTGGGGGTGGTGTGGCCAGCCCCTGGCCCTCCTCCGTCTCGTATTCTGGCTCCTGGAGTCTTCTGGAAAAATAGGCACTTTGGCTGTTGTCCCGTCCAATTCCGAGAATATTCATTTTCTGACTTTCCTGGAACCAAAAACAACAGAAAACAGGCAGCTGGCACTGTGGCTCTTGTTAATAGGTTAGTCCAAGAAATCATATAAAAAGTATCCAAAGTTGGAACAAAACACAAGAAAGTAGATAAAAACAAGCATGTAGCATCAAAAATTATAGATACATTTGCAATGTATCAACATCCCCAAGCTTAACTCCTGCTCGTCCTCGAGTAGGTAAGTGATAAAAAGAAAGAATAATTTTTGAGGTGACATGCACCATCAAAGACTTGATCAAAGTATTCATAAAACATTCAAAGCTGGGATCATAGTACTTTAATCATAACATGAAATACAAAGTTCTAGCAATAAGACAAAGAAACTATGATGCAACATAAAAAGGCACAAACAAAAGATTCATGAATAACAATGCTTTGCAAGACGTTTGTTTGTTTCACATAAAGAAAACATAGCATAGTGGCATTTAGCTTGTCCCTCAATAGAGTAGCAAATATAAATGCATAGGACACCTTCAAGGTTCACAAGAGTGACTAGATACAAATAGTTTAAAACAAGCAATATCAAGGTATGCATCAATCAACAAGTCTTGGGACAATGCACATAGAACTAAGAATGGCCACTATGCTCTCAAGGAAGTGCTCATAGAATGTGTGGGGACTCAACAAGGAAATGAAAAGGTTTTGAATAGTTTGAAAGGCTTCCAAATGCTGAAAGTATGGTACTCATTAGCTTTGAGCTCTCATTGCCCCTATCATAAGCATCTTTAATGTGGTTAAGGTGAAAGTGAGGTCCAATCTGAGTTATATGCTTGATAGACTATAAACTGAAAATCCCAAGTCCCTTGAGTACGAGGGCCACTCCTCATGCTACTCAACTTGAGTTATCGGTAAGTTCTTGTCATCGTAAGTATGTGCGTATCATTGAGAACCGCCAACGGGGTACCCCTTGCTCGATGATACGGAAGAATCCCCATATCAAAATGACAAGGCAAGCAGACAATGAATATCTCAGCAATCTTCCTATTTACCATGGGAAAATGGTGATTTTTTCTCTGTTTCCACTTTTCATAAATCTCTTTTTTTTCCTTTTCTCAATAGCTATCTTTTTTTATAAGAAGAATGCTTCATAGATATCATTATGGTTACGCTGCAGGTTTCCACCATGTCAGCATGGATTAGACCAGCGACCCAGGCGTTTCTCTAACACACATACATAACTCCATGGACTTACGAGCTCCCCTTTTATTTCACACCGACGACATCCGCAAACAAAAGAGCAAGGTATCAACTGGGTATATATTTACAAGTGTTGAAAGCGTTCCCCGTGACAGCACGGTTCTGCTAATCCCCAGCCTATAATTTGCAAGCATATAACTTTCATGGAGAGTTCACAATGGTTCAGGTTTATTAAGTGCAAGAAAATAAAGTGTGCCATCAAGTTCGTGAGAGCTTTACTAACTAACTTTCTCATAACAAGCAAACATTTTATTTGGAAGAAAACAAGGCATAATGAATATGCAATGAGGTAGCAAATGATGCTAATAGGTAGGTATGGTGGACACTTTGGCAATATTTGGTTTAGGGAGTTGGAAACTTGAGTAAAACATACTTAGTGCAAGTGAAGTCTAGCAATAGTAAGGGAGCGACAAACGAGAGAGCAATAATTGCCATAATCATGCAGAGCGACAAAAAATCATTGATCAAAGCATAAAGTGATACTACAAGTTGAAAACTAAAGGATCATAAAGACTATGGTGACTTGAGATAGTCATAACATGGTGTGAGCATGTGCCAAGTCAACCCAAATAAATCATCAAAGGAGAACACCACTATACTATGCTTTAATATGCTAAAAGAATGCATGATTCATCCAAGACACATTAAGCAATCTCAATTGTTTATAACAAGTCATGCTACAGCAAAGAATACTAAGCATAAAGCCAAAACAATATCAAGCATGGCATGACAAAGCATAGGCCACAGTCAAAAATAAGCTCTCTTTACCACTTAAGCATGAGCTTTCCTACTCTTTTCCAAACCAAACTATTTGAACACCAATGCATGAAAGAGGAGGTCCAACCAATTTATTCAGCAAACTAAGCAAACCACACAAACTAAAAACCAAAACGAAAACGAAAAAGAAGACGCTCCAAGAACAACACAACTGTGCATGAAACAATAAAAATGAAGTGTTTGGAAGAAACCTGTGATTTTTATTGATGAAGAAGGGGATGCCCAAGGCATCCCCAAGCTTTGAAGCTTCTTGGATATTTCTTGGGGTGACACGCTGGCATCCCCAAGCTTGAGCTTTAGTACATCCTTCATCTCATTACTCATTCCTTCCATACACCTGAAATTTTTCCTTCATACAAAACTTCACACAGTCTTTATTAGCAACATTAGTGTACTCAAGATAAATAAGTCTTAAGGTTCAGTTCTAACACCAATAAACTTCCATTAGAACACTAGCTACTATAGCACTTTCCTCAAAAAGCTTAATTCCCCAAAAGAACTCAAAAAGGAACCCACAAGAAGCAAATGCAGAAAATGGCAGAAATCTGTCAAAACAGACCAACAGGTAAAGACGAATTTTTTCGAAGATCTTCTGTTGCTCCAATCAAAAGGTGTTGAACTAAATAAAGTTAGATAACAACCTGGGGCAGAAGCACAAACAATTACAGCTCAATACGTCATATAGAGCTCTCTCACGAAGTTTTACGGTGAAGCACAAAAATCTGTTTTGGGACAGCAACTTTCCCAATCATTACTTCTCTCTCATTAGAGGTTACTCTTGGCACAAAAAGCAAATAAAAAGGATAAGGAGCGGTTATTACAGAGGTAATAACTTCCAAGAATCATCTAAAACTTTTGGGTTATCTCCCAATAAGTACTTTTCTTTAACGCCTTTAAGTTAGGCATGAGCAAAACTAAAGTGAATAGAATAGAAGTAAGCGAAGATAATCATGGTGAAAACATTGTTTTGTTCAATGAAATCCTTTTGTTAACAAGGTTGATCAGGTCTTGTTACCAAAACAATTTCATATGAGTCAAAACTTTGGATTCCACTAATGATTATGTTACCTCAACCTTGATAGCAATGGTCCCAATCATAATAGTTTCAAAATTTTCTCTTCGTATGGGACAATATATTTCTCCAACTTGAATGCCCTCAACATGTTCAATTGAATTCAAACCATAATTCCTTTCAGTCTTCTTGAGGAAATAGGCAATGTGTTCATTGAAGGTCACCTTCCCTTGATTACAATTAATAACAGCTCCTGCAGTATTTAAGAAAAGGTCTCCCAAGAATAATAGACATATTATCATCTTCAGGCATAAAAGTTTGAGAGGATGCTCTCATAAGAAATATGAGTTGAAGTAAAAGAGAGCATCAAGGAGCAAATCCAAAACACATTTAAGTCTAACCCTCTTCCTATGCATAGGAATCGTGTATGCAAATAAATTCACAAAGAACAAAGTGACAAGCATAGGAAGATAAAACAAGAGTAATTTCAAAACTTTCAGCACATAGAGAGGTGTTTCAATACCATGAAAACTTCCACAACCATATTTTCCTCTCTCATAATAATTTTCAGTAGCCTCATGAATAAACTCAACAATATAACTATCACATAAAGCATGCTCTTCATGATCTACAAGCACTAGAGCTTTATAATAAACAGCTTCAAGAGAAACCTCAAGAACATAACATTCATCCTCCTTTAGTAAGCATGGAGGACAATCAAATAATGTAAGGGATAAAGAGATACTCTCATTATAAGGTAGGCATGGGTAGCTAATCCATTCTTCCTCCTTTTGTTCATCACTCTCCTCTTTTTCATCTAATGAGATTTCAGGTTCATCAATTTATTCTTCCATAGGATCCTGCAAGGCATTAGTCTCTTCCATTTGTGGAAAGCATCTATTAAAATATTCAAGAATATAGCCATTTTCATCCTTGTAATTATCAAAGCAAAATTTAAGTATACCATACACCTCATATTTGTAAGGTGAATCATCAATATTTTTAAGCAAACTAGCAAGTTCAAAAGCACCCTTCCAAGCAATAAATTCTTCAATTTGTTCCACATCATATAAGTCATAAATTCCTTTAGCATAGGAAGATATGGTATCATATCACTATACTCACATTGAAAAGGGAGGTGTTTATACCTCTTTCTGCAACAAGACTCATCACATCAATAAGTAACATTATAAGTAGAGCACACGTTCCTAGCAATGGTATACAATCTATCAATTTGTTCCCATAAGTGTTTCCCTTTTTGTGACAAGCGGTGTTCCTTATAATAATATTTTTGATCTTCCGTGAACCCACCTTGCCAATAAGCTTCAGTTTCAAATAAACCAACCATTGCCAACAAGCATGATAAAGCAAGACAATAAAAGACCAACGAAAATAACAACTAGAGTAGGAACTAATTTTTTTTGTATTTTTGATAAAGAAAAAGCAAACAAGGAGAAAGATAAACTTAGCTTGAACAATAGTGAATCCAGGTGAACTTGATAAATAAAGCTATGCTCCCCGGCAACGGCGCCAGAAAATAGTCTTGATGACCCACAAGTATAGGGCGTGTATCGCAGTATTTTTGAGGGAAGTGAAACCCAATTTATTGATTCGACACAAGGGGAGCCAAAGAATATTTATCAGCCTTAACAACTGAGTTGTCAATTCAGCTGCACCTGGAAACAATCTTGCTCACAGCAGTTTATCAGTAGCAACGGTTTTGTAGTAGGAATAGTTAAGTAGCAGCATTAGTAAAGCAAGGACATTAGTAACAAAAGCAGTAAACATTGGGATTCGAGTGCGGTAGGCATAGGGATGGATGGACGGGCATTGCATGGACAAGACAATTCACATAGCAATCAGAACATAGGGCAATTGCAGATAAATAAGATAAAGCACCCAAGTACTAGACAATCCTAGGCATGTGTTCCATATATAGTCATACATGCTCGCAATGAGAACTTGCACAACATCTTTTGTCCTGCCAGCCCGTTTGCAGCGGGGCCTCTAGGGAACTACTGGCAATTAAGGTGCTCCTTTTAATAGAGCACCGGAGCAAAGCATTAACACTCCCTGAACACATGTGATCCTCACATCAAAGCCTTTCCCTTCCGGTTATCCTGATTTCTGTCACTTCGGGGCCATAGGTTCTAGACAACAACGTGTGTATACAACTTGTAGATAAGACTAGAAACAATACTCTCATAATGAATCAATAACATGTTCAGATTTGAAATCATGGCACTCGGGCCCTAGTGACAAGCATTAAGCACAACAAGTCGCAACAAAGTCATAAAGTACTAATAAAAGATACTAGGAACCATGCCCTAACAATCTGATGCCATTACATGAACGATCTCATCCAATCCCTACCATCCCCATAGCCTACAGCGGGGGATTACTCACTCATAGATGGGGGAAACATGGATGGTCGATGGAGAAGCGATGGTGATGATGATGGCAATGATCTTCTCCAATTCCCCGTCCTGGCAGGGTGCCAGAACGGAGTTTCTGGTACTGTTTCGTGGAATCTGGTGGTGGCGGCGGAGCGGAACTCCTTCTGGAAAAATGTCGAACCTCCCTTAGTTTTTAGGTCATAAGGCTTCTTAGAGGCGAAGAGGGAGACCGAGGGGGTGCCTGGGGCCACCACACCATGCCCTGGCGCGGCCAGGCCCAGCCTGCGCTTGGGGGTGGTGTGGCCAGCCCCTGGCCCTCCTCCATCTCGTATTCTGGCTCCTGGAGTCTTCTGGAAAAATAGGGACTTTGCCTTTTGTCCCGTCCAATTCCGAGAATATTCATTTTCTGACTTTCCTGGAACCAAAAACAACAGAAAACAGGCAGCTGGCACTGTGGCTCTTGTTAATAGGTTAGTCCAAGAAATCATATAAAAAGTACTCCAAAGTTGGAACAAAACACAAGAAAGTAGATAAAAACAAGCATGGAGCATCGAAAATTATAGATACATTTGCAATGTATCAAGGTCCAAAGATAGAACATTGCAACTAGATAGAGATGACGGATTACCAATAGTAAGCTCACTATCCACATTGCAATTTCTATCACCACTCACCACATCATTACCTTGTGAAAAATCACATGTTGGTGAAGTGGTAGAAGATGAGAGATCATCATGGCCGGAGGTGGAGGGAATACAATCATCCTCAATAATGTTGGACACACCATATTTATCTTTAAGCTTTGTCCATATTTCATGAGCACTCCGATAAGGCATGATTGACGAAATAACTACATTGCTCACAACAAGTAAAAACACTTTAGTATCTTGAGCATCTATATAAAAGTTCATCTTCTCCTCTAAAGATTCATTTTGGGGATCCATAGGACGAGAAAAACCCATATATAGAATTCCCTCAATAGTTGGGTGAATGCCCCGGAAATAATCAAGCATGCGATATTTCCAAACAACATAGTTTGTGCCATTGAATATATAGAAGGAATTGTGCACAAATCCCCTAGTAGACATCTTTACACTCAAGGTGGTGAAGCCTAAAAGCGAGAGACCTTGCTCTGATACCAATTGAAAGTGCACAGATGCTGCCTAGAGGGGGTGAATAGACAGTTAAAAACTTTTACGAGATGTGCTTAATAAAGGCGGAATAAGACTAACGTTTACTCTGTCAAGCACAAAACCTATATATACTATGGTTCACCTATATGCACCAACAACTTATGCTAAGTAATACAAGCAACTATGTGATAGAAAGATATATGACTTCAAGCACGAAGGCTATCACAAAGTAAAGTGCCTAAGTAAAGAGCTCGGGTATAGAGATAACCGAGGCACGTAGAGACGACGATGTTTTACCGAGTTCCTCCCTACAAGGGAGTATGTCTTGTTGGAGGGGTGGGTGGTACTAAGACCACCAACGCCACAAGATGCCTCACCCTATTCTCCTGAGCACCCGCCGCACAACAAGCACCCGATGAACTATGGGACACTTGAGGGCGGTCACCAAACCCGTACAATATTGGGGCAATATCCACAACTTAATTAGAGGCTCCAAATAATCACCACCAAGGCTACTAACTTGGGGCGAGCTCCACAACTTAATTGGAGGCCCCAAGAAATCACCACAAAGGCCACTACACCGTCTAGGGTTCCAAGAACCCAAGAGTAACAAGCTTCTTGATTTCACCAACCAAATCCTTTGTAGAAAACTCAAACCGATGCACCTAATGCAATGGCAAGTCCTCCACTCTCAAATTCCACCAAAGTTACAAAAGTTATTGGGGGAATAAGAGAGAAAGAACACAAGAGGAAGTCCACAAAAGAAACCCCAAGATCTAGGTCCCAAGATGTTCCCCTCACATAGAGGAGAGATGGATTGGTAGAGTTGTTGATCTAGATCTCCCCTTTCAAATCCCCCAACAAGATTCAAGAAATATGGGGTGATTGAGAGTATTTGCAAGCTCTTGAAGGTAGAAACAATGGAGCAGAGAGGGAGAGCAAGGAACCAACCCCTTGGGGAAGAAGGGGGCCTTTTATAGGTCCCCCACGTCAACTAGTCGTTTCAGAACACTTACCCCGGAGTTTCCGGCCTTCAGGACCGGAGTCTCCGGCCCTTAGACAAGAGTCTCTAGGGTCCAGACTCCGGCCAGGACTCCGGGCAAGCTCTAGATGCTCCCAGTACACCCCAGAGTCTGGGCCAGAATTGGGCCAGAGTCTCTGGTCCCCCGGAGTCTCCGGGATGAAACACCATAGTTTCTCACCCCCGAAAACTGACCGAAAAAAAGCAATACGAAAACGGCAATAACCTTTGCATCCAAACTCCGATTTTGATGATCTTGGGCTCGTTTCGAAGATAGTAAGGATCTCTACAATATCATGAAGGGAACCTTCACATAAAAGGGGTATAGAATAAAATGATAAAGGTATTAACCTATCTATAAAAGACAAACCGGTAAAACCTCCAAATCGAAAATGCAATAGAGAATGCATATGAAATCCATTTTCTATGAACTTGAGCTTCTCATGGATATTAACACAAGCTCTAAATACTCTCATGGATAAGAACCAAGAAATATGATGCCAAGTATGCAAAAGTTTGACCTCTTTCTGAAAGATTTGATCAAGTTACTCACTCGAGAGCCCCTCTTTGATAGTATGGTTATCTATCCTATAAAACGGTCCCCCAACTAACAACGTGAGACCGGCAAAAGGGAAAACCTATCATGATCATACATTTGCCTTGAGCATTCCACTTGAGCTTGATGTAGACGACCTTATCCTCCTCAAGATGGAACTTCTTTCTTGATTTCTCTTGCTCGCGCTTGCTTAATGAAGAGTTGCGCATTGCTCCCCCGATACACCAAGGGGAAACCCCTTCCATGAACTTGTCTTCATCAATCCATGATCACCAAAGGCGGCAATCTTCACGCATGTGATCTCCAAGAGATGGTGCATCTTGAGCTTGCACTTTATTTCTTCTAACTCCATTAGGATGATGTCTTGAAGATATACACGAGTAACTTTATCTTGTTCTTCAACACACTCTTGATCTTATTTTCTTTCTTCTTGTTCTTCTTCTTCTTCTCCAAGATGATTCCAATAGTACCAAAGCCCTTGGACATTGAGTATTGTTCTTAATTTCTTCAACCTTGAAGCCAACTCATGGTCCAAACAATGCCAATGGACAAATACTACAAGTGCATCTCAATGCAAAGATTAGTCCATAGAAATTGTCATTAATTACCAAAACCACACATGGGGCACACATGCCCTTTCAACGAGTAAGTATTGAAGATAAGTTAATAATCCTTGCAGTTGAGGAGGGATAGAATAAACAACCACCGAGGTAAATACATACTTTGAAAACCAGGCCAGTTCTCCGGAAAAAACAGGAAGCTTACCTTGATTTGTGCTCCCTCCGTTTCAAAATATAAGATGTTTTAGCTTTGTGAAGCTAATGAATCTGGACCTTTTTTGGTGTATAGGTTCACTCCGAACCTCTCCGAACCTACATACTAAAAGTGGTCTTGATACATTAGCTTCACAAAGCTAAAACATCTTATATTTTGAAACGGAGGGAGTAGATACCTTTGGATTGAAGCGCCCAAAGTTACGTGATTGATTAGACTATAAATTAATGAAGATAAGTTAATCATCCTTGAAGTTGAGGAGGGATAGAATCAACAACCACCGAGGTAAAAACATACTTTAAAAACAAGGCCAGTTCACCGGAAAAACAGGAAGTTTACCCTGATTTGTAGATACCTTTGTATTGAAATTCCCAAAGTTACGAGATTGATTAGATGATTAATTACTATAGATAAGCTAATCATCCTTGCATTTGAGGAGTAGTAGAATCAACAATCACTGATGTAAAAACATACTTTAAAAACCAAGCCAATTCGTTGGAAAAAACGGGAAACTTACCCTGATTTGTAGATACCTTTGGATTAAAATGCCCAGAGTTACGAGAGTAATTACTGAAGATAAGTTAATCATACTTGAAGTTGAGGAGGGATAGAATCAACAATGACTGAGGTAAAAACATATATACTTTAAAAACCAGGCCAGTTCACCGGAAAAAACAGGAAGCTTATCCTGATTTGTAGATACCTTTGGATTGGAATGTCCAAAGTTACAAGATTGATTAGACGAGTAATTACTGAAGATAAGTTAATCATACTTGCAGTTGAGGAGGAATAGAATCAACAACAACCGAGGTAAAAACATACTTTAAAAACCAGGCTAGTTCACC
The DNA here is from genome assembly GCA_910589775.1 of Avena eriantha. Taxonomy (NCBI): domain Eukaryota; kingdom Viridiplantae; phylum Streptophyta; class Magnoliopsida; order Poales; family Poaceae; genus Avena; species Avena eriantha. The sequence continues at coordinate 138,947,356 of OU342742.1, read as the reverse complement.
AGAAAACACGGGAAGCTTACTCAGTCCACTTCAAGGTGGGAGGAGGGTGAACTCAAGGGGTGGTGATGAGTCCAAAATTAAAACATATTTAAATATACAAATTATTCATATTGTCACTCATTACATGCTATATCTAGCTACAACTATGCCTATTATGTATGTTTACTAGTTCTCATTCATTTTCACATGGACTTTGCATAACTAGTAGTTTTATTAGGATTTTATTCTTTTAATTGTCTTTAACTTGTGTTTAAGTGTTGTGTTGGATTATGGATAAAGCAAGGCAAAAGGAACCAAGAAGATGCAATTTGGAGGAGCTGCAGGCACCGGATTTAGCTATTTGAGAGGTAGAAAAGGCGAATTTTTCTATCAACTCTAAATGACGATCCAAGGTCATGGTGTTGGAGCCCTCGTCCATACGATTCGAACGAGCCAAAGAACACCAAAATCAGAGTTCGTATGGATAAATAGCGGACAAAATATGAAAGCTTACTGAAGGTTTAACGACCACTCGTATGGGCGGGTACGGTCGCACTGTCCGCCCATACCACGGGTCTGGATGCACAGAAATAACTATTCTAAATGTTTCTTCACAGAATCCGTCCGCGTTTATTTCTAGACCTTTCTTAGGTAATAAGGAATGTATTGGGGGCTATCAAGGCCTCTCCTAGGCCTATATAAAGAGGAAAGGAGCCAAGGAAGAAACATCCCTCTCCATATACTGCCGCCTTGCAAGAGAAAATTGCACATAACATCAGACTTTGGTGTCAAAGTTGCACAAAACATAGAAACAAAACCTTTGTTGCAGTTCACCCGGTTTGTTGTCTAATCAGTTGGAGCTAGCCCAAATAGATATAGTGCCTTAACAATATATCTAACACATGGGCACGTATTTTTATACTATATACCACAATTTTACGTAAATTAATAAAGTAGGCATCATAGCGGTAGAAAATACGAGAGCGTCAATTTGACATATGAGCTCCTTAGAGCTCTTTTTCAAAAATCCAAAAAATTCGAACAGAATATCAGAAGGTAGCTAATGATAAATTTGGGAGCATGGAAAATATAATTTTTAAATGTTCTAAAATTTATTCAATTTGACTTTTTTCCTGAGCCTAAAATACAAGGTAGTTCACATTAAAAAAAATTCATGCTTGTAACGTGCATAGTTGACCACATCAAGGTTATTTTTCTGAATTTTTTCTATACATAGTCAGTCTTTTTTGAAGTGTACGCGTAGGCGCAGACGCTGCAGGAGTGGTATCAGGCCGAGTTCGATTGCAACGTCAGATACGTTGGATCAAGCTTTGTTGGCTAGAGGATACAAATATATAAATACTGGCCCACATGAGTGATATACGGTATAAAAATATAGGCATACACGTCATATGTGTTTTTAAGGCACTATAATCTCTATTTGGGCTAGGTGCAACGGATTAGACCAAAAGCTGGGGTCGGCTGCAACAAGTCTTTTGTTTCTGTGTTCTGTGCAACTTTGGCATCAAAGCCTGGTGTTATCTACAATTTTTTCGCCTTGCAAACTCCATATCCATCACCTCCACAAGATCTCCACCATCACCATTTCTCAAGAGGAGAAGGGGACTTGGACCTTGAAGGCCTCAATATCGATCTACATCACCATCTTCATCACCAACGTCTCTAACACCGATACCCTTCGTCTACTTGGATGTAATCCAAACTCTAGTGTGGATCTTCACTTGTATTCAATTGTACTCTCATTCCCATCCATATTAGTGTCATGATGTTGATTGCCTTTATATGTGAGTAGTTCCTTTGTTCTTGTGGAGATGGAGAAACCCAAGCATTATTATGAGATAAAATAAAGATGATCTATTGCTTGTGTCCATGATCTATTGATCGATGATGTGTGTTTGATCTCTCACTTTAGATGGTATGTGTAGTTGGCCACAAATCATTTGCCTTCGGATCTAAAAAAAAGGGTGAAATTCTTTGGACGTGTTTGGAAATATGCCCAGAGCTATTTGTGACTAGAAGCACTGGTTTATAACCTGCACGGTCAAAGGAGGAATAAAGAGAGATTCACTAAGATAATTACGATATCTACGGAGAGACCCTTAATTGCGGTGGTCTGTATGGGTGACTTCTCTCAGACATCGTGATGGTTATTTAGAGATGACCTCATTCCTTGGCTCAACAAAGTGACTGCCTACGAGCCTTGCGTGAACATCTTGTTATGGAACTCTCTCCACACATGTCATGACATAAGAAATAGATTATCCTAATTATGAGTAATTGTCCCATGGTAGTGGCGTATCCTACATTCCCCGAGAACTCCTTAACCATATTGTCACCACCACAACCACACTCGCATCTTCTCGTTTACTTCAGCAATTTACTTTGTTCTTGTTTACTTTATCACTTATTCAAACACACTCTTTATACACCATTACTTGAAATTAGAGATAACCTACAAGTACTCTCTAGTGAATAGTAACGAGGGGCATAAAGATCTTTACCAATAGCTCTCTGTGAGATCGATACTCTTATTTCGAAACTAGCTATAATTGATATGTGCACTTGCAGTCGTCAGGTGGCAGCCGCGTCCCCTTAGGGAGCGAGTTCTCGCCCCATGATTCTCGGGGAAAGCCTTCCCGGACCACGGGCCGCGGGCAGTGCGGGAGTGATTTCCCCTGATGACTCGCTCGATGGTATCTCGGGTACTTCGCAGGGAGGGCAGAAGTGACCTTCCTTCGCCGTTGCTGAGGGGTTGCAGGGAGTACGTCTCCCCCTGGACCGATGAGAGTGTCCTACTCTCCTTTCTTGAACTAGGAAGGAGGAGGGGCTGAGCAGTCTTCTCCTTAGACCGAACTGAGCCCTTGGCCTCGCTTCCCGCAACGAAGTTGGGTTCGACGAGGAACAAATACTCCCTCCGGATGGACCTTTGTGTCCAAGAAAACAAATACTCCCTCCGGTCCAAAATACCTGTCGCGACGGTCAATTAGCAAAACAGCCCTCGTAAAATTCCCGACACCAACCTGGAGTCCCACGTCGCTCGTCTTCCTCCCTCGCTCGCTTCCTCAGCTCTCTCCCCTCCGCTCGCTGGGGAGACATGTCACAGTCCCAACGCCGACCCGCGCCGCTGCCTCCGCCACGCCCCTTCTCGACCCACGTCGTCGCCCCCCCCCCCCCCCGCTGCGCTGTTTGGGGCGGATTAAATCCTCTAAATTCTTGTGCTTAGTTTTATCTCCACTTTTGGATATGCATAGAGTAATGCCATAATATTATTATTGTTGTGTCACAAAATAAATAATGGCATTATTATTTTGCATGGGCCATGCACAATTCTTCACCACCTTTTCTCTCCATTGGTTTTTCTTTGGGATTTAATGGCACCGGTTAGAACCCTCCGCGCGCACGCCCGCGTCCCGGGATCAAATCCCCGCTCCGCGCCGCGTGCACGATTTGCCGTCAGAACGTGGAGAAGAAAAACAGTAACCCGGGGTCGTGGTCATCTTGCAAAAAGCCCCCCACCTTTTTGATTCCTGCAACCCGCGCTCCTAGCGACCCCACCAGTCAGCCGCGCTATCACTTTCGCAGAAAACCCCTCGGCTTTTCCCGACCGCAACCCGCGCTCCAGCCTCAGCCCCACCTGTCAGCACCTGTCTCGCTCACCGCTGACACGCGGGCCTGCGCCAGTTGGCCCACCCCGCAATCACAGTGGCTAGCTCGGGACGCGGTGACAAAAAGTTTTTCCCCGCGCGTGGTCCAGTCAGCACAAAGGCCCACCTGTCAGCGTCTGGGGTTGTTTCCGCCTGAGTAACAAAAGTATTTCCCTGAGTCTGTTTTTAATCAAATCTTTTTCAAATTGATTTAAATTCAAATTCAATTCAGATTCAAATAATTTTTAAAATACAAATCCAAATAATACAAATAATATATGTTTTGGAATCAGAAAAATGTGAGGAATTCAAATATGCCCTTCAAAATAATATTTGAACACTTCAAATTTTCGAGATGATTAAAATTACAATAAAATGCCCTTTTCCTTATTTAATTAATAACTTTTGTTTTATAACTCCAAATTTGACAAATAATATGTCTAAATCGATCAACACGACGAGCCCGTTCTATCTACGCAGTTCTTGTTCTGAATTGAAGCATGCATCATGTTGTCATTTAAAATCTGAACCGTTTATGACAATAAAACTTGGGCAAATAAATAATAAAGTGCTTTATTTCTTGTATCCACACCCCACCTTTGCCATGCTACTTTAATGCCATGTAATTGTGCATCATTCATCATGGCATGCTTGGTTGCTTGTTGCATTTCAATTCGTATGCTTGTGCACTTTATTTATGTTGGCCCTTGTTTGTTTGGTTCTTCTTCGAATAGACGCCCAGCAGGAGAATTACAAGGAATCACAGGAGTATTACCCAGATCCATCTCTCGCTTCATCTGAGCTGCCATGCAAGCACTACCACATGCTTGCATACATAAAGTACCTATTGCCTCTATCTTATTCTTGCATCATTGAGTCGTGATTGCATTAAATTGAATCCCAAGTATTGCATAGCCTTTACTTTTAAACCACACCAAGCCTGTTCCGGTCCCATGAGCCATTACTACAGGAGTTGTTTGAGCCATGCGAGTCATAGAAAAGCATGAGTAGGGTATGTGAGTGTCTGATGGATAATGAGGTACCTAAACAACATAACCTGAGTAGTAATGGGATAACTAATGAAAGAGGCACCGGTGAGCAATATCTGCTATTTGGTTTTTCATGCTCACTTGTGTCCCGTAGGACCCCGAGTACTTGATTCCTGTTCCTTGACTATTCGCACTATCCACATCCGGGAGGCCTTATGGACCCCCCTGAGCCAGAGCTTGATTCATTCTTATTTCTTGGGGCCATAATTAGTTTGGGGCTTTATTACTATCCTGTACTTATGCCATGTTACTGCTTTATTTAAGATTGTGCGAGGAGCACCTGTACTGTTTGGATCGTGGAATGTTTTCACGGTATCGACAAGCCCAGTCACAATTTCGGGTTCCTAGTCGTTTACAGCCATTGACACAAACCTTGGGTCCGTCTCGGAGCCGGCCAACTTCGTTGCGGGTAGCTTAATGGGGTGGCCCCCTGAAATATTACTGAATCCTGTGATTGCTTTGTCGTGAATGCCTCGTCGGGTTTTGATTTGGTTTTTCCGAGGTTGATCGAGTGTGTGTTGCTATTCGTGCACCCCTGCAGGGTAAATCTTTCTGAAAGCCGTGTCCGCGGTTATGGACGACTTGGAGGACAGTTTCTCGATCATAGACAAGTATAATTAAAGTACCGCTTTTAATTTGACTAAGTACTTGACTAGTAAGTAGTGCAATACTCATGGAATGGTTAATAAAACTGCCAACGGGTGACGGGGGTTGTTCGTCCGCTTCCTCGTTGGTAAGCGAGGAGGAGGATGGATCTGTTAATTATACTGTATAACTTTTGTTCTTAATTCACGGACTTTCGTCTATCATTGGTTAGACGGAAGGTTAGCGAGTATCTGTAGTATTGTTAGGTATTATCTTTTGCTGCAATTGCGTCACCCCAGGTTGTGTCCCCTTTAGTGGCATAAAGACTTGCTGAGTACCCCTAGGGTCTCACACGATAAATTGTTTGATTCAGATGAACAGGTGTACCCGCAAGATGGATACTGGGTGGAAGAGACAGATGATGTTGGCAACGATCATTCGGTGTAGAGATTCCGGGAACGGGGATCCGTGTGATCTGTAGGCGGGAGGTGTTTATTTATGGGGCATCTTATGCCAATTTGCTTCTTATCCGTACTCGGATCTTGTTTTCTGCTTCCGCCTGATACTCTGACGTGTGATGTATGAGGAGCTATCCTAAATTATTATATCTATCTAGGACATTTGGATCTTGCCGTTTGGTGTTGGATTATTTCTATTTCTCTTAGATGGAATGGCTCTGAGGACTGTTGTATGTGGCTTGCATACATACTCATTTGTGTATGTAGTTGATCCCTTCGCCTGCCGATTACGCCGCTCGTTCTTGTCCCGTTGTTTGAAAGTGGTTAGGACGGCCGAAAGGTCTACCGTGAGTGGCCCTGGGCCCCACCGTACTATTTTAACCACTTTCGTTCAGCCAGGCATTAACTAAGAGCGTAATTTACCGAGGTAGTTACAATTGGTATCAGAGCCATCCCGCCCTTCAGGGTCTCAGCCAAAATGGTCGTTGTCAGTCTAGCAAATATTTTGGTAGTTATGTATACTAGGGAAAAACAAACGTGAGAGTAGGAATGCTTCCATTTTTCTTCTTACCCACCCACCCACCCTTTTCTGGTAAGGAAGTGTAACGTTTTCAATCCTCTTCTTAAAATTCAAACTAGGATTCACATGTTCTGGGTTCCGTAGTACCATAGGTTGTGTTTGTGTTTGTGTGTGTGTGTGTGTGTGAATTCCTTGTCTATCTGTTGCATCCAAATGTTATCACTATCTGCCTTTTGGTTATCAACTGTTGGTACATTCCCTACCGACAGTCCTTTGTAAACCGACGCGATCTATTCTGATTCGTTGTACACCGATGCGATCTATCTTACTCTTTGTTATCCGACGTTATCGTGTTGGGGTGTTCTTTTCCGTAGTTAACAATCTTTAGGGTCATCTTAAGAAGAAGTTGTTGGGATATGTGTTTTACTGATTCATGTGCGGAGTAATGATTTGAGTGCGGGATGGAGTCGCGACCATACCACTACTTTTGTCCTCTTGCTGATTCGGCATCGAGTCACTCTTTTGAGTTCGACTCTCTGCCTGCTTCTGGCTCGAGCTCCCCCCGGCTGGGAGGCATCTACCTCATCCCGATCACAAGGAGAGGTTCACCATGATGGTTACTAATCTTTATTTGTTAAGTGGTTTTGCGCATATAGTGGTATTTTAATGCCGAAATTTGCGGAAAATTTTTCTTTGTTAGTTTGTATACCACACTCCTTGTTCAGTCGTGTGTGTTATGCTTAATATCTTCTAGTTGCCTTGAACTTTGTTGATATTTTAATATCATCTCAGTGAATTGCATTCTTTAATCTTGATTAATTCCATTTTGGTACTATTTTGGATTATAATCATTCTCCATTATAGTACTAACTTGTGTTTTATATCAATCACAGGATGGCACCACCACGCCGTTCTGAGGAGGATATACCACCTGAACTTGGGGCTGCTTTGGCAAGTATTGCAAATGCTTTGGGCACTATGCAGCAAAACCAGCAGCGCTTCGAGGAAAGCGTGAGGAGGAATGAGTTTGCTCCGCTACCTCCACCTCCCAAGCGAGGAGACATCAAGAGTTTTCTCAAGTTCAACCCACGCCAATTTGAGGTGTCTGATCAGCTACTTGATGCGAATGATTGGCTTCGTGAAGTGTCAAGGTTGCTCATGACTGCGGATGTTCCCGAGCAAGAATGGGTCAAGTGTGCTACTCACCTTCTCAAGGGAGATGCAGCTCTCTGGTGGGAAAATTACCTCAAGGCAGATCTTTCTGGTTTTCAGCCTACTTGGGAGCGGTTCCCTGCTGCTTTCAAAGAGCAATATCTGTCAGAAATTGTCATGGAAAGGATGAAGGAAGTGTTTCTCAACCTCAAGCAGGGCACTGACAATGTCAACACCTACATCAGAAACTTCATGAACCTGTCTCGTTATGGTGGCGTTGAGATCTCTGATGACAAGAAGAAGCAAAAGAGGTTTCGGCAAGGCCTCAATGCTTCCATCAAATATGCAATCACTCATGCAAGGCCAGCATCTTTCCTGGAACTTCAGCACACAGCTCTGCAGGAAGAAGCAAGTAGGCAAGTGTTTGAGGAGTCAAAGAAACACAGCCGTGATACAGCAAGCTCTTCTGCTATGACAGCTCCTTCTAAGCGTCGTGTCTGGGTTCCTAACACCCCACCGTCGCTCCCTGCTCCACCAAGACCTTCAAGCTACGCACCAAGGCCACCAAACTCCTTCACTGCGGCTCCTAGGGGCTACAACCACAACTACCCTGGAGCACCTGGCGGAGTCCCTGGCTACGTTGCTCCACGTCCACCTAGTGCTTGCTATACTTGTGGAAACACTGGACATCAGCACTAGAATTTCCCAATGAACAACAAAGCTCTTCCACCACCACCTCCAAGATCTGCGGCAAGTGCTCCTATGATTCGTGCACCTCCACCTCGGGCTCTCAACATCAACACTAAGCCGGGATCTACGGTTGCTCGTGCCAACTGTGTCAACGTCGCTCAAGCTGAGCATGCACCTGGAGTTGTCATGGGTATGCTTCCTGTTAACTCAGTTCCTGCACGAGTTTTGTTTGATTCTGGTGCTTCACATTCTTTAGTTTCTCACAAATTTGCAAATGAGAATGAGCTTGTTATAGACCAGCTGGATAAAAAGTTAATGGTTCTTTCTCCCGGGGCAAGATTGTTATCTACTAAGATCAGCCATGTCAATCAAATTGAGATTGGTGGTTCCTCTTTTCCGGCTTCCTTAATTGTTCTGGGCAATTCTGATATTGATGTTATCTTGGGAATGGATTGGTTGACAGCAAATGCAGCTGTGATTGATTGTGCTGAACGTTCGGTTTCTCTGAAAATTCCTGAAGGCCATATAGTCTATTCTCCAAGTCTGACTCCTGCCATTCAGCTTTATTCTTTGGCGGCTCTGAATGATGATGCTATGGAAGGTATTCAGAGTGTTCCTGTAGTTTGTGAGTTTCTAGATGTCTTTCCTGAAGAGTTGCCAGGTATGCCTCCGGATCGTGAGGTTGAGTTTGTCATTGAACTTGAACCTAGTACCGCTCCTATTTCCAAGCGGCCTTATAAAATGGGTCCTGCTGAGTTGGCTGAACTTAAGCGTTAGTTGGATGAACAAGAGAAGTTGGGTTTCATTCAGCACAGTACTTCTTCTTAGGGTAGTCCAACCATCTTTATGAAGAAGCGAGACAAGACTGATAAACTTTGTGTTGACTATCGGGCACTCAATGCTAAAACCATCAAGAATAAATATCCCCTTCCGCGGATTAATGATCTCTTCGATCAGCTAGCTGGAGCTGTGGTATTCTCTAAGCTTGATTTGCGAAGTGGTTACCATCAAATCAAGATTCGCAAGGAAGATGTTCCCAAAACAGCTTTCACCACCCGTTATGGCCTGTATGAATACACGGTCATGTCTTTCGGTCTCACCAACGCACCTGCCACCTTCTCGAGGCTTATGAACTCGGTTTTCATGGAGTATCTTGATAAGTTCGTTGTGGTCTATCTGGATGACATTCTAGTCTATTCTAAGTCGAAAGAAGAACATGAAGAACACCTTCGATGTGTCCTAAACAAGCTTCGTGAGAACCGCCTGTATGCAAAGTTCTCCAAGTGTGAATTTTGGCTGCCTCAAGTCACCTACCTTGGTCACGTCATCTCTGCCAAGGGCATTGCCGTCAACCCAGAAACTATTAAGACAATTATGGACTGGCTTCCACCCATAAATGTCAAAGAAGTCCGGAGTTTCCTTGGCTTGGCTAGTTACTGTCGGCGATTCATTCAAAACTTCTCGAAGATTTCGAAGCCTCTTACCGATCTCCTCAAGAAAGGCAAGAAATATCTTTGGACTCCTGCATGTCAAGAAAGCTTTGAAACACTCAAAGAGAAGCTCACTTCCACACCAGTCTTGGTTCCTCCAGATACATCAAAGCCTTTCCAGATTTTCTGTGATGCTTCGTTGCAAGGATTGGGTGCGGTCCTTATGCAAGAAAAGCAAGTTGTTGCTTATGCCTCTCGTCAGTTGAAGACGCATGAGATCAACTATCCTACACATGACCTCGAACTCGCAGCAGTTGTCTTTGCTTTGAAAGTTTGGAGGCATTACTTGCTTGGCAACCATTGCGAGATCTTTTCTGATCACAAGAGTCTGAAGTATATCTTCACACAGCCTGACCTCAACCTTCGTCAGAGGAGGTGGATTGAAACAATCAATGATTTTGATTTGACCATCAACTACACCCCGGGCAAAGCTAATGTCATGGCAGATGCTCTCAGCCGAAAAGCTTATGTCAACAACCTCATGGTGGAAGAACAACAGCCTCTCTTGTGCGAGGAATTCCGCAAGCTCAACCTTGAAATTGTGGATCAAGGTTATCTTCTGAACCTTCTAGCAACACCTCTCTTGGAAGAAAAGGTCCGTTCCATTCAGCTTGGCGATCCTTACACTAAAAAGATCATCTCCAACATTCAACTTCCGAAGTATGAGTCTTTCCACGTAGATGACCAAGGCACTCTTTTCTTTGAACACCGGATGTTTGTTCCGAACTACCCGGGTTTAAGAGAGCAAGTTCTCAAGGAGGCGCATGATTCTGTTCTTTCTATCCACCCTGGAAGCACTAAGATGTACATGGACTTGAAAACACAATATTGGTGGCCTGGATTAAAACGATATTGTGCCAAGTATGTCTTAGAGTGTGATGTTTGTCGCAGAGTTAAAGCTGTCCATCAGAAACCTTCCGGTCTTCTACAGCCATTGAAGCCTCCGGAATGGAAATGGGAGAAAGTAGAGATGGACTTCATCACTGGTTTTCCAAGGTCGCAGAAAGGCAACAATGCAATCTTGGTTGTCATTGACAGCCTTTCCAAAGTAGCTCACTTCTTTCCAGTCAAGGAAACAATTTCTGCAATTCAGTTGGCTGAACTATATATCAACAGAATTGTCTCTCTGTATGGAGTTCCTCTTGAAATCAGTTCAGACCGTGGAAGCATCTTCACTTCCAAGTTCTGGGGAAGTTTCCAAAATGCTTTGGGAACAAAACTAAACTTCAGCACAGCTTACCACCCTCAATCGCAAGGACAAGTTGAAAGGATCAATCAGATTCTGGAAGATATGCTCAGTGCTTGCGTTATCTCTTTCGGCATGAAGTGGGAAGAATGTCTTCCTTATGCTGAATTCTCTTACAACAACAGCTTCCAGAAAAGTCTAAAGATGGCACCATTTGAGGATCTCTATGGTCGCAAGTGCAGAACTCCGATTGGTTGGTCGGGCGCAGGTGAAAGAATATTGTTTGGCCCCGACATTGTAACTCAAGCGGAGGAGAAAGTTCACATCATTCTTGAAAACCTGAAGATTGCTCAAAGTCGCCAGAAGAGCAATTATGACAGAAAGCACACGGACATGGAGTATGTCCCTGGTGATCTCGTTTATCTTCGTGTCACTCCCATGAGAGGCACGCACCGCTTTGGTATCAAAGGAAAGCTGGCTCCTAGATACATCGGTCCTTTCAAAATTCGTGGAAGAAGAGGAGAAGTTGCTTATGCTCTTGAGCTCCCTGAACAACTCAAAGTCCATGATGTTTTTCACATCTCTCAACTCAAGAAGTGCTTCAAGGATCCCGGCAGGACCGTGGACCATGAACTCATTAATCTCCAAGAAGATATGTCTTATCAAGAACACCCCACAAAAATCCTTGAAGTCGCAAAAAGAAGGACTTGCAACAAGTCCATCAAGTTCTGCAAGGTGCAGTGGTCGCACCATTCCGTTGATGAAGCCACCAGGGAACGTGAAGATGAGCTCCGTGCCAAGTATCCTACCCTCTTTGAGTCTTCTTCTTCCTAGAATCTCGGGGCGAGATTCCTGTTTAGTGGGGGAGAGTTGTAGCATCCCAATTGTCTAAAAATTGTAATGCTACTTGTCCTAGTAAGATATTGACTACTCCATAGATATTATTGTTGCATCATAATGATATCATGCTCATGTCATCATGCCACCTTGCATTTGAGCATCATATAAAACTCCTTTTCTTTCGGTTCTTCTCTCACATGCATTATTAATTGTATTTGCCTCTTGATATTGTATTTGGCTATTGATATATTGTTCAAATGCCCAAGTTGAGTTGGGGGCATATCTCTTATTTCATTTCCATCACCTTTCTTTTCCATCACTTTATAATCCCACCATCCCATTAACCATGAGCTTGTTTCTCTTTCTTTGTTACTTGATTCTAGCTCATGTAGTTTGGGGTGGATTAAATCCTCTAAATTCTTGTGCTTGGTTTTATCTCCACTTTTGGATATGCATAGAGTAATGCCATAATATTATTATTGTTGTCACAAAATAAATAATGGCATTATTATTTTGCATGGGCCATGCACAATTCTTCACCACCTTTTCTCTCCATTGGTTTTTCTTTGGGATTTAATGGATCCTATCTTGGGAGGCCATCTTCTACCATTCCACCATCCCCATGCTCCTATCCACCTCTTATCCTCTTATTTTATTTTCTCCATGCACTAACCATATGTGGCCTTTTCCACCTAATTCTTTTCTTCCTCCTTCTTTCTTGTTTCACTTCCACACTAGCTCATGCAAGATCAAGTTTCATTTTTCTTCTTGGGTTGGCCTCATAAACCAAATTAAATTCTAAATATCTAAAACCACCTAACCTAGCTATTCTCTCTCTCTCTCTAATTTCTCCTAAAACCCTAACTCCCCTTTATCTCTCTCTCTCTCACACCCCTCTCTCTCTACCATGGGCACCACCTGGCCACTCTCTCCCTGGCCCACACCTCGGCCACCTTAGCTAACCCTAACCCTAGCTAACCCTACCCGAGCCATGCCCCATCTAACCTAGCCTAGCTAACCCCTCCCTCTCTCTTCTTCTACCGGCCAGCCCCACCTGCCCTCTTCCGTCCTTAGCCCCACCTGTAGCCCCTCCTGCCGCCGTCCAGCTCCCAGGACAAGCCCCCAGCTGCCCCACGTGCTCGAGGAGGAGGAGGAGGAAAAAGGTGGCACCGAGGCCAGCTTATCTCTGTCGTGCCCCTCCTTCCTTCCCTCCCTCTCTCTCCCACTTTTCCTTCCTCCCCACGCCTCTCTAGCCTCCCCCAGATCTGGCCGAGTCGCCCCCTTCTTCCCCTTCTTCCTCTCCGACCACCAGCAGCCGACGCCGGTCGCCGCCAGCAACCACTTCGCCCCGACGATCTAGCCGGCGTGCTTGTCCTGGAGGTGGCCTGGGAGCTCAAGGAGGATCCTCTACGACGCCCTGTCCACGCCAACGCGAAGGAGAGAGCTCCAGCACCGCCCGATCCTCGCCGTCCTCCGAAACCCTAGCCCGTCGGAGCGTCTGCGTTGTCGACGAACCGCCGCACTTCTCCCTGATCCGACCACACCAGGCGAACCGCGGTGAGCATCCCCTTCTCCCTGACATGCTCCGCCTCGCCGTACCGCCCTAGCGCCGCCGTTGTTTGTGTCGAACGCTCTCAGTGCGCCAGAGCTCGCCGCCGTTTGCCGTTTTCCCACGCCGCAGCAAGCTTACCTAAGCCCCCGCCCCTTCCCTGTCAACTTCCCTCACCCTACCGCACCGGTTAGCACCCTCCGCGCGCACGCCCGCGTCTCGGGATCGAATCCCCGCTCCGCGCCGCGCGCACGATTTGCCGTCAGAACGTGGAGAAGAAAAACAGTAACCCGGGGTCGTGGTCATCTTGCAAAAAAACCCCCACCTTTTTGATTCCTGCAACCCGCGCTCCTAGCGACCCCACCAGTCAGCCGCGCTGGCACTTTCGCAGAAAACCCCTCGGCTTTTCCCGACCGCAACCCGCTCTCCAGCCTCAGCCCCACCTGTTAGCCCCTGTCTCGCTCACCGCTGACACGCGGGCCTGCGCCAGTTGGCCCACCCCGCAGTCACAGTGGCTAGCTCGGGACGCGGTGACAAAAAGATTTTCCCCGCGCGTGGTCTAGTCAGCACAAAGGCCCACCTGTCAGCGTCTGGGGTTGTTTCCGCCTGAGTAACAAAAGTATTTCCCTGAGTCTGTTTTTAATCAAATCTTTTTCAAATTGATTTAAATTCAAATTCAATTCAGATTCACATAATTTTTAAAATACAAATCCAAATAATACAAATAATATATGTTTTGGAATCAGAAAAATGTGAAGAATTCAAATATGCCCTTCAAAATAATATTTGAACACTTCAAATTTTCGAGATGATTAAAATTACAATAAAATGCCCTTTTCCTTATTTAATTAATAACTTTTGTTTTATAACTCCAAATTTGACAAATAATATGTCTAAATCGATCAACACGACGAGCCCGTTCTATCTACGCAGTTCTTGTTCTGAATTGAAGCATGCATCATGTTGTCATTTAAAATCTGAACCGTTTATGACAATAAAACTTGGGCAAATAAATAATAAAGTGCTTTATTTCTTGTATCCACACCCCACCTTTGCCATGCTACTTTAATGCCATGTAATTGTGCATCATTCATCATGGCATGCTTGGTTGCTTGTTGCATTTCAATTCGTATGCTTGTGCACTTTATTTATGTTGGCCCTTGTTTGTTTGGTTCTTCTTCGAATAGACGCCCAGCAGGAGAATTACAAGGAATCACAGGAGTATTACCCAGATCCATCTCTCGCTTCATCTGAGCTGCCATGCAAGCACTACCACATGCTTGCATACATAAAGTACCTATTGCCTCTATCTTATTCTTGCATCATTGAGTCGTGATTGCATTAAATTGAATCCCAAGTATTGCATAGCCTTTACTTTTAAACCACACCAAGCCTGTTCCGGTCCCATGAGCCATTACTACAGGAGTTGTTTGAGCCATGCGAGTCATAGAAAAGCATGAGTAGGGTATGTGAGTGTCTGATGGATAATGAGGTACCTAAACAACATAACCTGAGTAGTAATGGGATAACTAATGAAAGAGGCACCGGTGAGCAATATCTGCTATTTGGTTTTTCATGCTCACTTGTGTCCCGTAGGACCCCGAGTACTTGATTCCTGTTCCTTGACTATTCGCACTATCCACATCCGGGAGGCCTTATGGACCCCCCTGAGCCAGAGCTTGATTCATTCTTATTTCTTGGGGCCATAATTAGTTTGGGGCTTTATTACTATCCTGTACTTATGCCATGTTACTGCTTTATTTAAGATTGTGCGAGGAGCACCTGTACTGTTTGGATCGTGGAATGTTTTCACGGTATCGACAAGCCCAGTCACAATTTCGGGTTCCTAGTCGTTTACAGCCATTGACACAAACCTTGGGTCCGTCTCGGAGCCGGCCAACTTCGTTGCGGGTAGCTTAATGGGGTGGCCCCCTGAAATATTACTGAATCCTGTGATTGCTTTGTCGTGAATGCCTCGTCGGGTTTTGATTTGGTTTTTCCGAGGTTGATCGAGTGTGTGTTGCTATTCGTGCACCCCTGCAGGGTAAATCTTTCTGAAAGCCGTGTCCGCGGTTATGGACGACTTGGAGGACAGTTTCTCGATCATAGACAAGTATAATTAAAGTACCGCTTTTAATTTGACTAAGTACTTGACTAGTAAGTAGTGCAATACTCATGGAATGGTTAATAAAACTGCCAACGGGTGACGGGGGTTGTTCGTCCGCTTCCTCGTTGGTAAGCGAGGAGGAGGATGGATCTGTTAATTATACTGTATAACTGTTGTTCTTAATTCACGGACTTTCGTCTATCATTGGTTAGACGGAAGGTTAGCGAGTATCTGTAGTATTGTTAGGTATTATCTTTTGCTGCAATTGCGTCACCCCAGGTTGTGTCCCCTTTAGTGGCATAAAGACTTGCTGAGTACCCCTAGGGTCTCACACGATAAATTGTTTGATTCAGATGAACAGGTGTACCCGCAAGATGGATACTGGGTGGAAGAGACAGATGATGTTGGCAACGATCATTCGGTGTAGAGATTCCGGGAACGGGGATCCGTGTGATCTGTGGGCGGGAGGTGTTTATTTATGGGGCATCTTATGCCAATTTGCTTCTTATCCGTATTCGGATCTTGTTTTCCGCTTCCGCCTGATACTCTGACGTGTGATGTATGAGGAGCTATCCTAAATTATTATATCTATCTAGGACATTTGGATCTTGTCGTATGGCGTTGCAATATTTCTATTTCTCTTAGATGGAATGGCTCTGAGGACTGTTGTATGTGGCTTGCATACATACCCATTTGTGTATGTAGTTGATCCCTTCGCCTGCCGATTACGCCGCTCGTTCTTGTCCCGTTGTTTGAAAGTGGTTAGGACGGCCGAAAGGTCTACCGTGAGTGGCTCTAGGCCCCACCGTACTATTTTAACCACTTTCATTCAGCCAAGCATTAACTAAGAGCGTAATTCACCGAGGTAGTTACAGGAGCCATAGGGTCTCCTTACCTCAGCCCTTTCCATGTCAAAACAAAGTCACTTTCAGTATCATTCACCTTGACACCAACTGATACTCCTTGGGTAATCTGTCTAATTAGTCTAATGAATTGAGGACAAAAACCCCTAGCCTCTAGAATTTCATACAGAAAATCTAAATTCACTCTATCATAAGCTTTTGCATAGTCAATTTTAAAGACCATACCTTTTTTGTTTTTTTTCCTATGCACCTCATGAATAATTTCATGAGCAGTAACTACACTTTCAAGGATAAACCTACCCCTGATAAAAGCAGATTGTTGATGATCTATCAATCTACCAATCACAGTAGCTAATCTGTTAGTCATAACCTTAGTGAAGATCTTAAAGGAACAATTCAACAAACTAATAGGCCTAAAAAATTTCATTTCCTTAGCATCATCTTCTTTTGGGATAAGAGTAATCATAGCAAAATTCAGTCTATAAAGGTCTAGTTCATCTCTATTCCAGGCATTAAACATTTCTAACAAATCAAAGGAAACAATATCCCAGAAATGTTGATAGAACATGAAAGAGAGGCCATCAGGCCCAGGAGCCCCATCAGAATAGGAACTAAAGACAACTTCCTTGATTTCCTCTAGTGTAAAGGAGGCTCCCAACAGCTCATTTTCATTATCTTTAATCTTCTCTTCTTCAGTAAAGAAGTCCTGCCTTAGTCTAATACCAGGCCTGTCTTCTTTACTAAAGAGGGTCTTATAATACTCAGAGGCTACCCCTAGCATATCTTTAATCTTAGTGACTGGGCCTTCTGGTCCATCCAAAACATGGATTAGCTTTTTCCTACGTCTCTGATTAGCCACTGCATGAAAATAAGTTGTATTTCTATCTCCTTCTACAATATCCCTGTCTCTAGATCTTTGTCTAGCTTTAGTCTCCTCCATAATCCAGTGACTTCATCTCTTGGAGAATAGCTTCAAATCTGAGCTTTTCTCCAATAGAGAGAGACTGAGATTCAGACTTAATATCTAAACTATCATATTCTTCCATTAGAGTCTTTTTATGTTTTCTAATATCAGCCTCTAAATTAATACTCCAACCTTTAGCTAGTCTCCTAAACAATCTAACTCTAACCTGCCACATGTCCATGACATTAGCACTATTAGACTGTAGGGACCAAGCTTTAATGACTACATCCCTAAACTCTGGTCTAACAATCCACCACTTCTCAAATTTAAATCTACTCTTCTTAGGGAAATGACCTTCTCCAGAATCCCAAATAATTGGAGTATGATCATTTCCCATTCTAGACAAAGCCCTAGCATGAGCAAGAGGAAATGGGCATCAAACTCAGTAGTACAAAAAAGTCTACCAATTCTACTCATAATCAGGTCTTCCTGATTATTCCCCCAAGTAAAGGTTCTATTAGCTAGCCCAATCTCCATCAAAGCCCACAAATCTACCCAGGAATTAAACTTGTTAGACCATCTATAATCTATATTATGATTGCTCTTATCCTCAACTGATCTCACTAAATTAAAGTCACTTCCCACTATGGCAGGCCCCTGCCAATCCATGAAAAGTTCAGGAAGTTCAGAAATAAACTCCTGTTTCCTCTCCTCATAAGCAGACCCATACACAGTAGTGATCCTACAAACAAAATCATCTAATAAATTTTTAACTACCACACTAACAGAAAAAGTTTTGATATCCCAGGATAGGATTTCAAATAAATCTAGATAAACACCTACCAAAATCCCACCAGCAGAGCCAATGGAAGGAAGAAAATTCCAAGAAAAGTTTCTATTCCCTAAAATGGTTTTCAGAAAGGAATTACTAAAAGAATCTTTCTTAGTTTCAGGAAAACCAATGTAATATAGGTGCAAGGGAACTATATTATCCTCTATATATTTATTTTTGCCAACTTCAGAAAGACTTCTACTATTCCAGAAACACACTAACATTTACCTACTTTCTTGGGGTGCTTGCCCCAAGATTTCCTAACTACTTCAGTCCATTTATCCACTACCTCTTCTAAACTATCTTTACTAGAGGCCCTATCCAAACTATCTAAATTCAAACAATTACCACTAGCACTATCTTCTACTTCATTAATCTCTAAACCAATGGCAGTAGCCATGTCCTCTAATTCATTTACTTCTAAAGAATGGAAGGGATTCTGGGACATTATACCCTACATCTTTTTTGGTGTCTCTAGATTAACCACTTTCTTCCTCTCTTGTGCTTTCTCAATAATATTCTTAGTCCTATCTATCCTGCTACTCTGTCTAGTTGGTTGTACAGGACCCCATTTTTTCTGTCTCTTTTTTAACCCTTGAGTCACATTATCAGAGTTAACATCAATCTCCTCAAAACTTGGCATAATGTCATCAGGGAGTTGTGGCCACTCTTGCCTCAGCCCTTGATCAACCTCTCCCAATTGAATTCCCTGCTCAATAGTCATAAACCTACTCTCTTCTTCACTCCAGAACTCATGCACCTCAGTATCCACCTTTGAAATCCCTGGAGACCTGTCCCAAACAAAATCTCCATCCATATCAACTAATCCTCTCTGGACCAGCAGCTGAAAAACTACTAAAGCAGTAGTGGGAGCACACTCCTGAAGCCCCCTTGATCTGTTCTTATCAGGTTGGCCAGTAGGTGGGTTGGAGTTGTTGTTACAGGCATTGGTCCCTCTGTTAGCACCTCCAGTTCTCTCATGTAGTCTACCTTGATCAGATTGCCCTTGCTGGTTAACACCACCAGAACCATCTCTCTTATTCCTATCCTCTAGTTCATCTCCCAGCAAGTCATCCTCTTGGAAATCCCCCACTTCAACCAGGTCCAGAGTAAAACCCATCTGGAATGCGTGACCATGGAAGTCAAAAATCCTACTGGTAGGTAACTTATTAGGATCTCTACACCTAATTTTCACTCTCACATCCTTGGCATTGTTCTTGAAAATGCTAAGCCAGTCAACATCCTGAAGAATACCACAGACTGATACAACTTGGTCTAGAATGTTCCATTCACACCATTTGGAGTGTAATCCTGTGATCTTGATCCAAGCATCAGACAAGGATTCAATAGGTTCAGGGTCTTCATTCCAAGCTTCAACTTTAACCCAAACTCCTTCCTTAACTAAAGCAAATTTTGGATACCCTATAACTTGTTCCACATTGATATGAGGTGGAAATTTGACCAAGAAGGAACCACTACACCCCAGTTCTCTGATCTGCCAGGGCCAATTGGTCTTGTAAATCTTGGAGAAATTAGCAGCTAATTCTTCCTCAGAAATTTCCCCTTCTTCCACTAGCACCACTCCACAGTTCTTGGTGGATGCAACTGGGTTAAGGATCACCTCAGGAGACTCAATATGGTAGAAACCTAACCCATTAGCTCCACTTCCTACATACTTGGCAACTTGGTTGGGCCTCTTTCTGACAGGACAGTTCTTCACTGAATGCACCAGAGACTTACAGATGAAGCACATTTGTGCTTTGTCACAGGAACTCTGATGATGTCCAGGCTCACCACAGCACAAACAAATTGTATCCAGATAGCTCATCTGAGGGGGAACCATACCAGTAGAAGAGCTCATAGCTTGATCCTTCATAATCCCAGATCCTTTCTTCTTGGGCTTAGGGACAGGCTTAGACTTACTAGTTTGTTCACCAACCTGAGCTTGATCTTGCAGGGGGACACTACCCTGGGGTGCCACCCACTGATTTGAGTGCATCCCAAACTGTTGAGGGGGAGGAAAACCATGAAAAGGCCTAGGAAAAACCCACGGAGGAGGCATATTACCTGGATGGAATCCAAAAGGGGGTTAGTTGGGGAAGAACTGAGGTTGCACCTGCCCAAACTCAAAGCTATCTTGTTGCTGTTGCATCTGACCAAGATTTGGTTGCTGCCATCCTTCTAGGCCAGAGTTTCCAGACTTCCCTCTCCCCCTTCCTCGTGCACGGTCAGCCATGAGCACCTCGCTGTTCTCAAGCACTACAGGATCTGGTTCCACAAAGTCAGCACCCAGACACTGCACCCCTGATGTCTCCTCCGCTGCCGAAGGAGGGAGAAGAGGAAACCTAGCTACCAGGCGAAGCCTTGGTGTCCTATACCTGCACGGTGAGATCTGCACCTGTGCTAATCTTGGCGGTAGGCAGGAGCTCCCAGCTGGCTTAGGGTAGGTAGGACGTGGAGGAATATCCCAGAGCTGGTCAAAAAACCCTAGCCCTTTGAGCCCATCCCCACTTTTGTCCCCACTGTGAGCTGGCCCCCTCCATAGCCTGAACTTTCTCCCTCCTTGATACACCTTTGCTTTCTCCCGCGCAACCTGGGAACTTCCTCCCTCTACACCTACTCCTTCAGTTGCTGGGCAAACAACTCCAGAGTTTGGACAATCACCTAAGCTTGCGTCTCTAGCTGCAGAAGCGCCACAACCGCCGTCATCTCCTTCCTTGAGAACTCTGGCAGCATCTGAATCGAGCCCCTGATCTACGAGAGAATGCCTCACCGACTGCTCCGCCTGGGAGAGAGGGGAGGTAGCTCTCCGAGGCCTCCCTCTCTTCCTGGCCCGAATCGGAGCTCGAGCCCCTGCTACCTAACGAACTGACGCATCCCCCTCTTCTGACAGGGATTTAAGACTTCTCTCCTTCCTTTGTCGAGCACGACGCCTCCGAGGCCACTGTCCCACTGTGCTCCTCCTGACCTCCTCCTCCAATGTCAATGGGGCCAAACGAGCCAATGCAGAGGCCGCAGGGGGAAGGAGCCCTCTGATGCTCCATCAGCCTCCAACCCGACCGTGGTTTGCTCGCCCCCCAATTGGACACCTCGCTGCCGAGAAGCGGAGCGGAAGTTATACCCCTTTCTCCCTCTGCGATCCTCTTCTAATTCTCCCCTGGATCCTTGGAACGCGCCATTCGAACACTCCTCGCCCTCATCTCTGAAGATCGCCAGCGTCAATCGCATGGCAGCCCCAGATCTGAAACTCAATCTCTTCGCGAATGACGAGAATTGAGCCGGAGAGGAGGGTTTTGCGGAAGCAGGGGATGAGGAAGCCAGTACACTCTCGCCACATCCCTCTCTCCTAGGCCCTCCATGGTAGGTGATCGAACCCAACCCGCCATGAACAAGACCTCGGTCTAGGACAGGTGTCACGAGAGCGGGGCAGAGAGCGGGGGACATAACGCGTGTCATCTCCAGCCACGAATTTGTCAGAAAGAAGTCCCTGAATCCAGACCGGCAAACAATGGACCACTACAGAGCAATCAATTCGATGATCTTGACTGTTGGCATGGCCGCCGATGAGAGAGACGACCGCGAGCTTGGTGGTGGTGAACTCGAGACAAATTCGTGGATATTGTTTTTGGTTTTCAAGTGGAATTTACACGGGGAGGATCTCTACACTTTATTTCTGTAAGAGAAGCAAGCTTGGCCAGGTAACTCATTTTGAACATTTGAATTCTAGATGCTGCTTTTATGCAGTAATATGATTACTTTAACTGTCCTAAATTATGATTATATGGATTCCTATGTATTTAGTGGTGTGCTATATATTTAGTGGATTGCTATTTATTTAGTGGAGTGCTATTTATATGATTACCCAGAGTACATAGAGTATTATTGTTTCGTGAAGTGCTATTATTTAATAAAGCTGATTATATGAGCTTTATTGTTTAGTGAAGTGCTATCATTTAATAAAGTTAATTATATGAGCTTTTGACTTTCTCCCCATTGCTTAATTGTATTGTGAATAGTAGTTAGTGTAAACAAGACGCATCTATAATGTGAGCTACAAGTTCTATTATGGAGAATCTCAAAAAAAAAAAGTTCTATTATGGAGTTTTTTTTACACCAATATAAACAACACAAGAAGGGTATTGGAACAAAGAGAATCAAATAACACAAAACTAAAATCATGTTTCTGAAAATAATTTAGGCTTGACATTGTTTTGGTTATGATGCTAGCACCATCTCTGCAGTGTATCTAGGTTCCATATGTTATGATTAACAGATCTTTCTACCTTGTAGGCTCTTCTTCCCTCGTGAGAGGGTGGTACTGGTACTGATGTCCAGCATAGCCAAGTTTACAGTACTGGTACTGATGTCCTCTCGAGGGATTACTTGGTTTGAACTACATGCCAAGTTTACAATACTGGTACTGATGTGGTAATGAAATACTATAACCAGATTGCTGCATCTACTGGTTATGTTCTAATACTCCTTGCTGTATTTTCAATAAACTATTTTTTCCTAATGAACAACGGTTAAGTTTCAGTAAACTATCCTTCATTTTCTTGGAATCTTAAGTAGCTTGTCAATTGGTAATCTTGAATTTAAACCTGTTCTTGTCAAAATTCTGCTGATTGGTTTGCTAGATGCACATGACTTTTTCAGAGTTATGAGATGGAGACGGAAGGCGACGTCGAGTAGGTGGACATGAGCGGCATCGAGCAGGCGGACAAGGGCGAGGAGGTGAATCAGGGTCCTCCTGGTCGTGGGAAGTGGGATTGTTGGTGGAGTTGTGCGGGGCGAGATGTGCGGGGAGGGCGGCGCTAACTCGACCAGCGGGGAAGCTTGGGTGCTCCGGCGGCGTGGTCAACGAGGAAGAGGCGGCGGAGGGAGAGCTCGACGTAGGGGACGGGAACGTGACAAGGACGCCAGTGCGGGAACGGGAGCGGCCCGGCCTTGCTCCCCTGCGCCGGAGCAGAGAGACCCCCACTATGCGGGCGTAAGATTAAGGTCATCATGCGCGGAGCAGGGCGACCCCGCGGGAGCCCTCCGACCACGAGCAGGAGGTGGGGCGACCCCGCGGGAGCCCTCCAACAACGAGTGGAGTGGTGGGAGCGTCGTACGGCGAATGGCAGGGAAGACGGAGATGAGGACAGAGAAGATTTGATTTTTAATTTCGATTTAGCTGGTCAAATTTGAACGGTTTTGAATGTACAAGGAATTTTTTTGCAAAAACAACTTTGAACTACTGCTGCGACGGGTATTTCAGGCCGGAGGGAGTATTAGGATTCTTTTGCAAAGTAAAACGCAGTTGGAGCCTGTCATGCGGGGTCGACAAGCTGCCACGTCAGCAAATAGAGGGCTCTACAAGCTCCCGTGACCTCCGGTAAAACATTTAGGGTATTTGATGATCGTAAATTGCATACCTCTACGTGAGATGACCAAGACCAGTAATGACGTCAAGTCGAGTGACCGTCGATAGATTTTTGCTCTTCTTGATTCCCAGCAACAAAACACGTTTTACAGTGTTTATCGTTTTTTTAACTCGTAGCGCACAACAGGCTGTACTAGGCTGAGTTGCCCATGACAGGCTCGCGAGAAGTACAAGGAAAGGGCCAAATCTTTTGTACTGAAAAGGCCCATGTGCTAGTCCAGCGACACTTTAGGGGGAATCAGTGCCGCCGCCGCGCATCTACCGCCGGCGATGGCGTTCCTTCCCCAGCTGATTCTCCAGAGTAATGTTTCTACGGACCTGCTGTTTGCGATGTACTCGTAACTCGTTCCAACAGTCCAGAGATTCAGACACACAGGGGACCATTGGTGTGTCAAGTCTGCACACCGACTAGCAATTAGCTAGCATGCTGCTGGCTGCAGGAGTTTTGGCATAATTCTTGCTTATTCATCATTTGAGCTTCATTTGTAAACTAAATAGCTTGTCTGATGGTGGGTGCCACTTCAAACTTGTGTCCTCGGAGTACTTCAAACAGCTCCGACCAAGGATTAGACGTATTTAGCTCCCATAGTTGGATTTGATCCAACTTCACGTGGTTACCATTCAATTGTTTAATTTCGAAGCTTGACTGACTTCATGCCATTTTATATTACACTCATGATGCGCTCCACCATAGTTTGTCGAAACCAGGTTACATGCATGTAGATCGAATCGGGTTCCGCTCTAATTAATCATCTCCGTTAAGCACTGGGGACTTATGTGACCAGACCGCTTTAATCAGCTTTATGCATTTAACTATGGTACTCATGTGGACTGTCAGAAAGTTACAGAGGTATAATACAAACATCTTGAGATAGAAAATTACTAGTAGTATATTCCCCTCATGTATGCCATTAGTGTCTCTCAGTTGCCCTATAAGAAAAGCATTGCAGCTTTGCCTTGTTGGTAGCAAGGAAAGACAGAGCTATTACTAGCATACTCCCTTAATCT
This sequence comes from Avena eriantha, assembly GCA_910589775.1. Taxonomy (NCBI): domain Eukaryota; kingdom Viridiplantae; phylum Streptophyta; class Magnoliopsida; order Poales; family Poaceae; genus Avena; species Avena eriantha. The sequence goes on along the minus strand of OU342742.1, from coordinate 138,923,054 downwards.
ATCTTATTAGTGACTAATGGGTCTCACACTTCCCCTATAAGAGCACTTTACCTTTGCCTTGCTGGTAGCAAGGAAGAAGATAGCTACTGCTACTACAACTTTTGCCTTCCTCGGCTGTAACCAGCTAGTCCTTAGTCCACAACACCCATCGATTGCGAGCTCCATCATCTGTTAAGCTCTGAGAGGAATCACGGCAGGAGATCATGGCGGAGACAGTAGTGAGCATGGCCAGGTCCATGCTAAGGGGCGCCATCAGCAAGGCCGCCTCCGCTGCCGCCGCCGAGTTGAGCTTGGTGATGGGCGTGCAGAAGGATATCTGGTATGCGTGCAGTTTCTGATTCTCTTAACTAACTTGTTCAAGTCCTTTCAGAGCTTAGGGCATCTCCTATTTTCTAAAAAAAAATATACGGTTTTTTAATGCATGTTTTGACCAGATCTCATTTTCCATTGTTTCAATTTTCTGTTTAGGATGGGTGTGACAAATTACATCATCCATTATTTGTCACATACTTGCCACGCATAGATTGACAGCAAAATGTGTTCTGGACTTTTCTTTCAAGTCCTGCGCAGTTTACCATATTGGTAATTTTTAACTAACTTGTCCAAATCCCTGCAGAGGCCAGGTATCTCCCTTTTTCCAAAAAGAAAAAAAAAACTGTTCAAGTCATGCACCAGATCCCATTCTGCGTTGCTTGAATTTTCAGTTTAACATGTTTGTCACATACTTGCCATGCATGAACCGTAGATTGAAATCAATATCTGTTGTGAGTTTCTCCCGAACCTTGAAATCAATATCTGCTGTGAGTTTCTCCCGAACCTTTGTTTGGCAGGTTCATCAAAGATGAGCTAAAGACGATGCAGGCATTCTTGGCAGCTGCAGAAGCAACGAAGCACAGAGACATGCTACTGAAGGTGTGGGCGGAGCAAGTAAGAGATCTGTCCTACAACATAGAAGACTGTATGGATGAATTTATGGTTCATGTCAGGAGCCAAAGCCTCACAAAACGGTTGGTGAAGCTCAAAGATCGTCGGCGGATCGCTATACGGATCCGCAACCTGAAATCAAGAGTTGAAGAAGTGAGCTGCAGGAACACACGCTACAACTTAATCAAGACAGAGGGCTCCAAAACCAGTGATGAGGTAGATACCTACTCTGAAGATGTCCGCAATCATTCATCTAGCAACGTTGATGAAGGGGAACTTGTGGGCTTTGGCAAGCCTAGGAAGGAGTTGATTGAGCTGGTGGATGTCAACAGTGAAGATGGTTCTGCCAAAGTTATATGTGTCGTTGGCATGGGTGGTTTGGGCAAGACTACTCTTGCAAGGAAGACATACGAAAGTAAGGAAGATATTGTGAATAATTTTTCTTGCTGTGCTTGGATCACAGTGTCGCAGTCTTTTTTAAAGATAGAGATGCTCAAGGATATGATCAGGCAACTTCTGGGTGTTGAGCCACTGAAGAAATGCTTGAATGATCTTGAAGGGAAGGTGCTGCAAGTAAAGGACCTCGCGGAGTACCTCAGGGCAGAGCTCAAGGATAAGAGGTACTTCATTGTTCTTGATGACTTGTGGACCTTAGATACTTGGAGGTGGATCGAAGATATAATTTTTCCTAGTAGTAACAAGAAAGGTAGTCGAATAGTAGTAACAACACGAGATGTTGGCTTAGCAAAGGAATGTACTCCTGAATCCCTTATCTACCATCTTAAACCCTTAGATTGCGCCGATGCCACAAATTTGCTACTAAAGAAAAGTAGGAAACTACATGAAGACATGGAGAAAGATGAAAAGTTCAAGAACATAGTTGAACGACTAGTTAAAAAGTGTGGCCGTTTACCACTGGCTGTAGTCACAATTGGAGGCATCCTTGCCACTAAAAGTGTTGTAGATTGGGAGCAGATCTATAGCCAACTCCCCTCGGAGCTTGAGAGTAACCCAAGCCTTGAAGCTGTGAGGAGGATTGTTACATTGAGTTACAACCACTTGCCGTCTCATCTTAAGTCATGTTTCTTGTACCTAAGCATCTTTCCTGAGGATTGGGAAATCCATATGAGGCGTGTAGTAGAAAGGTGGATTGCTGAGGGGTTTGTTAGAGCGAGGACTGGGGTGGACATTGAAGATGTAGGAAAAGCTTACTTTAACGAGTTAATCAACCGAAGCCTGATTCAAGCATCAAGAGTGAACATAGAAGGAGTTGTTAAGAGCTGCCGAGTCCATGATATTGTGCGTGATGTCATGGTCTCAATTTCCAGGGATGAGAATTTCGTGTACATTGCAGGGGATGATGTAACTAGTGTTACAGAGGAGACCTTCCGCCATCTAGCATGACATGGTGGCAAGTGGCAAAATGTAGACATGGATTTGAGCCATATCCGGTCATTGACCGTGTTTAGTGAGAGACCCTTGCTGCAATCACTTCCAGTTAGCTCACCTGATTTGAGAATGCTCAGAGCCTTGGATCTAGAGAATGCACAATTCAAAGTCACACAGAAAGATACCAGCAACATAGGACTGCTACGCCACCTGAAGTACGTGAACATTTCACATTTTCAAGGATATTCACATATCTATAAACTTCCAAGATCCATTGGGAAGTTACAAGGCTTGCGTACTTTGAACGTAAGAGATAGTCTTATTACAGGGCTACCAACTGAGATTAGTAAACTGAAGAGTCTACGTAATATCCGTTGTAGTAGAAGTTCAAAACGGCACCACAATTTTTTTGACCAAGCTAAGGAATGCCTGAGGAGAACATTTCGTTTTGCTTTGATTGATCCTAGTGGCCATGCCGAGGCGTTTGCTGAGCTATACATGGCCTGGTCTAGCTTTTGGTCCATGTCAGGAGGTGTGAGGATGCCAAGAGGAATCGGCAACCTAAAAGAGTTACAATTACTAGAGGTCGTGGACATCAGCCGAACTAGTGGCAAAACAATTAAAGAGCTAGGTGGGCTCGTGCAGCTGAAAAAACTAAGTGTGGGAACGGAAGGGGCCACCAAGCAAAAATGCAAGGTACTCTGTGATGTCATTCAGAATCTCTCTACCCTCTACTCTCTTCAAGTGCGTGGTGACACACTCAAGTGGCTGCATGTGGTTTCCTCTCCTCCTCCCCTGCTTAGGACCCTGAAGCTGTATGGATACCTTGGGGAGATTCCTGTCTGGTTTGGCAATCTGATGCATTTGGTGAAGCTGCACATAGGGGCGAGCGAACTAAAGGAAGAAGGAAAACCCATGGAAATACTAGGGGCACTGCCTAACCTCATGCTCCTCGATCTTGAATGGAGCTCTTACAGTGGGGAGATGCTAGTTTTCAAAATGGGAGCATTCCCAACTCTCAAGAAACTAGTTATTTCCCAAATCTCAAGTCTGAAGGGGGTGAAATTTGAGGATGGCACCTCACCTCACATGGAAACAATAGATATCTCTTATAACGAGTTGAAATCAGGGATTAGTTGTATCAATCACCTTCCAAGGCTCAAGGAGATTTCACTTGGTTACAATTGTAAAGTGGCCAATCTTGCTGTGCTGCAAGGCGAAGTGGATGCACACCCCAACAGTCCCGTGCTGCGACAGAGCCATACCTGGAGCTATCATGACATGGGGGACGCTGCCCAAGGATCCAATGATGCACAAGTGGAAGAAACAATAATGGAGAAATCATCAGCAGCAGGAGAGAGCTCCTCGCAGGTGATGCTCATGCCGCCGACGAGTAACAAGTCAGACACTTATATCTCTTTGTTCAGTAGTAGCCAAGATGTTAATTCCTATGACTACGGAACACTTACCATTAGCTGTATCTTTCCTTGTCCCTAGCAGCCAGGATGGTCCACTGTACACGTACAATTCATGCTGACGGAACCGGGGTTGTATGTTTCTTCTCGTCTTCGCCGCCACCGCCTCCTTCCTGCACCATGCTGGTACGTACGTACAGCTTGATCCCCCCCCGAGCAGCGCAAGTGCACAACAGATAAGGTTTCTTACAGAGTGGCTTTTCTGATTTGTACCGTGTCAGACACTTTACCATGCATATTGCCTTTTTTTTTTTGAGAAACACAGTACAAACGCAGACGCTCACAATGCGTACATACACTCACCCCTATGAACACACGCACGCACACCCTACTCCTATGAGCACCTCCGAGAGACTAAGCCGGCGGGTCTTGAAATTGACGAAGTCACCACATGCGCCTCGCTATCGACGGGAACGTCGCCTCCCACTGAAAGAATATTCCGTCTTTATGAGGCACCAAAGCATTAAACCTGTGGTTTAAACTCTGGTGGGCTGGGGGTACCACTGGCCTCCTAACCATCCAACCGCGGGTTGGTTCTCCATGCATATTGGCTCTATGTAACTGTACAGAGTCAATATTTATTTTTGAATTTATCATGTTACCTTAGTTCCACGTTCTCTGCTCACAGTTCCTGGCATTATACCAACGCTTTCCTTAATTCTCTACCGGGCGACAGAGTTGACATCTCAGGTTGATGAAGTAAATTAACGCATTCAAATTCAGGTGTGCAGAAGAAAGGGACGATCCCACTGAGCGCACCACTAATTGAGCTGCATCCTTGATGGCTTCTCTGTCGTCCTCGTTTAGATTATGTATTAATCATCATTTGGATCCATCGCACTGTCTCTTGAAAATAATCATCAATAGACTTACTTTGTTTACTAGTAGTACACTCTTTGTGTGTAGCCTGTTGGAGTTTTGCCTAATAAAGGACCAGCTTATTTATATTATTTAATAATTCCTAAAATTCTAGAGGCCCACTTGGTCCATTCATGCAAGGCAAGAGATGAGACAAGAGTTTAGTCTCACATTGCTAGTTGAGTAGAAGTTGGACCAGCTTATAAGGAGAGCTCTTCCACCACTTGTACGAGTTTGAGAAGAGAAGACATATACACACGTGCTCCTCCTCCTCCGCTGCCCGTCTCGCCGCGCCGCGCGCGCCGCGGGTTGCAGGAATGCCTCGAGCCGAGAGCTTCTCTTTCTTTTTGCCACGCATAAATGGATAAACAGTCTTGAAAGAACATTTCATGTTTTTCTGTGTTTTGTGTGTTAGATAACAATACTGTGAAGATTATTCATGTGCGCTAAGTGTGTAGGAAGCTTTGGGGGGAGGCGGATTATCCGCCCTACTAAGGGCCGGATAATCCGGCCTACCTCATTGTTCAAAGGTTGCCAAGGCGCGTCACTTGGAGTCCGGTCGGATTTTCTCCCGGAAAATCCGAACTGGGGCGGTTTTTTCTTCCCCAGGCCGGATAATCTGGCTGTCGCATGGGCCGGATAATCCGGCCCCCAGAATTTTAGCAAAGCAGGCCAAGGCGCGTCGCTTGGAGTCAAGGAGAAAATCCGTACTGGGGCGGTTTTTCCTCCCTAGGCCGGATAATCCGGCCTTCACATAGGACCGGATATTCCGGCCTCCAGAAGATGATCAAGGGCAAGCTCGGCGCGACGCTCTGATAGGGGGGCGGACTATCTGCCGGATTTTCCGAGTCTGGGGCAGAGTTTCCCCAGGCCGGATAATCCGACCCTCACTTGGGCCGGATAATCCGTCCCCCCCAAAGTCACCAACAGCTTGGTTTTGGAAGGGGGTATAAATACCCCTTATTTCCCAACGTTCAGAACTCTTGATTCACTCGAAATTGTTCAGACACTATGCAAGAGCTCCCATTCTAGATCTCCCACTTCAACCACCCGAAGGCTTCGATATTTGGGGGAATTAAAGGAGGAGAGAATCGTCGTCATCATCAGGAATCAAGCGCATCAACTCCTCTCCATTCATTTGGAGAAATCCCTGATCTAGTATTCTTGTCAATATCTAGATCTTGTTCTTTGTTATTAATAACTTGTTCTTGTGGTAGCTTGTTGTCATTACGGGAGCCTCCAAGTTGATTGTGTAGTTGTGCCCCGATAGTTGTGTAAAGGCACCGGTACCCGCCTCGAAGGGTCCCTATAGTGGAAAGGTGGATCCGGCCTTTGGTGGCGGGATCCATTGGAGAACAGGGTGAGGCCTATTGTGGCGTGGTGGTCTTAGTACCGCCCACCCCTCCAACGCAGACGTACTTCTCTTAACAAAGAAGGAACTGCGGTCAAACAAATCATGTGTCTCTGCGTGCTTCACTATGGTTAACCCGTTCCTCTTCCACTTGCTCTTTACTCGCTAGTAGATAGGTTTGCATATAGGGAAATTCCACCTAATAGTTTATCTAGAGAATTTACCATTTGTGCTAAGCCTAAAATTGAAAAATCATTAAAATTTGAAGTAGCACCTATTCACCCCCTCTAGGTGCCCATACGATCCATTTCAATTGGTATTAGAGCCCCGGGTCTATATTCGGGCTTAACCGCCTAAGAGTAGTATGGGTACCAAGGTAGATGGGAATGAGGCTGTGGATAAGGTCACAATGGATGACCTCAAGACGTTGGAAACAACCTTGTTGAAATCCTTTGAGGCCAAGATGGAGGAGATGAATCAAATCATTGCTCGTCTCACATCATCCATATCCCCATCTCCATCCTCCTCTGAGGCAGCCACACCATCATCTAAGGAAAAGGCTAACACCGGATCCAAGGATGATGATGCAGAAGGTGAAAAACTTAATAGTTCCACCTCCAAGAAGGGAAGTGGTAAGGAGAAATATAGTGAGGTTCGTCATGTATATTCCCCCGACCCACCTATCCCTCATCTTCATATAAACAATAGGGGTGATCCACCCAAGCTCACTGCATCCTATTTCAATCAATGGCAATTCTTAATGAAGTCTCATGTTTGTAGCTCCTCTATTGAACTTTGGAGGATTATTGAAGAGGGTCTTCATATTGGAGATCAAACCAACCTGACAAGAAGAGAAGTCGTGGACAGCCAATTGAATGCCACTGCTCTCCACATGATACAGCTCGGTGTGGGTCCCAAGGACATGCCCCACATTGAACATCTCAACACAACTAAAGAAGCTTGGGATGCCCTCACTGATCTCTTTGTTGGGAATGAAAGCATGAGAAGGAGTAGGTATGATGCCCTTAGTAATGAAGCTGAGGGATTCTACATGTTGGATGGTGAAAACCATTAAGACATGTATAGAAGACTCAAGGGCATCACAACAACATTTAGAAAGCATGGAGCCACTCACATTGATGATGCGTGGATAAAAAGGAAATATGTGAGTGCCTTAATGCCTTTCGAGCCAACGGACTTGAAGAGCCTGCAAGGTAGACATAACTACCATCAAATGACATCCAATGAGGTCATGCAAGAAATGGCGTCATTCAAAGTGGCGGCAAAGAATGCTGAAGATGCCCGTGCTCGGGCCATTGGAATGCAAAAGGGTGTCAATGTTGCTCTAAAAGCTAATGTTGTTGAGCAAGAGGAGGATGAAAGAGCGTTTTATGGGGCCTCCATAGACTGCCCTGATGAAGTCAAACGCGCTCATGGTGAGTACATGGCATTTTATGCAAAGAACTTTTGGAAGGACCCTGCCAAGGCCAAGTCAGAACTCGAGCGCAAGAATGGGTCGAGTGGAAGAAGAGAAAGCAGCCCAAAACTGAGAACGTGCTACAACTGTGGAGATAGGCTGCACTTTGTAGCTGAGTGTCCGTATCAAAATAGAGAAGACAATGGTGGCAGGCCCATTCTTAAAGAAAAATCCAAAGCACCTAAGAAGAAGCCATTTATTAAAAAAGAATGGCCCCTACAAGAAGCAACCCAAGATCATCTTAGTGGAACAAGAAGAATACTCCTCTGCAAGTGAAGATGAAGAGGATGAAGATAGTTCTTGCGAGGTGGCTGCTATAGCCACCACATCGACTCCATCATCTCTCTTCGACTCGCCAAACGAGAACATCATCAACAACAACGCCACTTGCCTAATGGCAAGAGGGTCCGAGGTATCAAGTTCTAGCTCTTCATTTCCTAAGACTAACATAATTTTGGATATGGATGATCATGACAGTCTTAAAATGAAAGAAGAAGTTATTGCTTTGGACACCTTTTTCACTAACCTGCAAGGTGATCACAAACTCCATTTTGATGCTCTTATGAGTCAACTTGCTCAAGCCGGAGATCTTCTTGAAGAAAAGGGCAGAATCGAAAGAGAAGATGCCTTGGAGATAGTTTCTTTGGAGAATGCCTTGGAAGAAGAAGAGGAAGCTCGAGTATCTTTGGAAGAGAGACTCGAATCCATTGAGGAGTCACATGAAGAAGCTGTGGCTCAGCTCATCAAAGAACGTGACAATGCTCTTGCCAAGGTAAAAAAACTAAAGAAAGAAAAGATTGAATTTGGGGCTATTCATGCTAGACTCTCGGAGAAGTTTGATAATCTTGAAAGTGCTCACAAGGCATTGAAGAGTGAGCATTCTACTTTAAATGAGTCTCATGACCAGCTCCAAACTCAATTGAAGCTGTATGATGTGCCAAGTACCTCCACATCATCTTATGGAAAAGAAGATCTTGCAAGAGGTTCTCAACACAAAGGTAAAGAGGTTCTTGATGAGATACTGAGCAAGCAAAGGACAAACAATAGAAAATAAGGTCTTGGATACATTCCCAAGACAAAGAGCAAGAAAAACAAGAAGAAGAAGAAGAGCAAGACTGCTCAACCAAACACTAGCAACATTACCAATGACAAGTCTAATTATGATGGTTTTGCAGGGGCTAACAATCCTAACTTTGAATTATATTGTGATTATTATGGTGATGTTTATGCTAGTTATGTAGGCTCTTATGATTGTTACATTCCTTGGTCTATTTGGGTCCCCAAGACCCTTGTCACTTACGTGAGACGACCCATTGAAAAATGGGTACCTAAAACCAAGAAGTAACTTTCTTGCAGGGTTATGCTTCTGGTGGTTCTAAATAGGTACTCGATAGCGGTTGCACGAGTCATATGACCGGAAGTAAGGAGATCATCATGGAGATGCGGCCAAATCACGATCATATAACCGTCTCCTATGGTGACAAGTCAAAATCTGAGGTATTGGGTCTCAACAAAGTTGTGGTGGCTCACGATATCTCTCTCGTGGACGTCATGCTTGTTGACCCCTCGGGTACAACTTACTTTCAGTTCGCGCCCTTGGTAAGATGGGCTTTGCAGTTTATATTGATGCTGATTTGGTGGTACTCTTGTGGAGCAAGTCTCTAAAAGTCGCTTTCGTGGGATATGTCGAAAATGACCTGTACGTGGTGGACTTTTCGGGGAAAACCACTACAGGCCCGATGTGTCTCTTCGGAAAGGCTGACGTGGGTTGGCTATGGCATCGCCGACTAGCCCCACGTCGATATGAGAACTTTGCAAAGTCTCCACAAGGGTGGCTACATCCTCGGACTAAAAGAAAATGTCTCCTTTGCCAAAGATCGTGTTTGCAGGGCTTGTGTTGAAGGGAAAATGCATGACTCTATTCATCGTAGGAAGACTATTATCTCGTCAAAAAGGATCTTAGAGCTCCTACATGTGGACCTGTTCGGACCTCTATCTCATGCAAGCCTCGGTGGGAAGAAATATTGTCTTTTGATCGTTCATGATTACTCAAGATATACTTGGGTTTATTTCTTCAAGTTGAAGAGGTGAAACTCAAAAAACGGTCATCGACTTTGCCAACGAGGTTCAACGTCAACACAACGTCCCTATTTTGGCTATAATAAGTGATAACGGATCTGAGTTCAAGAACTACACCTTAAATGAGTTCCTAAGTGAAGAGGGGATTAGACATCAATATTCCGCTGCGTACACTCCTCAACAAAATGGTGTAGCCGAGAGGAAGAATCAGACTTTAATGGACATGGCAAGGTCAATGCTAGCCGAATTCAAGTCTCCATATAACTTCTGGGCTGAAGCAATCTCTACCGCTTGTCATTCATCCAACCGGTTATACCTCCGCAAGATCTTGGACAAGACTCCGTATGAAATAGTTACCGGTAACAAGCCAAACATTTCATACTTTCGGGTATTCGGGTGTAAGTGTTTCTTTCTCATCAAGGGAGTTCGTTTATCTAAGTTTGAATGTAAGGCTCTAGAAGGTTTTTTTGTTGGTTTCGGTGCCGAATCCCACACTTATAGAGTCTACTATAAGCTCTCCGGAACTGTTGTAGAATCTTGTAGTGTGGTGTTCGAAGAAAATGACGGTTCCTATGCGGAGCAAGTTGGTATTTGTGATGTAGATGTTGAAATACCCCAAGATGCCATAAGAAGAATGGGTGTGGGATTTTTCCGCCCCATTGAGGAACCCCTTGTGGCGGATCGGGAAGGACAATGATCTACTCATGTAGAGCCCTCAGCTACACATTCTCAACATGTACCAACCACGGGAGAAACTTCTACACCATCTCCATCAACTGCTGAAGGTCATGATGTTCCAGAAAGCTCCAGGCCGGATTATCCGGTTGACACCGGATTATCCGGCCACCCCACTCCTGACGATCAAATTGCTCCTTCTGCTAAAGAAATCGCTACAAGCTCCAGGCCAGATTTTCTGGCTGACCCCGGATTATCCGGCCCCTCGCCAGTTCAAGCTTGTCCCAGGCAGCCTGATGAAACTGCCACAAGTTCTCATAGGCCGGATTTTCAGGCCACTCCATCGGCTGGATTATCCGGCCCTGACTCACCTGTTATTCAGCAGTCTCCTGTTACGATTGCTGACTCATCTCAAGGGCACGCTTCATCACTGCCTACTACTGCTATACCAGATTCTAATCAATATCAAGCAAATGATTCCAATGAAGATTCAAGTGATGAGACTATTCCACCAAGAGACAACAAGCTTATTGAACTTCGTCGCAAGGCTCGTGCTGATCGGAATCTTGAGTTAAGGGGTCACACCCTCGACAAGGTTGTAGGTGACCTTCGACGAAGGGTTTCTACAAGAAGGGAATGGACTAGTTGGTGAGCATCAAGCTCACATCTCAATGGTGGAACCTAAGAAAGCTTTTGAAGCCCTTGAAGATCCGGACTGGGTTGTTGCTATGCATGAAGAATTGAATAACTTTGAGCATAACAAGGTCTGGAAACTAGTGGAGAAGCCCAAGGAGTGCCGCAATGTTATCGGCACTAAATGGATATTTAAAAACAATCAAGATGAACATGGCATTGTTGTGAGGAACAAGGCGAGACTAGTGGCACAAGGCTATTCCCAAGTTGAGGGCATTGACTTCGGCGAAACCTACGCTCCTGTGGCTCGTCTTGAGTCCATCCGTATCCTTCTTGCTTTTGCTGCTCATAATAACTTTAAATTGCAGCAAATGGATGTTAAGAGCGCTTTTCTTAATGGTCCTCTACATGAGTTGGTATATGTAAATCAACCCTCGGGATTTGAGGATCCTAACAAACCATGTCTACAAACTCGATAAGGCACTCTATGGCCTTAAACAAGCCCCACGTGCGTGGTATGAGCATCTTAAAGAGCTTTTGTTAGACCGTGGCTTCGAAGTTGGGCAAATCGATCCCACTCCTTTTACTAAGAAGGTTAAGGGGGAGCTCTTTGTATGCCAACTATATGTAGACGATATCATCTTTGGTTCTACTAATAAAGCTTTTAATGATGAATTTTCAAAGCTTATGACTGACAGGTTTGAGATGTCTATGATGGGTGAATTATGGTTCTTTCTTGGATTCGAGATCAAGCAACTTAGAGAAGGAACCTTCATCAATCAAGCAAAGTACATCCAAGACATGCTCAAGAGATTCAAGATGACGGATCTTAATGGTGTCGCCACTCCGATGCAAACAAAATATCATCTTGAACTTAACCCACATGGTAAAGATGTAGACCAAAAGGTATACCGGTCCATGATCGGCTCTCTTATTTACCTCTGCGCATCTAGACCCGATATTGTGTTGAGTGTGGGTGTGTGTGCAAGGTATCAAGCAGCTCCAAAAGAAAGTCACTTAGTGGCGGTCAAGAGAATCTTTCGATATTTGGTGCATTCCCCTAACTTTGGTCTATGGTATCCCAAGGGCTCCAATTTCTCTCTATGTGGTTATACTGATTCAGATTGGGCTGGTGATAAGGATGATCGGAAATCTACTTCTGGAGCTTGTCAATTCTTGGGAAGATATCTAGTGTGTTGGTCATCTAAAAAGAAGAATTGTATATCTCTCTCCACCGCCGAAGCTGAATATGTTGCTACTGCTAGCGCTTGCACTCAGTTATTGTGGATGAGACAAACTTTAAGGGAATACGGTGTCAATTGTGACAAAGTGCCTCTTTTATGTGATAATGAAAGTGCAATCAAAATTGCGTACAATCCGGTACAACACACAAGGACAAAGCATATTGAGATTCAGAATCATTTCATTCGAGACCATGTTGCTCGAGGCGATATTGATCTATCTTTTGTGAGCACGAAGAACCAACTTGCTGACATTTTTACGAAGCCACTCGATGAAGCAAGATTCTGCTACTTAAGGAATGAGCTAAATATCATTGATTCCAGGAGTTTGCCTTGATTACCCATGCACTCACTTGTACATCTCAGTCTTACTTGGTCTAGGTATGGGCATGGATATAGGGGGAGTGTGGTCCTAATTAATTGGGCTAACCCTCCCCCCATAATGCCAAAAGCAAGATAAACCATTTCTCTTAATATCATTTTGTGATATGTGAGCTTATTGATGAGTATTGGTCGTGAACCCAAGATATATCTTCGTGGTGTCACACCATACACTCCAACAAGGTGGCTTCGGCCACCGCCCTCTTCCTTGAGGAGAATTGGATTTTTATGGGTCTTTGTGGTTGTTTTCACTCATCTCGTGTTCTTATGGGAATCACACTCAATTTTGGCTCTTATTTGATTTGGTTCTTGCAATTTTGAGTGTCTAGTACCATCTCAGTTTGGCTCTCTTAATCCTAAGCCTTTCTCTACCCCTAAGCCATCTATTCTTGCGCACAAGTCCTTTGTACACCTTGTGGGGGTGTTGTTTGGGGACGCGCGGGCCTGAATCTGTGTTCAACAGATATTCAGAGTTGAGGCCGGATAATCCGGTCCAAGTGTAGGCCGGATAATCCGGCCCTGGCGGATTTCTTCTTAAAGGGCAGGGATCGGGGGGAAGGGCTCATAACGAGCAGCACTTCTCCCCAACCCTCTCCTTCTCCTCAGCCGCCGCATGTCGTCCCCCACCCTCCCTAGATCCTCTCCGGCCACCAGATTTTCCGGGCCTCCCCGGATCTTCTTCTCCGCGCCTCCGGGTACCTTCTCCTCCGCGTTCTTCCTCCAATGAGTGAGGGTAACTCCCTCTCTCCCCATATTTGGCTAGATGTGTTATTTGTTTTGCATAGAAATAGTAGTCTTGCAATTTCTAGGCCCGACCTACTTTTTTGCATTCAATCTAGGTGAAATCAAAAATTTCTGCCATGGCCGGATTATCCGCCCCTGGCAAGGCCGGAAAATCCGGCCTGACAGATTCAACTTTGGTTCAGTTTCACCGTATTGTGTGCATTTGGTAGATTTGTCTTATGAACTTTTTGACTATTCTTTCCATGCTCTCTCCTGGACTTGTGTGTATACTTATCCCCATGCTATCACCCTTGTTCTCCTCGCAGGTGGTTCTAGTGTTCCCAAGATCTACAAGCGCCGTCCTCGCGGGAAATACCTTCGGGACGACGGACAAGGTAACTTAGTGGACGAGGTTGAGTTGAGGAGAAGAAAGAACGAAGAGAAGCGCATGGCTGAACAAGCAAAGAGGACTAGAAAGGGGGTGTCCAAAAGGAAGGGCAAGGAGCCCAAGATCAACTACAAGGCATTGGATCCAGTCACCTATTCCTCCATCCGTCACCGTGATTTGTTTGCTGAGTTGCCTCGTGATGATGAGCTGGGGGATGCTCGTTTTGGTGTGCTAAACAGAAAGGTATTTATGAAGATGTGTATGCCAGGCTGAACATTAGGCCTATGCACCCACTGGTTCTTGCTGAGGCTTTGGAGAAGGCCCACCTTGTGGATGCAATGTATGTGGCTGAGCGAATGGGGCTGCACCATCTCATGTCTCTCCAGTGCTCATATGACTCTGACGTGGTGAAGCAGTTCTTTTCCATGTTGGTTATTTTTGGAGATGAGCGTCGCACTATGAAGTGGATGACTCATGACAGGCCTATGTCTGCTGATTTCCACGTGTTTCCTAAGGTTCTTGGATACTCTTTCCACAGCAGGGATAGGGCCAGTGGCCACCGCATCATCACCCAGCTGAAGCCCAACAAAGATGCAGCTCTCTCTCCTTGCACAGTGGACAATGGCATTGTGGGCACTCTTGCTGGTCTTGCCCCTATCTATGCTGCCTTAGTGGGCCTCTTCCGTGACTCCATCACTCCGAGTGGAGACAACAATGACAGCATCCGTGGTCACCTTGTCCAGCTCCTTCAATTCTCTCATGAGGTTGCCTCGTGCGAGGAAGAGTCTATGCAGTACAGGCTGGATGTCATGGACTTCATCTACCATGAATTGACTGATGCTATGTTCAACCGTCTGTCCATCCCCTATGCACCCTACATTATGATGCTCATCAGGCACCTACTTCCTTCTGAAGAGTTCAACATTGATACTGTTCATAAGGCCAAGAGGATCTACACCAAGGTTCGGAAGACCTCTCACCCAATCTCTGCTCCTGAGGGTCTCATGAGGGATGCTCGCAGGCCTCCAGTGCCTCACGTTGCTCGTGAGATCAAGAAGCTGAACTGGTTCCAGCGATAGATCCTTTGCATGGGCGTGGACACATGCAAGGGTCAGTACGAGGCATACAAGCAGCGCCATGAGTTGTCTCACTCTCACCAGCTCATCCTTCACCATGTGTCAGGTGCTTCTGGTGACCCCCTGGCTCCTACACGCCCCACACCATATGCCCGGTGGAACTCTTCTTCCGGGTTGAACTATGGAGAGCTGGAGCGTCACTTGGTCCCTTCTGCGGCCACTGCTGATGATGAGGATGATGACACCGAGGAGCTTGAAGATGAGGACGAGGATGCAAATAAGGACGAGGACGAGGATGAGAACTACGAGTGATCCTTGGGGCGCTAGCATCACTCTTCTTCCTTTTTGGTGTCTCAATGCCAAAGGGGAGAAGTAGTTCTATTAGGTCTTCGAGGATTTGCATGGGTCGGGCATAAGCATTTGCACTTTTCCTATTCGTCATTTTCTCGCTTATGCCCATTTAGCGTTGAACTTTAAATTTGTGATTTGTCTTTGGTTGAGACTCTATGACGGTGGTTGTCTGGATTTATCTCATCGATTATGCTTATGGATCCATCTATTCATATCCTATTATGCTGGGATTCTTTATCAAGGAAGGCACTTATATTGGTTATCACGTTGATGATTGTGGCTATTACAAGGATGCCTCTCTTCTATCTCGGTGGTATGATTATGTTGCTCATTTGTCTATGGAATAGATTCTCCTATTTGTGTCCATTTGTATTCAAATGCAAAACTCTAATATGCACACATTGAGGGGGAGTCTCTTCCGTGGTTATTGCTGGTAGTCTTGTGATCCTTCCTGCAAATCCTAGTATTGTCATTTAACACCAAAAAGTGGGAGATTGAAAGAACATTTCATGTTTTCCTGTGTTAGATAACAATACTGTGGAGATTATTCATGTGCGCTAAGTGTGTAGGAAGCTTTGGGGGGGCTGGATTATCCGCCCTACCTCATTGTTCGAAGGTTACCAAGGCGCGTCGCTTGGAGTCCGGTCGGATTTTCTCCCGGAAAATCCGAACTGGGGCGGTTTTTCTTCCCCAAGCCGGATAATCTGGCTGTCGCATGGGCCGGATAATCCGGCCCCCAGAATTTGAGCAAAGCATGCCAAGGCGCGTCGCTCGGAGTCTGGTCGGATTTTCCCCCGGAAAATCAGAACTGGGGCGGTTTTTCCTCCCTAGGACGGATAATCCAGCCTTCACATAGGATCGGATATTCCGGCCTCCAGAAGATGATCAAGGGCAAGCTCGGCGCGACGCTCTGATAGGGGGCGGACTATCTGCCGGATTTTCCGAGTCTGGGGCAGAGTTTCCCCAGGCCGGATAATCCGACCCTCACTTGGGCCGGATAATCCCCCCCCCCCCCCAAAGTCACCAACAGCTTGGTTTTGGAAGGGGGTATAAATACCCCTTATTTCCCAACGTTCAGAACTCTTGATTCACTCGAAATTGTTCAGACACTATGCAAGAGCTCCCATTCTAGATCTCCCACTTCAACCACCCGAAGGCTTCGATATTTGGGGGAATTAAAGGAGGAGAGAATCGTCGTCATCATCAGGAATCAAGCGCATCAACTCCTCTCCATTCATTTGGAGAAATCCCTGATCTAGTATTCTTGTCAATATCTAGATCTTGTTCTTTGTTATTAATAACTTGTTCTTGTGGTAGCTTGTTGTCATTACGGGAGCCTCCAAGTTGATTGTAGAGTTGTGCCCCGCTAGTTGTGTAAAGGCACCAGTACCCGCCTCGAAGGGTCCCTATAGTGGAAAGGTGGATCAGGCCTTTGGTGGGGGGATCCATCGGAGAACAGGGTGAGGCCTATTATGGCGTGGTGGTCTTAGTACCGCCCACCCCTCCAACGCAGACGTACTTCCCTTAACAAGGAAGGAACTGCGGTCAAACAAATCCTGTGTCTCCGCGTGCTTCACTATGGTTAACCCGTTCCTCTTCCACTTGCTCTTTACTCGCTAGTAGATAGGTTTGCATATAGGGAAATTCCACCTAATAGTTTATCTAGAGAATTTACCCTTTCTGCTAAGCCTAAAATTGAAAAGGCATTAAAATTTGAAGTAGCACCTATTCACCCCCCCCTCTAGTTGCCCATACGATCCATTTCAAGTCTGCATGAGTAATACGAGCTTAGTGGAGGCTGTTCAGCTTCAGTCGATGCCTGTTCGCTTCCTCTCCCAACGCTGAATGTTCGCCTGCCTACCCGTGCCTATAAGAGCGAGAGGTCGCTCCTCTCCTCAGACACACCAACGCACACACCTTGCGCCTCCAGTTCCAGAGCACTGCGCTGCTTAGATCTTTCCCATCCCGTCTTGTGGCGTGCACCACGAGCTGGGACAGTAGGCCTCTGAGACCCCGCTGCTTCGAGTCTTGTACGGGAGAAGGGCGATAAGGTTTTTGGGGAGCGCTACCAGCGCGACTACTGGCTTCATCACGGACTCCTTCATGGATAGCGACTGCACCGACGTCTTCCCCAACGACGACTTCTTCCCCGACATCAACAATCTTTTCCTCGACAACATGGTTGACGATGGTACCAACGCTAACGGGAACACCGGCGGTTCCTCTACCGTGATGTATATCATCTTCTGGTTTTTTCTATTATTCTGCCTGTGTTTTATCTGTCTTTTACTATGGTTAAATCTCTTGGAAAATGGCTCTATTTCTCAACAATCCAAAAACCTTATTATAGGCAATTTGCTCCAAGTGGTTTCGTTGCTTCCGTGAAGCCACCTGTTTTTGAGGGTACGCATTATAAGAGGTGGCGCGTGAGAGCAGTTCTCTGGTTTCAGAACATGAACTGCTATGACGCCACTCTTGGCAAGCCTGAGGGAGAGCTTACTCCTGCTCAGGAACAAGTTTTTCGGAAAACTGATACCCTGATCAAGGCTGCTTTGTTGTCTATTCTAGGGGATAACATTGTTGAACCCTATATGTCATTTGATAATGGCAAGGACATGTGGGCTGCGCTCGAGGCCTAATATGGGGTCTCGGACGCTGGCAGTGAACTGTATGTCATGGAACAACTCTATGACTACAAGATGACTGATGACCGCTCCGTGGTTGAGCAGGCTCGTGAAATACAGTCACTGGTCAAGGAGCTTGAGCACTTCCCTTGTGTTTTACCGGACAAGTTCATTGCCCAGGGCATTATTGCCAAACTTCCCCCTTCATGGAGGAACTTTGCTACTTCCCTAAAACACAAGAGACAAGAGTTTTCCGTATCAGATCTCATTGGGACTCTTGATGTGGAAGAGAAGGCGAGAGAAAAATACACACGTGCTCGAGGTGCTGATGGAGGTTCAAGTGCCAACCTGGTACAGAAAAAGAACTTCCAGTCTCACAAGTTCAAGAACAAGGGAAAGTTTGATGGAAAAGGAAATTTGATGGAAAGAACAAAGCCTCACTGTCTACTAGCTTCAAGAAGAAGACTGATAAGAAGAAAGGTGCTTGTCATGTGTGCGGTGATCCTGATCATTGGGCTCCTGCTTGCCCCAACCATTTTGACAAGCGCCAACATGGAAAAGGCAGCAAGACTGCTAATGTTGTCATGGGCGACGTTGAGATGAAAGATGTTGGGTATGGTATATTACCTACTGTTATTTCATTATGTCATTCTTCTGATTGGTGGATTGACACGAGCGCTAATGTACATGTTTGTTCTGATGTTTCCATGTTTTCCTCATATCAGGTCAGAGGGGCTCAGTCCGTGCTGATGGGGAATGGCTCGCATGCTTCTGTTCATGGTGTTGGTACGGTCGATCTGAAGTTCACTTCGGGAAAGACCGTGCGCCTGAAGAACGTGCATCATGTTCCCACAATAAATAAGAATATTGTTAGTGGATCACTTCTATATCGTGATGGCTACAAGATTGTGCTTGAGTCCAATAAATTTGTACTGTCTAAGTTTGGAACATTTATTGGTAAAGGCTATGAGTGTGGAGGTTTTTTCCGCCTGTCACTGTCAGATGTGTGTCATAAAGTCATGAATCATGTTTCATCTGATCTTGTATCAAATGTCTAGCATTCACATCTTTATCATGTTAATTTTGGTTGCATGACGCGGTTAGCTAAAATGAATATAATCCCAAAATTCACTACTGTGAAGGGATCTAAATGCCAAACTTGTGTGCAAGCAAAGCAACCTCGCAAGTCACATACGACTGCAGAGGTGAGAGATTTGGCGCCACTAGAGCTCATACATTCAGATCTTTGTGAGATGAATAGTGTGTTAACAAAAGGTGGAAAGAAATATTTTATGACATTGATCGATGACTCTACGAGATATTGTCATGTGTATCTTCTGAAATCAAAAGATGAAGCTTTGAGTTACTTAAAAATCTATAAAGCTAAAGCGGAAAACCAACTTGATCGAAAGATTAAGAGGCTTAGGTCTAATCGTGGTGGAGAGTACTTTTCCAACGAGTTTGATTCTTTTTGTGTGGAACATGGTATAATCCATGAGAGGACGCCGCCCTACTCGCCCAGTCAAACAGGGTAGCCGAAAGAAAGAACCGTACTAACAGATTTGGTTAACACCATGTTAGACACATCGGGTCTCTCCAAGGAATGGTGGGGGGAGGCATTACTGACTACATGTCATGTCCTAAACCGAGTTCCCACTAAGAACAAAGAGATTACTCCATTTAAAGAATGGGAAAATAAAAGATTAAATCTTTCTTACTTGCGAACTTGGGGCTGTCTGGAAAAGGTTCATGTGCCAATCCCAAAGAAGCGCAAACTTGGACCCAAAACCGTGGACTGTGTTTTTCTGGGATATGCTTTTCATAGCATTGGCTATAGATTCTTGATAGTAAAATCTGGAGTACCAGAAATGCATGTTGGTATAATCATGGAGTCAAATGATGTGACTTTCTTTGAGGATATCTTTCCCATGAAGGATATACCTAGCTCATCAAATCAGGAGATACCTGACTCATTGAATTAGGAAATACCCACAATTCCTGAACATACCATTCCTATTGAACACTCGGAAAAACCTGAGGAGGATGATAATGAAATTCCTAAGAGGAGTAAGAGACAGAGGACTACAAAATCATTTGGTAATGATTTCATTATGTACCTTGTGGATGATACTCCTACTTCTATTTCAGAAGCCTATGCATCTCCTGATGCTAACTACTGGAAGGAAGCTATTCGTAGTGAGATGGATTCCATCTTAGCGAATGGAACATGGGAGATCACCGATCGTCCTTATGGGTGCAAACCTGTAGGATGCAAATGGGTGTTTAAGAAGAAACTTAGGCCTGATGGTACTATTGAGAAGTACAAGGCAAGACTTGTAGCCAAGGGTTATACCCAAAAAGAAGGTGATGACTTCTTTGATACTTACTCACCCGTAGCCAGATTGACCACCATTCGCGTACTACTATCTTTGGCTGCCTCACATGGTCTTCTCATTCATCAATGGACGTTAAGACGGCTTTCCTAAATGGAGAGTTGGGCGAGGAAAATTATATGGATCAGCCAAATGGATTTGTAGTGAGTGGTCAAGAAGGAAAAGTGTGTAAGTTGTTGAAGTCTTTATATGGCCTTAAACAAGCACCTAAGCAGTGGCAAGAGAAGTTTGAGCGAACCCTAACCACTTCAGGTTTTGTTGTAAACGAAGCTGGCAAATGTGTGTACTATCGCTATGGTGGGGGCGAGGGAGTAATTCTTTGTTTGTATGTTGATGACATACTGATTTTTGGGACCAATCTTAATGTGATTAAGGAAGTCAAGGATTTCTTATCTCGGTCTTTTGAGATGAAGGATCTAGGAGTAGCTGGTGTTATTTTGAACATCAACTATTGAGAGATGATAATGGTGGGATCACACTGCTTCAGTCTCACTATGTGGAAAAGATTTGAGTCGCTTTGGGTATAGCAATTGCAAGTCTTCTCCAACACCGTATGATCCTAGTGTGTTACTTCGAAAGAATAGAGGCACTACTAGAGATCAATTGACATATTCTCAGATTATTGGGTCGCTTATGTATTTAGCTAGCGCTACAAGGCCTGACATCACTTTTGCTGTAAGCAAACTCAGTCGGTTTGTTTCAAATCCTGGAGATGATCATTGGCAAGCTCTTGAGAGAGTCATGCGCTATCTAATTGGCACTACGAGCTATGGCATTCACTATATTGGGTACCCAAGGGTGCTGGAGGGATATAGTGATTCAAATTGGATATCTGATGCTGATGAGATAAAGGCCACGAGTGGATATATGTTTACACTTGGTGGTGGTGTTGTTTCTTGGAAGTCTTGCAAGCATACCATCTTAACGAGGTCATCTATGGAAGCAGAACTTGCAGCATTAGACACAGCCACTGTTGAAGCAGAGTGGCTTCAAGAACTCTTGATGGACTTACCTATGGTTGAGAAACCTATACCCGCAATCATAATGAACTGTGACAATCAAACTGTGATTGTTAAAGTTAACAGTTCTAAGGATAATATGAAGTCCTCAAGACATGTGAAGAGGAGATTGAAATCTGTCAGGAAAATGAGGAACTCTGGAGTTATTGCATTGGATTATATCCAAACATCTAAGAATCTGGCAGATCCCTTCACAAAGGGTCTATCACGTAACATGATAGAAAATGCATCAAAGGAGATGGGTATGAGACCCACAATATAAGTTTTCCACAGTGGTAAACCACTCTATGTGATCAGAGATCCCGTGAATTAGAATTGGGAGACAAGTTGTTGGTTAACTGAGAGGAAAGTATCCCTACTTTAAAACACCACTCCGTGAAGATGCAATACTTTCCTATTCTGCATGGCAGGTTGATTTATCTTAATATTTTCTAAGTGGCTTAGTTTAAGCAGAGATGTTGTCCTACAAAACATATTTTGAAGAACACACCTATATGAGTGTGACTGTTAAACGTCGCAGTCTATGAGAGTTGGGTGCTCTCTAATAAACTCATGAAAGGCTATGGAGTATGACGCATAAGCTCCACCCGAGGGGAAGTCCCACGGCAGCCCAGTATTGGTCAAGGCTTTGTGTAAAGCTAAAATGCAGCAAACTTGCAGTTCAAGGCATAATCCACTGTACAAGTTGCAAACTAGTGTAGCATAGAGTTCTATGTGGAAGTTCAACTTAACAGTCTCCACTAATACCAGTATATAAACAATGTTTTAGAACCACAGGCAAATTTATGTGTGCCTCTAGGATCTGGTGGGGAATTGTTGGAATTTTGCCTAATAAAGGCCCAGCTCATTTATATTATTTAACAATTCCTGAAATTCTAGAGGCCCACTTGGCCCATTCATGCAAGGCAAGAGGTGGGACAAGAGTTTAGTCCCATATTGCTAGTTGAGTGAAAGTTGGACCAGCTTATAAGGAGAGCTCTTCCACCACTTATACGAGCTTGAGAAGAGAAGACATATACACGCGCGCTCCTCCTCCGCCGCCGTCCGCCTCGCCACGTCTCGCCTTGTCACGACGCGCGCGCGCGCCGCGGGTTGCGGGAATACCTTGAGCTGAGCTTCTCTTTCTTTTTGCCACGCATAAATGGATAATAATTTGAACAGTCTGTGTGAGTAATTCGAGCTTAGTGGAGGCTATTCGGCTTCGATCGATGCATGTTCGCTTCCTCTCCTGACGCCGACTATTCGCCTGTCTACCCGTGCCTATAAGAGCGTGAGGTCACTCCTCTCCTCAGACACACCAACGCACACACCTTGCGCCTCCAGTTCCAGAGCACTGCGCTGCTTAGATCTTCCCCATCCCGTCTTGAGGCGTGCACCGCGAGTTGGGAAAGTAGGCCTCCGAGACCCTGTAGCTTCGAGTCCTGTACGGGAGAATGGCGATAAGGTTTTTGGGGGGCGCTACCAGCACGACTACTGGCTTCATCACTGACTCCTTCACGGATAGCGACTGCACCGATGTCTTCCCCAACGATGACTTCTTCCCTGGCATCAACAATTTTTTCCTCGACAACACGGCTGACGACGGTACCAACGCTGACGGGAACATCGGCGGTTCCTCTACCGTGATGTATATCATCTTTTGGTCTTTTTCTATTATTCTGCCTGTGTTTTATCTGTCTTTTACTATGATTAAATCTCTTGGAAAATTGCTCTATTACTCAACATAGCCGCCGCACTATATTTTGTATTGCCTCTTTTGTAACTGGAGAATGAGGACACATGTTAGTCCATATATTCAAGCTTCTCAAATGAAACTAAAATTTCTTTGGTATGACTGCTTTATATTTCTCATGTACTCCACATTCTAGTTTTATGGCCACGCCAGATATTTTCTAGCCACCACTTGAGCGTTTTGGAAATCAAGATCTTTCTTACCGTTGGGTGGTCTCCGATGG
Source organism: Avena eriantha (assembly GCA_910589775.1). Taxonomy (NCBI): domain Eukaryota; kingdom Viridiplantae; phylum Streptophyta; class Magnoliopsida; order Poales; family Poaceae; genus Avena; species Avena eriantha. Next base: position 138,900,042 of record OU342742.1, on the reverse strand, counting down.
TTGCCTGCTGCTCGTCGAGTGCGGGACATGTTGCATGGCAGCTGGTTGCTCGTCGACGTGCGGGAAGTCGAAGCGGTGATGCTGGTCGCCGGTGGGTGTCGGGTGGGTCGTGTGGCACCCCTCCATGGCCACTAGATTGAAGCGGAGGGGTGCTGGCGTGCCCGAATAGACGGATAGAGGCTCAACGGTGGGACATGATCGATCGATAGAGGCTTGGAGGTGGATCTGATTCACCTCGGCGGTGGGCGGAGGCGGCCATCCAGAGATGAGGGAAAGAGGCAGGGCAAGGCCCGGGGACGACGGAGGAGCAGCGATAGAGCGATTTGAGGTGGTTTGCTCGTCGGCGATGTCCGTGGAAGACGGAAGGGGCGGCGGTGGTCGCTCACTCGGCGGATTTTACAATTTGCCCCAATTTACTTTTTAATTTTATTATTGCCACATCGTGTGTGTGGCAAATTATAAAATTTTAAAGTAAAGTGTGGCAAATGATAAAATATCTCTGCTCACGCACGATGTTTTAGGGTGGCAGTTGCGCTGTGCGCCTTGGCGTGGAAAAAAGATAAGGGCATCGACCGAACGTGTCCGTAAACGGACTACCGGACAGCTACACGCCGGCTCAGCAAGACCTACTCGTGCTGACCGACCTATCCATGCACCAAATTTAGGCTACGGTTGCGTCGGCCTAAACATCGTGCTTGTCCTCCCGCGTCCTCCCCTAATCCGTCAGGACCCTCTCACCAGTGGCACAAGAGGCACTCTCCCTCCCCAAACCTCGCCCTCCATATCTGCGGCCAGAGTAGGCACAACCGTTACCGCCGCCGTCACCCCGCAATATTGAGCAGCACCGCAGGCCGCGCGCATTGCCGGAGTTGAGCGTGTCCATCCCGACGCGCGGCAACCTCTGGGGTGCGTCGCGCACAACCTGCTCGGTCGTTTGCCAGACTGCGCTTGAGGTATGTTCGCCGGTCATTTCTAGATTATCTGGTCCTGCGGGAGTTGGCATGGCCATTGACGGTTGTATACTTTAACAGATGGGTAGCAGCCGAAGGGCAATCGAGTTCTTCTACAATAATTTTGTCGAGTCATCGTCTGAAGAGCAGTCCGACAGTGAGACCAAATTTCTGCTGGCCACTACACATATGGTGCACGGCCAATACCTCCTGCCGCCGCATAGAGGTGGGTCAACGAAGCAGCACGAAGCCAAACAGTTAGTCCCTTATTTGTTTCTTGTAATTTGAATAATGGTTGTTTTTATCGAACAATATGAGTGTGAACTACACATATGGTGCACGGCCAATACCTCCTGCCGCCGCATAGAGGTGGGTCAACGAAGCAGCACGAAGCCAAACAGTTAGTCCCTTATTTGTTTCTTGTAATTTGAATAATGGTTGTTTTTATCGAACAATATGAGTGTGAACTATTCATATGTAAGCATTATTTTAATTTGATTACCTAATCTAGTTTATTTGCTTGTTAAATTATACATTTGTCTATTTATTTTATGCTAAAATGTGAAAATTCTGGTCAGCGCAGACATATGGGTCGTGCCGCTAGCGCGGCTGGCCGGACAAGCTAGACCACGACTCAAATCCCCCACGAACCGACTCATCCGGACAAAAACGGACTGTTGGGGAGCAAATTGGACACAAATGTGTCCGATTTTGTCTGTTTGGGACGCGTCCGGGACTCGCATTGCCCCACCTGTCTACGGGCGCCCAAGGAAGGGGGAGAATATTTTTTTGGGGGTCTAAAATGCATTGAAATTAATTAATTTACATAGGTCACGAAATGAAAATAAACTAAAAAGAACTTTGCATCGCTAACAGCTTAAACTTAAACTACGAAGAAACTTTGGGAGCGCCTACTCGTCATCGTCTTCCGTGAGGTCGATGAATGGTGGCGGGGGAAGAGGCGGCGGCGGAGACTGATTTCTTAGAGTAACCACGTACTCCATTTCATTAATAGAAAATCAAGTTACGAGAGTAAACAAAGGTGGAAACTAATAGACAGACCGGGAGAAAACAGATATTCTAAAAACTTTGCAGAGAACTATCTTTAGAGTTTTCTACACTTGATGAAGCCAGCGGCCACTGCCAAACACCAACACCGCCTAGACATGCGTTGGAATAGATGTTGAGCCTCCACCATTGCCGGATCCAAGGGAGCACCATCACCAACGAGGCTTTGTGGGTCGATGAACAGGCCCGCTGCAAGTAGCAAGGCATATGTCGATGTGGCACGTCGACCAGGGGACGTCCCCGTGCTACCTTGAACCAAGATCTGTCACATCCCATTGAAAAAATTGAGAAATAACGACAAATCCACTCGCTCCGGACCAGCATCCTCGCTCCAGAGCATCCACCTCTCCCCGACCCCCAACGTTGTCATGGATAACGACAAACGCCAGCGACACATCGAGATACAGATCTCGCCAGACCTAAAGATCCGCGAGAAGACCAGGCCACCCGATCTAAAGGATCGACAAATGCATGTTGCCATCAACTTTGATACGCCACTGTGAAGGTCGCCGCTGGTGTGGGAGAAGAGTTGAGCAAGATTTATTCACTCGTGTGTCACTCCCACCACCCCAATGACACACCACAGCAAAAAGACCCTAACCCTAACTACAAAACAGAGGAACGAGGTCCCCCTCCTTCCTGCCGACGGAGCGGCATGGAGGGAGAGGGTACTCACCCTATGGTCGGTGAAGATTGGGGGGATTTGGTCGTTTCCTCCTCCTATTTCATACGGGAGGTGAGAGGCTTATCCTTCATCCTTTTGGTACCTAGGAAATCCACTTATCCCAACTCGTTCGCAATCTATGGTAGAGGCTGTTGGAGGCGCGCGTAGCATCTAGTTACTTGATGAGGTCACGAAGCCCGAAATTTTAGAAGCACTCGCTGTAAGAAGTGCAGTCGCCTTGCTTGAGATGAAGATTTGGACAAGTTCATCTTAGTGTCTGATTGCCTTTTAGTGATCCATCGGATTCATTCTTCTTCTCGGGACATATCACCGGTTGGAGTCGTTTTCGCAGACATCGAGGGCATCAAAACCATGGTTGGGGCATTTTCATGTGTGACTTTTCTTCACATTGGTCATCTTTGCAATAATTCAGCACATACTATGGCTTGTCGAGCCGAATTGTCTCGTAGTTGTTTCTTCCGTGCTTTGGTTTCGGATTGCATCCTAGACAAACTTTGTATTTCAATCCGGTACAAAAATTGACATTATTTGATTAATAAAGTGTTGAATTATCAAAAAAGAAAGTAATTTTTTCTGCAAGGATTAAGCATCCCTAAACTCATCTTGTGTTCGGTATGTTAACATCATCTTCCTCGCGTGAGTTTGAGTTTTGAGAGTTGACACTATGGCGTACTTTGGAGGAAGAGCTCAGATTTACCCTGTTGTTCTAGTTCATATTTGCATATGTAGCACCAGTATTTACCCTGTTATTGGAGGAAGCAGCGCTAGATCATCTCGCGTGCTTGTACTGGCTTGATGATGGCCATGGAGGTGGGGCGATGGCGAGGCGGTGCTTTTGTCTCGGTGGCTCACTCTCGGGAGGAAAAACAGAGGAAGGTAACGAGAGGAAGGAAGCTGGAGTGTGGCGGCACGAGGAAGGGAAAAGAGGGGCTAGGGTTCCAGGGCACGATGAGACGTTGAGGGGATAGGACGAGGATGAGGCTGACGCGGATGATGGTGAAAACCACCTGCCTCGTCTCCATCAGGCTTGAAGAGAGGTAGGAAGGGGACGGGAACGATGAACAGTAATGGGAGGGATATCTTTCAACTAGATGGTGAGCAGGTTGTTGGTCCGAAGAGGAAATGGGCCTAGGTGGGCTGGCTGGGATACCAGGTTTGCCCTCTCTCCCTCTATTTCCTATTTTTTCTTTTTTCCATTTGAGTTGTTATTTGTTTCAATTTCAAATAAAGACTTCGGTCAAACCTTTTCAAACTTTTCAAGAAGATTTTGAATAGATAAAGAGGAATCCAAGTAGAGGTGAGAGGGAACCAATAATGTGAGGAGAAGAATGCCCCCATGTAATTCCTTTTGGGCATTAATACAAGAATTCGAATTAGGGTTTGAGGGAAAAAGAATAAAAGCATCTGGTAAAAATAGTGGAACCACACATGGCCCTTATTTTTAGCAAAACAAAAATAGAGATAACAAAGAGGGATATGTAAAGTTGATAGCAACAACATAAGCAAGACAAAACAAATGCAAGATTTGATATGATACTCAAATGCAATGTGGCATGATGAGAGCATGATATTATGATGATGCATTAAAGTAAAATAACAAGAAAATTCTAATTGGGGAATTTCTAGGGTGCTAAAAGTTCGCGCTCTCATCAGTGATTGGAGCCAACAACAAAATTTTCTTCACTCAAGAACTCAGTTTTTTCTCGAGTCCACGACTCGAACAAACACTCGGGACTGCTCCTAACATGAGCGTTGGTCGCGCACCCAATGTACTTTCGGATCCAGTGTACAGCCCAACAACTGCAAACCCTAGGATAGTACGTCCCTTTTTCTTTTTTAATTCAACTATGGACTCAGGGGCTACTCTCATAGGGAGTGCTTATCGCGCATTCGACGAAGTGCGACCGCTAAGGGCATTCGCAATCGGATACATCAAGCAATCGACAGCTATACATCCCTGCTCGAGTCTACAACTCGAACAAACACTCGGGACTACTCCCATAGGGAGCACTGGTTGCGCATCCTATGAAAAAGAAAAAATGCATTCACTCCTTGGAACCTTTGTGTCGACTACATCTGCAGCATGGGTCTTCCTAGCGGCAATCAAAGCTCTCAGCGACTTCGCCTCCTATACAACACAATGTCAAGTAAAGAGGCAACGTATTCTTGGCCACCCGAATTGCTTCCGCATCAACTAAAATTCGGATGCTACATCTACGATGTAAAGATAAGACCTACAGATACGATCTGATGGTCTGGAAATCGCATCCGCTGCGCTCTACCAGATAAATACCATGCCTGTAGGTGTGATGAAAACTCCTGACGGACGCATTGAGTACATAACCATTACTACTAGAATTTGGCTCAGTAAGGCGGCATGAGTCGAATTACGCCAGCAATTTCCGAACTCGAGTCCGGGACTCGAGTTTTACGTTGTTTTTGCCCAAGAGCAATTAACTGGTCTCAATCTGTCGGATGAGCCAGACGCGTACATTAATCATCCCTATGACTCAAACAATATGACCCGAAAAACTTTTGGGTGATAAACATGTGCTTCTGGCGATCAAATATTTTGAAGTCTCCATCTGAATTGGACACTCGATGGCTACTTATATAGGTATGCCCGACGGGTGCCTAAGATTGGCCTACCCGGTTCAGCCCGGCAGAAGCCCACGTGATGATCTGCTGATAATGGTGAAGCCCATGGAGTTTCGGGTAGCCCAAGGCCCATGAAAAATGCGACTCCTTGGCGGACACGGCAAACTTTAGATAGAAAGTTTAAAAGATTAACCCTAATCTGTAACCGACTCGGTCGCATTCTGAGGTCAGGTCTTCTCATATAAAGGACTGAAGGGAGCAACGAGGAGGACATCAAAAACCCTAGCAAATATACCCGCCAGATCACATATGCGTACCATCGTCATCAAGGCACCCATATAACCTTTGATTCTCCATTAATCAAGAGCAGACAAGTAGAAGTAGGGTTTTCCCTCTGGAGGTTTGAATCTGGGTAAACCACCATGTCCCAGTGTTGCTTGTGTGCTAGCCGACGAAGCCTTTAGCTCGCCACTCTTCTTTAAACCTAAATCCATAAACTATGTGCATTAACATGTTAACCCCCACATCAACCACCATGTTATTTATCTCTAAAGTTACCGTGATGTATTATCTCTAAAGTTATTTATCGTAGTTCAGAAACATGTTTCAAAATGCGTCACTTCAAATTCGTAAAATAAAATTCAACACCCATTATGGCTAGCTGTCATCATGGGGCCTCCGGTTTCAAATGATCTCCACCACGGATCCTGTCAGCTCGTCCAGGCTGAAGATGGCGTTGTTGGATTTGCCATATTGTCTTATCCTCGCTTCCAAATGTGGCAAAGGAACGTCAATGGCCATGGTGTTGCCCCGTGGGTGCCGTGGAAGACCATCGAGATGGATAGCATTCTTGGACTGCCTCCTCTGATTGAAGTAGCGATTGGCATGAAGAAAATTATCCAGGGATATGATGAGGATAATGATGTCATATTTTTGCGTATGAACAATGGTGTGTACATGCTTCAACTTAAGTCGATGCAATCCCAGAAACTTCATGGAAACATTTATCATACTGGCCGCTATCATCCTTTCAGGAGTTTCTATACACCAGGTGATTGCTCATTCTTGGTCATATTACATTCTAAAGGTAGCCCAGTTACGATTCGTTATGGTTGCTCAAATGTCTTTGTTGTGCTTCTCAAGCCGCTGACAACTTGAGCTTAATAAACAATTGTCGCTATGCTAGACAGTCAAACTTAACTTATAACTGTATTTTTTTTATTATCGTTAGCTGTACTCATTTATGGTAAATCTTACTCAAATGCCAAATTAGTAAAGATGTAGAATCAAATTTCAATTTATAACTTGGTTGGCATATTTGGAATCTTGATGCTAGTTGTATTATTTTATCCATTACTTTTATCGGCTTTAATAATCTGAAACGATTGTTTTCTTCGTCACTTGAAAAGATCCAGATAAATTAATTGCTTTTCTTGTCTCGAATTAGGCTCCATGTATTTTAAAGCGAATTCCCAAGGTATTTTGTTCATGTAGTTTATTAGCTTGCGAATCACCTTTGTTGCTAGAGTTTTATTCTTATTTTGTTTGCTTGATATGTGAAAAATTCTAGACAGTTTTTCTTCTTCTCATCAGCTAAATATTTCCACATGAAAATTCCTGTTTTCAGGATGTCCTTTGCTTTTTACATCAGACGTGTTTTTGTTTATTTGTTGTTAGTATCAAAAGTGGGCTTTAAAAGATCTATAAAAGGGGACTTGTATTTCTCAAGTTATATTTGTCGGTTCACCTATGTAACTAGCTTACCGTTGCCTTCTTATATCCATGTATTTTTCTCACAACTTCTATTAATGGACTGATTTCTTGTGCTTCTAGGCATGGGCGTTGCTGGTTTATGATACAAAGGGTGATTGTTTGGCTTGATGTACTAATGTGTTGGAATGCTTCAACAGGTAAAAACATCTTCTATATATTGTTTGTGGAAATTGGATTAATTCATTTTTTCTATCGAAAATATCTATCTGGCTCCAATGTGGGCAGCATGCACCCACAAACTATATTCCATTCGGCTATTATGGATTCATTGTGTGAATAACACATAGTACAACAATTAAAATAATTGTGACGCCAAGGTTGCAAAATGATGCCCTTTTGGATTGTAAATGGTATCCAAATGATTCAGATGTTACTTGCTTGTGCCTCTTTCGCCATGCCTAGAGCTCTTCCTTCATGTTGCATAGTCTGCAAGCTGATAGCAAGATATTAGTAGCATTCAGCTGTCTCACCCCAATAAATTATGCTGCCAAAAAGGTTTTAAGGATTTATCTTTTCTTGTCATTGTTATTCCCAGCCAGGAGTATGATAAATGTTAGACTTTTTGAATTTGCACACACCTTTTACTCATAAACTGCTTTTAACCATGTATGCTGCATAGCTGGTACTATTAGGTTTTGCCTGTTGTACTAATGGATTGGCAATTTTGTTTTCTCCAGATGTAGTAACTGCTTCTGCAGTTCTCACAAGTTTGCCGCGTTGCATCAGTGTGATAAGAAGTGTGTATGTGTTATCTAGAAGAACTTACTGAATGTGTCATAGTCTAAGTTCCCAATGTAACAAGATGTTTCTTAATACACAATCAAGGGGAAATTCAGATTTGGTAAGTTATAATTCAAGTGGGATTCTGTTGTATAGATTTTTAGATGGTTGTGATTGGCTGCTCGTCTCTTCATTCCAGAGAGTTTTAGACTTTTCCACTTTATTAACCATCCCGAAACATTAATAAACCATGAAGAATATTGCACATAAAAAAAGGAAAGACCACCAATCATTTTCCTCTGCATGCACTGCCAGATACAAAGAAAATCTAACCATTATTTCTAGATGACATGTCCTCTAGAAAAAATGTTACACTTTTTTCGATTACGTGGAGATGCAATGCTGCGTAGCACTGATTGCATGATAACAGTTGGTTTGATTCACATGTTGGGTTTAAGATTGAATCATATCGTCTGAGTAGATAATCTGACGGGAACCATATCCACAGTACCAGAAATACTGTTATATGTTGATCCAAATTCTACAAAGTAGAGGCCAACTTCTGACGGAGCGGAGCGAGGCCCGTCGCCGGAGCGGAGCGGAGTCTGAAGTTGGCCCACTCCGTGCCCAACAGGGACGCCTGTGGGGGGTGCAGGGGCGACAGCCCCCCGCGGTACGGATCGTTGATGACCTAGGTTACCACCGCTATATATACTTCTTGTAAGCCACCGGCTGGGATAAGTTGCATCTGTGAAATCCCCGGCGTTGTGTAAACACTCTCCGTTATAGTGAAGTTTTGCTGGCTGGCGCCCGTGGTTTTTCCCCTCTCTTTGTTGGAGAGGGTTTTCCACGTTAAATCTGTGTCCCCTTGCTGTGATTTTGTTTTCGTTCTTCGTTATTTACTTGTCGCAAATCTAACAAGTGGTATCAGAGCCCCAGGTTCTAATCTAGGGTTTACGACATGTCTTCATTGAAGTTCGATCTACCGCAGCTGGACTACTCCACAAGATTCTGCTTGTGGCAGGTGAAGATGCGGGCGATTCTCGCCCAAACTTCAGATCTGGATGATGCGCTGGATGGATTCGGGGAAAAGGATGCTAAGAGCTGGTCTGACGAAGAGAAGCGGAAGGACCGTAAGTCTTTGTCTATGATTCAACTTCATCTATCCAATAATATTTTGCAGGAAGTCTTGACAGAGAAATCTGCTGCTGCCCTTTGGGGGAAACTGGAATCGATCTGCATGTCAAAGGATCTAACCAGTAAGATGCATGTGAAGATGAAGTTGTTCTCGCATAGATTGCAGGAAGGTGGATCGGTAATGAATCACTTATCTCTTTTCAGAGAGATTATTTCTGATTTGCAATCTATGGAAGTAAAATATGATGATGAGGATCTAGCTCTATTACTCTTATGCTCGTTGCCTAGTTCTTATACTCACTTTCGTGATACAATGTTGTTGAGCCGTGATAAGATAACCCTTGATGAAGTGCAAGATGCCCTCAAACAGAGGGAAAAGATGAAATCTATGGTGCAGGCAGATGGGGCGTCTTCCAAGGCTGAAGCTCTGCAGGTTCGTGGCAGGACCGAGCAGAGATTTAACAACTATGGCAACCGAGATAAGTGCAAAGACGGCAGAAGTCGTTCGAAGTCCAAGGGAAAGGACAAGTTCTGCAGGTATTGTAAGAAATCTAATCATATAATTGATAATTGTTGGAAGCTGCAGAATAAGGAGAAAAGGAATGGTACTTACCAACTGAAAGATAAGGATCAAGGTAATGGTAAGGCTGCTGTTGTTTCTGGTGATAGTTCTGACGGTGAATGTTTAGCCATTTTTGCTGCTTGTGCATCTCGTGATGATGAATGGATTCTTGATACTGCATGTTCGTTTCATATTTGCTGTAACAAAGATTGGTTCAGTTCATATGAGTCTGTGCAGACTGGAGATTTTGTACGTGTAGAGAATGACAACCCATGCCATATTGTCGGAGTTGGATCTGTTAAGATCAAGACACATGATGGCGTGACGCGTACATTGAATGAGGTGAAGCACATACCAAGCATGGCCAGAATCTGATCTCCCTGAGTATCATGGACGTTGATGGATACAAGTACGCCGGTGGGCGTAGGTTGTTAAAGGTATCGAAAGGCTCTCTTATTCACATGATAGGTGATATGAATTCTGCTAAGTTATATGTTCTTAGAGGTAGCACTTTGCCTGGTATTGCTGCTGCTGTTACTGCTAATGATTCTGATGATTGTGATAAAACAAATCTGTGGCATATGCGTCTTGGGCATATGAGCGAACATGGCATGGCAGAATTAGTTAAGAGAGAGCTGATTGATGGTTGCAACTTGGGTAAGTTTGAGTTCTGTGAGCACTGCGTTTTTGGTAAGTATAAAAGAGTTAAATTCAATGCTTCCGTTCATACCACCAAAGGCATATTAGATTATGTGCATGCTGATGTATGGGGACCTTCGCGTAAGACTTCTATTGGTGGTGCTAATTACATGCTTACTATTATTGATGACTACTCAAGAAAAGTGTGGCCATATTTTCTGAAACACAAATCTGATATTTTTGATGCTTTTAAGAAGTGGAAAGTTATGGTAGAAAAGCAAACTGAAAAGAAGGTAAAGGTACTACGTACTGATAATGGTATGGAATTCTGTTCTAATGAGTTTGAGGAGTTTTACAGTAACGATGGTATGATCAGGCACCACACCATCCCTTACACTACTCAGCAGAATGGCGTGGCTAAGCACATGAACAGAACCATCATCTCGATGGCTCGTTGTATGTTGTCCAATGCAGGTATGCATAGACGTTTCTAGGCTGAAGCAGCCAACACAGCGTGCTACCTCATCAACAGGTCACCTTCTATTCCACTTGAGAAGAAAACTCCCATTGAGGTATGGTCAGATTCGCCTGCTGATTATTCACAGTTGAGAGTTTTTGGTTGCACAGCTTATGCTCACGTTGATAATGGAAAGTTAGAGCCTAGAGCTGTTAAGTGCATATTCCTTGGTTATGGTTTAGGAGTTAAGGCATATAAACTATGGAATCCTGAAACTAAAAGGATTTTGTTGAGTAGGAATGTTGTTTTCAATGAATCCGTTATGTATCATGACAGCTTGCCATCAGATCCCTCTCCTGTTGCTATTGGAGAGGAGGGAGTTCGTGTGCAGGTGGAGCACCTGCAGAAAACTGTTGATAATAATGCTGTTGTTGATGATACTTATGAGGAAAATATTGATGATGATGTTGTTCAGCACTCACCTACTATTTTGCAGCAGCCACAGGAATCTATTGCTGCTGATAGACCGAGGCGTAACATAGTTCCACCTCGTCGTTTAATTGAAAAGTGTAATCTTGCTCATTATGCTTTGAGTTGTGCTGAACAGGTGGAGCATGATACTGAACCTGCTACATACAATGAGGCTATTACATCCGTTGACCGCGAGAAGTGGGTTTCTGCTATGCAAGAAGAGATGCAATCGCTTGATAATAATGGCACATGGGAAGTTGTGCGCTTGCCTAAACAGAAGAAGGTTGTCCGCTGTAAGTGGATATAAAAGAGAAAGGAAGGTTTGTCTCCTAATGAGCCTCCAAGGTTTAAGGCAAGGTTAGTAGCAAAAGGTTTTAGCCAGATTTCAGGTATTGACTATAATGATGTTTTCTCTCCGGTTGTGAAACATAGCTCCATTCGTACTTTCTTTGGTATTGTTGCTATGCATGATCTTGAGCTTGAGCAGCTAGATGTAAAGACTGCTTTTCTGCATGGTGAACTGGAGGAGGAGATTTACATGGACCAACCTGAAGGGTTCATAGTTCCTGAAAAAGAGGATTTTGTGTGCAAATTGAAGAGATCGCTTTATGGTTTGAAGCAATCTCCAAGACAGTGGTATAAAAGGTTTGATTCATTTATGATCTCACAAGGTTTTAAGAGATCTCAGTTTGATAGCTGTGTTTATATAAAGTTTGTTAATGGGTCACCTATTTACTTGCTGTTATATGTTGATGATATGTTAATTGCTGCCAAGAGCATGAAATAAATCACTACTTTGAAGGCACACCTAAGTAGTGAATTTGAGATGAAAGATCTTGGTGCTGCTAAGAAAATCCTAGGTATGAAAATTAAACGGGACAGAAAATCTAGGTTGTTGTTTTTTAGTCAGCAAAGTTACGTTGAGAAAGTTCTTCAACGTTTTAATATGCATGATGCAAAGTCAGTTAGTACTCCTGTTGCTCCTCACTTTAAATTGTCAGCATTCAATGTCCTAGTTCTGATGAAGATATTGAGTACATGTCTCGAGTTCCTTATTCTAGTGTTGTTGGTTCCTTGATGTATGCTATGGTTTGTTCTCGTCCTGATTTATCATATGCTATGAGTTTGGTGAGTCGTTACATGGCTAATTCTGGTAAAGAACATTGGAAAGTTGTTTAGTGGATTTTCAGGTACCTCCGTGGCACATCCAACACTTGCTTGAAGTTTGGCAAGACTGATGAGGGACTCGCAGGCTATGTGGATTCAGATTTTGCTACCGACTTGGATAAGAGGAGGTCCCTCACAGGTTATGTGTTCACGGTAGGTGGATGTGCCGTAAGTTGGAAGGCAACGCTGCAACCAGTTGTTGCTTTATCTACAACCGAAGCAGAATATATGGCTGTTGCTGAAGCTTGCAAAGAGTCTGTTTGGTTGAAAGGTTTGTATGCTGAGCTTTGTTAGGATGATTCTTGCATTAACCTGTTCTGTGACAGTCAAAGTGCTATTTACCTTACTAAGGATCAGATGTTCCATGAGAGAACAAAGCACATTGATATCAAGTACCATTATGTTCGTGATGTTGTTGCACAAGGTACACTAAAGGTATGCAAGATAAGCACTCACGATAATCCTGTTGATATGATGACAACGCATGTTCCTGTTGCTAAGTTTGAGCTATGCTCAAGCTTAGTTGGTATAACTGCTTAGCCCAAGTGGCTATTGGCGCCGAAAGTATTTTCTTTGTTTGTTCAGGGAGATGATTATCGTTGATGCTACAAGAAGGAATTTGTCTCAAGGTGGAGTTTGTTATATGTTGATCCAAATTCTACAAAGTAGAGGCCAACTTCTGACGGAGCGGAGCGAGGCCCGTCGCTGGAGCGGAGCAGAGTCTGAAGTTGGCCCACTCCGTGCCCAACAGGGACGCCCGTGGGGGGTGCGGGGGGCGACAGCCCCCCGCGGTACGGATCGTTGATGACCTAGGTTACCACCGCTATATATACTTCTTGTAAGCCGCCGGCTAGGATAAGTTACATCTGTGAAATCCCCGGCGTTGTGTAAACACTCTCCGTTATAGTGAAGTTTCGTTGGCTGGCGTCCGTGGTTTTTCCTCTCTCTTTGTTGGAGAGGGTTTTCCACGTTAAATCTGTGTCCCCTTGCTGTGATTTTGTTTTCGTTCTTCGTTATTTACTTGTCGCAAATCTAACAAATACTCATACGGGTGTTGCACAAAAAAAAATCGTGTCAGCAAACCTCACTGAAAAACAAGTGCACATCAGCTCTATTGACAGATAGTATTAGGCACAAGACACTGAAAAACAAACCTGATATCCTGTTAGATTCCAAAAATCTTCTACCATAGACCCTTGAAGCACACAAAGTTTAAACAGTGCGATATTTCTTCAGTTGGACATGCACTCAGGATACTGCAAACCAACAGAGGGCATCATCAGCTGCAGTTGCTCCGGCTCCAAGCAGAGTATCTTGCAAGTATTAAAAACCAGTTTTTGCACATCTCGTTCTAATATCCGCAAGAGGGTCAGGCCTAGCTTGAATCCCCCAGACTCTGCACCGGTGAAGCAGTAGCAGGGCGCTGCCTTGTTGCTGCAATAAATACCAATGTAGAAAAAAGGAATTTCTAAATCATCTTTCAGTCAAACTTTGCATCATTCCTATGTAAATATATTGCCTGAAACCATGCAACCATGCTTACCAAATTGTGGCTTTTGCGAAGGCTCTAGATTCATTGCCTCATCTGCTGCTGGAATCGGTGGCATATTAGCATGAACATATCAGTCATTCGATAAAGGAAAAATCAGTCATTCTATCTTCCCAGCCATAAGTTGTTACATGTATATGCACATAAAGTCTTTGGACAACCTGGTAAGATTATTTCATAATGGAGAAAGTCACAATTTCATCTTTTCCACAGGCTAAAGGGCATTGCCAAATAACACATTAAATCATACACATCTATATTTCATTCCTCTGAGATTTGCACTGACCTTGGATGGCAGATGCTATAAGAATCCCCTTTATTGATGTGCCATTCTCACAGAAGAATGGCCTAAACTGCATTTGCAGGCCATAAACGCGTCCAATGTCCCTTGCGTACATCTATATCACCTCCCTCGCCGTCAGGAAATCATCTGAATACGACATAACCAACAATGCGGAGCTTCCTTTCCAACTTAGTGCATATTATCAGTGGAAGGAAGAACTCAATGGTCATTCTTTGGCGTTGTTGTAATCGAAATCATCAGCGGAAGGAAGAGCATCGACAATTCCCAGTCTAAAGAAAGCATCCAATTTATATTTCCCTACTGGAAGAACAAGTTAAGATTGCTCGCTTGGTTGCTTCGATTGACAAGCACAGTATGAGGTGAATTTAGACAATCCATACAAGATAGCTAATTATGTTACGAGCAAACGATTGTTGAATGTAAAAAATGAAATAAAAACAACATGTTGATGGAGTATAACCTCCTAACCTAAGCCCTTTATTCTAAGTTAATTATCCATGTCGAATGTCACCATATATTGAGAACTTTCTATTGTCTATAACAGTCTAACAGAGGAAGAAGTCAGATTTTCCTCTTCTGTTTAGATTTTTCTTGTAGATGAACTCTGCTGTACTCTGATGGGAATGTAGAGGAAGAGGAATTGACAGGAAGTATAAAAGGCAGAATTAGAAAACGTCGTGCTAAAATTCCCTCCTGTGTAGTATATTGCTATATAATTAGAAAACGTCGATTTCATTCAAAGGAAAAGGAAGAAAACGCCTCTATTACACAAGAGAAAAACAATGAATAAATATGAATATAACTGAACAAAAATATCAAGAAGAAGAAGAGAAAAGAAAACCCAAAAGGTCGTCGCAGATTCTCCGAATAGTTCAGTATTTGCCAGCGGCGTAAGCTGGTCGGAGATTCGCGGTGATGCATCCGTTTCTCGCTAGCCGATCTTATCGAGGCTGTCGGCGACGGTCTTCATCTTGGGCCTTTGCTCCGAGTCAAGCTCGGTGCACACGAGCGCGACGTGGAACGCGGCAACCAGCTCCTTCTTGGGCAGCGTCGTCGGCGCCTCCCTTAGCAGCGCCGGGTCCACCATCTCGGCCACGGGCCTTGCGTCCTCCTCGAACCCGCGCCGTACCCACCGCACCACCTCCGGCACGGCCCCGTGCTCCCCGCTCCCGGACCGGTCCGTCGTCGTCGCCGACGGCCCCGAGAACGATGCCGACGTGGACGGTGACGCGTAGTCCGACGGACCGCGCCCGGTGAGCAGCTCCAGCAGGATCACCCCGAAGGAGAACACGTCCCACTTCTGCGCCGGCCGCGCCCCGGGAACGCGTGCCTCCGGCGCCCGGTAGCCACTCGCCTGCGCCTGTGCTGCCGGCTTAGTATAAGGGATGGCGCCGCCGAGGAGGCTGCCCGCCGAAGGGGTTGGAGGGTAGAGCGTGCCATCGGGGGCGCATCCGGCGATGGCGAGGAGACGGACGAGGCCGAAGTCGGCGACCCGGGGGGAGAAGTCGGCGTCGAGGAGGATGTTGGAAGGCTTGACCTCTCCGTGGACGAACCGCCGGCGGGGGTCGCACTCGTGGAGGTACGCGAGGCCGCGCGCCACCCCTCTGGCGATCTTCAGCCTCGCCGACCACGACAACACCGCTTCGCCGGTGCGACCTGCAATGTCAAGGGTCAAACAGTTTACCTTTCTAGTATTCAGAAACAAGTCTGTCGAACGAGCAATTTACCCCTTCCAGAATAAGCAAACAATCATGCTTAGCCAAAGGGCAATCAATCATTCATATACGATGCGACGGATTCATCATGTGCACAATTGGTGGCCATTGATCGTGAAAGAAGTGCTCCAAAATTAATGGCCATTTAGTTTGCAGAGTGGTGTGGTGTGCCCACTTTGGAAGATCAAGCTACGTAGTAGTAGTATTTCACCAGGCAGACACACATGATGTTGCAGCCACTGCAGCGCACTTGCTAGCTTTGGTGATCCCCACAGACACAGGCGGCCATGACAGTATGTATGACGCTGCTGTTCATGGGCACTACACACGTGCATCTTGACGTCTAATGAGGGCACTTGTGCGGCGAGCATTAATTTTTCATGGCGTTGGTTGCTTCGCCATTCACTTGGCAATGGTAATTTTCTGTCAGATAATAAGTACTAGTAGTACTATGCAGTAAGAGTAGACAAGGCAGCAACTAGACAAACAGTTGCTTCCTGCAGACATTGATTATGGTTTCCTCACTGCACACCAACCCTGTCGACCTTTATTTGTCCTATCAACAAAGCCTAAAAGGCAGGCCACGGAAAGCCCGCAAGCAACCTGAGCAACAAGTACTCGTACTGCATTCATCATTGATCGCAGGGTAATCAAAAGCGTTGATCGATCATGACTGCATGCTTTCATTGCCGTGGCGTGCCTCCACACTCTCAATTAGTATCACCTTTCTCCGTTCTCCTTTGGCTCGCGTGGAAGGCTTTTAGGGTTTATACTATAGTATTAGCCACACCAGAAGAGAAGATCATTCTGTTGGGCTAACGACAGTGAGAAAGGTTCCAGGCCTAGAAAGGTCTTCTTTTCTCCCTTCCACGCAGGAAGCAGGAAGCAGGAATCAGGAATCAGGATGGTGTAAAGGCACATCCATTGGCATTCCCTTTGGAGTATATACACCATGCATAAAAGTACAATGCATTTTGGTGCGGCTTGCTTAGTCGGGGCCTAAAAGTACAATGTATATATGGCGTGACTCTTAGCTCTTAAGTAATACTACTACCAGCAGCTAGCTCACTCGGTTTCCAAAACATCAGCTAATAGCTTCTCTTATTCGAGAAGAAAACTAATAGCTTCTCTTATTGAGAAAACTAGGAAATTTGAGGGATTCAACTCAACGTCTTTGAGTTTGAGATCGGTTTCCTTTTGCTTCATTTGGAACTTGACTTGAACTTTATACGGCCTTTGCCTAGGCTTTGGTCTCAACAAGTTCAAGCTTTCTCGTTTGGAAATTCATGAAGCTTTTCAATTGTTCTTCTTTCTCCTTGCGCTTCCTCTCACTTGCCACATCCTTATCGGCAATCAACTCCTTCAAGGTGTAATGCAATGCAACGGCATTGCCATCACAAAGAAGATCTTGCTTGCTAGCCTTGTGGAATGTAAGACAATGCTTGGAGCACCATGTCCTGCACGCCAACTCCACTTATTGGTCGGCCGGTCACATGATCATGCGCACCTTGAAACTTGCTACACTCCTCCGAGATAAACCCCCACCTCTTTTGAAGGGAAATGCCACTCCGATCACTCCAAAAATTGTAGGGAGGCAATAGGCGATGCTTATGGAAGTGATCTTGGACCCTCTTCCAAAATTCTCCTCCCTTTTATTGGGCACCACAAATTGGGTCTTGCGGTCTTGCCCAATTTCCATCCAAGCTTCGCAAAGGCACTTGTCCCCATTTGTACGTGTGTGCTCCGGTAGTCCTACTCACTCCCGCACATTGGCGGTTGAGCTCATCTTCAAACAATGGCTCGTCTTCAATGTAGACACCATATTTTAGAGTTGCTTACTCGTTGTCGTCCATCTCTTTGTCACCTTGCAGGGCAGACATTTACAACCGGCCCTCTTATGGCTCTGCACGACCCTCCGCTCCAGCGTCTACTCTTTCTTTGGCTTGGGGAGGAGCACAACGGCTTCGTCAGTGCAGTTGGTGGCGATGGTGGGCGGTGGCGACGTGGTTTCCATCGGTGGCTAGGGATTGTGGTGGCGGCGTTGCGTGAGGGGGGTGGAAATGGTTGGCAGGTGGCAGCTGGCGAACGGGCTTGGCATGAACAATAGGAGGATGCGCTCGGATGCGGACAGACCGCAAACCCGGACCAAATTTGGTCCGGGAATGCGTGGGTCCTTGGCCTCTGGTCCATTTGGGTCAGGGGAAGGATTTGCGGTCCGCGTGTCCTCCAAGGCCCAAACGGGCAGCAAATTCCGTTGTGGTCGCCTCTTTGGGTATGCCATCACATGCTCCATTTATTTGAATCAAATTGGTGAATAATGTGATCAAAGAAAAATACTCCACCTGTTTCTATACTTTTTATCCACTATTTCTGTGAACTCAAAGAGGGTTAGGCAATTCGGAAAAAAAAAAAGAGGTAACACGTGGATGAGAAGTGAGGTCAAGGACCATCCATCCCTCCGTCGACAAGAAATGCCCCGGCATAAATGGCAGAATGTGGTCCAGGATCCAATCCACGGTGACAAGTCGGTGTGCCTCTTTCTTTGGAAGCTTTCGCTCTCCCGGTTGTCTTGCAGTGAGATAAAACCCCTATCTATCTGTTTTTTTCCATGATCGGAGATGGGATCGAATCGCCTGACCAGTCAGTCCGTTCAAGACAAGACGAGGGAAATCCTTCATGTGAGGCCTCGATCGATCGCTCTGTGGGCCTAGCCTACTGCAATTTCCTACTCCACGGTACAGAACATGTTTGTATTCCTACGCTACGCAACGAACTGTCTACCCAAATTCACCGGCCACTAGCTCGTTCGATGAGACGTTTAACCGAGGAGAAACGAAACCATATATGCAGCGTTGTGCTTACCGCGCAGGGCCGTGGCGAGGTTGCCGTTGCCGACGAAGTCCGTGACGACGAGCTTCTCGTCGGGCGACCAGTAGTAGGCGCGGAGCCGCACCACGTTCGGGTGCCGCACACGCCCCATCGCCCGCGCCTCCGCCCTGAACTCCTTCCGCTTCTCGGCGCCACCACCGCCGCCGCCGCCCAGCCGCCGCACGGCCACGGGCGTCGACCCGTTCCCCACCACCACCTTGTACACGATCCCCTTGCCTCCCTTCCCCAGCACGTACGCCGACGACCGCAGCAGCTCGTCCAGCTCCATCCGGAACCCGCGGTCGATCGCCACCAGCTCCCCGTCGCCGCCGCCGCTGCTGTACTTGCGGCCTTCCTCCTCCTCGTCCTCGTCCGACGAGCAGTCCGAGTCGCCCGCGCCGCCTCTGCCGCCTCGGCCCCAGATGCGGCAGCCGCAGGGCCGTCCCCTGTTTCGATCGGCGTCGTCGTCTTGTGCGATGGCACGGCGGCCTTGGCGGCTGTCCTTGACTTTCCAGTACACGTAGACCAGGATGATGCCGACGAGGGCGACGCCCGCGGCGTCGGCGACCGCGATGAGGGCGATCAGGCTCGTCTTGATCGAACGGTGCTGCTGGCCGTCCGGAAAAACAGAGGAGGCTGTTGCAGACGACGGAGTGGCGTTCAGCGGCGGCGGGGACTGCGTGGGCGGCGGGACGGCGCGGCAGGCGACCTGGAGCGGGAAGCCGCAGAGGGCGGGGTTGTGGAGGAAGGCGGTGGGGCCCTGCGTGGCGAGGGAGCCCGTCTGCGGGATGGCGCCGGAGAGGTTGTTGAAGCGGAGGTCGAGGGCGACGGTGGCCGGCAGGCGGCCGAGCTCCGGGGGCACGACGCCGGAGAACCTGTTGTGGGAGACGTTGAGCGTGCCGGAGAGCCTGGGCAGCTGGCCGAGGTCGGGCGGGATGGAGCCGTTGAATTCGTTGGAGGAGAGGTCGAGCTGCTCTAGGCCGGACAGCTCCGGCCAGATCCCCGCCGGCACCTCCCCGGAGAACGCGTTCCCGGAGAGGACCAGCCGCTGCAGGCTGCGGCAGTTGCGGACGTCGAGGGGCAGCTCCCCCGAGAGCGCGTTGCGGGAGACGTCGAGGTTCTGCAGGCGCGGGAGGTCGCAGAGCGCGGCCGCGGGGATGGTTCCCGAGAGCGCGTTGTTGTAGAGGAAGAGGGAGTGGAGGGAGGAGGCGTTGGAGAGCGCCGCAGGGATGGCGCCCGTGAGGCGGTTGTCGTGGAGGTTGAGGCGGCGGAGGAAGAGGAGGGATCCGAGCTCGGACGGGATGTAGCCGGAGACGTTTTTGCCGGCCACGGCCACGCCCACCACGCGCGGCTCCGTCTGCGAGGAGATGTTGGCGCAGGTGACGCCCCGCCAGCGGCACGGGTCGGCGTCCGTCTCGGACCACTTGGAGAGCACCGACTGCGGGTCGTCCGTCACCGCGGACTTGAACGCCAGCAGCGCCAGTCCGTCCGCGGTGAGCGCCACGGCTGCCGGCGGTGCCGATAGTACGAGGAGCAGGAGGAGGAGGATGAGGGGAACCGTAATTGGGATTGTCCTCATTAGCAAAGCACACTCTTGTTGTAGTACCTAGCTAGTATTGGTTTGGTCAGTGGGTGTGTACGCGAGTGGCAGAGCGCCTAACACTAAACTGTCAGTGGCCGGCCAGAGAGAATGTGGAGGTTATAGAGACAGATCTGCTGCAGCACTGCACTGCACTGCAGCGCAGGCTGTGATGTTTGTATGCTGGCTTGGCTCGGCAGTTGTGACTTGGGATGGAGAGGCCCGTGTAACTAAAATTTGTTGTTATTCTTCAGCAGATGCCGTCTGGTGCTGGACCGTCGACGGTTTGGTCGCGCTCCATCCTGATAGTACGTGACAAGTGGGCCATGCATGGGTTGGAGCAGTTGGAATTGAGAGGACACCATGGATTTTCGCATGCTATTGCTAGCTAGTGGTGATGGAATATGGATGGCCATGGTCATTATCATTATCATTCGTAGTAGTGAGGAAGTGGTTACGTGTGTGTGGAAAGATGGTTAACGGTGGCTGTCCTCCTCGTTACAGTAGGTAGGCCCCCGCCCGAATGTGCTAACGGAAGAGAGACCATAGTAGTAGCTAGAGAAGGATGTGTGGAGGCAGGAGGGGAGTAGAAGGGAAGCAAAGGATGTGCATGCGTGCGTGTACGTACTGTTGTAGAGTATAGGCGTGGCATGATGATGTTCGGTCGTTGCGGCGAGCCCAAGACTGTTTGTTTGGGACGGCCATCCCTAATCATCATTCCGATGGTTGGCCTGGTTGGTCACTGAGTGAGCTCTGTTCATGCGCTTGCCGCTTGCTATGTGGAATCCAAGCAGTATACAGACGGAGGCAATGTGTCCTGGGCCTGGTTGGTGGGTGAGCTCTGTTACGGGGCAATGTTATTGTGTCCTCGCATTCAAGCAGTTTACAAACGGAGGTAGGCTTACATACATTACATTATGAAAAGAAAAGAAAAAAAGCCATGATCTCAGGAATAGACTGGTCTTCTTTCGTGGCAGCACTACGGAAAAATCGTCAACACACACACGGCAAAGGAAACACACATGGCAAAACCAAAGGAAAACACACGGCAAGGTATCAGACACGACAACACCGCGCGACACGTGTACGACCTCGCCACCTTTCACAGAGCCGTTATGATGGTCGGTCTTTGCCGACTACCCGCAGAAAAACACATGGCAAAGACCCATATCAACAAGACCCGTTCAATCGTTGTCAGGTTGAGTGGCTCAAGGATAGAAGTAACCCGCAGAAAAACACATGGCAACTAACTAATAAGCAAGAACTAGATAAGTAAGGTACGGTAAAGGATAGAAGTAACCGAAGTAAAGCACACGGAGGCACAAGGATTATTTTCCGCAGTCCCTTCCTTTTGAGGGGAAGTACGCCTGTGTTTGGAGAGGGGGTGGTATCAAACCACCAACGCCACGAGAGGCCTCCCTTGTTCTCCGGTGAACCTCACCCCAAGGGGGTCGATTCACGCTTCCACTATATCGGCAACCTTCAATGTGGTAGCGGCACCCTTACAACAAGTTCGAGGCACACATCCACAACTTAATTGGAGGCTCCCGAATCCAAGAAAGCTGTCACAACAATCAAAGACGAGCTTGTAAGAACCAAATCAAACCAAAACCCTCAAGTGCATGAGGGGGAAATGAAGATCTCTCTTGGTGAAGTTGTAGATCAAGGCCTTCTCCTTCGATTCCCCAAAGATCAACGACTTTGGGTGATTGGATGAAGAGATCTTGGAGTTTCGGTGGCTCTAATGGTGGTACTTTTCTTTTCTGAAACGAGCAGCTAGAGGTAGAAGATAAGGTCCCCTATTTATAGCCTCCACAACTGCTGACTGTTTTATGTTCGTTGGAGACTTTCCACACCGAAGACTCCGTTCAACAGACCGGAGACTCCGGTCTACACCGGAAACTCTGGCCCATCTCCGGTCCATCTCCGGACCGCCTATCAGACTGTCCCATGCCCCTTCTTGCTGCTCACTCCGGAGACTATGCCAGGAACTCCAGACTAGGGACCCTGGAGACTCCGGTGTTTATACACCGGAGACTCCGGTCTGAGATACCACTTCGGAGATTCCGGCCAGCATCCGGTCTGACTCCGGACCCCTATATAGAATGACCCACAACAACATCTTGAGTCTACTCCGAGGACTTTTGGGGAAACTCTGGACCACACCGAAGACTCCGATATGGATCCTCTAGGAAACCTCAGTTTAGTCCAGGGAAATTCCCACAAAGATATGACCTTTTCACTTTTCATTAGATTGACCTGTAGAAATTAACACACAGTAAAATGAACCTCATGTTGTTAAGGAACACCAAAACAGATTAGGACAGTAAATGTCCTTTCAATCTCCCCCTTTTTGGTGTTCGATGACAACAAGAAGTTTTGCATGAAAAATTTAAACAATCTAGCTAAGCTCCCCGTGACGATGTGCAACAAGATATACAAGTTATACAATACATGCCAGGGATATAGGAAGTAAACGCCTACATATCATAGAGAGATTCACCTGAGACTTTACCTTAAACATTACAATAATAACTGAGCATAACGTGTCCATGTAACAGATAGTCTCACACAAGACCCAAATAAAGCAAATGAAAATGCTCGAAATTTTAAGATACACGGGCATAAGCAAATAAGAAGCAGCCTATTCTAAGCCTATGCTAATGCCCATCCCATGCAAAACCCGGGAAAAGTCCAAACTAATGCCCCAAAGGAATCACTCGGAGTCCTCATCGTCGTCATCATCCTCATCCTCATCATAGTCATCATCATTAGCAGCAGGAGTCTATGGGCCTTTGCCATGAGGGCGAGAGGAGGAAGGGTCCTGAGGAGCAAAACCAGAAGTAACCTTTGAGAAAGTCTGCCAGTCAACTAAGCTTGCATTCATAGCATTCCAAGCACCAAAGGAGAGTGTGTGATCTGGCTCGGCAAAAGGTTTAGCCCCATGCTCATCATTGTACTCAGACTCCCCTTCCTCTTCTTCTTCTTCTTCTCCCTGAGCCTTGATTTCCTTGAGGAGCTTTTCAATTCTTCGGTTGCTCTTGTAGGAGTCATGTTGTCCCTTGCGGATGTCTACATTTATGTAGCAAAGGGTCTTTTCTCGGAAAGATGAGTTCTTGATTTTCTCCTAAACCACCGCACCTGTGACAGGAGCCATGGGAGCATTGGAGGCATTCTTCCTCCTAGAGCCCCTTGGAGGAGTGGGAGCCCGCACAACATCAGAAATCTCATCATCATCACTCTCAAATGGCTGCCTAGGAGCTGGTTCCATTCTCCTTTCTTTTGAAGACACACAATGGCATGTTCATAAGGTTGGGAGGAAGGGAAAGAGGTGAACCATGGGCTTGAGTGTTGATAAGCCTCATCACAAGAGCAACATATGGGGGAGATTTCTTGTAGAGAATAACATGGTGCATCTCCTCAAATATACCATAATGTCAATAGCATATCCTTCAGCATCAGGGTCAGCACAGTATACCTTGTGAGCATGGTAGAGTACGTTGACAAGGCCACACCTGATAACCCTTGGCCTCACCAACCACAACCTTCTTACCATAGAGAGGTGCCAACTTGTTCTTGTTTTCACCTAGAGAAGCAGCATGCACACAGTGCCCAATATGAGCAGACACACCCTGAAATGTCTCATTGATGACTCCGGCAAAGTTAAAGTTTGCAGTGCAGCGAACATTGCCAGTCATCTAAGTCATCGTCCTTGCATGATCAGTCCCAAACACAACAGTTGCATAGAATTGTTGGACAAGGGGAATGCTATAATTTTCTTGGAGCTCTATGATCTTATGCAGTTCAAGCTTCTCAGTTATCTACACAACATCTTCAAAGTATTTGTTGTCACGCAAGTACGCGAGCTCCATGTACCTTTGAGGGCAAACAGGGGACTTGGTGAGCTTGCTATAGATATCAGTCATGAAAACTTTGTGTTCCCTTCTCCAATAGCAGGGGTCCTCACTGGTCCTGGGAAGCTCATAGAAGTTTGTCTTGCGAAGTTCACGAAACTCTTTCTTCGTCATGTGAGCAAGAGATTGCAAATTGTCATACTTAGCTTTCTTGGCACAATTTTCCTCTTCTAAGAGCTCCTGGTTCTTTCTCATGTATTCAGCATCTCTGAGCTGTTGCCTGCGGTTGGATGGTGGGATTACATACTGACCAGCTTCCTCATCAAACCGAGGATCCGCCCTCTTAGACTTGGCCTTGGTGCGACCACGACGAGAACCAGAGCCTCCTGTGAATAGAGAGTGAGGGGATAGCAAGGGGGTAAGCACATATGTCCCGGAGAAATACGCAAGACCCTCACAACACTACTAGATGTGCTAGAGGCAATCAACACCGGAGTCTCTGGTGTGCAACACCGGAATCTCCGGCCTGGACTGGAGTTTCCGGTCAGATGGACCAGAGTCTCCGGCCTAGGCCGGAGTCTCCAGGCTGACCAACCGAAATCTTCGGTCTGGAGTTCTCGGGTTGCACAAGGAGACTGTAGGTGGGATTGATTCTAGAAGATCGGGCAAGGACATGAGACTAATGTGATAAAGTGCACGCATGCATGTTGTTCCAATGGGAAAAATCAGTACAAAAATCAAAATAAACAAAGGGGATGAACCCTAGGTTCATGGTGAGGAGAAAGGTACCAGATCTGTCCATTGGAGTGATTCCACCGGTGGGGAATGTCCTAGGGGTAGAGAGGGTGGAGTTGGCCAGTGGCTCGGCGGATCCCGGTGGAGAAACGGCCTCCGGGTGGCGGTTTTCAAGGAGGAGGCGGCAGATGTGAAGGTGGGAGTCGGGGTGGAATATAAAGTCTGAGTAACTCTTTCACCCCTTCCCCCTTTAGTCACTGCCTGAAACCATCCCAGCCCAGAGACTCCGGTCCGATAGACTGGAGACTCCGGCCTGACCGGAGACTCCGGTGTTTGCACACCGGAATCTCCGACCCTCTTTGACCAAAACCAGCCAGATTCAAGTTTGGGGACATATATGGGACGAAATGTGTTTAGGGGAGAGTTTAAGGCCTAGGTTTAGATTCCAAACTGAGAAGAACCAAAATAGGTAATGAAATCCAAAATAGATGATAAGTGGAACTCCAAATCTATAGAACCAAGAACCAACCCTTATAAAGGAGGGGGCGGTGCCCGAGGCCACCATGTAAGAGTGTGAGGCATGAAACTGCAAAGAATTATCCTTGGGTTCATAACCTCTACTCATCAAGGAAGCTCACGTATCACATATGATATTAAGAGAATTGATTTTTCTTAATTTTGTCATTATGGGGGGAGGGATAGCCCAATACATTAGGACCGCACTCCCCTATCTCCATGCCTGCACCTAAACCACATAATGATCAAGTAATAGGTGAGTATGCAAGATGATCAAGTCAAACTTCTTGAATCTACGATATTTAGCTTATTCCTCAAATAGCAAAACCTTGCTTCATTAAGTGGCTTTGTGAATATATCTACAAGTTGATATTTGGTTGACACATAAGATAACTCAATATCCCCTCGGGCAACATGATCTCTAATGAAATGATGACGGATCTCAATATGTTTTGTCCTTGTATGATCCACCAGATTGTAGGCAATCTTGATAGCACTTTCATTTTCATATAAAAGAGGCACTTTGTCACAATGGACACCGTATTCCTTCAAAGTTTGCCTCATCCATAACAATTGGGTGCATGCACTAGCAGAAGCCACATACTCAGCCTCGGCGGTGGAGAGAGACATATAGTTTTGCTTCTTAGAAGACCAACACACCAAGCACCTACCAAGGAATTGGCAAGCCCCGAAGGTTGATTTTCTATCATCCTTATCACCAGCCCAATCCGAATTAGTGTAGCCACAAAGAGAGAAAGTTGAGGCCTTAGGATACCACACACCATAGTTTGGGGTATGAACCAAATATCGAAAGATTCTTTTGACAGCTATCAAGTGGATTTGTTTAGGAACCGCTTGATATCTTGCACACACTCCTACACTTAACACAATATCAGGTCTAGATGCACATAGGTAAAGCAAAGAACCAATCATGGATCGGTATACCTTTTGATCAATATTTTTACCATTTGGGTTAAGTTCAAGATGAGTCTTGGTTGCCATAGGAGTGGGGGCTCCATTTAATTCTTTCATGTTGAGCCTCTTGAGCACATCCTGAACCTGTCAGTCATAAGCTCCGAGAATTTATCATTAAAAGTTTTGTTAGATGAGCCAAAGATAATATCATCAACATATATTTGGCAAACGAAAAGCTCCCCATTAACCTTCTTAGTAAAAAGAGTGGGATCAATTTTCCCAACCTTAAATTCACGGTCTAACAACAACTCTCTAAGGTGCTCATACCAAGTACGTGGGGCTTTTTTAAGTCCATAGAGCGCCTTATCGAGTTGGTTGACATGGTTTGGGAAGTTGGGATCTTTGAAGCACGGAGGTTGCTTAACATAAACCAACTCATGCAAAGGACCATTTAGAAAAGCACTTTCCACATCCATTTATTGTAATTTAAAATTATGATGAGAAGCACATGCAAGAAGGATACAGATGGACTCAAGGCGAGCCACGGGAGCATAGGTCTCTCCATAATCAATGCCTTCAATTTAAGAGAACCCTTGAGCTACCAATCTTGCCTTGTTCCTCACAACAATTCCATGATCATCCTGCTTATTCTTGAATATCCATTTAGTGCCAATAACATTGCGGTAATCTTTGGGCTTCTCTACTAACTTCCAAACTTTTTTTCTCTCAAAGTTGTTGAGCTCCTTATGCATGGCTTCCAACCAGTCTGAGTCTTCAAGAGCTTCCCACACCTTCTTGCGCTCCACCATAGATATATGAGCTTGATGCTCACCAAAATGCTTCAATTGAGCCAAGTGGACATTCCACTCCTTAGATCACCAATAACATTCTCAAGGGAGTGGTCTCTTCTTTCTAACATTTTATCCATGCGAGCTTTGTGACAAGTTTCGAGCTCCTTATTGTTTCTTGTCGGGATCTCTTCCTTATTTTGGTCCTCGTCTTGACCTTCATTTTGACATTGATCAACATTGTGTTTAGCTTCATCAACATGAGGTACATGTTGATCTTGGTCTTGATCAGGCATGCTACTGGAAAGGCTTTGAGATGATATTGTAGCTGACTGAATAAACCTGTCTTGAGCAACTGACTGCATAGAGCTGGACAATCCAGTTAGTGGAGAGACTGGACCATCTAGCCTCGAGCTTCCTTCCTGATCAACATGGTGAGGGTTCTCAACTTGTCTTTGGCTTGGGTCACCATTTCCCTCAATCACAGGAGCTTGTTGAAGTTGTGAAGATGAGGGCTCTACTTGAATAGAGCATAGTCCTTCTCGATTCGCCACAAGGGGTTCCTCAACGGGACGGATGAATCCCGCATCCATTCTTCTTATGGCATCTTGAGGTATTACATCATCTACATCACAAACATCAACATGCCCCGCTTGGGGTCATCATATTCTTCGAAAACCACAATATAAGATTCTATGACAATTTTGGGGAGTTTATCATAGATTATATAAGTGTGGGAATCGAGACCATAGCCAACAAAAATACCCTCTAAAGCTTTCGAATCAAATTTGGACAAACAAACACCTTTTATGAGATAGAAACACTTACAACCAAACAACCAGAAGTATAAAATATTGGGCTTGTTACCGATAAGTATTTCATATGGCATCTTGTTCAACTCTTTGCGGAGGTAGAGCCGGTTTGATGCATGGCATGCGGTGGATATTGCCTCTGCCCAGACAAACAAGGAGACATGATTTACCAGACAAGCAATGGTTTTCGGGAAGGAGGTACGCGCTTGTGACTTCGTCGGCTACCAGACAAACAAGGGGACACGATTTACCCAGGTTCAGGTTCCCGGATGGTAATACCCTGCTCCTGATTGTCTGTTATTGATTTATGATGAAGATTACAAGTCGTCGACATGGCAATGGATGCAAATATTTGAATCTGGCGTATTCTACGAGTGTTGTGCCTAAGGTGTCCTCCTTGGTGGTCCCTCGTAGCCTTTATATGTAGGGAAACTAAGTCGGTTACAACAGGGCCGACTCTATATTTTGCGGGGACCTATGCGAAAATAACGTCGTGGGTCTCAAGGCTAATATATGTATGCATATTTAGAAATCTTGTGCATCTACTTCACACGTAAAATTTTAAAAGTTAACATCCAACCGCATATTTTTAGTTAAAGATGTATATAAAATATTATTAAGTACTTAAAAATGTCATATTAGGAGGGGCGAGGGAAAAGTAGAGCAAGGTGCAGATGCAACGAGGCAAGGTCACAGACTCATTGGGAGGCAAATAAAGAGCCAAAGTGGCATATCAATTGCAGACCACTCCGGCTATGAGCATGAGATTGATCGTATCGCTGCGTAGTTACATGTGTTTCCTAGTCTCCTTCTCTGCTCGATAGACCATATGTTTATCTCCATTTTAGCAGCCCAAAATAATAAAACATGTATAATGAAACATGCCTAGAGGATGGACCCCTCCCTGTCGTGGGCCCTAGGCAGTCGCACAGTGTCGCCTAGGGTCAGATCTAGGCCTAGGTTACAAATTGGTGTTCATATAGAGTCTAATCTTAGACCCGTCTTGTCCTGCACACCTGCAGTCGGTAATTTTATAGGCTTTGTGTCAGCTGAATAGCTCTGATTTTCATGGACCTCAGTAGATTATCTTGTGGGACTTCTGCTGCGCTGAGCCAGGTGGGCTAAGCGCAGGTGCCCGCGGGAGCACACCTATGTCACACATGGCTGAAAACTGCGATGGACTGAGTTGTGAGTTGGAGAGACACAGACCATGACTGGTACTCCCTCCGTTCAGAAATATAAGACATTTTAGCTTTGTGCTATGAGTGTGTAAGGTTCGCTTCGAATCTCTATGAACCTATACACTAAAAGATATTTAGATACATTCGATTCACAAAGCTAAAACGTCTTATATTTCCGAACGGAGGAGTAGAATGCTAATCGGAACAAACGGGTATGCCTTTTCAAAATTTAGCACAACAAATACCATTAAATTTGTAAAGTACCATTTTCCAAGGGTAAAAAATACAAAATGGATTTTGTTTCGGGTGTATAAATCTTGGTCGATTTAACAAATTTGTCCGTTCATGCTTAAATAATTGTTCATGGTGATGTACCGTCACAGTGCAAGAAATGTACACATTTTGTTTTTAAAGTTAAAAAATATTATTTTTGGACTGATCTTGACGTTGTATCGACGGTTCTATCGTTTGATCGAGAGTAACCACGTCAAGTATTTTTTTGGAATAGAGAGAATACTATTTTCCATTAGATAATTCTCGGACTTTTCATAGCTTTTCAATGCTCATATTTTGTTACTGAAGCTTTTATGGACAAATCTATATATACTTTAACAATAAATACCCTGATTTATTCTGTAATCTTTTTTATAATTTATTGGTATGAAAATTAGTAAGTTTGAAAAAAAGTTTCAATATATACATTCAAGCTTCAAAAGTTATTCTCTAGGTCCCTGTCCATTTGGACGCTCCACCGGTGTGTGCCTCTAGATACTCCACTAGCATTCCCAAGAGGGCCTCTCTAGGCCGATTTTTTATCCGGACGGCGAAAAATTGCTCTGTCGCGTTTTCAGGCACTCATTTTTCGCTGAATTTGGCCGATTTTACATCGGTTCCCAGGCAGAACCCGGGGTGCCGGGAACTGCCGGATGAAGCGGAATCGGCGGAAAAGAAAAAATCATGCAGTGGCCCCGCCCTGTCAACGTGTGAACCGAGTCGTCCTCATCCTGTTGCCTCGGCTCCCGTGACGGACCGCTGGGCAACGACCACCTGTACTCGGCTACCACGTGTCGCCGCAATGGCACGCCACCGCCCACACATCTTTTCGCCGTTTCCACTTTTCCCGCTCACGCCGCTACACCACTCCCGCCATCGCCGCTCTTTTCTCTTCCAGCTATAAATTCTGGCCGCTTTAGGCCGCAGACTCGCACACCCATTTCACCCAACCCATAAAGCTTCGGCGACGAGAAGGAAAGTTCGGCGACAACAATGGCGGAGCGATTCCCAGGCGACCCTGGGGCGGTGAACGGCTTCGACCGGTGGTCCCTACAGTTGTGGGAGGCCCAACTGCTCCACGAGGCTGGCTATCCGGCTCCACTAGATTTCCGCAGCCCGCCGACGTGGAAGATCAGCACGAGCGGCTTGCCCGTGCCGCCGGTGCGGTCATCCGACCAAATCGTCGACGAGATCCATGATGTCATCGCCGACATGGAGGACCCCGAGCTCGCCGAGGACCCGGGGAACCTCGCGTACTGGGAGCAGTACTTCATCGACCGGCGGGAGCAGCATCTCGCTGCCCACGACGGTGTAGGCCTGCCGCTGCCGAGGAACAACTCGGGCGGGAAGACGACGTTGGTAGAGAGCGCCCGACCACACGCTCGCCGCCGCTCTGGAGCACATCCACGCGGGGACAACCCGTGTTTGGGATACCCCCGCACTCGTCGCCGACCATCCCCCGACGCTGTGGGTCCAGTTGGATGCCGAGGAGGATGGCGAGTGGGTCATATGGCTCGTCGTCAGCTTCGGCGTCTCGCTCGTCTGGTTCGGTGCCAGCGAGCTCGCCGACGCCACTCCGTCTGGTAAAGCGAGAGGCGGCGTCGCCACCGCGCTCACCGTCGCGCACGCGTTTGCGCCTTCGCCGCCGAGCGGCCACCTTCGGTTGGGAAGGCCAAAGCAGCACACACTAAAGGAGGAGCCGACGGACTGGACGGTGCCCGTCGACGAGGACGAGTTCCTCCTCAAGATGGCGACGGAGGCATCGCTCAACAACGTGCCGCCGATGAAGGCCCCCAACGTGTTTGCCTAGTCCAGGACGGATTGGGAGCAGGCGGAGGCCGAGCGCATACGTCGGCTACATGAGCGGGCCGAGCGTCACGCCGCATGCAGTGTTCACCGCCAGAGCGCCTACCAGGGCACGCCGCTCGTCGTCCTTGACGACAACGACGAAGATGAGGCCGGTCGTTCACAGCCGTGGCGCTGTGGCGACGCCGGCCAGGGCAGCTCCTGACCACCACAGCCGCCGAGCGATGATGACGGGACCTAGGACGCGGACTACATGTCGTTGTACCACCACTTTGGCATGTGAACGGCGTCGGGCATGGGCATCGACATTAGTATTTATCTCAATGTTTTTCTTAGCTATTGTAGTCAAAATTCGGGTATATGTTCGAATTTGACATGATATGTACCAACTCGTCTATGAAATTGACTATATTAGTTTAAATTTTACCGTGTTTGTTTAAAGTTTGACCAAAATCGGGAACTCGGTCTGGGAACGCGAGTGAAAAACTGAATGTTCCTGGGCTGAATGTTACATCCGTCCGGCACTATGTAGCGACGGAATTGGGTCTGGAAGCCGAACGAGTGGAGATGCAATCAATTTCATCTTTTCCATATGCAATGGAGAGAACAAGCTAAAGTTTCAGCAAAACTTCCACGCTACAGACACTGAAACCGAAACATAAACATGAACATTCAGCAAAATAAAGCCTGTTGAAACTGAAACGGAAACCTGTTGAAACTGCATGTCGTGGAGCAGGAGGACCGAACCGAACGTGGCTAGCTAGAACCGGGAGTCAATTAAATTAAACCTCTAGGAAACGAACTGCCTCCATCGCCAAATCCACCCCACCGCAATGGACGGCCGCCGCCATCCCCAGATCGAGGCGAATCCGGCGGTGACCGAATACCTGCCGTTCAACGATGACATGCTCCGGGAGATCCTCCTCCGCCTCCCGCCGCAGCCGTCCTCCCTCCTGCGTGCCTCCGCCGTCTGCAAGCACTGGCGAAGCCTCGTCACCGACACCAAGTTCCTCAGCCTCTTCCGCGCCCACCACCGGAAGCCCCCCCTACTCGGCCTCTTCGAGGCCTCCGCCTACGGGATGGTGTACTTCAAATCCATCCTCGACCCTCTCGACCGCATCCCTCCTCAGCGTTTCGACCTTGGACTTGGACTTGGACCGCATCACTATCTGCTCGATTGCCGTCACGGTTGCGTTCTCTCGAAAGCGTGGGCGAATGAAACGCCATGACAGGCCAACGTCGTCGCCTGGTCGCTCCGCCAGAGTTCGCGAGGGGCCAAGTCAAGGGCGCGGTGCTCTGCGCTGCCGGTGACCATGGCCATGTGCATGGCGGCTGCCGCTTGAGCTCCTACAAGGTGGTCTTGGTGTCCAGCGATAGACGACCCCTTGCCTGTGTTTACTCCTTGGAGACTGGCCAATGGGGCAACCTCATCCCAACGAAGTTTCCATGTGAGATTTATGATGTGGATACTACTCCTGCAACACTTGTTGGTAATGTCCTTTACTGGTTGTTCAAGGGTAATAATAACTCATTGGCGAGTGACCGCATACTTGTGTTTGATTTGGATAGACAGAACCTAGCTGTCACTGTGGGGCCTCCTGTTACAAATGGTTTCGTCGGTGGCAATCGTAAGATCATCAAGGCTGAGGATGGTGCTGTTGGCTTCGCCATATCGGCCCATTCTCGCTTCCAAATGTGGCACAAAAATGTCAATGGTCAAGGTGTTGGCATATGGATGCCTTGGAAGCAGACCATTGAAATGCATAACATTCTTGGGCTCTCACCTCAGACTAGGGAAGAGATAAGTTTTCTGCTGGGGTATGATGAGGACAATGATGTAATATTTGTACATGCGAGTCACAATGTCTATGCGGTTCAACTCAAGTCGATGCAATCCAAGAAACTTTATGAAACCAGTTGTACCAATCGAATTCATCCTTTTACGGGTTTCTATACACCAGGTAATAAAATGCTCATCCTTAGTCTTACTATATTGTAGGGGTGGCCTAATCTGGTCATGTTGTGTACATGATTGCTCGACTACCTTTGTTGTAACTTTTTTTTTCGAACCATGCAGGAGTGCTGCATGTATTAATATAGATAGAATAAGCAATGCCACTGGCTGGCGCAAGTTACAAGGGACGGACAATTGCCAGCGACCGAAGGTAAACCGAATGAGGTAGCAAAACAGAAAAACTAGTGAGACTACCGTCCATGATCCGCCTAACACATAAAATGCCGACCTTTACAGAGGATCGAAACTGCACAAAGTTTATCCTTCCTCGAGGATAAAACGACCTGCACTAGCTAGTGCCCATTGTTTTGCCTCAGCCTTTATCTGCTCTAGGATAATGTTCATGGGTCTCGCGATCTTCTCAAAAACCCTGCTATTCCTTTCTTTCCACACAGACCATGTGGTCAACATAACTAGTGAGTTTAGCTTTTTCTTTTTCTTCCCGGTGAGAGATCCTCTTGCTAGTTGCCACCATTCCTATAGAGAGTCATGGGTAGCAGGGGTAACAACTTGCAGTTTTGCCCAATGAAGCATTTTGCTCCAAATAATGTTTACGACCGCACATCCCATGAACAGATGTTGTGCATTTTCCTCTGCTGAATTACAGAACACACATTTATCATTATGTGGAAGACCGCGTTTTGCCAAGCGATCGGCAGTCCAGACCCTTTTACGGATGAAGAGCCACATCGCCAATTTGCATTGCAATGGAGCCCAAGAGTTCCAAATTTCCGAAGCAGATTGCCACTCAATCTTGGTTTGCAAATGAGCCATGTAAACAGATTTGGTGGAGAACGTCCCATTTGCCTCCCACGACTAGATCCATTTGTCATCTTCTTGTGGATTAAGATGAATTGAGTTACATTCCTCCCAAATTGCAAGCACCTGCATGAAAGTGGCAATTGTGATTGGCTTTTTGATATCCTCAATCCATCTTCCATGGTTAAGAGCTTGCACTACTGTTCTTCTTGCTTTAATTTCTGGATTAATGGCATCGAAGACCTCTGGCGCAATATCTTCAATTGTCCTTCCATTAATCCATTTATCTGTCCAGAAGAAAATTCTTTCTCCATTGCCCACGACCACTCTTGCTGCAGCATTAAAAATGTGTCTAACCCGCTCATCCGTTAGACTACCAAGATCATTCCACGGTTTTCTTTCATCTGCTCTAAGCATCCATGCCCATCTAGTACGGAAAGCAGTACTCATTGTCTCTAAATCCATAATTCTCAGCCCCCCTAAAGCTTTAGGATGACAAACTGTTTGCTAATTTACCAAACACTTACCTCCAGCAACCGCATATGTTCCCTTCCATAAGAAAGCTCTTCTAATCTTGTCTATTTCTTTAAAGACCCATGGAGGTGGGTCCAAGGAGAGCAGATGAAAAATTTCAATAGCACTTAACGCGCACTGCACCAAAATTAATCTGCCTCCTTGTGTCAGCATGTGAGTCTTCCAAGCTGCTAGCTGATTTCTTATCTTATCTATTAAGGTTCGGAAGTCTTCTTTTCTTGCTTTCTTGAGATGAAGAGGAAGTCCAAGATAGATTATTGGCAATTTGACAATTTGACAATTGAGGATGCCGCTGATCTCTTTTAGCGCGCTTTCCTCAACGACCAGAGGTGATATAGAGCTTTTACTCAAACTGCAGACTAGCCCTAAAGCGCTTCCAAAAATATCAAGGATTTGTTTTGCAGCCACAGCATCCCTTAGAGTGGCTTTGAGGAATAAAATTACGTCATCGGCATAGATTGATAGACGTTGGGGTACAGTTTGCCGAACAGGGAAAGGCGACAGTAGTCCATTTTCTTCGGCCTTGTCAAAGAGCAGACTTAGAGCATCCATAACTAGAATGAAAAGCATGGGCGATAAGGCATCACCTTGTCTCAATCCACGACCATACTGAATCTGCTCTCCCAGTATTCCGTTAAGAAGGATGCTCATAGAAGCAGAAGATAAAAGCATTGCAATCCACGCTCTCCATCTAGCCCCAAAACCTCCTGGAGAATTTCAAGTAAAAATTGCCACGCCACCGTATCGAAGGCCTTTGCGATATCCAACTTGAGAAGTATGCTGGGGCATTTCTTCTTCTTTAGAGTTTTAGCCGTTTCCCTTACTAATTTGAAATTATCGTGAATTGAACGACCCTTTAAAAAAGCTCCCTGATTTAGTCCGACCAAGCTAGGCAGTTCTCCACTTAGCCTATTGGCCAGGACTTTAGAAAATATTTTGACAGGCTATGAACCAGACTTATTGGCCGGAAATCAACTGGTTCCAAAGCTCCCATCTTCTTAGGCAACAGAACAGTGTAAGCCTTGTTAATTTGCTTGAGCTCACGACCATCTAAATTATAAAAAGCTGAGAAGGCTTCAATCAAATCCTTCTTGATTATGCTCCAGCAACTTTGATAGAAGGCAATGATGTAACCATCCGGACCTGGGGCCTTCTTGTTGGGCATTTCCTTTATAGCCTCCCAAATCTCCTCCTCTGAGAATGGTAGCTCAAGGTGTTGCAAATTTCTTTCATTCATTCCAATATATCCAAGATCCAGATTTGAGTTTCTCACAGCCGGAGAACCAAGTCTACTAATGTAATGTTCAGCAAGAGTTTTTTCAATTTTATTGTGTTCCAAGATCATCTCTTGTCCAACCTTTAACGACCCAATGTAATTTTTTCTCCGTCCGTGACTTGCGTGTGTGTGGAAATAGTTTGTATTCGCATCTCCCTCGCTTAACCAAGATATCCTCGATCGCTGCTTAGCCATAGATCGTTCTACCACACATAGCCCAAGTAACTTCTTCTTCAGCTCCCTTCTGAACCATCTCTCCTGAAACGACAGTGTGCGCATTTCTTCTGCTTGATCAAGCAACGCAATCAGAGTATTTGCCCACACGATCTGCTGTTTGATATCTCCGAACGACTTTGCACTCCAACTTTGTAGTGCACGAGCAGTCTTCTAGAGTTTCTGATTGAATTTAATAATGGGATTAACTTTCTTACTTTCATTGCTCTTCCAAGCTTGCTCGACGACCTCAAAAAACCTTTCTCTTTTTGTCCAATGAGCTTCAAATCTGAAGCGGGTGCACCTGAACGTGTTGCTCTCAGTTGATAGAACAAGTGGACAGTGATCAGAGATGGAGGACGTGATGCCTTGCAAGAAACAGCCTGGGAAGCAGGTGTGCCATTCTACTGAACCCAACACACGATCAATTCTGGTGAGTGTGCAATTCTGTTGGTCATTTGTCCAAGTAAACGCACGACCATTTAGGATAATGTCATTTAAAGCAAGATCATTGACTACGTGTCGAAACTTTCTCATCATTCTCCTGTTAAGGTTTCTGTTATTCTTGTCTTGAGCATCCAGAATTAAGTTGAAGTCCCCCATGATCGCCCAGCTGCTAGGACACTTAGTCCTAGTGATTCTAATCTCTTCTAAAAACCGTATCTTGTCATGTTCATCTTGTGGCCCATATACCGAAGTGATCCAAAAATGGTTTAAGGAGTCCATAGAAAACCTTACTGAGACCGAGAACTCTCCAGTAAAACGCTGATCGCTGCTGATTTTAGAGGAGTCCTAGGCAACTAGCACGCCACCACGTGTACCATCAGCAGGCAAGTAAGAAAACCCATCATATGCAGGTCCCACACATTGCATTACTAGATAAGGAGTAAAAGTCTGAATTTTGGTCTCTTGTAGACACACGATTGTCGCCTTGGAAGAAACGACCAAATTTCTAATAGCATCACGTCTAGCTTTATCATTTAAACCTCTTACATTCCAACAAAAGAAAATGATATTAGCCAGATTCATGGGAGAAAACATGTAGTAGGCGACCAACGACCAGCATACGAGGCTTACACGGCCTCAATGACCATATCTTCCGCCTCTGAAGCACATGCTTCTGGTACAATTATCTTGAACAACTTTGCCATCCTAACGATCTCCTCTTGAGAGAGTTCCTTATTTGTCATCTTCTTCAGTTTTGCCATGGCATCTTTTCATAGTTCATTGTCCTTAATCTCAAGGCCTGCTCGCTTTGCAAGGACGACTTGTGCTTTCTGCTCTGCAGAGAGCCCGTTCAAAACTTGCTTAGCCAATCTGCTGCTCCTTCTGCTAGGAGTTGCATCGATTTGCTTGCCTCTGCCCGTCTTTCTTGTTTGAACCTCAGGTAATGGTAAGATTGGCGGCTGAATTTCCTTGAGGACCCTTCGCGAAAACGCTGCTAGAGCCTGGGAGTTTGCCGAAGAGACACGACCTCGAATTTGCGGCGAGTACCCTTGCTGCACGGGTGTGACAGATCGCATATTGCTGTCTTCCGTGGCCGAGATATCATGCTGATCCCCTTGGCCCATTACCTCCGAGCCCAAAGGTGATTCAGTA
Organism: Avena eriantha; assembly: GCA_910589775.1. NCBI lineage: Eukaryota > Viridiplantae > Streptophyta > Magnoliopsida > Poales > Poaceae > Avena > Avena eriantha. The sequence goes on along the minus strand of OU342742.1, from coordinate 138,862,525 downwards.
CGTGTAGGCGTGTTGGGTTCTTGTGTTTCAGGTACGAAAGAAGGAGAACTGATCACAGGTAACGACTTCAATGAGTTCGTGTCAGTCTGATGGGCCAGCTGAGATGGGAAAGCTTCAAGCTGTCTACAGAGATGGATCTTCGGCCTCTCAGCTTCTTCCAAAAGGGCTAGATCTGTAATCGACCGGGGGGGTGTGAACATTGTGCTTCGAACACAAAAAATCTCCGGCTGTTCCCCTACCTCCATTATGGCACCTGCCTCGGGAACTATCGACGCCAGCTGTGAGTAACTCTGTGTCTCCCCTTCTTCATGCCTTGTGTCTACAATCGAGGGTGGACGCCATTCAATGCCACCAACAGCTTTTCTCCCATTTACTGTGGACCTACCATGATTGCCGTTAGGTCTCTCCCCGTCCGATACTCCCAAACTCCCAAAGTACGGGAACTTTCTGGGTCCATGGTTCAAATCAGGGGGGCTAGGGATCCCATCTTTGCCTAGATCATCGCTGCCTCCATCAGACGGTGGACTGCGAGTATGTGGCGAGAAATCTTCCACCGTATGCAGGTGTATGACGACCTTGTACTGCAAAGTTTTAATAGTCGAAGACCTTCTTCCTCTTCCAATCACGGCAGCGGCATAAGCTGGCTCGGGGACACTACCGTCAGACGACCTTTCAGGCTCAACAAAATGAACGAACCTGACTTTGGGAATTTTATGAGGGTTATCTGTCCAAGCTATCACTTTGAACGCCCTTAGATCATCTCTTGACGCAGAATCGGGGTGGATCGATTCAATCCAACATGACGATGAAAGGATCTTTGCTGCATTATCCCAGGACCAAGCATGATCCGGGATCCCAACTAGACTGATAGCACATTTGTAGTATAGCGATTTGGCTTCGGCCTGTGCCTGCCTGTTCCACGGCCTAACTATAGGTGATGATTCGGAGTTCTTATGTCTCCTCCATCCAAAGCCATGTTTTTGTATCTGACGGAGGTGAAGATGACCAGAAAGTCAGTTGGGAAATGTCGATGAACTGAAAGTGCCTCTTCTGGAATTCCTTTCTCGGCCATAAACAGCTGATGAATGGATTCTCTTGAGATTGGCGGGCGATTACCTCCAACCTGGACAACGACCGCTCTCTGCAGGGTGCTTTCCATCCGATTCATCTCAGGTGTGAAGGCAAGATAGCAAACGTCTCCATCGGGTCTCACAACAGGGCCGTCCGGAGGAAATTCTAATTCAAAATCATATGTCCCTCCTGTGGCATCTCTGTGTGAACGAGGGACACTTGCAGGCAAGCAGTCCCTTCCTCCCTGAGCGATGCGAGCAGCTCCCCTTGGTGGCATCTGACGCGAAGAGCAGCCTGAATCCCGACGGGTGCGAGATGGCGATCGGCTGCGCCTGCTCTGAAGGACTGCAGGCTGTCTACTCGTCCTATGGCGAGCACCTCCATGCTCTTCAGCGTGCTTCCTTTCGACGCGTATTTGCGCAGAAAAACCACGACCAGCACCTCCATAACGATCATGCTCCGACCTCGACGAAGCGTGAGATCCAACAACCTGTGCATACGACTGGTCTCCAAAACGCCTCACTGCGTTCCACACCCCCCTAGATTGAGATCGCTCTCTATTGGCTATGGCTGGAGCTTTGTTCCTACTAGGCCCCCCTGCTGGCCCTAGAGTGCGCCTTCTTTCTATCTCCATCACTTGGGGGTGCTCAAATCTTCTACGAATGGCTTGGGGAGGAACCTCCGTGTTAGGGCTTCTTGATCTCTTGCGCTTATCCTCGCACTCATGCAGCCTGTGTCCCGAGCGTCCGCAGTTGAAGCATGAGGGGGGAGCAGTACACTCCTTAGCATAATGCTTTTCTGAGAAACAGTTGAAACATAGGCCATGCAGATCTCCGTTTGTTGTAATTCTTAAGTCTTCACCAACAACTATTACTTACCAATTCTCCGTTTGCTAGATATGCAAACTTATAGCAGTGTTCTTTAGTAGATGTTATCATTCTATATAGCTGTCTAACTCTTTTTAGATGCCAATGAAATGCCAAATGAGTAACTTGGTTGGCATGCTTAGAACCTCAAAGCTAGTTATATTCTTCTAGCTAGTATGTTCATTTGATCTTGTTATAAATCTTAATTTTTTTAGAAAACGCAAAAAGATTTCTGTGTTTCATTATGTTGAAAAGATAGACTGGTTGTTACACCCTCCTAGGAGGCTCAGCACATTACATTATGATAAGGATCTAGTGTACATCCCATATCGTCGGTAGGACAACCATAAGCCCTGCTGCTCCAGCTTTCGCCCATTGTGATGCTTCTTCTTTGATTCGGTTGACCAGTTATAAATCTTAATTGCATAACAAAAATTTCAATTGATGTCCGCACTTCCTGAATAATTCTGAAATAGTTACATTTCATGTCTATAATTTGACAACATTCTTTCAAACTGAGCATCCAGTCACCTTTTTTGCTAGAGCTTTATTAGCTTGGCATGTTCTAGCATGACGAGGCATGAGTTTACATGAGAAAAGTTCTAGATAGTGTTTTTTCCATCTGCTAAATTCTTCATTATGAGGTAGCTATGTGTACTGTTTTCAGTAATATCCTTTGCATTTTACAGTATATCTGAGATTTTATTCACTATTTTTATTATCCAAGTTTATAAAACATCTATGAAAATAAGTTACTTTTCTCAAATTATACTGTCATCTCATCTATGTAACTCACCGACTCATTGTTAACTTCTCTTATCCATATGTCTTGTGAATTTTACAGTTATTATTTTCCTGACCTTATGCTTTCAGGAACATCAATTAATGTTGGATCTAATGGACCTGAAATTCTGCACGATACAGAGGATGCTTGTCTAGCTTGATGTGTGGAAATGGTTCAGCTGGTAAGGTCTTCTGAATATAGTTTGTGAAATTAGGACTCTTTGTTTGATTTTTTTTCTATGGAAAATATCCAACTATCAATATGTTGGGATTCACACATGTGAATAACACGAAAAACAGTTAAAATAATGGTGATACCAAGGTCAAATGATGATACCTTGGATTCTAAATGCTATCCAGATCAGATGTCCAATATGGTATTGATACCAAAATTACCTGTTTGCCTATGTGGCCATCCCTAGAGTTCTCCCTAGTTTAGAATCGTAGGCCAAATGCAGTACATTAATAGATCATTTTTCGCAACGTTCAACTCCCCACCCCAACAAATTATAGTGTCAAAAGGCTTCATGGTTTTATTTTTGCATCATCGGTGCCAAAAGTGATATATCTCTTACAGTGTTCTTCTTTATGTTGCTGAGTTGATCATTAGTTTGTACGCACGTCTTGTTCGTACACCGGGTTCCATAGGCATTGCTATTAGATTGTGCATGTATGGTTGCTAACAGATAAACGGTTTTGTTTTCTCTAGGTGAAGACAAGGCTGCTGCTGTTCTCAGTCGTCGCTGACTTTGTCTCATCACATCAATTTGGTTTGCAGTATTTTGTGTTTATATGTCATCTGAAAAGAACTTAATGAATGTGCCCCGTAGTCTAGCCAAGTTCGTAATGTAGCGAGATGCTTTTAAATGCCTAGTCCAGGGAGTTTCAGCTTCCTCAAGTATTGTTTGAAGTCGATTTCGCAGTATATTGCTTTCCACTGCATGGTTGTGCTTGGTAGCTATTCTCTTTAGCCAGGAGAATGCATTTTTTATTGTGTATCCTTCTATCTCATCTGTGGTCTTGAAGTGCATGCTATCGCCGTGGATGTAATGTGTTAGTTATCCACCAGTGCGGTTTTTCTCATCGCCGAGAATGGCAAAACACTACCTGGTAGCAGGAACTTAATGAAGATTCCTCTGAAATAACTGCTACACTGCAGGATATATATATTCCAAGACTCTGAAGTCTGAACTAACTGAAGAATGCAAGGAAGCTGCTGTTATGTTTTTTACAAAGTGGCAAGCTGGGCATGGGTAGGCAAATACACATGGAAATGAACTCTTGTAACTTGGTACTAACAGCTTCAGTCTACATGTTATTCCATTGTTTACACTAGTAATGAATTTGGCGTGGTACAAATCAGGACTGTACTGTAGCCTGAACCGCAGCAAGTCTGCAGTCACACTCAGAATCACAAGAACATGGCTGGATCGTTGCATTCTCAGCTTGAATTTCTCTGCCATCATGAACTGACGTGTCAGACTGTCAGTAAGGACATCAGCACTCTGAATGCTATCCCGACTGGAGGGGAGGCAGATGCAAATCAAGGGTACACAACCTCAGTTGCATACTTGCATTTGCTTACATGCTTAACGTGAAGCCATACAAGGAGTAGTTTACACTCCTGAGATGATGTTCCTTCTCTCGTTAGTAGTACATGCCATTCCTGAGATGGTTTGCAGATTCCAAGATTTTCCCCCTTATGACAGGACGGTTTTATCTTCCAGTTTCTCTTCAAACGTACTACTGTACCTCTATTCTACCAAAACATTCTACTTTTTGGAACAGACCTAGTAGATTAGTAGCACTACTGTACCTCTGTTGTACCAAAACGTTCTGCATTTTGGAACAGACCTAGTAGATTAGTAGCGCCATGTTTCTTCAGCTGGGCTGCACATACACCACCAGGAACTAGAATTCCGACAGTGCCATGGTTCTTCAGTTTGGTATCAACAGGTATCCATTCTTCACTCTCGCAGCACGCCACACGGTGGCAGGGTACGGAGATGCTTCTCTAGCTGCGCTGAAAATATTCCGGCGGCGGGTGTAGGACTCGACGACGGCGATCTGCCCAGATTGAGACGTGGTGGCGTGAGAGGCATTGGCGAGTAATCTGTTGGGATCCGATGAGTCCGACAACTTCGATGGACCCAATATCACTCCGCAGAGTGTAACACTCGTGGGGCTTACTAAGTTTTCACTCGTTCGGCGTTCCTAGAACGAAATCCGGGTAGTATTTAGCATCGGATGGGTATGACTTTCCCGTCTGAAAACCATTTTCCCGTGTTCTCAACCAAATCTAGAATCTGGCGATTTGAATTTTTTTTCCCGCCGGCGAAAACTCGTCCAAACGTGTTCGACAGTAATCATCCAAAACAGTTTAACAAAAATTCACCCAAAAGAGGTCCGGGGATCAAATTATTACAGAACATGATGAAATTCAGCGATCATTCGTCGACGGGGATGGGCTCCTCCGCCGGGTCTGCTGCGACAGGGAACATCGACGGATTCGAGGAGGTGGAGGCAGAGCTCGGTAACAACGTGGTGGCCGAGACTGTCAGAGCAGAGCTCGGCGTGTTGGGACGTCCTCGTCCAGGATGGCGTTGAGGCGCGCCATTTACCAGGCCTTGACCTAGGGCTCATCGCCGAGGTGTCTTCGCCGTCCATGAGGACCTAGAGGTCTGTGTTCCTCTTCTTGGCGAAGTTCGCCTTGAGGAGGTCAATTTTTTTGTCTTGGTTCTGCAGTAGCTGCATCCACCTCTCGTCGGCCTTCTTCTCCCTGTTCTCGGCATGGGCTTTCGAGTCGGCGATACACTTCTCGATGGACGTGTGGAGCCGTTCGGCAGGCGGTCCTGTAGCCTTCAACATCTTGGCCTTCTTATGGCCGATCTCTGGCCTTCCTTCGCTGGCAGCTAGGGGTGGAGCCTCGAGGTTGTACATGCCATCCATGTTCTTAGCGAGGATCACGCGAGTGTCCACCCATTTCTGGCAGTTCTCGATCTTGTCGAACATATGGTGGAACTTGAACTCCGTCTTGGTACCGTCGCAGTACATGCCGAGTGCACGGACCAGCTGTGAAGACAAGGTGAAATGTGAGTTAGGAAAGGCATGAACTCGGCATAGGTTCGTCTTGAGGACGAACTACTTTGTTGTCCATGCTTGCGCCGCTGACTGGATGACGCTCGATTTCTCCGAGAATGCAGTGTCACTTGCTGCACGCTTGTTGCACGATTCCTCGGTGATTGGTAATGGCCTTCTCCCCAACGAATGGAAGAGGGTCGCATCGCATGGCCGTCAAAGGCCCGGCGTACGCGGCAGATCTAGCGTTGGGGACATTGAAGGCCGGCGGGCGAGGCGCAGGGAAGGGGAAGAGCACATTTGGGTTAAACTCTCCGTCGAACTCGGGGGACGAAGAGAACCTCTGGAGAGGGTTCGCTTGGCTATCCTGGAACTGCCGGCGATATCGACGAGAACCCGACCAAAGATCCGATGTTTGGTTGGCTTCCCCACGGCGCGTCGTACTGCACGGTGACGAGAGGGGGCAGGTGGACCATGGCCGCACGGGTGGTTCGCTCGGACACCGATTTCGCCTACATGATCGTCTGCGCCTCTATGATCACATGCGCCTCCTCTGATCTTGTCATACGCCTTCCGATTGTCTGTTTTGATCTTCCTCCGCCGGCAATCCCCCGCCCACTCTACGTCCATCCAGCCGTCCGGCTTCGGCATCGGCTTCCTCGGCTTATTCTCCTTTGTTCTGGCGACGGTGGAGCGAGGTTTGATGAAACCCTTGGGCAGCATCGCGGGCGGGAGCTCGGGGAACTGACGAGAGTTGTGGCGGGGAATGGTGATGAAAGGCGGGAGGGGGAGAAGAATGGTGGGAGCTAGGCCTTGAATCCATACTTTGTGAAATAATTGTTTTCTTTGTCACTTGATGAATATCCAAAAATAAAAAATTCTTGTCTTGAATTAGGGTCAGTGTAATTTAAATTGTATGGCCAAGGTCTTTTGTTGCTAGAGTTTATTAGCTTGGTCATGTTCTGCCTGGCATGAAGATGGACATTCTATATGAGAAACAATATGGTCCTTTTTTCTTATCATCCGAGTCCATCCGTATGAGATAGCTAATTATAATACTTTCAGGATTATGGCTTGCATTTTAAAATATCTGATTTTGTTTTTATATTTACTATTATCAAAAGTGAGCTATAAGTTGTATACAGAATGAGGTATACAAAATGAGTTATTTGTCTCAAATGATATTTGTCAGCTCACTGACTCAAAGTTTCATATGAATTTGGCTTTCCTGTAAAATATGTTCATTGCCTGACTTCTTATGCTTCTAGTCACAACCATTTATGAATCTGATAAAGTTCACATGTTGCATGACGATCCATGGGATGATTGTGTAGTTTGATGTGCTGAAATGGTTCTACATAAAAGAGATTCTGAACATAGTCTGTGAGATTGGCACTGTTTCATTCTTTATTTGCTGAAAATATCCAAACGGCAAGGTGGGTTGCATAAACCCTCAAACTATTGTCGATTCAGGAATAGGGATACACACATATGAATAACATAGCCAAACAATTCAAATGACAGTGATGTCGTGTAACTCTTTTTTGGATCATAAATAATATATATGTAGATGATTAAAATATTTTATATGATATAAGAGCAAGAACAATGGTACCGTCGGTTGCTGGCTGTATAGCCCATGCCATATTACTTATAGCCACTGTAAATAAGCACTTGTGTAATACTAGACGTTACAAGGTTGGCTTCATTGAATATTTAACTAATTAACTTTTGGGCTGTTGTGTTGCATGCAAGACCGGATGGACACACATTCATTGCATGCGGGCTGTACCGAGTGTCCGCTCCTTTCTCTCTTCTCCTCTCTCACTTCCAGTTAGGATTTTGCTAATCTATATTTGCCTATAGCCTGATGAGTAAGACTTATTGTACTTGCTCTAAACGTGGAAAACACGTGCGTCTCCCTAGGCCATGCCTAGAGTTTTCCCTTGGCCTAGATGTTTCAGCGTCGCCAAGTTTAAAGCAAAAAAGTAGGAGCCCATCTTGTTAGTGCGAACATCTATCGGTCACAAGAAGGATCATAAATAGGGCGTTTCCTGTGTCCTCGGCGCTGGTGTGCGGGAATCCCTTGTGCCAAGGCTGACGTCCGCTGCTGATCGCCAGCTACCTCTCCTCATCGAGCTCGTCGCTGGGACCGCCCTCTCGGGTGAGCACGACACACACGCGTGAGCTGACTCCCGGTGCCGCAAGAAGGATGGCTCGCTCGACGCGGCTGCCATGTACTCTCTTTGTTTTAAAATATAAGATATTTTAGTTTTGTGAAGGGAGTGTATTTAGACCGCTTCTAGTGTCTAGGTTCATTTAGCTGAGGGCCTGGGAGGCGTCGATGCCCCGTTCCATGACTTCGTATGGATTAACTTTGCTCCTTCGAAGGTGCGGTTTTTTTGCTTGGCTACTGTCCAAAGGGAGGATCCAGTCTCGGGCTCAGCCACTGAAGAAGAAGATCTTGGTCGCCGTGGAGGCTTTCTGCCCATGCTGTCGGCTGTTGGGCCCCCCTTGAGACCGCCAACCACATGCATCGTCTTCGAGTGCCCCTTCTCGCAGAGGTTCTGGGCGGCGATCGGCTACAGTTTCCCTGCCGGCGCGGACGTCGGGGAGATTCATGCCTATGCGGCCCCTGTCGACGTCCCCCTGGCGTTGGCGTCCACCTTCACCCTGCTCTGTCTATGGAACCTGTGGAAGCACAGGAATGCCGTTGCCTTCCGCGAGCAACGCCCGTCGCTCCCCTTTCTCCTGCGCGCCTGCCGCGAGGAGGCGCATCTCTGGCGCGCTCGTCTCCCGGCTGCCTAGATCGGGTGGCATGCTGATGCCCCTGTCCCCTGTGCCCCCTCATATACGTACCCCCGTCTCTGTTGTAATTCAACAACCACTTTAGACCGTCTTGGGTCTACATATATATAAAAAAAACATCGGTCACAATGTCATAACATTTAACTCCTCCACCCCGGGTTTAGATGTTTCATCGTCGTCATATCAATGTTGATGGATTTGTTTTGTTGCCATTGGTATTCCTAGGAAGTATAGCCAGTAATATGATATTTGTTACAGGGCTCTTCTTGATGTTATTTAGCGGATCATGAGGTTGTACGCATGTGTTCTTCCTATACTATTACATGGGTGCTACTATTATATTTTGTCAGTATTTATATCAGGTTACTAATTAATAGATTAACAATTTTTCTCCAGGTGAAATAAGGTATTTCGCAATTGTCAGTTGTCACTGAGTTTGTGTCATCGCATCAACTGGGTCGGTATTGTTTTGTGTTTTTATGTTATATCGGGAAAAGCTTACTCAATATGTGCCTTAGTTCGTAGATGCTTTTGAATACCTAATCCAGGGAGTTTCAGCTTCCCCAAGTAGATTTCGCTTTATATAGCTTTTCACTGTATGGTTGTGCCTGTGACCCCATCTCTCCAGGTAGGAGAAATTTTGATGTCCAGTTTCTGCTTGCGTCACATTCTTTTTTGGGAAATTGGCGCTTTATTATTAATAATAATGTTTACACTCGGCCTTTGCATAGCTAGGATGCACACAGCCGATCAACCACACACTTAGTGACCAAAGCAAAAAAATCCAGCATTACAAAAAGGTAATAAACAAAAGAGGACACACGACGAGCTATGGCAAATCTATCCGTAGATCACGCTGCCATTCATGTCGGGAGAAAATATCTCTCGCTATGTCCTCCAATCGCATACACCCCTCCACAAACAAGTCTCGAAACTCCATTCGTTGGAGAGTAGTCTATGATCGGAGGATAGTCGTGGCTCGATATATCACCTGTAGAGAAGAAGATACAATGTAATTAAAAATCTTGTCATTTCTACATAGCCAAAACGATCAAATAATGACAAGCGCTTCCACCCTAAACAAAGTCCCTTATTTATCATGTTTCTCGTGTAACCAGTTACCAAATACATTGGCAACCGAGCGTGGAGGAGATAAACCAGAGGCTACATGGATGATTGACCATATAGTACGGGCAAATTTACACTGGAAGAATAAATGCCTGATTGTCTCATTGCGATGACAAAAATCGCATTGTGTACTTCCATACCAATTCCTCTTAACAAGATTATCCTTTGTAAGAATGACATCTTTACGAAGATACCAAGCGAAAAATTTCGTTTTAAGGGGTATTCTCATATTCCAGACTTTAGAGTTATCATCAACTGGAATATCAGGTTGTATCATTGCTCTATATAATGAGTCAACAGAAAATTTACCACTCTGCAGTAGTTTCCATTTGAACTCATCCACCCCCTCCGATAGTTGTATCATGGATAAACGTAATAAAAGATTGTTCCACGATACAAGTCTAGGACCTAGAAGACTTCGTCTGAAATACACATTAGGGGGATCCGATCCCATAAGAGTGGAAAGTGTATCTCTTTTATGCCTAACAATCGAATATATAGCTGCATATTGTTCGCGAAGAGAAGTTTGGCCAAGCCATTTATCTTTCCAGAACCTAACCTGCGACCCATCCTTAATATTGGAAACACTAAAATGGAAGAAATGTTTTTTGAACGTCATAAGTCCAGCCCAAAAGTGTGAATCACCGGATTTCCAAACCACTTGATGAAGGATCGTATGGGCACCTAGAGGGGGGAAGGTGAATACGTGCTACTTCAAATTTTACTCCTTTTCAATTTAGGGTTTGACATGAAAGGTAAATTCTCTAGATTATGCAACTATGGTGAATTTACCTATATGTCAATCTAGCAGATATACTAAGTAAGAACTAGATAGGTAAAGTGTGGTAAAGGATAGAAGTAACCAAAGTGGAGCACGCGGAGACACAAGGATTTGTTTCCCGTAGTTCCTTCCTTTTGAGAGGAAGTACGTCTATATTTGGAGAGGGGGTAGTTTCAAACCACCAACACCACGAGAGGCCTCCCTTGTTCTCTGATGAACATCACCCCAATGGGTTCGATTCACCTCTTCCACTGTATGGCAACCTTCGAGGTGGAAGCCGACACCTTTACAACGAGTTCGGAGCACACATCCACAACTTAATTGGAGGCTCTCAAGTACAAGCTAGCTATCAAACAATCAAAGACAAGCTAGTAAGAACCAAATCACAAGCTAGGGTTTTCAATGAAACACTAGAGTAAGGGGCCCTCAAGTGAATGGGGGGGGGGAATGAAGATCTCTCTTGGTGAAGATGTAGATCAAGGCCTCCTCCTTCGATTCTTCAAAGATCAATGACTTTGGATGGTTGAGTGAGGAGATCTTGTGGATTTAGTGGCTCAAATGGTGCTGGAGTTCTTGAGGTGGACGAGCAGCTTCCAAGGTAGAAGAAGGGGACTTTATATAGGCCCCCTGGAATTAGAGCTGTTGGGAGCCACTTACCCCGGACAGTCTGGCCAACACCAGCCGGACAGTCCGGCCCAGTCGGACACTTCGGCCTGGCCAAGTTTCCAGCCAGAGTCCGGACTGTGTCCGGGTAGTGTCCGAACAGGCATACAGAATGTCCGACGAAGTTGCCCATATCCCAGGGCCGGACAGTCCGGCCAGATCCAACCGGATAGTCCGGCCGGGGGCGGACACTCCGGCTTAATTCAGCCGGACAGTCCGGCTAGGACATGATTCCAGCACAGACATGATCCTGGGGAGCTCTTTTCCTTTATTGCAACAAACACGGGAGCAACAGGTATCCCTAAAACATTTAACAGACGATTAAACTTATCCAAGTATTGTCACCAAACATCAAAATAATAGGAAGGGCATAAATGCCCTTTCAATCTCCCCCTTCTTAGTGTTTGATGACAACCCAAGGATTTGCAAATAGGATAGATATAAATTTTCACAAGAGGAGATATACAAAATATAGTGAGGCTCCCCCTAGATGTGTGACCAATTTTATCTTTGCATTTGAATACAAGATCACACACCCTAGGATTACATCCTCTCTAGATTTTGTAGCTAACAAGTTATGACATGATATATAATAACAACTAGATCAATAAGCTAGGCATAACATAGTCATTAACACAACCGGGTAAGCATGTCACAACACACATGAGACACGACAGAGTTCAACACAACATAGTACTCAACAAGTAGGATAATGACACGAAGCTTCAAAGAGGCAAATCGAACTAACATGAAGCTCGTGTACCCATGCAAATCCCCGGTAGCAACCTAATAAAGGGGCTACTTCTCCCCCTTTGGGATCGAGACGCCAAAAAGGGAAAAGAGCACAACTAAAGCGTCCCAAGGCCAACTCTAGCCACTGTAGTCATCGTCATCCTCCTCCTCCTCCTCATCCTCATCCTTATCACCATCCTCATCATCTTGATCCTCCTGAGTAGAGCTCTGGCCGCGAGGGCGAGAAGAAGAAGACACGTCCTCAAACATGGACCAGTCCACATGTCCCTTACTCCAGTGACCATAGGAAAGTGTGCCATCAGACGCGTGCTGCTGAGAAGGATCAACATCCATGGGCTAGTTGGTCCTCTTGAGCTCCTTCATCACATTCATGTTCACCTTGTATGCATCGTACTGGCCATGGCGAATGTCAATGGTCTATCAAAGAAGAAGCTTCTTCCACCAGGAGGCCTTCTTCTCCTTCTTGTGCACTTCCTCCTTGGAGGTGGTGAAGCGATATGCATTGCTAGCATGCTTCATGCGAGGGCCACGGGTCACAACCTCTGGAACATCCTCAGACTCATAATCACTGTCAGAGGCATCTTCATCCATCTCATCATCCTCAAAAATGTCCTGGGCAGGGGGGTAGCCACGAGGTGCCTTGGAGGTGGGGGCACCCTTCCTTTGTAGCTTGGCAGGAAGGTGTCGGTTGAAAGGGCTGCTGCAGCTGTCGGTTGTTACCGAGTTTGTCTCGTCACATCAACTTGGTCAACTTGGTTGGCAGCATCTCGGGTTAATATGTTATCCAAAAGAAAAGAACTTATTGAATGTGTGCCTTAGTCTAGCCAAAGTTTCTGTGTAGCAGGATGCTTTTGAACACCTAATCCATGGAATTTCAGCTTCCTCAATATCATTTCAAGTAGAGTTCGGTGCATGGTTGTTCTAGGGAGCTCTTCTCTCCTGCCTAGACAGTTTCAACCCCAAGCACACCACACAGACTTATATTTTCATGATTCCTTTTCTCTGAGCTGTGGTCTGATAATCCGTGGATGTAATGTGGTCGTGATCCACCGGTGCTCTCTGTCTTGTTGAGATTAGTAGTCGGAAATTAATGGTAGAAGTTTAGGACTGACTCAAGTAACTACTTCACTGCAGCATTGAGTGTTTCAGCTAAACTTATATGTTTCTTCTCAGCTGTGGTTGGAAAAGCTTGTCATGTTGATAATGTGGTCATGATCCTCCGGTGCTCTGTTTTTGCTCTTGAGACTAATAGCAGGAAATTGCTGCGGTCATTTTAACATTTGCATGACTGAAACTTGATGCAGCTGAAAGTGGGACTTCCGTGGCTGGAACTACAGAGTCGAACTCTGTTGCCCTGAGACTTAGGCCGATGCTGCACGACTGGAGGGCGGTAACTCTGACTGCTACCTGCAGACAAGCTAGGAAGTAAGAATAATAGCTGGGTTCTGTCCCTGTTCAATTCTTTTCTGTCCCTGAGACTGAGGTCGCTGCTGCTATCCACTACTCCACTTGTGGTACATTTCATTCTTGCAGCTATTTACTGCTGATGGTCATCACAAGAACACGGCAGCAGGTTGGATTGGATCGTTAATTGGGAACCCTGAATGCCTCCAGATCAGGAACAAAACATCGTTGCATGTATGCTTAACATGATGAACTACCAGAGGACTGGACACTGCACAACGTATTGATTTCAATAGTTGATGACTGGTCTGCATGCATCTCTGAGATTATTTTGTCTTTACTACAAGCACAAGATATGGTGCAATACTCTGACTGCAATATTCAGGCTAACAATTTTCCCGCAGCAAGTGCAAAGATCACCCCAGCCCTCAAAAGCTATCACTCGCCTAACAGTACATGTATATTCAAGTAATGTACCTACATGTCGTAGGAACCTCCAGCTTGACTCTGAAATGGCTTGTGACTGCAACCAGGGGACTGACTGCAACGTTGTCTGTATAGGGGACTGACTCTGACTGCATCTATTGTGATCCCCTTGTTTTCCAACACTTGTAGGCAAAGGTCAAGGAAGATCAAGGCAACCAGGGGTGGTGCCAACACTAACCTGTATGGCACTGCATAAACAAAGTTATGGGTTTAGTTGGTGCATCAATACATAGCTATGATCGCATCACATAGCGATCATTCTTCTGTTTGTTGCAATTTTCTTGTTCTCCACATAACAGTATATTCTAGTACTTCATGTTCTGAATTAACCTTCCCACGCCCTGCCCAACATCCCCGCGCCGCTCGACCGACGCCATGGACCCCTAGGAGCCATCTGCCAAGCCCTAGCGAGGTCGCGCCAACGCAGGCGACCACTCCGCCCTCCCCAGATCTGGAAACTGTCGACGCCTCCGCCAGACCCGTTCCCGCACCGGCGAAAGGCTCCAGGGCGTAGAAGCAAAAGCGGCAGGGCTCCGTCGTCATCCAGGGAGTTGGCGGGCCCGCTACTGCCGTTCCCGCACCGGCGAAAGGCTCCAGGGCGTAGAAGCGAAAGCGGCAGGGCTCCGTCGTCATCCAGGGAGTTGGCGGGCCCGCTACTGCCGTTCCCGCACCGGCGAAAGGCTCCAGGGCGTAGAAGCGAAAGCGGCAGGGCTCCGTCGTCATCCAGGGAGTTGGCGGGCCCGCTACTGTCGTTCCCGCGGTCGCCAATATTGCTGCCATCGCCACGACCTTGTTGAAGAAGAAGCTGGTGATGAGAATGGTGAGGAACGCGGTGCCGAAGCGCAAGTAGGCCACCTCAAGGACACCCGCCATACCCGCCAAAGCCGACACTACGAGGTATGAACACTTCGCCCCTCCGACATATTTCAATTCGTCCATGGTTAGTAGTATTGTTTTGACATGCCATTGTATAGCGGCAATTTGCACGACATTCCGACGTCGTTTGTGAATTTTTGAATGAGAATGCGGTGGACATCGAGCATGCTCCGATCAGCGACTTCGGAGATGAGTTGGAGTCGTCTCAAGTTTACAACGAGATGGATGGTGGTGGTGAGAATGATGATGACGAGGATGGGGTGCAAGATGTGGATGGTTCGCAAGTTCCCCTCTGCAAGAGAACGGTGAACTACACCCAATTGGAAGATGTGACATTGATCAAATCTCGGGCATGGTTGATGCTCCTTCTTGTGATGATGCTCCGACATATCATGGTGGTGGTGATGCTTGATGATCATCATTGTTTATGGTGATGTGTAATATTTTGGATGCTCTTGTGGTGGTTGCGAGAAATTGTGTTAAACTGGTTTAATTGTCGTGTTTGAATGTTTACAACGGTCGAATTTGCTTAATTTCTGTCATTTGTGTTTTAGTTTTGAGGATCCGCTGCACGCTTACGGCCAGTTAATTTGCATCTGGTGCTAGCCTAATCGATCTGTCAATCGTCGTGGCTGTAAAGAGTCGGACAAGCGCTTTGGTTGGTCTCGAACTCGGGAGAACACCGACGAGGTCGCCATGGATCTGGAGGATGTGCGGATTTGGGAAGAACCTAGTACGTGTCTCCGATGGTGCTTCCTTTTAGTGGGACAATGCATGCCGCCCAAGGGGCAGCTGGGCTAGTTTTACTCGACGCGTGCTACGCGGTCCAGAACGGCGGCGTTAGACCAGGTTCTTTAGGCCTCCATCTGCCCCGACGCGGCTGGATCGTACTCCATGTATTGCAGGTGGGCCTGAACACTGTTCAACAATAAGAATACCGAGGATAATACACCACAATATCTGCACATGCGCTGCCATCTAGAAGGGATGGATTGGTCCAGGGGACAGTGGACTTGGGAGTAGCGATGTTAAGCAGCACACAACTTAATTCTGCGTAATACCGTTTATTATTACTTTAGTTAAAAAAATTACTTTTCTGAACTTTTTTAAATAAATGGGACTTGCGGATGTCATTTAGTCGCCATTTACATCCCTACTTGGGAGGCAAACTGAATTTTCGCTGAAACGTACTCCCTCGGTTTCATAACATAATATAAGATATTTTAGCTTTTATGAAATGAATTTATCTAGCCTTTTTTTAGTGTAAATTCACTCCGAATCTAGACCCCAAAAGTTTGGTTAAAAAAACTAAAATATCTTATATTTGGAACAGAGAGAGTATACTACAAATTTATAATGACTCCTTGAAGTGGTGTTTTCCACAAAGGATCGAGACCTTCATTGGAACTTGGTAATTGCACGTACTCCCCCCGTCCAAAAATAACAGACTTTAGTTTGTGTAGATTTAAATATATCTATACACTAAAATACGTTTAGATACATTCGAATTTGAAAAACATAAGTCAGTTATTTCTGGACGAAGAGAGTACCATTGTTTATAGAGTTCTTAGCATCAGACCACCGCGCTTTCACTAAGTTTTGAATTAGGTTTAGGCTATGACTAACTGACAATAGTCAATTAACTGAATTTTGTTTGAACTGCAGTAGGGAATTTTTTTTAATGGTGTCTCGAGTAAGCTAGGAATTAGTCTATGATTAACTGACAGTAGTCTCTTTAACTGAATGTTTCAACTGTATCTTGCTTAACTCACGGTAGGAAATTGTCATTGTATTTATCTTGCTTACCTGAAAATATCCACAAATATTTATCTTGCTTAACCGAGAGTAGGGCTGTGATTAACTGTATCTAGAGAGTTGTGTGTGTGCTACTGGAGAGTTGGACTGATAATCATTTTTTACTTGTGAAAACTCATCTGTGGACTCTTCTTACCATCTTGGTTGTGTCAGGCATCAACTGTGTACCCATGGACACCATCCATCCGGGTCGCTGCGTGCTCCAGTTTCTCGATCAGCTTCGCCAGCGGCCAGGGTGGGAACACGCGAGCCACACACAGGTCCCGCTCGTGGATCCATTCTTCTTCTCTAGTACCCTTCACCTTCAAGGAAGGCTGCCGCTGCTGCTACTATTCTTAGTCTCGCCGCGACTTGTCCAACAAATCAATCAACGGCCAAACCCTGACCTTTCTATAAATACTGCCGGTAAAGCCAGCCGAGATAAACACACACATCATCATCCAGCCTTCTTTTGTGAGGGTGAGCCATATTACCAGCTAACGTACGATCGACCATGGCGAGCAACAGCACCAGCCTGGCGGTGCTACTCATGGCCGTGCTGTGCCTGCAGCTGCCGGCGGCGAGCCTCGCACAGCTGCAGGTAGGGTTCTACAGCGCCACTTGTCCCAACGCCGAGGCCATCGTCCAGCAAGCCGTCACGGCGGCAGTCGCCGACAACGCTGGTCTCGCCGCTGGGCTCATCCGCCTCCATTTCCACGACTGCTTCATCAACGTATATACATCTCTTAATTATTTATATTTATGTAGACCTTTTAGATATTTTAAAGTGGACTAGATACGTTCTTTTGTTTAAGGTAGGACTGATAAACGAGCGAACCTACATACTAAAACAACACGTCTAGATACATGCGTTCTAAAAAAAGCTAAAATGTCTTGGTGAACGGAGAGAGGGAGTAACAATAACAGCTATGGATAGTTGAGTGCTATCTGACTTTCATTCCTACAATTTCCGCGAAACGAGTATTTTCTTACCTATCAAAACTGTTACCCACAAAATCTATATGCGGCTGCGTGTATCTTTCCTTCCTTTTTATCAGGTCTAGCCAGATTTGGTCCATGGATTTAAATTTCTATTCACATTTCGAAGCACGCTTAGTTATGTACTTACGGACTAGCTAGATTTAAATTTTGGCAAAGGCTTTCTACGAGAATTTACAATGGATGGATGGATGGATGGATGGCGTACTACAGAAGATAAAGACTTTGGATTGACCAAAAGGCTAGGCCTAGCGTAGGAGACGGTGACTAATCAATTTTTTTTAAGCAACCGGCAAGAGCACTGCCTATTCATTTAGTGAGAGGAAAACCCCAAAAAAGACATACAGGGTGTGGCGCATGGTGAGGTTCATGCCAGAGACGTCCGAGTGGGACACAAACGAGTGACTAATCAATTAGCCGACCCAACATGTTCAAGAGTGTGGCAAAAGCGAGAAAGTCAAGTAGGAGTATTCAACTCACCCTTGGTTGGGTCATAGTACTAGTATACTATCACATGTTTGACGTGTGATCTTGTTGTTAAGGCTTACACCTTCCCACACGTGGACTGCTCAATCATTTAGACAACTAGTCCTACTTGTTGGAAGTGTCGGACATGTTTTGCTAGACTATTCTAGTCTGTTAAAACGTCTTAACAGAGCAAGTACATGCTATATTCTTGCTACTGGTACATAAGGTAACTACCACGATCGATGTGGACGTAAGGAAAAATGTCTAGTACGTAATTGACTTGTCTCCGTTCGGCTCCGGCACCTATCTATGAGAAAACTGGGTTCATGAATATCTGGTACGCCGGCCGGCGGGTCATTATTTCTGTAAATTAAACTTAATGATTTAACAACGGCATCACATCAGGTAGTACTACAATGCATTGGCTATGATTAGGGCATGCACTATACTACAGGTAGTACTAGTTCGTACTACAGTACAAGATAGTCACCGAGAAGTAAAATACTATCATGTTTTCTTACCTGAACAAACTCAACAAAGGTGATGCATGTCGTGTGCACATAATCACCGAGAAGCCTCAGTCGAGCAACCTAATGAAAAGGAATAGTATTGATATTTTTATCAAATGAGTTATGAAAACATATCCAGATGATCAAAGCATTTGAACACACCTCACCACAAATTCCCTCAAACAAATTCTTCACATGAGAACCTACACGTTTAGAAAAGGATAACTGAGAAACCCAAGATGCAGTGCAAACAACACATCAGAAGTACATGAGAAACCATCAAATAACAACAAAAGGATATGTGGATTTATCATTTCAAACGGTCCTTTGTATTAACTATTTATATCTTTGTCCTAGAGCAAAACTGAAATGTTTAGTGCTAGGAAATAATAATTGAAGAAGTAATACAACTATATAAATCTTAACTAAGAAGTGGTGGTACATTATGCTTACAACACGGATCGATGATCTCATCCATGTGACACCCACACCTGCAGGGCTGTGATGCGTCGGTGCTGCTCTCCGTCAACCCTGACGGAAGCTCGGTGGAGCGCGACCAGCCCCAGAACAACCCGAGCCTCCGTGGCTTCGAGGTCGTGGACGCCGCCAGGGCCGCACTAGAGCAGAGCTGCCCGGGCACCGTGTCCTGCGCCGACATCCTCGCCTTCGCCGCCCGCGACAGCGTCAACCTCACGGGCACCGACGTGTTCTACCAGGTCCCGGCCGGCCGCCGCGACGGGAGCGTCTCCAACGGGTCCCTCACGACCACGCTCCCGGGCCCAAACCTGACGGCAGACAGCCTCGTCTCAGAGTTCGCGGACCGGAACCTGAACGCCGAGGAGATGGTAGTCCTGTCCGGCGCCCACACCCTGGGCCGCTCCCACTGCAACTCCTTCATCGTCCGGAACCGCGAGCGGCTGGCGAACGGCACCGTCAGCCCGGCGTACCAGGCGCTCCTGGAGGCGCTGTGCCCGGCCAACACGAGCCAGTTCACCGACGTCACCACGGAGATCGACCTCAGCACGCCCACGGTGCTGGACAACGCCTACTATAAGCTGCTGCCGCTCAACCTCGGCCTGCACTTCTCCGACGACCAGCTCATCCGCAACAGCACGCTCAAGGCGGCCGTGGACGCGTTCGCCGCCAACGAGACTCTCTGGAAGGAGAAGTTCGTCGCCGCCATGATCAAGATGGGCGAGATCAGCCCCAAGACAGGCGCGGACGGAGAGATCCGCCTCAACTGCAGCATCGTCAACACGCCTTCGCCGTCCGCCTCAGCAACACTGATCGAGGTGCTCCGCCCGGGCTCCGAGGATGAGGTCGCCACTAGCTAGCTGGTGGACGTAGGTACGTTACGTACACAGAGTATGCTATAGTAATAAAGTATGTAAGCGTTTATGTTTTCACGGCGGTGAGAGGTTTGAACAACTTGTTAGTGTATACGTGTGCGTGACGCGTGTATTTGGATCAAAATAACCTAAATTTGAAAGAAATTTACAGATTGAACTTTGACCAAAAGAATTTTACTAAATC
Source organism: Avena eriantha (assembly GCA_910589775.1). Taxonomy (NCBI): domain Eukaryota; kingdom Viridiplantae; phylum Streptophyta; class Magnoliopsida; order Poales; family Poaceae; genus Avena; species Avena eriantha. The sequence continues at coordinate 138,842,525 of OU342742.1, read as the reverse complement.
TAACCTTTTTTTAGCGCCGTATAGGGTGGCGCCGCACACTATAGTAGAACGCTATGACTCACGGCGCCACTCTATACGGCGTTGCAAAAATAGTTAGATTTAGTAAAATTCTTTCGGCTAAAGTTCAATCTGTGGATTTCTTTGAAGTTTAGGTTATTTTGATGCAAATACCCGCGTCACACTGAAAGGAATATTGAATGTTGGCCGGTCGGTGTTCTTCATAATATCGCCCTTGCCTCCGGTGAAAAACAGGGATTTAGTCCCCGTTCGTAAGTGTGTTTAGTCCCGGTTGCGCAACCGGGACTGCGCAATCAGGACAATCCCGATTATGTTACGAACTGGGACTAAATACGCTCCACGTGGCCGCGGCGGAGAGCGGGGGTGGAGGACCTTTAATCCCGATTCGTGGAGCTTTGCCGTGGCAGCAGGTTCTGCCGCAACAGAGTTTTGGAGCATTTTTCTGTCGCGGCAGAGTTTTGAGGAATTTTTCTGCCGCATGAGAAGGAAGAGGTTTGGCATAACTAACGTGTCGATAGATGATATATATACAACTCGATACTTCTACATACAGTACAGAAGGAATCGTTACACAACATTGTCATAAATATAAAGTTCGAAGTGAACTCTTTCTTCGTAGTCCTGTCCGGAGCCCACACCCTAGGCCACTCCCACCACAACTCCTTCATCATCCGGACCGCGAGACGGCGAGAGGCTAGCGAACGACACCATCAGCCGGCGTACCAGGAGCTGCTGGAGGCACTGTGCCCGGCGGCCAACATGGACCAGGTCACCACGGAGATCGACCTCAACACGCCCACGGTGTTGTACAACAGCTACTATAAGCTGCTGCCGCTCAACCTCGGCCTGCACTTCTCCGACGACTAGCTCATCCGCAACGGCACGCTCAAGGCTGCCGTGGACGCGTTCGCCGCCAACGAGACTCTCTGGAAGGAGAAGTTCGTCGCCGCCATGATCAAGATGGGCGAGATCAGCCCCAAGACAGGCGCGGACGGAGAGATCCGCCTCAACTGCAGCATCGTCAACACGCCTTCCCCGTCCGCCTCAGCAAGACTGATCGAGGTGCTCCGCCCTGGCTCCGACGATGAGATCGCCACTAGCTAGCTGGTGGACGTACCTCGTACAGTCATACGTGACGTACACAGAGTATACTATACTAAGAAAGTATGTACGCGTTTATGTTTTCACGGATGGAGTACGTTGGAATATACGGTGAGAGGTTTGAACAGCTTGTTGATGTACGTGCGTGTTACACTCGAATGAATCATTGAATGCTGGCCGGTCGGTGTTCTTCGTAAGGTCGCCCTCACTACGGGAATGGCAGACGTTGCTGATGGCAATAGCTATGCCGACGGTCAAAAGTTGGGGCCGTCGGCGTAGCCTAGATACGCCCACTATGAAGAAACGACAGTCGGCGTTGCTATACCATCAACGTCGTAGGCAGGATGCCGACGGCCACCGTCAGCCCAGAATCACCGTTGGCGTAATGCAATCTAACCCGACGGCCACCGTCAGCGTAATACGACCATTGGCACAGGTAGCGGGGCATGTGTGGCCTTCCCGTCCCTTTTGTAAATAGAGGGACGACGGCGTCACTGCAACCGCTATGCCGATGGCCTTACCGTCAGCACAACGCCTGTAAACATTGATGCCTACAGTATAGCCATCAGCATTATAACTAGGCCACCTTCTTGGAAGCAACCTATGCCTACGGTATTACCGTCGGCGTTACAACTGTGCCACCTTCCTGGAGGCAAGCTATGCCTACGGCATTGACATCGGCATTAGAACTGGTCCACCTTCCGGAATGCAGGCTATACCGAAGGCAATACTATCGGCGGTATAACTGTGCCACCATCCCTAAAGCATGTTATGCCTATAGTATTTCCGTCGGTGTTACAACTGATCCACCTTCCTAGAAAAAAACTAGGCCTACGGTATTTCCGTCGGCGTTACAATAGCGCCATCTTCCTAGAAACAAGCTACACCTACGGTATTGTTGTCGGTGTTACAATTGCGCAACCTTCATGGAGGCCAGCTATGCCTATAGTATTGTCATCGGCGTTACAACTGCGCCACCTTTCTAGAAACAGGGTACGCCTACGGTTTTGCCGTCGGCATTACAACTGCGCAACCTTCTAGAACCAAGCTACGCCTACGGTATTTTCGTCGGTGTTACAAATGCTACACCTTGGATCAACCTTGATTTTCTATGTTTCTATGGACTAAACAAATAAAAAATTCTATTGGTTAACCCTCGTAAGGAGAAAGCTATAGAGGTAGACCCGTGGGGCCCATAGACTAGGGTCAAATCATAGCCATCTCACATTTCTACATGGAGACAAAAGGCGAGAGGAAAAATAAGGACAAGATTATTAAAGAAAGACTCGTAGAAAAACTTCAGGTGGAAGATTACTTGTCGGTGAGTAAATTGTCTTTCTATTCTATGTTCATCCTATTGCATTATCTGTTTTTGATTTGAGATATTTTCATTTCTTAGATTGTTCCAAAATGGTGCTATGGAAAGACGGACGCTTGGGAGGCCTTAGTGGATATGTGGACCAGCAATGAGCACTTTAAGGCCAAGAGCATTCAAAACAAGAGCAATCGCGGCAACAAGGGAACACATGTTCAAGGATACAGAGACTTCTATAGCTTCAAGGAGAACAAGGTATATATATGGAACAACCTCCTTCTATTCCTGACATGTTTAGTTTGCAATGCATACCATTTGTTCTATGCACCACAGGTAGTCGCTAATGAAGGGGTGGACATTCTAGACGTTCAAGTGTGGCAGATGGCTCATAAGAAGAAGGAGGTCCAGAACGGCGAGGATGCATACTACGGCACCACCAGCTGGTCGTGAGCGAGTAGTCAGACAGGTTTATTTATTGCCACCATGCACACTGATGCCCACCATGCTTATTAATTGCTACTATGCTCATTTGTTAGCATTAGGATTTAATTTCTCCTTAGTAATTGTTTACTCATTGCAGGTTCAAAGAATTGTATGGACGGGATACTGAGCCCCTTGAGCAGCCGCTTGACGAGATGGCGGTGATGCTCTCAGGGAATAGCAAGCAACATGGCCGCTTGAAGATTCTTAATTCGGTGGTGCCCTCAACCACCACTCTCACACGATTCAAAGCTATCACGGGTGCCGCTGCTTCTATCCCACCTCGTGCACCGCGTCGTGATGTAAGCCTTTTCTCATTTTTATCCTCATTTTGACTTTCGATCATGCATGTGTATATTGATGAGATTTATTATGTCAAATTGTAGGTCCGTTACGAGGATGCCTACGAACAGGTTTGCCAGGAGTATACGCAGAAGTTGAAGGAATGGCAAGGGAAGGTTAATGCCCACGACTCTCAAGTGGTGGCCAATAATAAGGTTAGTTGTTGCCCATTCTAGCTACTTGCAAGTGGTTCATGGGCTATTTTTTCCTTTACCATGCGTGACATGTAAACTCACTTGTAGGCGTTTTATATGGCTATGCGCAATGGTACTCCACTGCCTGATTATGTCGATCCTCGGGCAAAGCCACCGATGTCATTGTTGCCGACGAAGGCCGAATTCCTCGCACATGCCGCCACAGAGACTCCGTTTAGTACTTCACCAAACTATTAAGTTATTAGTTACCAGTCACCAAACTACTAAGTTAGTGGTTATTATTTTGTTCAAACATGTAGGAACCAACTCATTCACATACTTTCTTTCATCGTGATTCTCCCTCGCCCTGTGAGTCGCCCATGACCACTCCACTTCACCAAGGTGGTCCTATTCCTGGTCATTCCGTGGGGCCCAGTCGAGCGCAACATAACGAGAGTCGTGACTCATGCCGAAACTCGCCGATGCAGGTTAGTTCCAAGCAAAGTCTTGCAAAAAACCAAAACTTATACAATTTCCCATGAAACAACGTTAACTTTGAACATTTCGCTATGCTAAACGGGTGTTCTTCTTCATTTTGTAGTGATGATTCGCTCGGTGGACTTCTTATTCTGCAGGTGCTACATGTTCTTTGTTGACCGGTTTTGTATCGTACATCTCATGTTAGATATTAACTATGTGATCTTGCCATGCTTTGTAACATGTTCGATGACTATGATGTGTTAGATATGCACTATGTGATATATGGCCACGTGATCTCATCGTGCTTTATAACATGTTCGATGACTATGGTGTGCACGTGTTAGATATGCACTACGTGTTATGTATGTGCCATGTGATCTTGTTATGTGAAATCAAGGTCTTTGTGATGAATATGATATTTTAAGCTATGTCATGCAACTATGGTTTCTGAAATTATTCTGTGCATGTGCTAGCCTGGGGGTTTATGAATTTGCAGGGACGACGCCCAGGCTCCGACGATGAGGTCGCCACTAGCTAGCTGGTGGACGTACGTATTTTACGTATACAGAGTATGCTATAGTAATAAAGTATGTAAGCGTTTATGTTTTCAGGGACTGAGTACGTTGGAATATACGTTGAAAGGTTTGAACAGCTTGTTAGTGTATACGTGTCAGTCACGCGTGTATTTGCATCAAAATAACCTAAATTTGAAAGAAATTCACAGATTAAACTTTGGCCGATTTTTTTTACTAAATCTAACCCTTTTTTTTAAGCACCGTATAGAGTGGCGCCGCACACTACAATGCAACGCCATGACTCACGGCGCCACTCTATACGGCGCTGCAAAATGGGTTAGATTTAGTAAAAAAAATTGGCTAAAGTTCAATCTATGAATTTCATTCAAGTTTACGTTATTTTGAATTGAATGCTGGCCGGTCGGTGTTCTTCATAATGTCGCCCTTGCCTCGCATGCACCAGTGAAAAACAGGGATTTAGTCCCGGTTCATAAGTCCGTTTAGTCCCAGTTGCGCAACCGGGACTGCGTAATCAGGACAGTCCCGATTATGTTACGAACTGGGACTAAAGACGCTCCACGTAGCTCCGGCGGAGAGCGAGAGTGGAGGACCTTTAATCCCGTTTCGTGGAGCTTTGCCGCAGCAGCAGGTTCTGCCGCAACAGAGTTTTGCAGCATTTTTCTGTCGCGACAGAGTTTTGAGGAATTTTTCTGCCGCAGGAGAAGGAAGAGGTTTGGCATAACTAACGTGCCGAGAGATGATATATATACAACTAGATGCTACTACATACAGTAATGAAGGAATCATTACACAACATTGTCATAAATATAGAGTTCGAAGTGACCTCTTTCTTCGTAGTCCTGTCCAGAGCCCACACCCTAGGCCACTCCCACCGCAACTCCTTCATCATCCGGACCGCGAGATGGCGAGAGGCTGGCGAACGGCACCATCAGCCCGGCGTACCAGGCAATGCTGGAGGCACTGTGCACGGCGGCCAACACGAACCAGGTCACCACGAAGATCGACCTCAGCACGCCCACGGTGCTGGACAACAGCTACTATAAGCTGCTGCCGCTCAATATCGGCTTGCACTTCTCCGACGACCAGCTCATCCGCAACGACACGCTCAAGGCGGCCGTGGACGCGTTCGCCGCCAACGAGACTCTCTGGAAGGAGAAGTTCGTCGCCGCCATGATCAAGATGGGCGAGATCAGCCCCAAGACAGGCGTGGACGGAGAGATCCGCCTCAACTTCAGCATCGTCAACACGCCTTCCCCGTCCGCCTCGGCAAGACTGATCGAGGTGCTCCGCCCTGGCTCCGACGATGAGGTCGCCACTAGCTAGCTGGTGGACGTACCTCATACAGTCATACGTGACGTACATAGAGTATACTATACTAAGAAAGTATGTATGCGTTTATGTTTTCACGGATGGAGTATGTTGGAATATATGGTGAGAGGTTTGAACAGCTTGTTGATGTATGTGCGTGTTACACTCGAATGAATCATTGAATGCTGGCCGGTCGGTGTTCTTCGTAAGGTCGCCCTCACTACGGGAATGGCAGACGTTGCTGATGGCAATAGCTACGCCGACGGTCAAAAGTTGGGGCCGTCGGCGTAGCCAGATACGCCCACGACGAAGAAACGACAGTCAGCGTTGCTACACCATCAACGTCATAGGCAGGATGTCGACGGCCACCATCAACCCAGAATCACTGTCGGCGTAATGCAATCTAACCCGAAGGCCACCGTCGGAATAATACGACCATCAGCACAGGTAGCGGGCATGTGTGGCCTTCCCGTCCCTTTTGTAAACGGAGGGAGGACGGCATCACTGCAACCGCTATGCCGACGGCCTTACCGTCAGCACAACGCCTGTAAACATTGATGCCTACAGTATAGCCATCAGCATTATAACTAGGCCACCTTTTTAGAAGCAACCTATGCCTACGGTATTACCGTCGGCGTTACAACTGTGCCACCTTCCGGGAGGCAAGCTATGCCTAGGGCATTGACATCGGCATTAGAACTGGTCCACCTTCTGGAATGCAGGCTATACCGACGGCAATACTATCGGCGTTACAACTGTGCCACCATCCCTAAAGCATGTTACGCCTATGGCATTGCCGTCGGCGTTACAACTGTTCCACCTTCCTAGAAAAAAACTAGGCCTACAGTTTGGTCATCGGCGTTACAACAGTGCCATCCTCCTAGAAACAAGCTACACCAACGGTATTGTCGTCGGCGTTACAATTGCGCAACCTTCATGAAGGCCGGCTATGCCTATAGTATTGTCATCGGCGTTACAACTGCGCCACCTTTCTAGAAACAGGGTACGCCTACGGTTTTGCCGTCGGCATTACAACTGCGCAACCTTCTAGAACCAAGCTACGCCTACGGTATTTTCGTCGGTGTTACAACTGCTACACCTTGGATCAACCTTGATTTTCTATGTTTCTATGGACTAAACAAATAAAAAAGTCTATTGGTTAACCCTCGTAAGTAGAAAGCTATAGAGCTAGACCCGTGGGGCCCATAGACTAGGGTCAACTCATAGCCATCTCGCATTTCTACGCTGAGACAAAAGGTGAGAGGAAAAATAAGGACAAGATTATTAAAGAAAGACTCGTACAAAAACTTCAGGTGGAAGATTATTTGTCGGTGAGTAAATTGTCTTTCTATTCTATGTTCATCCTATTGCATTATCTGTTTTTGATTTGAGATATTTTCATTTCTTAGATTGTTCCAAAATGGTGATATGGAAAGACGGACGTTTGGGAGGCCTTAGTGGATACGTGGACCAGCAATGAGCATTTAAGGCCAAGAGTATTCAAAACAAGAGCAATCGCGGCAACAAGGGAACACATGTTCAAGGAAACAGAGACTTCTATAGCTTCAAGGAGCACAAGGTATATATATGGAACAACCTCCTTCTATTCCTGACATGTTTAGTTTGTAATGCATAACATTTGTTCTATGCACCACAGGTGGTCGCTAATGAAGGGGTGGACATTCCAGACGTTCAAGTGTGGCAGATGGCTCATAAGAAGAAGGAGGTCCAGATCGGCAAGGATGCATACTACGGCACCACCAGCTTGGTCGTGAGCGAGTACTCAGACAGGTTTATTTATTGCCACCATGCACACTGATGCCTACCATGCTTATTAATTGCTACTATGCTCATTTGTTAGCATTAGGATTTAATTTCTCCTCAGTAATTGTTTACTCAATGCAGGTTCAAAGAATTGTATGGACAGGATACTGAGCCCCTTGAGCAGCCGCTTGACGAGATGGCGGTGATGCTCTCAGGGAATGGCAAGCAACATGGCCGCTTGAAGATTCTTAATTCGGTGGTGCCCTCAACCACCACTCTCACACAAGTCAAAGCTATCACGGGTGCCGCTGCTTCTATCCCACCTCGTGCACCGCATCGTGATGTAAGCCTTTTCTCATTTTTATCCTCATTTTGACTTTCGACCATGCATGTGTATGTTGATGAGATTTATTATGTCAAATTGTAGGTCCGTTACGAGGATGCCTACGAACAGGTTTGCCAGGAGTATATGCAGAAGTTGAAGGAATGGCAAGAGAAGGTAAATGCCCACGACTCTCAAGTGGTGGCCAATAATTGCCCATTCTAGCTACTTGCAAGTGGTTCATGGGCTATTTTTTCCTTTACCATGCGTGGCATGTAAACTCACTTGTAGGCGTTTTATATGGCTATGCGCAATGGTACTCCACTGCCCGATTATGTCAATCCTCCAGCAAAGCCACCGATGCCATTGTTGTCGACGAAGGCCGAATTCCTCGCACATGACGCCACGGATACTCCGTTTAGTACTTCACCAAACTATTAAGTTATTAGTTACCAATCACCAAACTAGTAAGTTAGTGGTTATTATTTTGCTCAAACATGTAGGAACCAACTCATTCACATACTTTCTTTCGTCGTGCTTCTCCCTCGCCCTGCGAGTCGCCCATGACCACTCCACTTCACCAAGGTGGTTGTGGCGCCCCGCAAAACCACTACTAGAAAATTGCGTTGTTTTTTGTGCATTGCATCATCATGACCGCATGCTCATGTCATCATGCCACATTGCATTTGAGCATCGTCATCATCTTGCATGGTTTGTTTAAAAACTATTTTCGAAAAGCCTGGCTTTGTTTTCTAAACGCCCCGTCTTTATTTCAAATTAAAACCCGGATCTCCGGATTATTTATTTCGTCTTCAAAAGATTTCAAACGCCCTGTTTTAAACAAATAAAATATTTGTTTTAATTTTAGGGGACAATCGAACCGGGCCGAATCAACCTAGCCGGCCACCCCAAAAACAGCCAAAATCCTAATCCCTAACCTACCCAATCCTATTCTACCCAGCCCCCTCCACCTCACCTCACCCTATTGCAGCGCGCCACATCACCCTGGCCAATCCCCCACCCACTCACCCGCTGCCACCTCAACCCCAACCCCCTCCACTCCCACTCCCTAACACAGCCACACCCACGCACTCACACACACGCGCGCGCGCGCCAGCCCAGCCAGCCGACCACCTCGGGATTCCCCTGTCTCCACCTGCCCTCACCCCACAGCCAACCCGCGCGGGCCCCACCCTCCTGGGATGGACAGGCACGCCCGTCCACCCCCACCTACCACGTGCCCCCGCCCTACCACATGCACCCACCGCTTCATCCCGTACCGCCCACGCGTCAAGACCGCGTCCCCCGCGTCGTGGCCCCATTCTCTACCAACCCCCTCACGTCTCTCTCCCTCCCCTCGTTTATCGCCGCCGCCTGCGCCGCTTCCTCCCCGCCGCCATCGACCGCCACCACGGGGACCCCGCCTCGGCCGCCTCCCGCCCAAGTGTTCCGCCGCTGCGCCCGTGCCCTCCTCCCCGAGGCAGGCCGCCTTCCTCGCCGGCCTCTTCCTCCCGCCGCTCGGGCTCGCCCCGCCGTCCGTCGCCGCGACCTCGGCCGCCTCCACCGAATCTCCAGCCGTCCCCTTCTCTCCCCGCATCGTCCACCTGGGCCTCGCCCGCTGCCCACCTTGCTCGACCCCGCTGCCAGGGAGCCGCCTCCCTCTCACATCACGGCGCCGTCGCCGCCGGTACCTCTTCGGTCGCTCGAGCCAAGTCCGCCATCACAGCCCCGGCCCCGTTCCCCTCCTCCCCGACGAGGCCGCCGCCGCCGCGATTCACCCCGCCCCTGCTCCTCCCGGCCGTCGCCAGGCCTCGTCTCCGGTCGTCGCCGACCTCACCGGCTCTGCCTTGCGCCTTGCCGGTCCCTAGGCGCCGCCCCCTCACCTCTGCGGCCTCTCTTCCCCGCCGCCGACCTTTCCTGGAGCCGCGCCGCCCGAGCTTCCCCCCGGCTCCGCCCCGTGGCCAGCGCCGGCAGCCAGCAAGCTCCGCCGCCGCCGCCGCAGTACCTCTTTCCCGCCAACCAGCAACGCCCGCCTCTATTGCGCCCCGTCGTCGTCGTCAAGGCCTTCGACCAGAAGCGCCTCCTCGTGGCCCTCGCTCTTCCTCATCCCATGGCACCGCCGACGACGACCTCTGCTCAAGAGCTCACCCGCGTTGGTCCCTTTTTGTCTGCATTCAAGTGGTACATGGTGGCAATTATGTGGGCTGGTGTGTAACTAATGAGGTGTTGTACAGGAGTTTTCTGTTGTTGATTGGCTACTGGTTAGGCAGTGATGAAGTGGTGGCATTTTGGTGAGGGATGTGAGTTGGTGTAGATGAGAGATGGTGTGGTGTCGAGGTCGCCTGAGTACAACCGAAGCGCGTGCTTCCCGAAGACCACAGTTGCGACATGACCTTCTTCCCGCCGAGAACCCGCGGTACCCGAAGACCGATCCGGAGCGCCATCATCTTCTTTCGGGCTGTGAAGCTCGAACCCCGTCGAACCCCGAACCCCCGGCACCCAAGGCCATCGACCCCTGGTGTGTGACCCCTTTTCCGAGACCTCTATTTTTATAATATATAACATATATCTATTGCATATTAAATGATTCATGCTTGCATCTCATCATGTGGGTTTCGGGCACTTAGTCGTTTCACCTCATAATTAAATATGGAGTGTTTATGCGGGAAACCTTTGACTTATTCCGAACTCTGTTTAAATTGGTGTAACGAACCGATGCCATGATTTGCCTTGTTAATACAACATTTAAATTGCGGGGTTCTAAATAACTTGAACTGTTTAATTAATTGTCGGGACCCCGGTTCCGCTTAATACTGCCTAATTGCACCGCATCTGCATCATATCATAAGCATGCCGAATCTTCTGTCGTGGTATTAAATATTGCATCTGGTGTTTGTTCTAGTGTTTGCTTCTTCGCGGATTAGGCCGATGAGTGGATGCGAGTATCGAAAAGTTTTCCGGATATGAATCTTCGGCAGTGTTTTCCCAGGCGAGCACCTCTCCCCCTTCTACCTATTTTGCATTTATAGTCTTTATTTCCTCTTGTTGATCTATTGCTATCCGTGTCACGATGCTTTAGTGTTCCGTACCAGTTATATCCCATGCAGCCTTCTATATTGCCTTGGACACCTCCTATTACCTGTGTTTGGTAGATAGATGGCCTTGCGAGTCATAGTTGCTTGCTCAGGTGCGATCTCGTGTTGCCAAGTACCCCAGTTGTTGGAATGCTGGCAGATGTTTATGGTGGAGATGATCATGTCTTTAATCACAACTATTAAATTGCTAGATATAACTAATGCAGAGGCATCGGTGGGCAATAGATGTTATTTGGTTCTTCCACGCTCACTTGTGTCCCGTAGGACCCCGAGTACTTGATACCTGTTCCTTGACTATTCGCACTATCCACATCCGGGAGGCCTTATGGACCCCCCTGAGCCAGAGATTGATTCATTTCTATTTCTTGGGGCCACAAAGTAGTTTGGGGCTTTATTACTATCCTGTACTTATGCCATGTTACTGCTTTATTTACGATTGTGCGTGGAGCACCTGTACTGTTTAGGATCGTGACACGTTTTTGCTGTATCGACAAGCCCAGTCACATTTTCGGGTTCCCAGTCGTTTACAGCCGTCCAGACAAACCCTGGGTCCGTTCTGGAGCCGGCTAACTTCGTGGCGGGTAGCTTAGTGGGGTGGCCCCCTGAAATATTTCTGAATCCTGTGATCGCTTTGTCGTGAATGCCTCGTTGGGTTTTGAGTTGGTTTTTCCGAGGTTGATCGAGTGTGTGTTGCTATTTGTGCACCCCTGCAGGGTAAAACTTTCTGAAAGCCGTGTCCGCGGTTATGGACGACTTGGAGCACAGTATCTCGATCATAGACAAGCATAACTAAAGTAGTGCTATAAATTTGACTTAATATGTGACTAGTAATCAGAAGCAACTATAATGGAATGGATGTTAAAAATGCCAACAACTGGTGGATCTGGGATGTGTCGTGTCTGATATATCTGCCTAGTAAGTATTGCAACTCCAATGGAATGTGATAAAAGTGTCAACAACTGTTGGGTTTTGGGATTCCTCAAGACGATTATATCTGACTAGTAAATGTTCCAACTACAACAGAATGTTAACTAAAACTGCCCACTACTTATGCTATCAGGACGACTCATGCTATCTATACCTGACTAGTAAGTGCTTCAACTATAATCGAATGAATAAAACTGCCAACCGTGTGAGTTCCTTGGTCCGACTTCCTCGTTTTGTCTCGAGGGGGAAATACCAGGATGGGTTTGTTTGGTGTTAGCTTCAGGTTGGATCCGAATAGGTCTTTCTTATCCCTCTCTGATAAACGCCAGTTGCATCGAGTCTCTATAGGTTGTTTAGTGCCGCTGCGCTGCCGCTTCAGCCCACCATACCTATGTAGGCGAGAGCCGCTGAATTCTAGCCTCGCCGTGTACTGGCCTCAGTACTGACGCTCCTCTTTTTTCCTTTGCCCTTTGTCGGCACCCCTTTTGTTTTAGCAGGTTTGAGATCGACGTCGTTAGCAGGGTTACCCTTCCGGCTTGGTCTGGGCAGGGTTATGGACGCCATTGGTTATTCTTCAGGGCTCTTAGGCCCATTTGCATCTTGTCCGTAGTCGGACGCTCTATCGTTTTCAAGGTGATTTGGATCTTTGTATATTATATCTGTATTCTTGACTCTTGGAGTCGTGTTGTATATATATATCTGTTCTATGGGTCCCATCGAGGACTGTTGTGTAATGGTATTACTTCGTTTTCCACCCGCACGAAAGTGCCTGGTGGGCGTCCTTGAATCTTTTCTATGCGGGTTTGGCGAAAAGAGCTAAAACCTGCATAGGGCCGATTTGAGGGTGTTACAGTGGTCCTATTCCTGGTCATTCCGTGGGGCCCGGTCGAGCGCAACATGACGAGAGTCGTGACTCACGCCGAAACTCGCCGATGCAGGTTAGTTCCAAGCAAAGTCTTGCAAAAAACCAAAACTTAGACAATTTTCCATGAAACAACGTCAACTTTGAACAATTCGCCATGCTAAACGGGTATTCTTCTTCATTTTGTAGTGATGATTCGCTCGGTGAACTTCTTATTGTGCCGGTGCTACATGTTCTTTGTTGACCGGTTTTGCATCGGACATCTCATGTTAGATATTAACTATGTGATCTTGCCGTGCTTTGTAACATGTTCGATGACTATGATGTGTTAGATATGCACTATGTGATATATGGACACGTGATCTCGTCGTGCTTTATAACATGTTCGATGACTATGGTGTGCACGTGTTAGATATGCACTACGTGTTATGTATGTGTCATGTGATTTTGTTATGTGAAATCAAGGTCTTTGTGATGGATATGATATTTTGAGCTATGTCATTCAACTATGGTTTCTGAAATTATTCTGTGCATGTGCTAGCCTGGGGGTTTATGAATTTGCAGGGACGACGCCAAAAATAAGGGGAAACAAAACCTGGGATTTTAATGCCGACGGCATTGTTGCCGTCGGCACTACAACTGTAATGCTTAGGACATTGATGCCGACGGTATAGCCGTCGGCATTACAACTGCACCTTTTGTATAAGCAAGCTATGTCGATGGTACTGCCATCGACGTTACTACTGCGGCTCCTTCGTATAAGAAGCTACGCCGACGGTATTACCGTCGGTAGTACAATAGCACATGTAAAAGGAAGTCAGCTATGGCTACGGTACAGCCGTCGGCTTTAGAATAGGACCACCTTTCGTAGGAAGTTACGCCTACGGTATTGATGTCGACATTACAATAGAACATCTTACTAGAAGCAATCTACGTTAGGGTATTGTCGTCGGCATTATAACAACGCACCTTCGTGAAAGCAAGCTACGCCTACGGTATTACCGTCGGCGTTACAAAAGAACTACCTTCCTGGAAGCACGCTACGCCGACGGTACAGCGGCTTGTGACATCAGTCCCCGTTAGTTTACCTATGCTGACGGCCTAGCTATGCCGACGACACCCGTCAGTATAGGTAGCTACGCCGACGGTCGTCCCTACGCCAACGACCAACCTGCTACGCTGACGCGACCTATGCTGACCCCGCTACGCCGACAGTGGCCGTCGGCACAAGCTACGCCGACGGTAATTGCCATCGGCATTATCTGCGATTCCTGTAGTGCCTTGCCTTGCATGACTACTATGGAAGTCGTGGCTCCCGTGGCATTAACTCATTTGTGTTATGGTTTGGTTCAACATTGACATGAATATGAGCAGTTGTTACATGTAATTTAACTGTATATACCTGTATATATGTGTAATTCAATCAACCGCACTCGCGTAGCCACTTTGTTGATATGTTGCGATGGACAATTGCTGAACTCCATAGTCTGATGAAACTGAATACCTACCAGCAAACCGCCGAGAAACCTACAACTACTACAACTTCAGCGCCCTTCGCCATCTCCACACCAGCAATGCACCTAGAGAGGCCTTGGGGACGGCCCGATCTCTCTGAGTTGACTCTAAGGGGGCAGGGAGAGAGCGCGTGCCGAGGGGGGTGGGGGAGGGGGGCTCATTTTTCTTTTCTTATTTTCGTACATGTCACAATAATGGCCATAACTATTTATAAACTATGTTCATGATTATTAATAAATTGGCAAACGATGTAAAAAGTTCCATACCACTTCCAAAAGGGTGGGTCTCATTCTTAATAATAATTATTTTATTTCCATAGGATTTTTCTAACTGATAAGCTATCATCTTTTCCCAGGTTAAATAAGTAATAGACAGGTGCAAAGTCTACGGCGTGAGAAGAAATTGGCAGATGCACAAGTCTACGGTGGGAGAAGAAATATCTGTCGAAAAATGGGACAGTCGGCACTCGGTAGTTTCAATTCGTTTCGTAAGTCAAATTTTCATCCAATCCACATGGATCTTTGACTTTTTTCTATTCATCAAAAGTCCAATTTTACATGTAATTTATATTGTATACACAAGTAATTTACACGTAAATTAAAAAATATAATTTATATGTATGTACATATAGTAATTTATTACCTGTATATATATACATGTAGATTATATGTAGTATGTAATTTACGTAATCAACAGCACTCGCGTATCCATTTGATGGGCAATCGCTGAACTCCACGGTCTGACGAAACTGAATCCCCACACGGCCCACTCCACTTCCCCGTGCCGACGGCGCCGGAGTGCCCCCACGCCGCAGCGCCAGCCTCCAACCCAAATCCAGGTGACGGAGGAGGGAGCTAGAGTGGCCCGCCGCTGAAGCACGCGCCTCAATCCCCAGATCCAGGCGACTGACGATGGAACCGGAGTAGCCCCCGCCGCAGCCCGCGCCTCCATCCCCAAATCCACGCGCGGCGTGAGGAGGGCGCTGGAATGGCCCGCCGCAGCGGCGGCACCTCGCTCGCGGCGGCTGCCTCCCTGCCGGACGACGACGACATGCTCCGGGAGATCCTCATCCGTCTCCCGCCGCTTCCATCCTCTCTCTCCCCCGCGTCTCCGCCGTCTGCAGGCGTTGGCGAGGCATCGTCACCGACGCCAAGTTCCTACACAGTTTCCGCGTCCACCACCGGAACCCGCCGCTGCTTGGCGTCTTCCAGAACATCAACGGGGGGATCGTGTTCACTCCCCTCCTGGACCGTCCAGACCGCATCCATCCTCAGCGCTTCGACTTTGGACGCTACAGCGGCAACTGCCGTTGCTCTCTGTTCGATTGCCGCCACGGGCGCGTCCTCCTCCAAGACATAGACCAGGAAGAGCTCGTTGTGTGCGACCCCATCACCGGCGAGCAGCGGCGCATAGCTATTCCGTCCGAGGTAAAGAGGACCTACTTCGAAGGAGCAGTGCTTTGTGCTGCCCGTGACCGTGGGCACGTGCACGGCGGCTGCCACTCGTGCTCCTACAAGGTGGTCTTGCTTTCCACGAGCAGAAGGGATAATCAGTGCCTTGTATGTGTTTACACATTGGAGACCGGCGAATGGGGCAACCTCATCTCAACAGAGGCTCCGTATGAAGATTTTTATGCTGATGTTCTTGCAACCCTTGTTGGTCATTGCCTTTACTGGTCCAGGGGTGATCACATACTAGAGTTTGATTTGGACAGCCAGAACCTAGCCGTGATAATGGGGCCTCCCGTTACAGATGATATACTCGATTCAAACTGTCTGATAGTCCAAGCTATGGATGGCGCTGTTGGCATCGCCATGTTATCTGACCCTCACTTACAAATGTGGCAGAGGAACGTCAATGTTCATGGTGTTTCCACATGGGTGCCGTGGAAGACCATTGAAATGCATACAATTCTCGGGCTCCCTTTTCAGGTTGAAGGCCAGGTGGGAGGGAGCAAATTTATACGGGGATGTGATGAGGATACTGGTATAATATTTTTACAGCTGGACAACAGTGTCTACATGGTTCAACTTAAGTCTACGGAATCCACACAACTTTATGATACTTTGGCCAGCTATGACCATCATCCTTTCAGGAGTTTCTATACTCCAGGTGAGCTGGTTGCTAATCCTTAGTCCTTATATTGTAGGGGTAACCCCTAGTCATGTTTCATACATCGGTTGCTCAAATATCATCCATTGTGCTTCTCAACTCACGAACAGCTTAAGTTTAATCGACAATTGTCCCTATGCTAGATAGATGAACTTACCTTATAGCTGTATTTTTTTAATGTTATTATTCTGTTTATTACGTGATACCCATATCAAATGTCAAATGACTAAAAATATAAAAGCAAATGTCAATTAGTAACTTGGGTGGCATGTTTGGAATCTCAACACTAGATGCATAACTTTGTCCATTACCTGTATTGCTTCTAATCTTGCTATTTACTCACTGAATCCATACCTTATGAAATATAGTTTTCTGTGTCACTTCATGAAGATCTAGAAATTTTTATTGCTTTTCTTATCTTGAATTAGGCTCCTTAAGTCGAATGCGCAAGGTCTTTTGTTGCTCGAGTTTAATAGCTTGATCACGTTTTAATTTCTGCCTCACATGAAGTGGGACAGTTTATATGAGAAAAATATTAGTCCCTTATTTTCTTATGAGCCAAATTCTTCATTATGAGGTACTATAATACTTTTGGGAATATAGCTTGCATTTTCCAACATGTAGTTTCTTTTTTTCTATTGCTAAAATTAAAAGTGAGCTACAAATTGAATATAAAATATGAGTTACAAAAGTGAGTTATTTGGATCAAGTGTTATTTGGCAGTTCATCCGTGTAACTAACTCAGTGTTGCCTTCTCTTATCAATTTGCTTTTCCTTGAAGTGTTGATTGCCTGACCTCTTGTGCTTCTAGGCACAGCCATTTGTGGATGCGATGAAGCTGACATGTTGCACGATCCATAGGATCATTGTTTAGTTTGATGTGCTAATGTGCTGAAATGGTTCTAGAGGTAAGACATTCTGAATATGAGATTTGGATTGTTTGATTATCTTTTCCAAAAATATCTAGCCGTCAACGTGGGTAGCATGCACCCTCAAACTACTGTCCATTCAGCAATAGGGATTCACACATGTGACTAACAGGACAAACCATTAAAATGACGGTGATGCTGAGTGGCTCTTTTTTGGATTTGTAAATGGTATCCGGATGATTCAGATATTGTATATGGTGTAAGTATTGAATACACTTGTGTGTGCCTAGGCCATGCCCAGCGTTCTCCCTTGGTTTAGATGTTTCATCATTGCTAAGTTGTAACCAAATATATTAGGAGCCCATTTTGTTACTACGAACATTAGTCACATCATTCAAATCCGCAACCGCAACACATTTGTGTGAAAAGATTGAAGGATTTCGTTTGTTGTCATCGGTGTTCCTAGGAGGTATAGCCAATATGATATAGCTCTTCTTTCTGTTGATGAGCTAATCATGAGTTTGCACACACGTGTTCTTCATATACTGTTACATGGGTGCTAGTGCTACTATTAGATTTTGTCTATATTTGTGTCAGGTTACTAACATATTAACGTTTTTGTTATCTCCAGGTGAAGAAAGCGCTGCTGCAGATGTCCATAGTCATGGAGTTTGTCTCATCGCATCACTTTGGTTGGCAGCGTTCTGTACTTATATGTCATCTTAAAATGAGAAGTACTTGCTGAAACCATGGGTTAGTTTAACGAAGTTTCCAATGTAGTGAAATGTTATTGAATACCTAATCTTTAGGAATTCTGCGTCTCCAAGTATCATTTCAAGTTGGACTTTGCTGCATCTTGCTTTTTTTACATGGTTGTGCTTGGTAGCTCCTTTCTTCAGTAATGTGTGTTTCAGCTAGAAGTGTCGCCTCAACTTATATGTTTGTGTATACTTCTCGGTTGTGAATAAAAAGCTTGTCATCAACGTTGATCTAATGTGGTCATGATCCACTGCTGCTCTACATTTTCCCCTGAGATCAATATCAGGAAATTACTGTGGACAAGTGTGGTCATGTCGACGTTTACACAACTGAAACTTGATGCGGCTGAAACTGGGAATGTTGTGGTTGGGATAACAGAGTTGAACTTTGTGGCCCTGAGGCTGAGGTTGCCGCTG
The DNA here is from genome assembly GCA_910589775.1 of Avena eriantha. Taxonomy (NCBI): domain Eukaryota; kingdom Viridiplantae; phylum Streptophyta; class Magnoliopsida; order Poales; family Poaceae; genus Avena; species Avena eriantha. The sequence goes on along the minus strand of OU342742.1, from coordinate 138,824,170 downwards.
CTGTCCAACCTCTGAACATGGCAGGATGTTGCCATTTTAGTTGCAAACTCTGAACAATTATGAGTGCAACCTGTAGACAAGGTAGGATTTAGGAGCAAGCGCTGATCTCCCTTTGTCTGGCCGCGCGACTGAACCTCATCGTGTGTGTGCTTAACATGATGAACCAGACTGATCGAAATATTACAGTACGTGATAATAGCAGCAGACTGGCCACTCATCTACGCTAATTGCCTTGGCTATCAGGCGAAGGCTGATGTGACGATGGACGACGTTTGAGGGTGATGTGATGTGCTGCCCGGTGTTGGCTATTACACAAGGCGTCAGATTATTTTAAGGGCCGCACGGATTTATGGGATCTGCTAGATTTTTTTGAGCATACACCCTGGAAAGGTGTATCAGCTTTTATAAGCAAGATGGCCGATACAACGTCAAAAGTCAAGATACAAACACAACACCACACGGTAAACAACACAACCTAGCCACACCGATCGACAAGGACTCTCTTGCATCAACTCTAGCCAAGAAATGCGAGGGGCGATACACCGAGCTACTGGGCCGCGTCACGACTGAAGAAAGGAACTTCAAGAGACCAACTCTAACTCCAACATAGCCAAAGTCGACGCACCGCCCACCCATAGATGCCGAGTCGGCATGTGAACAGAGGGGCCGCACCAGACCAGAGGAGGTGTCGCCCAAGAAGCGCCAACGACGGTGTACATAGCGCCCCAGAAGCCCATGCTCTGAGCGACGGCCATCAACGACTCTAATTGGCGCATTGAAGACTCCTCGAATCACCTAGGCGACGCCTCCAACGAGGGTACGACACAGCCGCGTCGCCGTCGCCCGATCCGTAGTACAGATCAAGGTTTCCCCCAATGATCGAGGTGGGGAAGCCCGAACAGAACCATGACGACGCCTCCAAGAAGGTGACAGCGCTCGCGGGCGTCGCCGACGTCAGCTTCATGCAAGGATTTCTCCTGGCCCTTCCATCGCCCATCGAAACTATGCTGCAAGGAGCCGCCTTTTGGCACCACCGCCAACGAGAGAAGAGTCGGACCTGCCGCTAGCGAAACTGGAGGTGTTGACCACCGTCCCACCTCGATCACCCAAAGAATGGGGCCTGGATGGAGGGGATCCAGACCACCACCGCCTGGCCAGCAGCCGGCGCCACCACACACGCCTGCTGCCAAGAGCAGAGCCACATGCCCGCCCAAGCCCATCTGGGCCCGAGCGAGTTCCTAGCTCACGCCCGCACCAGCAAGGGCGCCACCGTCGCGAGGACGTCGGTCCAGCTCCGCCGCCACCGGATCCGCGCTTGCCACCGAGATCCCTCTACTCCTCGCCGCCGAATCACGCTGGAATCATGCGTCGCCGCCGGTAGAGCCGATCGCCGCCGCTGCGCGCGGAGAGAGCCCCGCCGCCGTCGTCCCTGCCTGGGCTTCGCCCGACGGGAACCCTGGCGGCGGAGGGAGGGGGAGACGAGGGAGGAGGGGCCCTAGGCCGGTGGCACGGCTTGCCCCCGTGCCGCCTAGGTCGGGTGGCGCGGGGGCTTTTTTCTTGACTAATGTTTTTTCCTCAGTGTCGCCTTGGCTATCAAGGGAAGACATGTGACAATGGATGATGTTTAAGGGTGATGTGATGCGATGCCTGGTGTTGGCTACTACACAAGGCGTGGACTTCAGGGGCGCAACGTACGACATGGCGGATGCAGCTTAGTCGGCGCTTTCCCCTAGTTGGTCGGATCCCGCCTCCTACTCGTCATCTCTTAGGAACATAAGGGGAGGTGCATTGGTCCGGGTTGCCTCTCACCGTCGTCGCCGTTGTCTTTCTATGGTGGTGTCTTGCTTGGACCATGACACGTAGCTCTGTACTCCGTCTCCTCATCATTCTTGGTAGGAGGTTGGGCAAGGTATATTATTTTTTGTCCGAGTCATGTTGAGGGTGCATTGTAGGCCGCTTGACGTTGTACCGTGTCTAGTTTATGGAGTTGTAGTCTTCATTGGTGATGTATGGGCCGCTGACCTCTCTTCTATGAGATTGACCCGACATATCTATACCTAATGTTGTTTCTTCCGGTCCAACATTTTTTAGACGATTTTGCCCTCCTACTAGACCACATAACTACCCACCAAAGCCACCCAACAAACAATCGTACGTCTTGTTCATGATGGCTTTTTCGTGGGCTTTCTCCTATTTTTCTAAAATAAACGATCGTATGTCTTGTTCATGATGGCTCGTTACCCATGATGAAACATTTTTCTGTATGGCCCAACCAATGGGGGGGGGGGGGGGATGGCTTCGATCTTGAGAGGCGGCGGGGCTCGCTGGCGGTGGAGCCCTCGGAAGGAGGGGGAGGCGGCGTTGCACGCGCACGCGAGGTGGCCCGCGGTGACCGGAGGGGGAGGAAGGGCGCGGCGGAGAGCCAGGCGGCGGCGCTCTGCTCGGGACAGAGGGAAAGAGACGAGGTGGAGTGGAGGAGAAAGATTTAGTTGGGGATCGATCGTGTGTGGTGGGGATCGCTTGCGTACGCTGTGTTTTCCCGTGAGTGCGCATGTTCGGTCGGTAACGGATGTGTGCGTGACCAAGTGCTGCATGGCATGTGTTGTGGGTGTGCGTGGGTTCTGGGTGCTCGTTGCGTGTGACGTGTGTTCGCCATACACTTTTAAAGTTAACGTTCCGTGATAACCAATATTGCATGATACAAAAATAGATAAATTAAGGATTTCATGAAACTCAGTTTTAATTTAATCGCGTACATATTAAACATATAAATGTTACTCCTCTGACCCAAATTAGTTGACTTAGATTTGTCTAGATTCGAATGTATAGACTTATTTTAGTGTTAGATACTTCCGAATCTAGACAAAACCAAATTAATTAATTTAGATTGGAGAGATATTTTATTTGATTTAATGCGATGCCGTAGCAACGCACGGGCTCTGTGCTAGTCCTTGAAAAAAGGGCAGATTGTGAAAATGATCTACACTGCTTTTTTTAACGGAGACGGCCCTGAGGGCCTAGAAGCTGCTATTTATAAAAGGCAGGTACAAGTTTACATATATAGAGACCTCTAAGCATACTATTGCATAAAACCCCACAGTAGGAACAAAAAGCCTCCAAACTTTCACAAAAGACCCTAGCACAAAGATTTAAAAAAGCACTCGGGTGCCTGTGCTCCTCCTCTGCCGCACGCCGGTGACCTCAAGGCGCTGAGCACGCGGAAGTCCGAGAGGAGAAAGGTGCTCGAGATGCCCTCCATGCCGGCGAAGAGCCGATGCCCCCGGCTAACGAAACGTCTCTGGGACGAACCACATGGAGACGAAGGGGTGGCGAGCTCCGGCGCATAGCTCTAGAAAGATCCTCAAGGACGGAGGTTGGAGATGGGCCGCCCTATCGGCCAAGGATCAGGGAGGCTCACCTGGCCGCCGTGTGTTTCGCTCGAAGAAAACGCAGCTCTGAGCATGTTCGAACCTTTACGCCGAACACGAGCCTACCAGTCACCAGGACGCCAACACCCATTTCCCGTCTCCACTTCCTGCACGTCACCATGACCACTAGGAAAGGGAGCAGGGTCCCTAAGGTCCTTCGCCTCCAGAACCAGCATGAGCAACACCTGCACTGACATGGTCCTACGCATGGCTCAAGCACCACTTTTGCCTGGCCTTCGTGATGATCTTGCTATTGCCTGTCTAATGCAGCTACGGGTTTCTACTCTTTGTTCTTCAGACTGTTAGCAGAAGATGGAAACACCTTTTTTCTGCGGATTACTATAGCACCTTGCACAAGAAACTCGGCGTTAGGGAATAGTAGGTTTATGTCTTTAAGGCCTTGTTCAGTTGTTTGTTAGTCCCCTAGCTAGCTAATCAGTCCATGCAATAGGTTGCCTGTAGTTTTGCAAAATATTGGCAGTTTTGAGTATAGTTAGCCATGCCATGGGCTGTTCGGCTGTTTGCATGAAATACAGATGCAAATGGTACCATTGCCGTGTAGAATCCTTGAATATTCTTCCCCGTGTACATTCTCTGTTGGTAGAGTCTGCTGATAGTTAAGTGAAGTCAATGTACAGTTTTGTTCATTTGCCTTATTTTTATATTTGTGCAAATTAAGTTTGGAAAAAATATATGCTGAAACTCGCCCCAAATCATGGAATACTAATGGTTGTGGGATTTGTTAAAACTCAACTCCAAACTCGCTGAAACAGTGAAATTATTTAGATGTTAAAACTTGCATGAACTTGTTGAAAACTGACTGGAACTGCACAATTCTTTTATTATACCTTAGAGTAAGTTATTTGACGATTATCACTTCGAATTAGGCTTTCGCCCCTCATCTTACTTCTCATTTCCCACACAGAACAAAATTTGCAATAACACTGTAAAAAAAACTGCATTGCTTCAAAATGGTTCAATTTCTGTCGTGTGACTGATATTTATGAAAATTCATACAACCTAGAACTAACAAAGCGTCATTTCCCAAAAATAAATATTCTATGACTTTGAGCCGATTGAGTAATACTCAAGCTAGTGCCACTAGGGGACCGAAGACGGCTGCCAATTCCATTTCTATCTATATTTGAAGTTTACATGGTTTTTTATTATGTGTTCTTCATCATGGAAATTCAGATTTTGTCTTGCTGCAAGAACTCATGGGTCAAAGTTCTATAATATTTTATTTCATTTCTATGTATGATCTTTTCGAAGAACTTGGTTTGTTACAGAGTATTATGTGTTGAACCATCGGAGGTACTTGTATATGGTTCAATAATGAATAAGCTTTGTCTAACTCCTTTGCACTTGAGATATCTTGGTAAAATTAAGTTAAGAGTTATCATAGCACTGTTCGGGACAAGAGACTGAAACTTATAAAACAATATCATGTTTAAGCAGTATTCTTGAAGAGTTGTTTTGAGAAGCTCCAAGGGTGAGTCTCCAATTTTTCGCCCTCAAACATCGGTTTGGGGTCTGGGGTATATCGGGGCAAATGGGGTGAAGACCATTTAACTTGGTACCCAAGGGAGCCCCGTTTGTCCATTATTTATCTATTTTCTTTCTATCTCTCATTTATTTGTTATTTCACATTCTACTACAAAAATTGTACTCCATGTTGACGTGGGTGCGGACAACGAGCCCCTATTTCGTTCCTCGATTTGTAGGAGAAATGGGGGCTGGGAGTAATTATAGACAAGTTTGGGAAAAATGGGGTAGTTTTTTGAGTTACTTTAGCAACCGATAAATAAAAGGAGAGCAAGTAACTCTTTGAAACCGAGATTAAGTATTTTGTAAAATTTGTAAATTTCAAGATAAATATTTTGAACACTTATATGTTCAACAAATTCAAAATAACCATAATGATACTAAATTTGTTTTTTAATCTTAAAAAATGCACACAAAATGGTCATTGTAGATTGACATACATATTTGGCATTGAATATGTGAACTCCAGTTATTGCACAAATTCTTCCACAACTCCTATTATTGTAGCAACTTCAATTGTTACAACAACTACTGTAAAAGAAAAAAAACGGTGGACGAAATCTACACAATGATTCCTAAACCTCGTGCCCTAATTCTAGACACAGTCAGAGCATGCAATTGGCGGAGGCGGCGAGGCCCGCATGCTCAAGGCTCGTTCGTCTCCAAAGCAACATGATGCGGAGAAATGGGCACCGAGGTAGCGTAGATACAACGATGTTGTTGCACTCTCAATTCATCACGCGCGCGTGCACACACACAGAGATGGATAGATAGATAGAGAGAGAGAGAGAGAGAGGATTGGGCGGACACATGTTGACGTGGGTGCGGACAACGAGCCCCTATTTCGTTCCTCGATTTGTAGGAGAAATGGGGGCTAGGAGTAATTATAGACAAGTTTGGGAAAAATGGGGTAGTTTTTTGAGTTACTTTAGCAACCATAAATAAAAGGAGAGCAAGTAACTATTTGAAACTGAGATTAATATATTTGAGTTTGAAGCACTCATTTAAAAGTGCTTGAACTACTTGTAGTCCAAACCATATATTTTTTGCGTCTTGCCCCAAATAAACTAGTTCCTCCGTCCCGAAATAAATGTCACAGATTTCTCTAGATATACATTTATCTGTAGCATATCTAGACAAAACTGTGAAGAGTAATTCTGGACGGAGGGATCAATTGTTTACCATGCAATGTATTCTTACACATTGCACATGGATGCAGGTGTACATGGATATTTCTAGAGCTTTGGTATGTGTCATGTTTAAACTTTGTACCACGATATGAAGACTATAAAACTACACCATAACATCTAATTTCTAGGTGGAAGTGATTGTAATGTGTTGTCCAATCCCCAACAGAACTCTGTTAGTTGTTTTTTCCCCCAATAAAGAGTTTGTTGTTATTGTGAAGGACAAATCCAACTTACTCAACCACTGATTTTGGTGGCAACCACCTATGCATCTCTTGATATTAAATGAGCATGTAAATATCCGTTCAAAGCTGGGATGGTATATAAATAAGCTCCCTTGAGAAAACTTTAATAAGGTTTTGGTAGAGAGAACATTGTTCATGGTACTATGCACCAACAAGTAGATTCCAAGTAGGGGCATTCATGTATATGCCATTGGGCTTGGGAAGGATCGAGAATTCAACTATAGCAACCCTTACCTGTCAGCCTAACTGTAACCAATGTAACTTCGTGAATCCATGGTGGTAGCTAAGACTATGGGAGCAACGAGACATATGGTAAGGAAGCAACAAGAACTTGAGGAGATGTATGTTCTAGCTGTGGGTTCCAAGCTGCAAATCCGAAGAAAAATCCCCTCCCCCCCTAAACTTAATTTTGCATGGACCAATTTTGTTTTGACCCGTTGAAACCCATATCCAGACTATTTTTACCTCTGTATAGGTGTACTCGGTTAAGATGGGTAAACTCTACGTTCTCACCGGCTGATCCCATCTCCCGTTATCCTGATCTACGTCTTTGCATGCTACGTTTTAAAATTTTGTTGTTGCTACTATATACCTCTTGATTTCCGCCTCCCGCAGGCACATGAGTATACTTGTACGGTAAGTATACGTCTAAGAGAACCATACAGGATTCGGGTGGGTTCATACGGTCTTCGAAATGAATCAGTATCGAGTTTTTATTGTCAAAGTTTGAAAAGCAGGAGGGAGACCGAAGCAAAAGTGTAAAAACATACATTTCAAATGAACTTTTATTCATTTCAACTCAGATTTTTACTAATTCGAGTGCCACTTCTCACGAGATGTTTTGTGGCCTATTTAACCGAGTCTATGACCGGTACATAGGAATGCAGGACAGTAAAAAGAGCCTTGTTGTCGTTCCGCAACCTCTAACTACGCTATGGAACCACAAATAAGCTACCACCCGACGCTTTCGATCATGTCGATAAGTAGTTCCATCACTGCAATTACCATGTCTGCCACATGCGTGTTAGCAGTGGCGGAGCTTGGGCCAAGTAGTTGGGGGAGGGGCAAATGGGCTAAATATAGGTTATTTTTGGTCAAAAATGTCAAATATGAAGGGGTATTAGTCAAAAAATTCTTGGGCTGGGGGGAGGTGGCCCCCCGGGCTGTGCATAGCTCTGCCACTGCGTGCAAGCCTGGCCCTAAGGGGGGACGGGAGGGGCGGCTGCCCCGGGCCCCCCGAATCTAAGGAGAGAAGCTCTTGGGGGGGAGAAGCTCTTGTGATAGCGCCATTAGAGTTAGTTCTGAGCTTTTTTTTTCTCTCGCGCATTTTACAGAGGAGGAGGAAATGTCCCTCTCTGTGGTTGGCTGGAAGATGGGCTTAATTTTCTTTAGTTAATTTGGGCCGTTTTCTACTTCTGTTTACTACGTGGTGATAAAGTTCCTTAGAAAAATGTGGTGGTAAAGTGGGGTGGGGCCTTTTTGCCTAAAAAATGGAGTGCTGGCCTTGGAATAGACCATGGCTACAATCTGATCCGATTGCAGCATGCTTCTACAACACAACTGAGGAGTTCCTTCTTATACTTTCCCCTTAAAAAAATTATCCCCGTCCTGCGCCAACTGCTCTAATGGTTGCCAAGGTGGAAACACCTCTAACCCTAACCGTAGCTAGGGCGCGCAAACGGCTCACGAGACAAATGAGGGGCCTGGGTGTCATTCAGGCTGCCAGCAATTGATAGTCGACAATGACTAGAAAGTATGATCTGAACCAAAATATTTAGAATCTTTACTATTAAATGGGAGTTGGTGGTTCACTTTGACCATCAAACATTGAGAGGATCTAGACCATCCTACAACACGTCAAACATCGGACACATCGGGACCGTCGAAATCAACATATAGACCCAAAACCAGAGATTAATGTCACAATTAAATGTGCAAATTTATTAAACTTTCCTACTCAATCTGCATGTTTTGATTTACGCTCCCGCTAGGCAATTATCTCTGACTTACTCTCCCCTGATATGGCTAGGATAGTTAGAAAGAACATTTAGTTAGTATCATGTCTTTGCTTTCCAAAGAAAACATATGTGAATGTTGAACCGATTCTTATGTGTGTGTAATGTGCTTTCAGACATTTAGTTAGTAGATGTTAATGTTGAAGTGATTCTTATGTGTATGTCAGGCATGTAAGAGGACCAAATCAGTAGTTAATTATGAAGTGATGGTTTAGACACAAACTTTGGGCATCGTGAAGCTCACTCTTGGCGCTGCCGGTAGCCTAGCTCTATTCTGTAAAGGGAAGTAAGCTCAAACTCCAATTTATCGCTCCAATCTCTTTTATTTACCTTCATTCTATGTATTAGGGGAGAGCAAAGGATGTCTATCTATTTATTTTTCTCAATGTTAGGGAATGTGGTCTAGCCTAATATGCAATCATGTGCTGCTAGGTCTAGGAGTAGCATTGTTGATAATTTTGGCGCTTATCTGTTATTTACGTGGCATGACTGCTCTAGCAAGGTGCAAGCCTTCTTCCTATTCTTCTTTGATGAGATCGACATTAGTGTTTAGACCACTAAAAAATAGCAGATAAATTACTCTCTTTCTCATAAGCTCAACACCAAGTGTATCTGTTGAAAGAGAGTGAAACACGTTCATGATCATTAAAACTATGAGATGCACTTTATGTATTATAATAAGATTGTGAATTTTAGATTTGTTTTGAACATTTGCATAATCATGCAATCATCTCTTGGAGATTAGTCTCATTACTTGGTATACTCATCAAATGAAACATTTTCAGACTTGTATAATCATATCTGATGCCTTTTAGTTCTACGCTTATTATTTTGTTGGTTACTGATGCCTGATATGTGGCTGCATGCTGGAGGTGTTGTCTCAAGCGTGAGAAACTCATAGATATGTGTAAGAAAACATGGTAGCACATCAGAGAGTAGATCTTCATAAATAAAATAAAAGTAATATAATTAACTAGATCTTTGCCTTACATGCATGCATAGTCAAATTGTAGCTTTTATTGCCATACATTTTAAGAAGTGAAAATCTTACAGTTTTAAAAATACTATGAAGCTATCAGTTTTATATGGTCAAATCTTACCGGTGGGTAAATAAGAAGTACAAAAACCAACTTCATTTTCTTGCAATGAGTAGTTTTTAGAGCTATGAGAAGTTCAAATTCGAACTAAAACGACGACAAGAATTAGTGGAACAGAGGGAGTATGTTTTATGTACACATGAATTTTTATGTGCACCATGTTTAATATGTTGCATAGAAGTACTTAATAGAGACCGTAGCAGCGCATGGGCACTTAACTAGTTTCATTTAATATGGCAGTTTGTAGAAATAGTACAGACTACAGGGATCATGGCCATGTACGAATCCAATTATACATGTGTTGTGTACTGGTGAGCCATGACAGTTCGACGTAGATCGTGATAAATTGGTAAGAGTGATATTGGTGCACTTTTACCAAACGATTTTGTATCTATGCATGTTAGAAGAAACTTTTAACATGATATCTATAAATTTTTGAAGTAGATATTGTTTTCGGATGCAATTCTCGTCGTAACATTATATATATAGTAAATTCCACCTTTACCCCATAGTTTCATATTTTTGATATAAATTAATATTTTTTCATCCATATTACCCCATTTAATAAAAGTTTTGTCAAGTTTTACTCCTTTCAAAAATTCGATAGCCATGTGCTAGGTGAGTGTGGCTGGTAGGTGATGATGGGAATAGATTAAGCACATACATGTAATCGTGTGTGCTGCTTACTTCGTATTTCACGCGATGTATCAAGATTACATGACCAGTTCATGTTATTATATACTTACACGGCTAAGGCAAGACGCAGTACTACTCAATGATCAATCCAAGACATGTTAGGTGTCTTATGATTCTTTCCAGCAAGATGGTGATTATGCACATGTTTTTTGGGTTCAAGATTTTGTTCAGATGTGTGAAAAAACTCCAGAAAAAGGTGTCGATTCGAAGATAAATCATGTGCAAAATCTTACAGAGGGTAAAAAATGGCATAACTTTCACTAAATGGGGTAATGCGAATAAAAATATGTTAAATAGGGTAATTAGTGTCAAAAGAATCAAACAAAAGGGGGTAAAAACTAGAATTTACACACACACTCTCTCTATATATATACTAATTATTATGACAATGTTCGTATTAAGGGCCCTGGTTATAGTTTCGCCTCGGGCCCTCGAAATATTAGAACCGGCCCTGACTACGTGTTAGATGCAGAAGGTACATATCGGAAATTAGACAGACTGCAAGTTACTTGAAGGGAAGATGCGCATTGCTACACCGGTAAACCAATTGAATTTTTAAAACATTTAGCTATAACTTTCAATATGCACATGTTGCTATTTAAAGCCATTTCTTGTGTTTTATGCCTGCAATCTGTCATAAGCAGCGTTGTGGTGGCAATACTTTTTTCCGAAATGGAGGTATTACCCCCGGCCTCTGCATTAAAAAGATGCACACAGCCTGCTTTATTAATTATTCAACGAAACCTTACAAAGAAAATACAAAGATCAATCGAAGCCACCTCTCTAAAAACAACTTGATGAAGGGGTGGCCATGTCAGAACACTCTAACCGCAACACCAACACATCATCAACATACCAGAGGTCCCGAAAACTTCTCCACGGCGGGTCAGGAGCACAAACCGGTCTAGCCGATCCGTAGCTCACACCATCGTGCACGCTGAATCTCCTGCTATCGCCGTCTTCCGCCAACCCATCTTCAGGAAAGATCGATGCAAAGACCTTACAAGGCCTGCCATCAACATCGCCATGATGCCAGACGGCACCACCGCCCTGCGCACATCCATCAACAAGCACGTGTGATCGCCACCGAGACCTCTCGGCACCATGCCGCCGAGTCTCACCAACCACCGCAGCTAGAGATCTCCAGAAGATCTGTCATTCGTAGCACCTACCACACTAGGCATGACTGAGCGTAGCACCTGCCGGTTAGGCATGACTTGACATCTCCAATAGAGCCTACATGCAAGATGAAGCCGCTCCACCACCAGCCTCTGCCATCCAGCACTGCACCACAAGCAAAGCTCCCAAGAGAGAATGCGACACCAAAGCGCCACCATTGCCTGATCCGGATAACCAGATTAGGGTTTTCCTCAGAGCAGCAGGAGTGTCTATGACCTCTAGCCGTGGTGGCAATACTTAGGGGCATTACTAGGTATTTTGTTGTAGATATCTCCAGTTGTATGTCAGAAGAGAATGGACATGAGAGATGTTTGTTTATGAGAGATGAGATAAAATCACTCCTCTTCCGTCAGTGGAATGTCCAACAAGTGCAGTTCACCTCTACCGAATTAGAGAGAATTAAGACATAATGAACTTCTACACACGCCTTTTACATATTTTCTTTGTAATAAACTGATACATCCATTTTGCATCACGATTCTATATCATAATTTACTGTTATTCATTGATACATTTCATATTAAGAGATGATACTTATGTTATTTCATCTGTTTTTGCATGGTTGATGACTTTTAGAGCATGGACCGCTGCAGTCAGGATTCTGATGGAAAAAGGGGCTGTTTGGAGGCGAAATTCGTGAAGATCAGAAAATCCGGGAAAATACATGGAAAATCCTATTTTTCCAGAAGACGAAGAAAGCCAGAAGGAGGAGTGGAGATGGGCCACAGGGGGCCTGATACGTCCATTTTGCATCACTATTCTATGTTATAATTTACTATTATTCATTGATATATTTCATATTAAGAGATGATACATATGTTATTTCATCTGTTTTTGCATGGTTGATGACTTTTGGAGCATGGACCGCTGTAGTCAGGATTCTGATGGAAAAGGTGTTGTTTGGAGAAAAAATTCGCGAAGATTAGAAAATCCGGGAAAATATACGGAAAATCCTATTTTTCCAGAAGACGAAGGATGCCAGAAGGAGTGGAGATGGGCCACAGGGGGCCCACACCACCCCTACCGCGGGCCAGCCTAGGCCGCGCCACCAGGTGGTGTGGCCACCCTGGCCCACCTCTGGCTCTCCCCTCTGGCGTATATAATCCTCCTGAAACCCTAAGACTCTGGGAGTGACCACAGAAAGATTTTGCCGCCTCTACGGGGCAGAAAACACCGAGAGAGAAAGATCTCTCTGGCAGACATAATTCTGTCGGGGGAATTCCTTCCCGGGGAGGGAAGATCATCGCCATCAACACCACCATCAAGCTGGACTTCATCGGGATCATCATCATCATCATCATCACCACCATCATCACCATCATCACCCTCATCACCATCTCCATATTGTTGTAAGAAGATTGGGCCACTTTGCTGAAAGAAGAGCTGGAACTCCCAACCCGACATGATTATGAGCCGCATTGAGCAAAACTCGCAGCTGGAACTCACAACCCGACAATCTCACCTTTGAGATTGAGGACTTGGGGAAATTGGTCAAGAAGCTCATCGAGAGGATACCACCACCACCAAAGGAGTAATTCGTCATCAGGTTTGGCATCCCCTTGGTTTGTTCCAAGCTTGGGGGAGTGCCGCGGTATCACATCACTATCTTCTATTTTTTTACCTTTTTAGTAGAGTCATATCATGAATAGAGAAGTTATTGTGTAGGATGGTTTGCATTATGGAAGTGTCCCCTCTCTCGCTAGATATGTATCCCTTGGTGTGATTTGCCGTTATGGAATATTAATGAGAAGTTCTATCATTTACTCTTTTGCATATCTTATATTAGTTTTCAATTCGTGGTTATATGATTGATCTTGTTGTTAGTATTGGTATCACTTTGGGATCATTGAGTTAATTTAGTTGGTTTTGGCAAACCTGGCTTGGTCAGTAGCAACACTATTTTTGAGAGTTGAATGAAAAAGATAAAAGTACTTCAAAGAAATATAATTTCACCATCTTTCTTTCTTGATTTGCTCATAAGTTTAGTATCCTCTAGTTAAGATCTTTTGTGCTTCCAAGGAAGATTGCATGTTTGTTTTTATCACTTGTATGTTTCTTTGTTTCCTCCAACTCTCATACTTGCTACCCAGCCTTGCTAGCCAAAAACCTATACTGAGAGGGTATTCTTCTCGTGCATCCACTGCTCAAACCAAAACATGTGCCATTTGTGTCCACCATACCTACCTATTAGCATTATTGCTATTCCAAGTTAATTCATGTGTTTATCTACCTTCCAAATTAAACTTGTTATGTGAAAATTAGTGATTAAAGCTCTCACGAACTTGATGGCACACTTTACTTTCTTGCATTTAATAAACTTGAACCATTGGGTCCATCTTTGTTGCGTACATGCTTGCACTTTATAGTTGAAGTTAGCAGAACCATGTATCATGGGGAATGCTTTCAACACTACATTGGTACTTTGTACCTAGTTGATATCATGTTCTTTTGCTTATGGATCATGGCGGTGTGAAATAAAAGTGGAACTTTTAAGATCATGGAGTTCGTATATGTGTTAGAGAAACGCCTGGGCCGCTAGCCTAAGCCATGCCTAATCATGGTGGAAACTTGCAGCATAACTATAGTGAGCATTCTATGAAGCATCCTCAATAAAAACCTATGCAAATAGCAAATAAAAAGATCACTGAGATGCTCATTGTCTGCTTGCCTTGTCATTTGATTATGGGATAACTCCTATGTCATGTGCAAGGGGTACCCCGTTGGCGGTTCTCTATGATACATATATACTTACAATGACAAGAGCTTGCTCGTGACTGAAGTTGAGTAGCATGAGGATCGGTCTTTGTAAGTAAGGGGCATGAGACTTCAATTTATAACTTGTCAAGCATATCCTCTTAGTTGTGTCGATTTAACCTTAATAACCAAAAGATACCTATGATAGGGGCAATGAGAGCTGAAAGCTAATAAGTATCATAATTTTTGGAAGCTCTTTATGAAACTTGAAATCCCTGCTTCCCTTTACAAAAGGCCTTTCTTTTACTTTTTAGTTGAGTCAGTCAACCTATTCCCTTCTATCTCAGCAAGTATTTTGAGTTGTTGTGTTTCATTCATTCATATGATGATTTATTCAAGCATGTTTCTTATGTTCCTTGTTTTGCGCATTGCTCTTATCTTAGTGTTTACTACTTTGAAAGCTATCATTGAAAACTAGTTATTTGTGAACTCCAGTAGATTATCAACTATTCTTCGACCAAGAGCTAAGTTTTCCATTACCAATTATGATTCACTTTATGTATCTTTATTATGTTTCCTTTACCTATTGCAAGTTAAGTTATATAATGGTGAGTTGTCTTCTATTATGATCTATGTATTGATGAATGTGATGCTTCTTGTCCATATTCTTTTATCGACTCTTCACTCCATAAACCTGAGGCCATGTTTATTGAGCTCAGTTTCACTTGGGGACAAGCGAAGTCTAAGCTTGGGGGGAGTTGATACGTCCATTTTGCATCACTATTCTATGTTATAACTTACTGTTATTCATTGATATATTTCATATTAAGAGATGATACTTATGTTATTTCATCTATTTTTGCATGGTTGATGACTTTTGGAGCATGGACCGCTGCAGTTAGGATTCTGATGGAAAAGGTGATGTTTGGAGGCAAAATTCGCGAAGATTAGAAAATCCGGGAAAATATACAGAAAATCCTATTTTTCTAGAAGACGAAGGATGCCAGAAGGAGTGGAGATGGGCCACAGGGGCCCACACCACCTCCTGGCGCGGGCCAGCCTAGTCGCGCCACCAGGTGGTGTGGCCACCCTGGCCCACCTCTGGCTCTCCCCTCTAGCGTATATAATCCTCCCGAAACCCTAAGACTCGGGGAGCGACCACAGAAAGATTCCGCCACCTCTGCAGGGCGGAAAACACCAAGAGAGAAAGATCTCTCCGGTAGACATAATTCTGCTGGGGGAATTCCTTCCCGGAGAGGGAAGATCGTCGCCATCAACACCCCCGTCAAGCTGGACTTCATCGGGATCATCATCATCATCACCATCAGCACCCTCATCACCTGCTGGGAGTGAGCCAACTCATGGCGCTGCCTGTAAGCCTCGTACTGACCCTTGCGCGTGTCCACGCCCATGCAGAGAATGTGACGCTGGAACAAGTTCAGTTGCTTGATCTCACGGGCCACGGGGGGCACAGGGGGCCTGCGAGCATCCCTCATGAGACCCTCAGGAGCAGAGGAGGGGTGAGAAGTCTTCCGAACCTTGTTGTATATCTTCTTGGCCTTGTGCACTGAGTCAATTTGGAATTCCTCAGCGGGAAGCAAGTGGCGGATGTGCATCATAATGTAGGGCGCATAGGGAATGGACATACGGTTGAACATAGCATCACACAGCTCATGGTAGATGAATTCCATGACATCTAGCCTGTACTGCACTGACTTGTCCTCGCAGGAGGCAACCTCATGAGAAAATTGAAGTAGCTGAACAAGGTGACCACGGATGCTGTCATTGTTGCCCCCACTCGGTGTAATAGAGTCACGGAAGAGACCCACTAATGCAGCATAGATGGGAGCAAGACCAGCCACAATACCGACAATGCCATTGTCCACAGTGCACGGAGAGAGAGCTGCATCCTTGTTGGGCTTCAACTGAGTGATGATGCGGTGGCCACTGGCTCTATCCCTGCTGCGGAAGGAGTACCCCAGAACCTCAGCAAACACGTGAAAATCAGCAGTCATTGGCCTGTCATGAGTCATCCACTTCATAGTGCGACGCTCATCCCACAAATCACCAAAGTGGAGAAGAACTGCTTCACCACCTCAGAGTCAAAGGAACACTGGAGAGACATGAGATGGTGCAGCCCCATCCTCTCAGCCACATACATCGCATCCACAAGATGCGCCTTCTCCAAAGCATCAGCAAGTACCAGAGGGTGCATAGGCCTAATGTTCAGCCTGACATAGATGTCTTCATAAATCCCGTTCTGTTCTGCACACCAAAAACGGGTATCCCCTAGCTCAACATCATGAGGCAGCTCAGCAAACAAGTCACGGTGACGGATGGCAGAAAAGGAGACTGCATCCAAATCCCTACAGTTGATATTGGGCTCCTTGCCCTTCCTCTTGGACACCCCCTTCCTAGTCCTCTTGGATTGTTCAGCCATTCGCCTCTCTTCGTTCTTCCTTCTCCTCAATTCAAGTTCGTCCACTAGGTTACCTTGACCGTCGTCCCGAAAGTACTTGGCGCGAGGACGGCGCTTGTAGGTCTTGGAAACACCGGAACCACCTGTGACAAGAATAAGGGCGATAGCAAGGGGATAAGCATACACACAAGTCCAGGAGAGAGCATGGAAAAAGTAGTCAAAAAGTTCATAGGACAAAACTACTCAATGCATACACATAGTGAAACTGAAGCAGAATCGAATCTGTCAGGCCGGATTATCCGGCCTGGCCAGGGGCGGATAATCCGGCCCTGGCAGAAATTTTCGATTTCACCTAGACTGCATGCAAAAAAGTAGATCAGACCTAGAAACTGCAAGACTACGTACGATTTCTATGCGAAAACACATCCTTCTAGACAACGTTCCACCCAACAAGATACACATCTAGCCAACGATGGAGAGGGAGGGAGTTACCCTCACTCATTGGAGGAAGAACGCGGAGGAGAAGGTACCCGGAGGCGTGAAGAAGAAGATCCGGGGAGGCCCGGAAAATCCGGTGGCCGGAGAGGCTCCGGGGAGGGTGAGGGGCGGCAGGCGGCGGCTGTGGAGGAGGAGAGGGCTGGGGGAGAAGTGCTGCTCGATATGAGCCCTCCCCCCCCCCCCCGAGCCCTACCCTTTAAGATGAAATCCGCCAGGGCCGGATTATCCGGCCTAACTTCTGGAATTCTGTTATACACAGAACCAGGCCCACGCGTCCCCAAACAACACCCCCACAAGGTGTACAAGGGACTTGTGTGCAAGAATAGATGGCTTAGGGGTAGGGAAGGCTTAGGATTAAGAGGGCCAAACTGAGATGGTACTAGACACTCAAATTGCAAAATCCAAATCAAATAAAAGCCAAGATTGAGTGTGATTCCCGTAAGAACATGAGAGAGCAAATAACAACCATAAAGATCCAATTCTCCTCAAGGGAGAGGGCGGTGGCCGAAGCCACCTTGTTGGAGTGTATGGTGTGACACCGCGAAGATATATCTTGGGTTCACGACCAACACTTATCAATAAGCTCACATATCACAGAATGATATTAAGAGAAATGATTTATCTTGCTTTTGGCATTATGGGGGGAGGGTTAGCCCAATGAGTTAGGACCACACTCCCCCTATATCCATGCCCACACCTAGACCAAACACGGATTGATATGTACAAGTGAGTGCATGGGTAATCAAGACAAGCTCCCGGAATATATGATATTTAGCTCATTCCTCAAATAGCAGAATCTTGCTTCATCAAGTGGCTTTGTAAAGATATCCGCCAGTTGGTTCTTCGTGCTCACAAAGGATAGATCAATATTGCCGCGAGCAACATGGTCTCGAATAAAATGATTCTGAATCGCAATATGCTTCGTCCTTGTGTGCTGAACGGGATTGTACGCAATTTTGATTGCAGTTTCATTATCACATAAAAGAGGCACTTTGTCACAATTGACACCGTATTCCTTTAAAGTTTGCCTCATCCACAATAACTGAGTACAAGCGCTGGCAGCAGCAACATATTCAGCTTCGGCGGTAGAGAGAGATATACAATTCCGCTTTCTGGAGGACCAACATACAAGAGATCTTCCCAAGAATTGACAAGCTCTAGAAGTGGATTTCCGATCATCCTTATCACCAGCCCAATCTGAGTCAGTATAACCACATAAAGAGAAATTGGAGCCCTTGGGATACCAGAGACCAAAGTTGGGGGAATGAACCAAATATCGAAAGATCCTCTTGACCACCACTAAGTGGCTTTCTTTAGGAGCTGCTTGATACCTTGCACACACTCCCACACTCAACACAATATCGGGTCTAGATGCGTAGAGGTAAAGAAGAGAGCCGATCATGGACCGGTATACCTTTTGGTCCACATCTTTACTCGCTCTTTAATCGCTAGTAGATAGGTTTTTCTTCCCCAGGACGGATAATCCGGCCTTCGCATAGGGCCGGATAATCCGCCCCCTAGAAGTTGATCAAGGGAAAGCTCGGCGCGTCGCTCTGTCAGGGGGCGGATTATCTGCTGGATATTCCAAGTCTGGGGCGGTGTTTCCCAGACTGGATAATCCGGCCCCCAAAGGTTGCAACGGCTGGTTTCTAAAGGGGGGTATACATATCCCTTCTTCCCCAACGTTCAGGCTTCTTGATTCATTCGAATTTGACCAGACCTTGTGCAGAGCTCTAAATCTCGATCTCCCACTTCAACCACCCGAAGGTCTTGATCTTTGGTGGAATTGAAGGAGGAGAAGTTCATCATCATAAAGAATCAAGCGCTTCAACTCCTCTCCATTCAATTAGAGAAATCCTTGATCTAGTATTCTTGTCAATACCTAGATCTTGTTTATTGTATTTGATAAGTTTGTTTTTGTGGCAGCTTGTTGTCATTTCGGGAGCCTCCAAGTTGTTGTGGAGTTGTTGCCCCGCTAGTTGTGTAAAGGCGCCGGTGCCCGCCTCGAAGGGTACCTATAGTGGAAGGTGGATCAGGCCTGTTGTGGCGAGATCCATCGGAGAACAGGCTGAGGCCTTTTGTGGCGTGGTGGTCTTAGTACCTCCCACCCCTCCAACGCAGACGTACTTCCCTTAACAAGGAAGGAACTGCGGTCAAACAAATCATGTGTCTCTGCGTGCTTCACTTTGGTTTACTCGTTCCTCTTCCACTCGCTCTTTACTCGCTAGTAGATAGGTTTGCATATAGGGAAATTCCACCCAATAGTCTATCTAGAGAATTTACCCTTTGTGCTAAGCCTAAAACTGAAAAAGAATTAAAAATTGGTGTAGCACCTATTCACCCCCCCCCCTCTAGGTGCCCATACGGTCCATTACAATTGGTATCAGAGCCCCGGCTCTTAATTCGGGCTTAACCGCCTAAGAGTAGTATGGGTACCAAGGATGATGGAAATGAGGCTGTGGATAAGGTCACAATGGATCATCTCAAGTCGTTGGACACAACCTTGTTGAAATCCTTTGAGGCCAAGATGGAGGAGATGAGTCAAATGATTGCTCGCCTTACATCATCCATAGCTCCATCTCCATCCTCCTCTGAGGCTCCTACACCATCATCTAAGGAAAAGGGTAACACCGGATCCAAGGATGATGATGTGGAAGGTGAAAAACTAAATGGCTCCACCTCCAAGAAGGGAAATGGTAAGGAGGAATATAGTGAGGTTCGCCACGTATATTCCCCCGACCCACCTATCCGTCATCCTCATATAAACAATAGGGGTGATCCGCCCAAGCTCACTGCATCTTCTTTTAACCAATGGCAATTCCTAATGAAATCTCATGTTTGCAGCTCCTCTATTGAATTGTGGAGGATTATTGAAGAAGGTCTTCATATTGGAGATCAAACCAATCTAACGAGAAGGGAAGTTGTGGATAGCCAGTTGAATGCCACCGCTCTCCACATGATACAGCTAGGTGTGGGTCCCAAGGACATGCCACACATTGAACATCTCAACAGAGCTAAAGAGGCATGGGATGCTCTTACGGACCTTTTCGTTGGAAACAAAAGCATGAGAAGAAACAGGTATGATGCCCTTAGTAATGAAGGTGAGGGATTCTACATGTTGGATGGTGAAAAACACGACTGAAGGTTCATATCCGGAGAACTTGTCGAATCTCACAACATCTCATCGTCCTATCCGGGAAGAAGCAAACACTAGAAAACACCGGATGCACTATTTAATACTACGGCAGAAGATCCGGCATGCTTATGATATGATGCATGGCATGGCAAAAGTGCGGTGCAATTAGGCAATATTAAGCGGAACCGGGGTCCCGACAATTAATTAGATTCAAGTTATTTAGAAACCCCGCAATTTAAATGGTATCTTAATAAGGCGAAACATGGCATCGGTTCGCTACACAAATTTAAATGGGGGCCATATGAGACAAAAATAGCCCTCATATGGTCTCCATACTTAATTTAGGTGAATCGCCTAAATACCCCCAAACAACAATGATATGCGTGCGAGATGAATGATTTAATGCAACAAATATATATGTCAAATTATAAAAATAGGGGTCTCGGGTAGGGGTCACACACATCGGATCGGTGATCTTGGTGTTCATCGGGGGTCGATGGGGTTCGGTCTCGGGGTTCGACGGGAACGGCGAGGTTCGGGTACCAGATGGAGAACTTGTCGTGCCGGGGTTCGGTCTTGATGTTCCATGAAGAAGACCTTGTTGATCCATGGGGGTCGATCTTGCCGTCGATGGCGAACTTGAATGGCTCGGGTACCGGTGGTCTTCGGGTCCGTGAAGTAGATCTTGTCGCACGGTGTCCGGGTAGGCAAACTTGGCGGGTTGGGACGATCTTGTCGACGTCCTCGGGTTCCACTTCAGGTCTCGGCCATCGGACTCGTGCAGACGATCTTGGAGTTTCCTCTTCGGGTGTCCATGGCGGATCTTGGGCCGGTACCGTAGTCTTCGGAAGATCTTGTCGTACGCGTCGAAGAACTCGGGTTCGTGGTCGGGTGTCGGTGGAGTACTTGATGTTCCACGTAGAAGATCTTCGGGTTCGAGAAGATCTTGTCGTACCGGCGTCACCGAATTCTCGAAGGAGGCCTTGGCAGGAAATCGTCCCTCGATTCCAGGTTCTTCTTCAAATGCATCGGCATGGTGCCAGTCTTGTCGAGGTACTCATCCAACTCGACAACCCGTGCGACGAAGGATCACGGAAAAACGGAGCACCGCCACAGATCCATCTTCACGTGGTCACCAAAGCAAACAACATCAAACTCCCTGTTCTCGTGATCAGAACCAAAACACAGCACATGGAGTAACCCTACTGGTACTGGAGGAAAACTACGGCAGCAGCACAAGGATACACAACGCGCAACCTGTAGCACTACGAGGCAGAGACAGAAAAACGGGCGACACCGGGGACAACTCCAACAGGCCCGGCGGCGGCCAGAACAGGGGCGACGGCGAGCTTGAGCCGCGAGGTGGGGTCCGGCTATGTGGCGACTCAGGCCGCGGGCGCTCGGGGCCGGCAAGTTTGTCAGCGGGCGGCCACGTGCGGTGCCGGGAGAGGACGGCAAGGTCGCTGGGGGAGAACGGGGGCCACGGTGAGGAGAGACCGAGCAGCGGCCTCTGCAGAAGGTAGGCAGTGAACTCGGGCCCTAGTGGAAGAGGCGGGGTCGAAGGCAGAGGTGGCGGATCGACCGACCCGTCTGGCGGCGGCGGAGGAGACGCGGGAGCTCGGGGGTCCGGCCGGCGGCGGGGTCGCGGCCCGAGGAGGCGCGGGAGGCAGAGCGGAGGGAGGCCGGGCCTCGCGGTCGCCGAGGATGGCGAGGAGGGGAAAGGGTGATGGGGAGGGGCCTCTCCGGCTGGGGTAGAGAGGAAGGCGGGGCGCGAGGGAGGCGGGCAGAGGAGGGGTGTCGCGTCGGGGAAGGATGGAAGCAGAGGAGCGGGTAGGTGAGGGGGGAGGAGACTGTAGGTGGGGCCGGGTCAGGATGAGGGCAGGTGGTGGGGAGTGGGTCGGCTGGGTGTGTGGTGTTGGGGCAGGTGTGTGAGGGTGTGGAGAGGAGGTTGCGGCTGTTGGTTGGCTGGAGTGAGGTGGAGGAGTGAGGTGGAGGAGTGAGGTGGAGGGAGGGGATTGGTCAGGATGAGGTGAGGGAGGCTGGGTAGGATAGGATTGGGTAGAATTAGGACTATATATTTTAGACTAGGGTTTGGAGGTGGCCGGCCAGGCTTTCGGGCCTGGCGGGCTGCCTCCTAAAAAAAATAAACAAATAATTTTATTTATTAAAAACAAGGCTTTTGCAAACCGTATTTAGACAAACCAAAATATTCCGGAGACCCGGGTTTTTAATTTGAATAAAGACAGGAATATTTAGAAAACCAAACTAGGCGTTACGAAAATAGTTTAGAAAAAAACCATGCATGATGATGACGATGCTCAAATGCAATGTGGCATGACGACATGAGCATGCGGTCATGATGATGCAATGCACAAAAACATAGCGATTTTCTAGTAGTGGTTTTAGCGGGATGCCTCAATGATGATAGTTCCCGCGAAGTGGCTGCTATAGCCACCACATCGACTCCCTCCTCTCTCTCTTCGACTCGCCGAACGAGAACACCATCAACAACAACGCCACTTGCCTAATGGCAAGAGGATCCGAGGTATCAACTTCTAGCTCTTCATTTCCTAAGACTAACATAATTTTGGATATGGATGATCATGACAGTCTTGTAATGAAAGCAGAAGTTATTGCCTTGGATACTTTTTTCACTAACCTACAAGGTGAGCACAAACTCCATTTTGATGCTCTTATGAGTCAACTTGCTCAAGCCGGAGATCTCCTTGAAGAAAAGGGCAGAATTGAAAGAGAAGATGCCTTGGAGATAGCTTCTTTGAAGAATGCCTTGGAAGAGGAAGTGGAAGCTCGAGTTTATTTGGAAGAAAGACTCGAATTCCTTGAGGAGTCACAAGAAGAAGTTGTAGCTCAGCTCATTAAAGAACGTGATCATGCTCTTGCCAAGGTAAAGAAACTAAAGAAAGAAAAGATTGATTTTGGGGCTGTTCATGCTAGACTTTTGGAGAAGTTTGATAATCTTGAAAGTGCTCACAAGGCATTGAAGAGTGATCATTCTACTCTAAATGAGTCTCATGACCAGCTCCAAACTCAATTGAAACGGTATGATGTGCCAAGTACCTCCTCTTCATCCTTTGGAAAAGAAGATCTTGCAAGAAGTTCTCAGCACAAAGGTAAAGGGGTTATTGATGAGATACTGTGCAGGCAAAGGACAAACAATAGTAAAGAAGGTCTTGGTTACATACCCAAGACAAAGAGCAAGAAAAACAACAAGAAGTAGAAGAACAAGGCTGCTCAATCGAAGACTAGCAACATTACCAATAACAAGACTAATCATGATGGTTTTGCAGGGATCAACAATCCTAACTTTGAACTATATTGTGATTGTTATGGTGATGTTTATGCTAGTTATGTAGGGCCTTATGATTGTTACATTCCTTGGTCTATTTGGGTTCCCAAGACCCTTGTTACTAACATGAGAGGACCCATTGAAAAATGGGTACCTAAAACCAAGAAGTAATTTTCTTGCAGGGCTATGCTTCCGGTGGTTCTAAATGGGTACTCGATAGCGGTTGTACGAGTCATATGACCGGAAGCAAGGAGATCATCACGGAGATGCGGCCAAACCTTGATCACATTACCATATCCTATGGTGACAAGTCAAAATCTAAGGTATTGGGTCTCGGCAAAGTTTTGATGGCTCACGATATCTCTCTCGTGGATGTCATGCTTGTTGAGACCCTCGGGTATAACTTACTTTCAGTTCGTGCCCTTGGTAAGATGGGCTTTGCAGTTTACATTGATGCTAATTTAGTGGTACTCTTGTAGAGCAAGTCTCTAAAAGTCGCTTTCGTGGGATATGTCAAAAACGACCTGTACGTGGTGGACTTTTTGGGGAAAACCACTATAGGCCCGATGTGTCTTTTCGGAAAGGCTGACGCGGGTTGGCTATGGCATCGCCGACTAGCCCACGTCAATATGAGAACTTTGCAAAGTCTCCACAAGGGTGGCCACATTCTTGGACTAAAAGAAAATGTCTCTTTTGCCAAAGATCGTGTTTGCAGGGCGTGTGTTGAAGGGAAAATGCATGATTCACCTCATCGAAGGAAAACCATTATCTCTTCAAAAAGGATTTTGGAGCTCCTTCATGTGGACCTCTTCGGACCTCCATCACATGCAAGCTCGGTGGGAAGAAGTATTGTCTAGTGATTGTTGATGATTACTCAAGATACACTTGGGTTTATTTCTTCAAGTTGAAGAGTGAGACTCAACAAACTGTTATCGACTTCGCCAACGAGGTTCAACGTTAACACAACGTCCCCATTCTAGCTATAAGGAGTGATAACGGCTCGGAGTTCAAGAACTACACCTTAAATGAGTTCCTAAGTGGAGAGGGGATAAGACATCAATATTCCCCTACGTACACCCCTCAACAAAATGGTGTAGCCGAGAGGAAGAATCAAACTCTAATGGACATGGAAAGATCAATGTTAGCCGAATTTAAATCTCCATATAACTTCTGGGCTGAAGCAATCTCTACTGCTTGTCATTCATCCAACCGCTTATACCTCCGCAAGATCTTGGACAAGACTCCGTATGAAATACTTACCGATAACAAGCCAAACATCTCATACTTTCGGGTATTCGGGTGTAAGTGTTTCTTTCTTATTAAAGGAGTTCGTTTATCTAAGTTTGAATCTAAGGCTTTAGAAGGTATTTTTGTTGGTTATGGTGCCGAATCCCACACTTATAGAGTCTACAATAAGCTCTCCGGAACTGTTGTAGAATCTTGTAGTGTGGTGTTCGAGGAAAATGACGATTCCCGTGCGGAGCAAGTTGGTGTTTGTGATGCAAATGTTGAAATACCCCAAGATGCCATAAGAAGAATGGGCGTGGGATTCTTCCGCCCCATTGAGGAACCCCTTGTGGCGGACCGGGAAGGACAATGCTCTACTCATATAGAGCCCTCATCTACACATACTCAACATGCTCCAACCACGGGCGCAACTTCTACACCATCTCCATCAAATGCTGAAGGTCAAGATGTTCCAGAAAGCTCCAGGCTAGATTTTCCGGTTGACACCGGATTATCCGGCTACCCCGCTACAGCTGACCATGTTGCTCCTGCTGGTGAAGATTTCAACGCAAGCTCCAGGCCAGATTTTCCGATTATCCCCGGATTATCCGGCCCCTCACCAGTTCAAGCAAGTCCCATGCCTCCTGAAGAAGCTGCGGCAAGTACTCCCGGGCCGGATTATCCGGCCTCTCTATCGGCCGGATTATCAGGCCCTGACTCTCTAGTTCTGCAGCCTCCTGTTACGGCTACGGATTCACCTCAAGGGCATGCGTCTCCACCACCTGCTACTGATGTTCCAGTTACTGTTCAAGGCGGAGAAAATGCTTCCAATGAAGACTCAAGTGATGAATCTCCTCCTCCAAGAGACAACAAACTTATTGAACTTCGTCGCAAGGCTCGGGCTGATCGTAACCTTGAGTTCAGGGGTCACACTCTCGACAAGGTTGTTGGTGATCTTCGACGAAGGGTTTCTACAAGAAGAGAATTGGCCAGTTTTGGTGAGCATCAAGCTCATATCTCCATGGTGGAACCTAAGAAGGTCTTTGAAGCCCTTGAAGACCCAGACTGGGTTGTTGCTATGCATGAAGAATTGAATAATTTCGAGCACAACAAAGTCTGGAAACTAGTGGAGAAACCCAAAGAGTGCTGCAATGTTATCGGCACCAAGTGGATTTTCAAGAACAAGCAAGATGAGAATGGCATTGTTGTGAGGAACAAGGCAAGACTTGTGGCACAAGGGTACTCCCAAGTTGAGGGCATCGACTTCGGCGAGACCTATGCTCCTGTGGCTCGCCTTGAGTCCATTCGTATCCTTCTTGCTTATGTTTCTCATAACAATTTTAAGCTGCAGCAAATGGACATCAAGAGTGCCTTCCTTAACGGTCCTCTACATGAGTTGGTATACGTAAAGCAACCCCCAGGGTTTGAGGATCCTAACTTTCCGAACCATGTCTACAAACTCGATAAGGCACTCTATGGCCTTAAACAAGCCCCACGTGCGTGGTATGAGCACCTTAAAGAGCTTTTGTTAGATCGTGGCTTCGAAGTTGGGCAAATCGACCCCACTCTTTTTACTAAGAAGGTTAAGGGGGAGCTCTTCATATGCCAACTATATGTAGACGATATCATCTTTGGTTCTACTAACAAAGCTTTTAACGATGAATTTTCAAAGCTTATGACTGACAGGTTTGAGATGTCTATGATGGGGGAATTACGGTTCTTTCTTGGATTCGAGATCAAACAACTTAGAGAAGGAACCTTTATTAATCAAGCAAAGTACATCCAAGACATGCTCAAGATATTCAAGATGACGGATCTAAATGGTGTCGCCACTCCGATGCAAACACAGTGTCATCTTGAACTTAACCCTCATGGTAAAGATGTGGACCAAAAGGTATACCGGTCCATGATCGGCTCTCTTCTTTACCTCTGCGCATCTAGACCCGATATTGTGTTGAGTGTGGGAGTGTGTGCAAGGTATCAAGCAACTCCTAAAGAAAGCCACTTAGTGGCGGTCAAGAGGATCTTTCGATATTTGGTTCATTTCCCCAACTTTGGTCTCTGGTATCCCAAGGGCTCCAATTTCTCTTTATGTGGTTATACTGACTCAGATTGGGCTGGTGATAAGGATGATCAGAAATCCACTTCTATAGCTTGTCAATTCTTGGGAAGATCTCTTGTATGTTGGTCCTCCAAAAAGCAGAATTGTATATCTCTCTCTACCGCCGAAGCTGAATATGTTGCTGCTGCCAGCGCTTGTACTCAGTTATTGTGGATGAGGCAAACTTTAAAGGAATACGGTGTCAATTGTGACAAAGTGCCTCTTTTATGTGATAATGAAAGTGCAATCAAAATTGCGTACAATCCCGTTCAGCACACAAGGACGAAGCATATTGAGATTCGGAATCATTTTATTCGAGACCATGTTGCTCGCGGCGATATTGATCTATCCTTTGTGAGCACGAAGAACCAACTGGCGGATATCTTTACAAAGCCACTTGATGAAGCAAGATTCTGCTATTTGAGGAGTGAGCTAAATATCATTGATTCCAGGAGCTTGTCTCGATTACCCATGCACTCACTCGTACATCTCAATCCGTGTTTGGTCTAGGTGTGGGCATGGATATAGGGGGAGTGTAGTCCTAACTCATTGGGCTAACCCTCCCCCCATAATGCCAAAAGCAAGATAAATCATTTCTCTTAATATCATTCTATGATATGTGAGCTTATTGATGAGTATTGGACGTGAACCCAAGATATATCTTCGCGGTGTCACACCATACACTCCAACAAGGTGACTTCGGCCACCGCCCTCTCCCTTGAGGAGAATTGGATCTTTTTGGTTGTTATTTGCTCTCTCATGTTCTTATGGGAATCACACTCAATCTTGGCTTTTATTTTATTTGGATTTTGCAATTTTGAGTGTCTAGTACCATCTCAGTTTGGCCCTCTTAATCCTAAGCCTTCCCTACCCCTAAGCCATCTATTCTTGCACAAGTCCCTTGTACACCTTGTGGGGGTGTTGTTTGGGGACACGCGGGCCTGGTTCTGTGTATAACAGAATTCTAGAATTTAGGCCGGATAATCCGGCCCAAGTGTTGGCCGGATAATCCGGCCCTGGCGGATTTCATCTTAAAGGGTAGGGCTCGGGGGGAAGGGCTCATATCGAGCAGCACTTCTCCCCTAGCCCTCTCCTCCTCCACATCCGCCGCCTTCCGCCCCTCACCCTCTCCGGAGCCTCTCCGGCCACCGGATTTTTCGGGCCTCCCCGGATCTTCTTCTCCGCGCCTCCGGGTGGTTACGGTGTTTCCAAGACCTACAAGCGCCATCCATGCGCCAAGTACTTTCGGGACGATGGTCAAGGTAACCTAGTGGACGAAGTTGAATTGAGGAGAAGGAAGAACGAAGAGAGGCGAATGGCGGAACAATCCAAGAGGACTAGGAAGGGGTGTCCAAGAGGAAGGGCAAGGAGCCCAAGATCAACTATAGGGCTTTGGATGCAGTCTCCTTTTCCGCCATCCATCACCGTGACTTGTTTGCTGAGCTGCCTCGTGATGTTGAGCTGGGGGATACCCGTTTTTGGTGTGGTAGAACAGAAGGGGATTTATGAAGACATCTATGCCAGGCTGAACATTAGGCCTATGCACCCTCTGGTACTTGCTGATGCTTTGGAGAAGGCGCATCTTGTGGATGCGATGTATGTGGCTGAGAGGATGGGGCTGCACCATCTCATGTCTCTCCAGTGCTACTTTGACTCTGAGGTGGTGAAGCAGTTCTTCTCCACTTTGGTGATTTGTGGGGATGAGTGTCGCACTATGAAGTGGATGACTCATGACTGCTGATTTTCACGTGTTTGCTGGGGTTTTGGGGTACTCCTTCCGCAGTAGGGATAGAGCCAGTGGCCACCACATCATCACTCAGTTGAAGCCCAACAAGGATGCAGCTCTCTCTCCGTGCACTGTGGACAATGGCATTGTCGGTACTGTGGTTGGTCTTGCTCCCATCTATGCTGCATTAGTGGGTCTCTTCCGTGACTCTATTACACCGAGTGGGGGCAACAATGACAGCATACGTGGTCACCTTGTTCAGCTACTTCAATTTTCTCATGAGGTTGCCTCTTACGAGGACGAGTCAGTGCAGTACAGGCTGGATGTCATGGACTTCATCTACCATGAGCTGTGTGATGCTATGTTCAACCATATATCCATTCCCTATGCGCCCTACATTATGATGCTCATCCGCCACCTGCTTCATGCTGAGGAGTTCCACATTGACTCGGTGCACAAGGCCAAGAAGATATACAACAAGGTTCGGAAGACCTCTCACCCCTCCTCTGCTCCTGAGGGTCTCATGAGGGATGCTCGCAGGCCCCCTGTGCCCCCCGTGGCCCGTGAGATCAAGCAGCTGAACTGGTTCCAGCGTCACATTCTCTACACGGGCGTGGACACGCGCAAGGGTCAGTACGAGGCTTACAGGCAGCGCCATGAGTTGGCTCACTCCCAGCAGCTCATTCTCCACCACGTGTCCGGCGCTTCGGGTGCTCCTCCGGCTCCTACACCTCCCACTCCATATGCTTGGTGGAACTCTTCCTCCGGGCTGGACTATGGTGAGCTAGAGCGTCACTTGTTCCCCTCTACGCGCGCTGCTGTTGAAGATGAGGAAAGTGACACCGAGGAACTTGAAGATGAGGATGACGAAGAGAATGAAGAAGAGGACGAGGATGAGGACTACGATGAGTGATCCCATGGGGCGCTAGCATCGCTTTTCTCCCTTTTTGGTGTCTTGATGCCAAAGGGGGAGAAGTAGTTCTATTAGGTTGTCCGTGGATTTGCATGGGTCGGGCATAAGCACTTGCATTTTTCTATTCGTTATTTCCTGCTTATGCCCATTTAGCGTTGAACTTTAAATTCGTGATTTGGTTGTTTGAGACTCTTTGTGGTTGTCTGGATTATGCTATGCCTATGGTCTTCATATCATGGATTATGCTTATGGATCAATCTATTCATATCCTATTGCTGGAGGTATATCACGGAAGGCGCGCGCGCTCATATTGGTTATCCGGTAATAATTGTGATTTATGTCAAGGATGCCTATTCTCTACTTCGGTGGTATGTGTTTTTGCTCACATGTCTATGGAATAGATTCTCCTATTTGTGTGCATTTGTATTCCAATGCAAAACTCTATTATGCACACATTGAGGGGGAGTCTCTTTCATAAGTTATCTCTGTCCGTCTTGTGTCTTTCTCCTGCAAATCCTGGTATTGTCATCTAACACCAAAAAGGGGGAGATTGAAAGAACATTTCATGTTTTCCTATGTTTTGCGTGTTAGATAACAATACTATGGAGACTTTTCATGTGTGCTAAGTGTGCAGGAGGTTTTGATGGGGGGGCGGATAATCCACCCCACCAAGGGCCGGATAATCCGGCCTACCTCAGCTCTCAAGGAAGCCAAGGCGCGTCGCTCGGTACCCGATCGGATTTTCTCCTAGAAAATCCGAACTGGGGCGGTTTTTCCTCCCCAGGCCGGATAATCTGGCCCCCAGTTTTCGAGCATAAGGAGCCAAGGCGCGTCGCTCGGTATCCGGTCGGATTTTCTACCGGAAAATCCAAACTGGGGCGGTTTTTCTTCCCTAGGCCGGATAATCCGGCCTTCGCATAGGGCCGGATAATCCGGCCCCTAGAAGTTGATCAAGGGCAAGCTCGGCGCGTCGCTCTGTCAGGGGGCGGATTATCTGCCGGATATTACGAGTCTGGCGCGGTGTTTCCCCAGACCGGATAATCTGGCCCTCATTTGGGCTGGATAATCCAGCCCCCAAAGGTTGCAACGGCTGGTTTCTGAAGGTGGGTACAAAAATCCTTTCTTCCCCAATGTTCAGGCTTCTTGATTCATTCGAATTTGACCAGACCTTGTGCAAGAGCTCTAAATCTCGATCTCCCACTTCAACCACCCGAAGGTCTTGATCTTTGGTGGAATTGAAGGAGGAGAAGTTCATCATCATCAAGAATCAAGCGCTTCAACTCCTCTCCATTTAGTTGGAGAAATCCTTGATCTAGTATTCTTGTCAATACCTAGATTTTGTTTATTGTATTTGATAAGTTTGTTTTTGTGGCAGCTTGTTGTCATTTCGGGAGCCTCCAAGTTGTTGTGGAGTTGTTGCCCCGCTAGTTGTGTAAAGGCGTCGGTGCCCGCCTCGAAGGGTACCTATAGTGGAAGGTGGATCAGGCCTGTTGTGGCGAGATCCATCGGAGAACAGGGTGAGGCCTTTTGTGGCGTGGTGGTCTTAGTACCTCCCACCCCTCCAACGCAGACGTACTTCCCTTAACAAGGAAGGAACTACGGTCAAACAAATCCTGTGTCTCCGCGTGCTTCACTTTGGTTTACTCGTTCCTCTTCCACTCGCTCTTTACTCGCTAGTAGATAGGTTTGCATATAGGGAAATTCCACCCAATAGTCTATCTAGAGAATTTACCCTTTGTGCTAAGCCTAAAACTGAAAAAGAATTAAAAATTGGTGTAGCACCTATTCACCCCCCTCTAGGTGCCCATACGATCCATTTCAGTGAACCATTGAATTATTGTTTATGTTCAGATTGTTATACATCATTATTCCATCTCTGATCATGATCCATATGATGTCTTGTGAGTAGCTCGTTTTGTTCTTGAGGACATGGGAGAAGTCATGTTGTTAGTAGTGGAGTTGTGTTGAGAAAGATTCAATAGATTGATATTTAAGTTGTGGTGTACTTCTTCTAGTGGTGTCATGTGAACATCGACTACATGACACTTCACCTATATGGGCCTAGGGGAATGCATTGTGTATTTGGCTACTAATCGTAGGGGTTGCCGGAGTGACAGAAACCTGAACCCCCGTTAGGAAACCATTGCACAAGGGACGTAAGGGTCTTAGAGTTTAAAGTTGTGGTTAGGTTTCTACCTTAATTACTTTCTTGTACTTACGGATGTTTGCAAGGGGTATAATCACAAGTATGTATTAGTCCTAGGAAGGTCGGTACATTAGCACAGGTTCACCCACACAACACTTAGCAAGCTAAAGAAGATTAATCAACTATATGAAGCGAAAGCACTTGACAGTCTTCCCATGTGTCCTCGAGAACGTTTGGTCATCCTAAGTAATACAACCGGCTTGTCCGTTGCTGAATAAAGGATTGGGCCACTTGCTGCATTTATTCCTACTGTCTTTTATTTACTCGTACTTTATTTGCTTGCCTTATAAAAAAAACCCTAAAAATCTGTTTGCTAAGTATTTGCAGAGAATTCCTGATCCATACCACTAGCCAGCACCTTCTGCTCCTCGTTGGGTTCGACACTCTTACTTATCGAAAATACTGCGATACACCCCATATACTTGTCGGTCATTAGGGCCCACACCACCCCCTGGCGCGGGCCACCCTGGGCCGCGCCACCAGGTGGTGTGGCCGCCCTGGTCCACCCCTGGCTCTCCCCTCTGGCGTATATTATCCTCCCGAAACCCTAAGACTCGGGGAGAAAACACAGAAAGATTTCGCTGCCTCTACGGGTCGAAAAACACCGAGAGAGAAAGATCTCTCCGGCAGACAGAATTCTGCCGGGCGAATTCCTTCTCGAAGAGGCGAGATCGTCGCCATCAACACCACCATCAAGCTGGACTTCATCGGGATCATCATCATCATCACCATCATTATCTCCACCAGCACCATCATCACCACCATCATCTCGCTGTACAATTGGGTTGAATCTTGCATAGTTCTTAGGGGAAACTTTCCCGGTGTTGATTACTCTTTGTAGTTGATGCTATTGAGTGGAACCATTAAATTATTGTTTATGTTCAGATTGTTATACATCATTATTCCATCTCTGATCATGATCGATATGATGTCTTGTGAGTAGTTCGTTTTGTTCTTGAGGACATGGGAGAAGTCATGTTGTTAGTAGTGAAATTGTGTTGAGAAAGATTTAATAGTTTGATATTTAAGTTGTGGTGTACTTCTTCTAGTGGTGTCATGTGAACGTCGACTACATGACACTTCACCTATATGGTCCTAGGGGAATGCATTGTGTATTTGGCTACTAATCGTAGGGGTTGCCGGAGTGACAGAAACCTGAACCCCCGTTAGGAAACCATTGCACAAGGGACGTCAGGGTCTTAGAGTTTAAAGCTGTGGTTAGGTTTCTACCTTAATTACTTTCTTGTACTTACGGATGTTTGCAAGGGGTATAATCACAAGTATGTATTAGTCCTAGAAAGGTCGGCATTAGCACAGGTTCACCCACACAACACTTAGCAAGCTAAATAAGATTAATCAACTATATGAAGCGAAAGCACCTGGCGATATTCCCATGTGTCCTCGAGAACGTTTGGTCATCTTAAGTAAGACAACCGGCTTGTCCTTTGCTGAAGAAAGGATTGGGTCACTCGCTGCAATTATTCTTATTGTCTTTTATTTACTCGTACTTTATTTACTTGCATTATCAAAAAACCCTAAAAAAATCTTTTTGTTAAGTATTTACAGAGAATTCCTGCTCCAAGCCACTAGCAGCACCTTCTGCTCCTTGTTGGGTTCGACACTCTTAATTATCAAAAATACTGCGATACACCCCATATACTTGTGGATCATCAAGACTATTTTCTAGCGCCGTTTCCGGGGAGTGAAGCGCTATTGGAGAGTGGAACTGGTAAAGGAAACTTCTACTGTGAGTATTGTTTACTTCTGTTAGTTGCTTTATTTTCATTATGGATAATTATCTGAGTTTCTTATTTCGTAATGCTACTACCACTGCTAAGGTAGTAAATGAACCACCACCTACTGAGAGTGATGCTTTTAAAATACCTACAAGAATTATTGATCGTGTTATGGATAACTATTATGTTGGTGATGGAACTGTCCATCCCGGTGATCATTTGCTCTTTATACACGAATTATGCGGGTTGTTCAAGTGTGCAGGTATTACTACAGATCAAGTCAAGAAGAATTTATTCTCATTATCACTCAAAGGAAGAGCTGAGAATTGTATAAGCTGTTGAAGAATGGTCAAGCTCTTTAATGGGAGGAAATAGTACCTCTCTTTTATTCAAAATTTTATCCTCCTAGTGAGATTCATAAAGATCGGAATCAAATATACAACTCCTGGCCTCTTGATGGAGAGAGTACAACTCAAGCTTGGGGGAGATTGAAGTTACTAATGCTCAAATGTCCCATTCATGAGCTCCCCAACAATATTATTATCAATAACTTTTATGCAAGGCTTTCTCTTCATGATAAGGATTTATTGGATGCTTCTTGTGCTAAATCATTCACTCGCATGGAAGAAGAAGCTAAATGGGATCTTCTGGACCGTATTCAAGACAATGCTGAAGCATGGGAGAATGACAAAGGAAGAAAGTCAGGTATAAACTATGATTATGAATGCATTGAATCTTTTATGGGAACTAATGACTTTCAAAATATTAGAAATGTCTATGGTCTAGACTCTCAAGCTATTGCAACTTATTTTAAGGCTTTTGCTTCCTATATTGAAGTGCCTAAAAAGAAGTGGCATAAGTATCATGAACCATATAAAGATGTTGCTAAGAGTGTTCCTGCAAGAAATACTGAAGTTTATACTGCTAATCATGTTTTACCTGAGCCTTATATTGAGAAAATGCCTTTCCAAGTGAAGATAAAGGAACATTCTCTGATAGCTAGTATGGTTAATGAAAGTAAAAATAAAGCTGTTGAACCTGATAAACAAATGAATGATGAGCCTATAATAGCAAATGTGAAAGACTTTGTCACTAAATATGTAGAAGAGGGACACACTATCCTTTGTAAGGATACATCTAATATTGTTTCACAAAGTAGTGTTATGAGAGCTAGTATTCCTGTGTTTTCTGTTAGAATAAGTGATCATTGCTATGATGGTCCTTATGATAGCTATATCATTAAATTTATGCATGATACTGAAAGTTACTATGAGAGAGGGAAAAGTGTTCTTATGCATCTCAATAATATCAAGTTTCCTCGTTTTATGCTGAAAGTTTTTATGTTACACTTGTTTTGCCTTCCTATGCTTGCAGCCTCTGGTTTCAACAACTTGTTTGCTTACAAAATTCCCTTGCATAGGAAGTGGGTTAGAATTAAACATGTGTGTTTTTGCTTCTTAATGCTCTCTTTCACTTCAATTCATATTCCTATGTGAGGATCATCAAAATTATCATGCCCATCTTAATGGCTATAAAGAAAGAGCTTTTTGGGAGACAACCCAATTTATTTGTGCTTTCAGTTTGTTTTTGTTTCTTTGAGTCTTGGAAGTTATTACTTCGGTAATAACCTCTCCTTATCCTTTTTGTTTGGTTTTTATGTCAAGATCAACCTCTAATGAGAGAGAAGTAATATTTGGGGAAGTTGCTGTCCCGAAACAGATTTTTGTGCTTCACCGTAAAAATTCGTGAGAGATCTCTGTACTTCGGATTGAGCTGTAATGTTTTGTGCTTCTGCCCCAAGATGTTATCTAACTTTCTTTAGTTTTGCACTTTTTTATTTGAGCAACAGAAGACTTTCTAAAAAAATGATCTTTACCTGCTGGTCTGTTTTGACAGATTTTGCCACTCTTGCATTTGCTTCTTTATTCGATTTCCTTTTTGAATTCTTTTTGGGTTTTCAGAAGGAGTTGCTTCAGTGGCTTATGTTTTGATGGTTTTCAGTTGAAATTGGACCTAAGAGGTTTTATCACTTCAGTTATACTAATGTTGCTAATGAGAATTGTGTGAAGTTTTGTGTGAAAGAAATTTCCAGGTTAGTGGAGGAAATGGTGTAATAAGGAAGCGAAAGGTTTTATGACTCAAGAAATATGTGTATGAAGATGAAGATATGATGATATTCAAGTGGTGACTCCGGAAGAAACTACTAAATGCCAAATTCAGAGATTTGCAGAGTTTGTTTTCGAATAGGTAACCGTTCTAGTAAGAAAAGTTCCACGAAAATTCAATCCAGTTATATTTTTGTAGTTTTCATCTAACAAGGAAGGCAACAAAGCGAAAGAGGGACGGAAACAGAGCCAGGGTGGCTCACACCACCCTATGGCACGGGCCCACCCCTGGCCGCGCCACCAGGTGGTGAGGCCACCTCGAACTCCGTCTCCGACCCGTTTTCTCCCAGTACCTTCCTTTTGTTATGAAACTTCGTAATATATAATCCCCCGGATCTCTCAAGGTTCGTATATCATGTTTTCGTCGTGTTTTCATTTCGATCTATTTCTGACAGGTAGAGTCCCAGATTTGGAGCCACAGTGTCTTCCCCTGGATCAGCCAAGAAAGATTCCTTAGAAGATATCATCAACCCATACATGAGAGAGTTGAAGATTCATCCCAAGGATTTGTTGCTTGAAGT
Source organism: Avena eriantha (assembly GCA_910589775.1). Taxonomy (NCBI): domain Eukaryota; kingdom Viridiplantae; phylum Streptophyta; class Magnoliopsida; order Poales; family Poaceae; genus Avena; species Avena eriantha. The sequence continues at coordinate 138,788,129 of OU342742.1, read as the reverse complement.
TGGGGAGGTCCGGATAAAAGAGGTTCAAGGCCCTAAAGGCGAAGGAAGTCTGGAGGATAGGATGGAAGCACTGGAGCAAGAAGCCTTTAGGTACAAGAAGATGGCGGAACGCGAAGTGGATATCATCCATAAGATTTGTTCCGAACTCATCACCGAGCACCAAAAGGAGACTACTGAGCTCAAGGATGAAATCCTCTCACTTCACCAAACAACCAACCAACTGCAAGCACAGCTCTACGACGTTCAAAATCAAAACTGTGAGTATGAAGTTAGGTTTAAGCGCATAAGTGTTGTCGCTAGTTTCAGGATGATGGAGACTAGGATGTCTTTTGTTGATGGGTAGCCTTTACCTTGGAAGTCCGACAAAGATGAGAGAATACCATCACCACCGAAGGAGTAATTCGTCATCAGGTTTTGGCATCCCCTTGGTTTGTTCCAAGCTTGGGGGAGTGCCATGGTATCATATCACTATCTTCTATCTTTTTACCTTTTTAGTAGAGTCATATCATGAATAGAGAAGTTATCATGTAGGATGGTTTGCATTATGGAAGTGTCCCCTCTCTCGTTAGATATGTATCCCTTGGTGTGATTTGCCGTTATGGAATATTAATGAGAAGTTATATCATTTACTCTTTTGCATATCTTATATTAGTTTTCAATTCATGGTTATATGATTGATCTTGTTGTTAGTATTGGTATCACTTTGGGATCATTGAGTTAATTTAGTTGGTTTGGGCAAACCTGGCTCGGTCAGTAGCAACACTATTTTTGAGAGCTGAATGAAAAAGATAAATAGTACGCTAAAAGAAATATAATTTCATCATCTTTCTTTCTTGATTTACTCATAAGTTTAGTATTCTCTAGTTAAGATCTTTTGTGCTTCCAAGGAAGATGGCATGTTTGTTTTTATCATTTGTATGTTTGTTTGTTTCCTTCAACTCTTATACTTGCTACCTAGCCTTGCTAGCCAAAAACCTGTACTGAGAGGGTATTCTTCTCGTGCATCCACTCCTTAAACCAAAACCTATGCCATTTGTGTCCACCATACCTACCTATTAGCATTACTGCTATTCCAAGTAAATTCCTGTTTTTATCTACCTTCCAAATTAAACTTTGAAAGGGAAATGGACGTCGCCTAGAGGGGGGGTGAATAGGCGTTTTAAAATTATTACGGTTAGGCTCTAATAAATGCGAAATAAAACTTAACGTTTAATTTATCAAGCCAAAACCTATATCCACTAGTTTCACTAAGTGCACCAACAACCTATGCTAAGCAAGACAAGCAACAAGGTGATAGCAAGATATAGTACTTCAAGCACGAAGGCTATCACAATGTAAATTGCATAGGTAAAGGGCTCGGTTGAGAGATAACCGATGGACGTGGAGACGATGATTTGTTTCCCGAAGTTCACTTCCAAAGAAGCTACGTCTCCGTTGGAGAGGTGCGGGGGCGCAATGAACTTCGAACGCCACAAATGGCTCACCTCGAGGTGTGGTGGCTCGATGCTCACCCAACGCCACACAAGGCCTCACCAAGGATGCGAAGCCACGCAACTCACCGATGCCACAAAAGGCTCACCCTATTCTCCCGTGAGCTCGCCACAAAGGCCTACTCACGTTCCACTATGGGACACTTGAGGGCGGTCACCGAACCCGTACAAGGTTGGGGCAATCTCCACAACTCAATTGGAGGCTCCCAACAACAATGCCACAAAGGCTACAAAGCCACAAAAGGCAACAAGGCCACAAAAGGCAACAAGACCACAAAAGGTCAACAAGCTTGAGGAACCTCCACAACTCAATTGGAGCCCCAAGAACACACCACAACTCCACACAACCGTCTAGGGTTCCAAGAACCCAAGAGAAACAAGCCCAAGGGCTTGAACTCACCGAATCTCCGAGGAGAACTCAAACCTATGCACCAAATGCAAGAGGCAAGTCCTTCACTTTCAAATTCCACCAAAGCTACAAAAGCTATTGGGGGAATAAGGGAGGAAGAACACAAAACTCTCCAAGATCTAGATCCCAAGGATTCCTTCACAAAGAAGGGATTTTGCTTGGTGGGGCTTGTAGATCTAGATCTCCTCTCTCAAATCCCTCAAAAAGATGCAAGAATCATAGGAGGGGAAAGGGGAGAGGGCAAGCTCTTCAAGGTCAACAATGGAGGAGAGAGAGAGAGCAAGAACCAAGAAAGAGCAAGTTGGGGCCGAAGGGGAAAGGGGAGCTCCTTTTAAAGGGCTCCCCGATCTGCCCGTTACCCACAGAATCGCGCACGGCCGGTAGTACCGGTGGGTGGCCGGTACTACCGGTGGCACCCAACCAATGGTCAGAAAACAACGAGGCAAAGATCAAAAACGCGAGCTTGGCTAGAACTACCGCTGCTTCGCCGGAACTACCGGTGGCAAGAATATCCTAGCGGTACTACCGCCTGAAAATCCGATCCAAGTTCCGTCAAATAGCGCTAACCAGGCAGAGAGAGTACTGAACCAAAATTTGGGTTGACGAAAGTTGGGCCGGAATTAACACCGGTACTACCGGCGGCATTTCTGCCCGAGCGGTACTTCTGGCGTCTGGCTGGTACTACCGGTGGCCCACCGGAACTACCGGTCAGGCAAAAACTTCAGAACCAGAACTGCCACAACTTTTGCATCCGAACTCCAAACGAGATGAAACCAATTTTGTTGGAAAGATGACGACGTGTAGAGCCGGAAAACCCACAAGATCAAAATATTGGGTATCACCAAGGGAGAAAATACCATGAATATATATGTGAGATACCTCCCAAGGTGTGGAGCCGGAAAACCCGCAAGATCAAAAACGCAATAAGATATGCAAGGGAAATCCGTTTTTGATGAACTAGAGCTTGTTATGAAGATAACCAAAAGCTCTAGATCCTCGCATGGACAAGAACCAAACAACAACCAAGAAAGATGATGCTATGAATGCAAAGGTTTGAGCTCTCTCTGAAAGATACGAACGAGTCACCCACTCGAGAGACCCTCTTGATAGTACGGCTATCTATCCTAAACCCGGTCTTCCAACACTACAAGAGACCGGTAAAGTAGAAACCCTATCAAGATGATACCTTTGCCTTGAGCATCCCACTTGAGCTTGATGTAGACGATCTTGACACCTTCAAGATGGACCACCTTTCTTGATTGCACTTGCTTGATGAAGTCTTGCGAATGGCTCCCCCATACTCCATGGGGAAACCACTTCCTTGACCTTGTCTTCATCACTCCATGAACGCCGAGGATGGCAAGCTCCAAGCATGAGATCTTCTAGAGATGGTGCATCTTGAGCTTGCACAACATGTCTTGATGATGTCTTGAAGAAAGCCATGAGGAACTCCATATTCTTCTTCTTCTTCTTCAAGGCAAACTTGATCTTCTTCTTCTACTACTTGATTCCAATAGGCACAAAGCCCTTGGACGATGCTTCTTCTTTTTCATCCTTGAAACCAACACATGGTCCAAGCGATGCCAATGGACAAACCTACAAGTAAAACTCAATTTGCACATTAGTCCATAGGGATTGTCATTAATTACCAAAACCACACATGGGGCATACATGCCCTTTCAAACTTATTATGTGAAAATTAGTGATTAAAGCTCTGACGAACTTGATGGCACACTTTACTTTCTTGCATTTAATAAACTTGAACCATTGCGCCCATCTATGTTGCGTATATGCTTGCGCTTTGTAAGTTGTGAATTAGCAGAACCATGCTGTCATGGGGAACACTTTCAACACTGCACTGGTACTTTATACCTAGTTGATATCATGTTCTTTTGTCTATGGATGTCGTCGGTGTGAAATGAAAGGGGAGCTTGTAAGTCCATGGAGTTATGCATGTGTGTTAGAGAAATGCCTGGGCCACTGGTCTAATCCATGCTGTCATGGTGGAAACCTGTAGCGTAACCATAATGAGCATCTATGAAGCATTCTTCTTATATAAAAAAGAGATAGAGATTGAGAAAAAGAAAAAAAGAAAAAAAAGATGACAAAAGAGGAAAGAGAGAAAAAGCACTGTATTCCCATGGTAAACAAGAAGATTGCTGAGATGCTTATTGTCTGCTTGCCTTGTCATTTTGAAATGGTGATTCTTCTGTATCATCGGGCAAGGGGTACCTCATTGGCGGTTCTCCATGATACACATGTGCTTACTATGACTAGAACTTATCGGTGACTAAACTTGAGTAGCATGAGGAGCGGCCCTCGTATTCAAGGGACATGAGATTTTCAATTTACAACTTGTCAAGCATATCCTCATATTTGATCACTTTAACCTTAATCACCTAAAGATGCCTATGATAGGGGCAATGAGAGCTAAAAGCTAATTAGTATCATAAATTTTGGGAGCTCTTTATGAAACTTGAAATACCTGCTTCCCTCTGTGAAGGGCCTTTCTTTTACTTTTTAGTTGAGTCAGTAAACCTTTTCCTTTCTATCTCAGCATGTATTTTGAGTTGTTGTGTTTCATTCATTCATATGATGATTTATTCAATCATGTTTCTTATGTTCCTTGTTTTGCACATTTGCTCTTATCTTGGTGTTTACTTCTTTGAAAGCTATCATTGAAAACCAGTTATTTGTGAACTCCAGCAAATTGTCAACTATTCTTCGACCAAGAGCTAAGTTTGCCATTACCAATTATGATTTACTCTATGTATCTTTATTGTGTTTCCTTTACTTATTGCAAGTTAAGTTATATAATAGTGAGTTGTCTTCTATTATGATCTATGTATTGATGAATGTGATGCTTCTTGTCCGTATTCTTTTATCGACTCTTCACTCCATAAACCTGAGGTCATGTTTATTGAGCTCAGTTTCGCTTGGGGACAAGCGAAGTCTAAGCTTGGGGGGAGTTGATACGTCCATTTTGCATCACTATTCTATATCATAATTTACTGTTATTGATTGATATATTTCATATTAAGAGATGATACTTATGTTATTTCATCTGTTTTTGCATGGTTGATGACTTTTGGAGCATGGACCGCTACAGTCAGGATTCTGATGGAAAAGTGGCTGTTTGGAGGCAAAATTCGCGAAGATCAGAAAATCCGGAAAAATACATGGAAAATCCTATTTTTCCAGAAGACGAAGAAAGCCAGAAGGAGGAGTGGAGATGGGCCACAGGGGGCCCACACCAGCCCCTGGAGCAGGCCACCCTGGGCCGCGCCACCAGGTGGTGTGGCCGCCCTGGTCCACCCCTGGCTCTCCCCTCTGGCGTATATTATCCTCCCGAAACCCTAAGACTCGGGGAGAAAACACAGAAAGATTTCGCTGCCTCTACGGGTCGAAAAACACCGAGAGAGAAAGATCTCTCCGGCAGACAGAATTCTGCCGGGCGAATTCCTTCTCGAAGAGGCGAGATCGTCGCCATCAACACCACCATCAAGCTGGACTTCATCGGGATCATCATCATCATCACCATCATTATCTCCACCAGCACCATCATCACCACCATCATCTCGCTGTACAATTGGGTTGAATCTTGCATAGTTCTTAGGGGAAACTTTCCCGGTGTTGATTACTCTTTGTAGTTGATGCTATTGAGTGGAACCATTAAATTATTGTTTATGTTCAGATTGTTATACATCATTATTCCATCTCTGATCATGATCGATATGATGTCTTGTGAGTAGTTCGTTTTGTTCTTGAGGACATGGGAGAAGTCATGTTGTTAGTAGTGAAATTGTGTTGAGAAAGATTTAATAGTTTGATATTTAAGTTGTGGTGTACTTCTTCTAGTGGTGTCATGTGAACGTCGACTACATGACACTTCATCTATATGGTCCTAGGGGAATGCATTGTGTATTTGGCTACTAATCGTAGGGGTTGCCGGAGTGACAGAAACCTGAACCCCCGTTAGGAAACCATTGCACAAGGGACGTCAGGGTCTTAGAGTTTAAAGCTGTGGTTAGGTTTCTACCTTAATTACTTTCTTGTACTTACGGATGTTTGCAAGGGGTATAATCACAAGTATGTATTAGTCCTAGGAAGGTCGGTACATTAGCACAGGTTCACCCACACAACACTTAGCAAGCTAAAGAAGATTAATCAACTATATGAAGCGAAAGCACTTGACGATATCCCCATGTGTCCTCGAGAATGTTTGGTCATCTTAAGTAATACAACCGGCTTGTCCTTTACTGAAGAAAGGATTGGGCCACTCGTTGGATTTATTCTAATTGTCTTTTATTTACTCGTAGTTTATTTACTTGCATTATCAAAAAACCCTAAAAATCCTTTTGTTAAGTATTTACAGAGAATTCCTGCTCCAAGCCACTAGCCAGCACATTCTGCTTCTCGTTGGGTTCGACACTCTTACTTATCAAAAAATACTGCGATACACCCCCTATACTTGTGGGTCATCATGAACCAGGTTGCAGATTTGTCCAAATGACTGATTACCTCAGCATCTCCCAGATTGATGGCTTCAACGTGGCGATGGTTCCTGCCAGAGCAGGAGAAAGGAGAGCAAGGGTCACACTGCGCTTCCAACATCAATGTCATAGTGTTCAAGCACGATGAAGGCGTCGGGGGCTGTAACAATGGGTAGATAGGGAGGAGAATGATCAATTCCCTTTTATGCTACATGGGGATGTTACTATGTTGAAACATTCCATTATCTACAATACAACACTAGAAGAGCTTATAATTGATCTTTGCTTCAAATGGACATCTAATGCATACACATGAAATGGTTCCACCTGAAGCTTTGAACGTACATAAATAAACTCCCAAGAGAGGCTATGGTATATTTAGCTTTTTTCTCGAAGCGGAGATATAGCTCCAGTCTCTACATCGATAGATGCATACAGATTTTTTTATTCAGAGTTGAGCTTTACAAATGATTGTATCATGGGTCACACACGGTTGAGATATGAATCAACCATCAAAAAAGAGGAACATGAAGCGACTCTGCACTAACATATCAATCTATGATCAAAACGCCAGCCCACTGGCTGTATAAATCCCGTGCAACCCTCTCTAGCTGATTGGACCCATCTGTCATGTCCTCGTGCTGCTCTATTGGTTGTAGGAAGGAATACATATAGATCCAATGAGTAGCCAGCGGTTTTACCTACATGAAAGAAAATTGTTTGGCATTGTTAAAGATATAATATTTCCGAATGTTCCATATGACCCATAGAAGAGCACAAGCTCCAACTCGGATATGAACCTTTTCTTGTTTTGACACCCGCTAACCAGTTCATGAACAAGTTTGAAACATTTGAGGGAGGAATAATATTAAAAACCATATGAACAATAGCACACACAAGTTTTCCTAAAGGACATGATACTAATAAATGTTGAATTGATTAGTCTTGGTCTCAAAAAAATATTTTTTACATCCTTGTCGGTTTCTCTTCGTATGGTGTATTTAGCTAGAGATGATTGGGATTTAGGAGCACGTGTTATTGATAGGATTGGAAAGGTATCAAGAATTTACCCATGTCTTCTGTTTCTCATGGGCTTAATTAAGTATAAATCCATGTAATTTGATTAACACGTGATGGATTTCGAGTACTCGTAGAAGTTTGGATGTGTTTATATATCGAACTTATGATGGATTAGGCGACGTCGAACTCATGATGAATCTGTACCCCCTACTCACATCGCTGCAGAATGTCTATCCTCACAATTGCTGCAAAATTCAAGGAGGGTAGACCGATCAAGCGGGGGAGCTAAAGAAATTAGGTGGTCTAAACTGCAGCCAAGTTATGTCAAACTTAATGTTGATGCTTCTTTCTCCGATGACAGGAAAACAGGGGCAGCGGTTGCAATTCTACGAGATGCTAATGGTCATTTCATTGCTGCCTCTTGCTGCTTGATACCGCATGTAATGACACCCATAGTGGCTAAGGCCATTGCATTGAGGAAAGGACTAGAGTTGGCAACAAAGATGAGCCTATGTATGGTCCAAGCAGAATGAGACTGCATTGATATTATTAATGCATGCAATGGAGAAGAAAGGTGGTGGAATGAAGCCTCTCCAGTATTTGCGGACTGTATGGATTTGGTTGCTACTATTGACGAGGTCTTATTCAATCATTGTCCGAGGAAAGCAAATAAAGTTGCCCATGAGCTAGCTAGGTTTTGTTTTGATAATAGCTTATCTTGTAATTGGGTCGATAAATCCCTAGATTTCTCCTAGACTCGTTGGTAAATGATGTAACAGTACATTGATCGGGGCAGCAAGTTTCAGACGCATTCTTTTACTTACCAGGGTACCTAAGGGGACTGAAAGATTTTTAATGAGGCGGCTTGCTTGCTTAATATATACCGTTTCCCTAAAAAAAACACCGTCTTGCTCGGGTGAGTTTAAGTTAAGTGCATTTTCATAATGATCGTACCTCCACAATAACTGATGATTCAACTTTCAAAAACGACTCTCGCTCCCCCAACTCCCTCTCTCGGTTCCTTCCAATCCGCGCGGGCGTACGATGCTCCACCAGGCGCTGCAAATTTACGCTCGGCAAAACAGCGCTCCACCGGACGCTGCAAAATTCAGCGAGCGGGCGGCGGCACAAACACATTTCAACACACCAGTGTCAAAAAAGAAGATAAAAAGTACAAAAAAAAATCAACAAAGAACAAATACTAGAAATTAGTATTGTATTACAAGCACACAAGAGTTCAACGAAATTAAACACAATAATAAAAACTAGTACTACTTATATACTAAAACATGCTTAAACACGATAAAGAAACTAATCGGAGTCCTCCCAAACGTAATTGGAGCCGTCCTCCACTGAGGATGAAGGTCCATCCAACGCGGGTCGTCCTCTAGAATCATGGGATTGTCCATCTGCATGAGGATGTAGGTGCGCCTTGTCGGCCCTCCTCTCGCGGCGGTTTTGCCGCTGCTGCTGCGTCCTCTGCTGCAGTTCGGCGTAGAAGTTCTCCTCGGCTCGGACGTCCTCACGAAAGCGCCCCACCCATAGCAGGCGGCAACACTCGTCCTCCTCAACATTCGCGAGCCGGCGCTGCTGGGCACAATGGTGGCGGCGCTCCTCGTTGGTGATGAGGCGCGGCGGCGGCGCGAGCATCTCCGTCTCCCCGCGCATGTGGACGTCGTGGAAGTTCATCGACCGAGGAGGCCACCCGAGGCGGCACGCCACCGCGTCGTACGCGCGCGCCGCCTTGTGCGTCGTGTCGAAGGTCCCGAGCTCGATGAGCATGTCGCCGGAGCAGATCTCCGTGTAGAAGTTAACCGTCGGGCGCACGCGGACGCCGACGTAGCCAGAGAAGTTCCCGCGACAGCACGACGACATCTCGGTGTTGGTGGTGGCGTGGGCTTGCGTGGCGCGCGGAGGTGAAGCGGCAACGGCGAGCGTGACGCGTGCAGAAGAGGAGAACGGAAGTTTCCAGCGGTTGGTTTGTGCACGCAATGCGGTAGCACCGGCGGTAGATATAGCGTTCATGATTGAGCAAAATGGCGCGCGTGATAAAACTTTTGTGTGCGCTAAATCCGTGGTTTTTTTCCGCGCCACGCTATTTTAGGGCTTGTGTTGAAGATGCTCTAATACATCGTACTTCCTTCAATCTAAATTAGTTGACTTGGTTTTTGTTTAGATTCGAACGATACATTTGAATCTAGACAAATCTAAATCAAATAATTTAGGTCTTGGAGGGAGCATTAAATGACAGACACAAAGTGTCAGCGAGAATAATCCAGATGGGGTGATATATCTGTCGCTGAGCCGTCGAGATCAAGCGAACCCCACATCACTCCCCCGTCTGTGGTAGCCGCCTCCAGCCCCAAATCCAGCCGATGGCCGACGGAATGCCCGCGTCCAGGGCGAGCCTCCAAGCACAGATCCAACCGAGTGAGGAGGCCACCGGAGTGGACCGCCGACGCAGCCGCGACACCTCGCCCGTGGCGCCTGAATCCATGCCATTCAACGACGACATGCTGCGGGAGATCCTCGTCCGTCTCCCGCCGCGGCCGTCCTCTCTCCCCCGAGCCTCGGCCGTCTGCAGGCGCTGGCTGGAGATCGTCACCGACCCCAAGCTCCACCGCCAGTTCCGCGCCCACCACCGGAAGCCGCCCCTCCTCGGCGCTTTCGTGTACAGTGACAGTGACCAGTCGCTCGAGTTCACCCCATTCCTGGACCCTCCTGACCGCATCCCTACCGTGCGCTTCTCCCTTGGACGCTGCAGCAACAGCGATCAGTACAATTTGCTCGATTGCCGCCACGGTCTCGTCCTCGTCAAAGACTTTGTGCAGAATCAGATTGTTGTGTGCGACCCCATCACCGGCGAGCAGCGCCGGCTGTCCGTTCCATCGGAGTTCAAGAGCGTCTGCCTCAACGGGGCGGTTCTCTGTGCTGCCGGTGGCCTTGCCCACGTACATGGCGGCTGCCCCTTGAGCTCCTGCAAGGTGGTCCTGGTGTCCACAGGCAGGACCGATAATCGACCCCTTGCCTGTGTTTACTCCTTGGAGACTGGCCTATGGGACAATCTCATCTCAACAGAGGCTCCATCTGAGAATTTTTATGGTGGTTCTCCTCCAACCCTTGTTGGTAATGTCCTTTACTGATTGTCCAGTAGAGATCACATTCTTGAGTTTGATTTGGATAGACAGAACCTAGCTGTGACCGTGGGGCCTCCTGTTACAAATGAATTCCTCCATGGTGACTGTCAGATCATCCTGGCTGAGGATGGCCCTGTTGGCTTCGGCATATTGGCTCTGACTCGCTTCCAAATGTGGCAGAGAAACATCAGTTGTCAAGGTGTGGCCACATGGGTGTCTTGGAAGACCATTGAGATGCACAACATTCCTGGGCTCTCTCTTCAGATTGGGGGAGAGAAAAGAAGATGGCTGCTGGGATATGATGAGGATAATCATGTAATATTTGTGTGTGTGAGGAACAATGTCTACGCGGTTCAACTTAAGTCGATGGAATCAAAGAAACTTTACAAAACCAGTTGTGTCAATGAAATTCATCCTTTTAAGAGTTTCTATACAGCAGGTGAAAAATGCTCATCCTTAGTTCTTAGATTGTACAAGTTACCTAATGTGCTAATGTTTCCTACATGATTGCTCCACTACTTCTGTTGTAGTTCTTAAGTCTTCTCTAGTAAATACGTATATGTTATCATTAAATATACTTGCATTATGAGGTAGATATATATATACTGTTTTCAGAAATATACTTTGCATTTTACAGTATATGTGAGATTTTGTTCACTCCTTTTAGTATCCAAATTTAGTTATAAAATATATGTTAAAAATGAGTTACTTGGCTCATGTTATATTGTCATCTCATTTATGGAACTGACTCATTGTTGCCTTCCTTCTCCTACCCATTTGTCTTCTCACTCTTAACTGTTATCAGTTTTCTGACCTTATGCTTCTAGGAACAGCCATTAATGGTGGATCTAATGGAGCTGAAATGCTGCATGAAACAGGGGATGCTTGTCTAGCTTGATGGGCTAATGTGCTGAAATGGTTCAGCTGGTAAGATCTTCTGAATATAGTTTGTGAAATTAGGAATCTTTGGTGATTAATTTTTCTATGGAAAATATCCAGCTGCCAATGTGCAGGGATTCTCACACATGTGGAGAACACAAACAACAATTAAAATGATGGTAATGTGAAGAATAAAATTGACTACTTGGATTGTAAATGATAATGCGGATCATCCTGATCAGATGTCGAATATGGTGTTGATGCTAAAATTACGTGTGTTTCTGTCTGGTCATCCCTAGAGTTCTCCCTAGTTTTAGAATCATAAGCCAGATGCAATACATACATAGATACTTTTCACAACATTCAGCTCCCCACCCCAACAAATTACAGCGTCAAAAGGCTTTATGGGTTAATTTTTTATCATCGTTATTCCAAGCAGATGTAGCCAAGACTGATATCTGTTACAGTGTTCTTCTTTATGTTGCTGAGTTGATCATTAGTTTGTTGGCACAACTTGTTCACACACCGTTGCATAGGTATTACTATTAGATTGTGCATGTATCTGTATCAGGTTACTAACAGATAAACGATTTTGTTTTCTGCAGGTGAAGAAAGGGCTGCTACAGTTGTTGGTTGTCATTTGAGTTTGTCTCATCGCATCAACTTGGTTGGCAGCGTTTTCTGTTTATATGTTATCTGGGAAGAACATACTGAATGTGTGCCTTAGTATCGCCAAGTTTAAATGTAGGAAGATGCTTTTGAATACCTAATCCAGGGAATTTCTGCTTCCCCGAGTATCATTTCAACTTGATTTCCCTTATATTGCTTCTCACAACATGGTTATGGTTGAGAGCTCTTCTTTTCAGCCAGGAGAGTTTAAACCCAGCACCACCTAGACTTATTGTGCATCCTTGTCTCTCAGCTGTGTTCTGAAACACGTGTTATTGATGTGGAGGTAATGTGGTAGTGATTAGTAAGAGGAAACTACTGTTTCCCTGAACTAACTACTGCGCTGCAGGATGTTACACTAGGGATGGCCTGAACTAACCGAAGAATGCATGTAAGCTGCAGTTGTTTTTTACAAAGTGGCAAGCTGGGCAGACAATGTACACATGGAAATGAACTCTTGTAACTTGTATTCACGGTTTCAGTCTACGAGTCATTCCATGTTATTCCAGTGTTTAAGCGACTGAATTTGGTGTGGTACAGATCAAGGCTGTACTGCAGATTGAACTGCAGTCACGCTCAGAATATCAAGAACACGACACAGGATTATCCATGCTTGAGATCATCATGGATCATTACTTTGTTGCGACATATATGCGGTAAATTTTGTAGTCGCTAGAACTGCGAGCTCCTCAGCTCCACTTCTAGCCTGAAATGTATCATATCGAGGTGAGTTGAAACAATCCTAACGAGACAGCTAATTAGATTGTGAGCATGCGACTGTGAAAAGTACAATGTCTGTTGTATTATCTCTGAAGCCCTTTATGTTGAGTTAATTTTACATGCGGAATGTCACCGTATTCAGATTTTTCAATGTGAGCCTGAGGTAATCAAGTTGCTGTCAGTTTTTTCAGACAAAATTCAGTTTCGTCGGATAAGTTCGGAGTACGTGTTAGCTTCATGTACTACTAATCCGTATATATTATACCTGATGGGCAAAAGAAAAGGCTAATCCCTCTAAAAAAGAAAAGAAAAGGCTAATCCAGCAATTATATCCACTTAGCTTAGAGTGCGTGGAGCAATGGTTTGTGTCCCTCTTGTAGCTGAAGCTGAAATGTAAATGCGAGTTTTCTCCCCCGTCGAGGGATTGGCCTTAGGGTCTTGGAGGTGTGGCGGACCACGGCCTCTCGTCGGCGGGAGGGTTTTCGTTTTTGTTTAGCCTTTTTTAGTGTCTTTTTCGGGATGTTAAGGCGGCGGCTACGTCCTGAAGTCAGAATAAGGTCCTCCCCGTCCTATCCTTGCTTCGGTGGTGCGTCTAGCGTCGATGGAGGGTGCATGGAGTCATGTGTCCGACGGATCTATTGTGATCCAATCATTTTTCGTATTCGTCGGTGTGGTTTGAGGTCAGTCTCTTCTGATCTACGATTGTTATTTTCGACGATGGTTGTTGCTCTGGTCCTATGGGCCTTAGCACGACGACTTTCCGTCTGTCTACTACGACAAGCTCAACTACCACAAGTTTTGCCTGGCTCCGATGATGGAGGGGCGAGGACGGCGGCGCATCTTCGGCTCGTGCTAGTGTTTGTAGTCGTCGCTAGGTGGTCTAATGATCTATTTGTAATTTCTATTACTTTTAAAGCTCTTTGTACTGTTGTTGATGATTATTAATAGATCGTGGAATTTCGCAAAGAAAAGTCCCCTCCCCTTGTGGCGACTTACATCGTCTTCTTTTAAGAGAAAATTAGGTGGGCAGGTCGTCCTCGTTGTGCTGTTCAAAAATATCCACTTGTTGTCTTGCTGATGATGTTTTGCCATGGCCACTTAGAGCATCTCTAACCCATTCAATCGGTCGTTAGAAGACTTTATTTTTTCCTCCAACGGCCGAAGTAGCACCTAACCGAAGCCATAAAAAATTTAGAGGAGAATAAATTTTAGGAATCGGTCTTCACGGCTCACAAATATAGGTGCGCACGGCCTCGACTCTCATATTTTTCTCCACCTCTCCACTCGCACAGTCCCGCCGCTCCCCCGCCATATTCTTGTTTGGTGTCGACAACGCCGACCACTTGCCACCTCTGCCGGTAGACACAAACACCGACCGCAATATTGATGGGTTCGTAGCAGGGAAAACAAAAAATTACTACCGCAAGAACAAACAAAACCAAGATCTAATCTATGGAAAAGCCAAGATCTAATCTATGAGATAAGTACAACGAGATAGATCTGTACTAACCCTTGTAGATCCAAAGCCTTGTCCGAGATTAGATCTCGTGGTTGATGTAGACGATCACTTGTCGATCTCAAGATTGAGTAGACGATCCTTCTGGCGCCACGTTCCGGCAGCGCTTCCGCACTCGGTCACACGTACGAAGTCGATGAAGACGATCCTCTCCCTGTTCCAGCGGGCAGCGGAGGTAGTAGATCTCCACGGAATCCCAGCATCACGACGGCGTGGTGGTGGTGATGGTGGAGAATTCCTGCAGGGCTTCGCCTAAGCCGCAGCAGGAGGAAGAAGGAGGGAGTGGCGGCTAGGGTTTGAGTGGAGGGGCTAGGGGGAGGCGCCTCCACCCCCCTTTATATAGAAGGGGGTGCGACCTAGGGTTCCCACCCCTGACCCAACCTCCTAGGGCCGGCGCACAAGGGGAGGGGGGAGGTTTCCTTCCCCCAAGTCTTATCCCCTATAATCTAGGGATTTATGTTTATCTCTTCGTAGAACCTTCTCGAACATTCCGAAACCTTCTAGAAGCTCTAAACAAAACTTCGGAACTTTTCCGAACCCTAGAAAACGACTTATGTTATATGAATCTTATTCTCCGAACCATTCTGGATCTCCTCATGATGTCCTGGATACAATCCGAGACTCCGAACAACATTCGGTCTCCAACTCATATTCCATATCTACCTAAACAACATCGAACCTTAAGTGTGTCACCCTACGGTTCGTGAACTATGCTGACATGATCGAGACTCCTCTCCAATCAATAACCAATAGCGGGACCTGGATATCCATAAATGGCTCCCACATATTCAACGAGGACTTCGTGATTGATAGAACCATTTACATACAACACCGATGTGACACCCCCGGGATTAGGGTTAAACAAATCTAGACCTTAGCCTGACATAAGATTAACCTAGAGCTCGAGGATATCCAGTGAAGAATCGGTAACACAACAGTAACCTTGCGACACAAAAATTAATACAGCAAGCTCATAACTAGAAGAACCAAAATATTACAAGCAGAGGTCACTGACCACAAACATCAAATAACGGAAGGCAAATTATGCTATTAAGTATAGCAAACTTAACAAATGGCCTAAGAGGCCTGAAGCATAACAATGACGTCCCAGCCCATAGATTCCAAGCTGCCGGCCGGGAACCCCAAGCTACTCATCGGTGTCGATGTAGTACCAAACTCGTCTTCAGGGGAACACTTACTCTGTTACAAAAGTATCAACAAAGCAAGGGTGAGTACAGGATGTACTCCGTAAGACTTATGGCTGGTGGGGTTATTTTGCATAAAGCTATCTTTGTTTATAAAACAAGAGAGAGAAGAAGCTCGTCTAATCAGAATATTTTGAAAGGGGATAAGAGAGCGACATCTCCGAAGAATTGATCATCATCTTTTGATATCCACCAAAGTAATCCTCGTCTCACAACTACGATCACCCCCTCGTACCCATGAGGAAGCATCCTTAAACACACGTTGATCTACCAAGTTTTACGATTAGGTTAAGGTTCTCTATGATCTTCACGTCTGTTCCCAAGTCATCCATAACCGTGGACACGGCTTTTCGAAAAGATTTAACTCTGCAGGGGTGTACAACTTTACCCACACGTACCAACCGACTCTTAATGCCACTAGATAAGCCCTCTTCCTTGGAAGGCCGGTAGAGGGTGGTTGGACACGACCTTTACCTTGCTTTCGCGAGACCATGAGTCACGCCCTAAGGATGGTTCCAACGTAACGGGTCAAATCCCTAAGTCGGTCCCTAGAGATGTGGGCGAGGTTGGTTTACCAGGGCGCGCCATCTACCCCAGGCAACCCCGGCCACGCTTACCTACCTGTATGAATGCACCTCCTTCACCTCCTCTTTCGAAAACATTTTCTATGCATATGTCGAATGGAACACCGAACTATGTGACTCATGGAATCTACTAGGCAAGTTAGTTACTCATGAGGTTTTCCAGGCCCCGTGTGGCTGTACGCTCGTCTTGGTTCAAGAGGCTAGAACTCGGGTCCTAGTAGTGGCGAGCATGGGACTACAAAAACCACATCCCACCGTGACCTCCCATACAAGCCTTAGCATGTTTAACCTTTACCACTGATCTTACCTCATCAGTATACCTCGTTCTCCTGTCATACTAGATTCTCTGCATTTGGTACATCTTCTGGATGAACCAGCACTGACAGCTAAGCATGGCTAAGCAAGACACGTATAAAATCTCTAGCAGTGCACACAAGCCAAATCTAGTTATGCTAGGAGCAGTGGATCAGGTAATATAAACTCAAAGGGAGTAATGCAACAGATAGGATACTCTATCTATCGATAAAAGACCATAGTAGAATCGTATGCATCATGGCAAGAATTGAAATGCTTTCGAACCATAAGATTGTATAATGGTGGGACTATGCTTGCCTTGTTTGTTGATACTCGGATATAGATCTTCAGAAGCCTTGTACGTGACTTGATTACAGTTGGTCAAGTATTGATCTCCGGTCTTCGATGGTGTTAATCTCGGTCTTCAATCTCGATCTCGATATCGTATTCTACCGGAAAGAAGCAAACACCGGAAAGAAAGGGGAAACAACAATCAACACATGGCATCGATGCAATGCTCAAGCAAGGATGATGACATGACAAGTTAAATCGCATTGAAATGAAACCCTAAAGCATGCTCGATCATTTTAAACAGGGTCCGAGGTCGCAAACCCTAGAACAGGGGAAACCCCGGAACACTTGTGAGGGGTTGATGTAGTTCTCTAATTAAACTTGTCATTTAAGTTGCTTAACAATGCATGGTTATAGCTTAAAAAGATAGATCTTGTTTTTTTGAACATTTTGATATATTATACCTATTTTTGACTTATAAATAATTAGATATTGATTTTATGAGATTTATACTATTTTCTGAAATTATTAAACTATTTAAAAACCTATTAAACCTTTACTGCGTCATTATGACGTCAGCGTAAGGCTTTAACCTTTTTACTCAGGGGCTAAGACTACCCGCTGTGACTGACTGCTGGGCCCGAGGCCACATCAGCATGCCATGTGGGCGGCAACGGTCAACAGGCCCACGGACCACGTCAGCGTGGCATCGTGGTGACGTCATAACGGCGGCCACCGTCGGGTGGTCACCGGCGACGGCGACAGAGGGCACGCGCGGGGCTGGGGTCTGTCTCGTTCGAACCGAAAGACCAAGGCGAACCCTATAGTGGTTGCGCCGCTCGATTTGTGTCACCGGAGACACGGCTACGACGAGGTTTCGCGGCGGCACACGGCGATGCTCGGCGACAGAACGGAACAGAGCGAGAGAAAGAGAAAGGAGAGTTCCTGGGGGACCACGAGCTCACCATGAAGGCAATGGAGAGATTGCTGGAACAGTAGTAATGCGCCGAGCTATCAAACTTGCTACATATGAAGGTTTTGTTAATGTGATCACAATCTCTAATTGCCTTTCCTCTTTGTGAACAGAGTCCTCTCAACTGCGAACGAGCGGTCTCTCTGTGGACCAAACATCTTGGATATCCATCGTATGACAGGATCCTTGTGTAGCGTGTGTGTACTACGGATTGCATGCGTGAGATATTTGTAATGGTTATGTGATTAATATGTTTCCCTAAAAAAAGAAGACCGTAGATTCTACTTGCCAAGAGAGACTTGCTAATGCTGGCAGCCGATATACGTAAGAGTCGATGATGGCGAGCTGCCCGGCTCGAGATGCGGTGGTGTGGCGAGGCATCAGCCAGTAATCTGGTAGGCTCCGATTAGGCTGACAACTTCATCGGGCCTTATATCAATTTGCAAGGGACTAATGGGACACTCTCCGAACAAAACTATGAAATCTAGCCTAGGTCACTTCTCATCTATGCCTCCATCCCCATTCTATCGTTCCCCAGTTCGTCCACTTGATCGTTGAATTGTCCCTGCGCCACCACCACAACAGCTCACCACCGGCGGCGCCTGCCTCCCCGCTTGAAGACGATGATATCCTCAGAGAGATCCTCCTAAACCTCCCCCCTCATCCATCCTATCTTACAACGCCTCTGTAGTCTACAATCACTGGCTAGGGCTTGTCATCAACCTTAAGTTCATCCGCCACTTTCGTGTCCACCACCGGAAGCCTTCCCTACTTGGCTTCTTTGAGCACATTGAAAAGGAGATCGTGTTCACCCTCGTTCTAGACCCTCACGACCGCATTCCTCCGTCACGCTTTTCCCTTGGATGTTGTAGTAGCCACGACGATTGTGATTTGCTCGACTGCCGCCATGGCCTCGTCCTCGTCTAAGACTTCTACTTTTCGGTTCAGGCTTACTACTCCTGGGGCTAGGGGACTGGTATCTACATCCGAGGCCACATGCAGTTGGGTGCAGGAAGAGATCATTGTGTGTGCCCCCATCACCGGGGAACAATGTCGTGTGGCCATTTCACTAGAGTTCACATGCATGACATCTGCCACTTGACACTTTTCAAGGTGGTCATGGTGTCCACGAGCAATTGTCGAGCCCTCACATGTGTTTACTCCTCTCAGGCTGGCATTTGGGGCAATATATATCATCTCAACAGCTGCTCCATGTGAATTTTTGGATGTGAGTGCAACCCTTGTCGGTATGGTAATGCACTTTACTGGATGTCCGAGGAAGATAGAATACTTTGAGTTTGATTTGGATGGACAAATCCTAGATGTGATCATGAGGCCTCCTGGTACAAATGATATTCTCTATGGAAGCCACCAGATAATCCAAGGTGAGGATGGTGATGTTGGCTACGCCATAATGTGTTGCCTTTGCCTCCAAACATGGCGAAGGAAGGTCAATGTTCAAGGCGTTTCCACATACATGGGTGTCGTGGAAGACCAATAAAATGCATAAAATTATTGCGCTCTATTCTCCGAGTGAGAGAGTGTTTGGATGACTGTTGGGGTATGATGAGGATAATGATATAATATTTTTATATGTGAGCCGCAATGTCCATGCGGTTCAACTTATGTCAATGCAACCCACAAAACATTATGGAACCCATGATATGGATGATGCTCATCCTTAGTTCTTATGTTTGGAGTACATGGTTGGTCTAATACCTGGTTGTTCTTCCTGAGTTTTCACTAGCAAGTAGAAAATGTAGCTTAGTCAATACCGTCCTTTTGCTAGATATATAAACTTATAGCTGAATTGATTTATATGTTACCATTACTAAAGTATCAGATGACTAACATTTGACAAACCTATGGCCATATTGTTTTTTATGCATTAGCTCTTCAAAGATACCAAACCAAATGTCATGACTCATGAGTAACTCATTTGGCTGATTTAGAACCTCAAAGCTACTTGTATTCTTATAACCAATACTATTTGTTTTGATCTTGCTATTAATGCTATCTCTATAGTAACAACTTTTTAATAAGGGTTGGGGTCTAGAAGGACCCCTAAGCTGCCATTAAAAATCATCAACGGTGGAGGTACAGATTTTCACAGAGGCCCTCTACAACTCTTTCCCTAAGGAACCTAATATTTAAAGATAAGGCCTCCATTCTTACAAAAAGCCCCTAGCACAAAAAGAGAAAAAAGCAATCGGGTGCATGGGTGCCTCCACCGATGAACGCCGGCGACCTCAAGGTGAAGAACCCACCAAGAGTAGAGATAAGGTTGCTCGAAAACTCTACTCCGGCGAAGGACCGCTGCCACCGGCCATCTCGAAGTCTCCGGGGACGAACCACTTGTCGACGATGAGCTGCCAAGCTCTGGCGCAGGGTGTGAATGGCCTTCGTAGTGGATGTTGAAGATGGGCCGCCCTTCTGGCCAAGGATCATGGAGGCAAACTTGTCCTCCGCGTGTTCCTCTCGCAGATGAAGTGCAGCGTCCAGAGAGTGCGGCAAGGCCGCACCTCCAGCAACCCAAGGAAGAGAAGGCAAGTGCTTCCGCCTCCCGCCATCACCTGCCACCGAGTTCCAGCACCCCACCCCCTTGCCACCACAGCAAGCCAAGAGAGGCGGTAGAATCAGAACGCGACTGATCCAGAGGCACATGCGCTTATTAAAGGATCCCGCGGACCACCACCATCTGCTTCCACCATGGAAGCCCAGCGAGGGCCGCTCGCAGCAGACCATCGGCATCGTGCCCAGACACCGAAACGTAGCTCTAGCAGTCGACCTTATTCACAGAGATCTCTAGTGTCCTTACCGCCACCAACACACGTCCTGCCATCGGAGGAGCACGGCTGTAGCAAGAACATCTAGAACACAGCAGATCTAGCCAGCGAGATCTGATGTTCTACTCCAATCAGGCATAAAGCCTAGACGCCATGACGACAACTCAAAACTATAGCCTACTCTACTAAGAACAGAAGAGGCTAGACCACCTAGTCCATCCACTCACAGACCAGCATCGCCGTCTCAGAGGGAGAAGACCGGGGGCGGCAGGGGAGGGAGAAAAACGACACTCAAAAGGAGCATAGGTGGAGGAGCGTGTGATTCGGGTTGCAACTTTTCTTAAAACTATGCAAGTAACTAAGAGCAACTCCAACAGCTTAACCATATATAGGTACGAGGGGTGATAACCGCTTTTTAGGTAAGAGGAGCAAAAAACTAGCTCCAACAGCTTACCCATATGTGATCCCCTACCAATTTTTTTTTGGGTGATCACCCATTTTTGTCACTTCTTAACCATATTTGGATAAGAGGTACCCTCCTACCCATTCGTTGCCACGTCAGCGGAGACACACGCGGGAGCCTCCAACTGCCTGACCGGAAAAATCGCCCGAGGACATCGCTGGTCACCACCGTCCCTCCGGTCGCCAGCGACCTCCCTGTGTGCCGCCGCTCCGCACTGCTCCTCCTCCCGCCACCCACCTGATTCCTCTGCCCTTGCGCAGCCCTCAAATCGACGGGAGAAAGCCGCAGCAGCCGCCCACGACGGCGCGCCGCCGGCGCCGATTCACTGTGGTGGGCGATCACTCAGTCACGCGCGTACCTCCAGCGACCCTGACTACGACGTACACGAGTCCGTTCATAACCTCCACGACCCCGTCCACTCCCCACCTGTGACCTGCTCCGACCTTGCTCCTCGCCACACGTCGGCGTTGGTTTCGTTCAGCACGGGTTGCTCGCTAGACGACCTTGGGTTCTACACGCAGTAGGCGGCCGTCTCCTACCTCGTCCAGGTGGTGGTGTGCCGAAATCGTCGAGGCAACTGCGAGATCCCAAGCCAGCCGATGGGAGGTCCTGATTGCATTTTTATTTTTACGTGTAGGGTCCTTGGTGTAAAAAGGAAGGACTAAGTGTAGTTTGTAAGTATACGAGCATCCCGGTTGTGTTTTGCCTAGCTAAAAAATAGGTAAGCTGTTGGAGCAAACAACTTTTGTCTTATCTATATCATCTCTCTCCTCTTACCTAAATTATTTTTGCTTACCCATGTTGGAGTTGCTCTAATAGACTTGTACCACAAAAGTATATCGAAATTTTGTGTCTCTAATTAGGTTATATTTATTTGAAGCTAAATACTAAAGATAACTTTTGTTGCTAGAGTTTATCAGTTTGGATTCTAATTTTGTTTGCTTCATATGAAAAATTCTAGACAACAATTTATTTCTTATCACCTAAAAATTCCTCATGAGAATTCCGGTTTTCATGAATGTTGTTTTTTGAAGCGGACGTTTTTTAATGTATTGTTAGTATCGAAAGTGGGTTCTAAAAGATAAAAAGGGAGTTGTTTTTCTCAAGTTATATTTATTAGTTCATCTATGTAACTTACGGTTGCTTTCTGAAAGGAAAGAGATGTCACCTAGAGGGCTTGAATAGTCAAAAAAAATTATTACGGTTTTTGGCTTAAAAGAATGTGAATCAAAAGCTGCACGTGCGCGTCCTAGACCAAAAATGAACCCCTCAGCGGGGGTTGTACGGCACGGAGGCGTTGTGGCGGCGAGGACCTCACTTGTCGGTGAGGTCGATGAGGTCGCCGAGCTCGACCTTGACGACGGTGGCCGCGCTGCTACTGGCGCGCGCAACCTCACTCTCCCTGACCTCGCGCGCTTCGACGAGGGCGATGGTCCGACGCTGCTCGACCCGCTTGATGTCGAGCTCCATGGTGACAACGAGCTCGGACTCGCGCACCGTGAGCTCCATGGCGATGCGCTCCTCGTCGTTGTCGTGAGTGTAGTCCGCCGCGCCTACGACGGTCGCCGGAGGAGGGGACGGCGAGCTGAAGCCGTCGGAGGAGGGAGGGGAGGGAGGAGCTAGGCCGCGAGGATCCCTCCCCAGCGTGCACGTACCTGATGGCGAGCTACTTGCGGCGCCGGTCGTCCCTCGCCGCTAGCCACCACGCCGGCGCGTAGGCACGGATAGACGGCGACTGGGACACGTCACAGTTCACTCACTTTAGGGTGGCCCGCTTCTTCGAGCCCTTCGACCAGACGAACTTGGCGTGCGCGGCGTCGGCGACGCGGCGTTGGCGACGCGGCGCGGAGGACGGTCGCCGCCGGCCCCTCCTCCGCCTACCCGCAGCTACCTCTACACAAAGACATGGCCTTGATCTCGCTCGGGTGCGGGCGCGATTGCTTGCCGGAGTTCGAGCTGGCGGCGGCGACGCTAGGGTTGGGAGGGGCGGAAAGGACGGGTTTGTACCCCTACTCGCCGACGCGGTCTCTATTTGTACAGGTCAATGTGAACGGTTAACGGGCCACCGTAAATGTTTTTACGGGCCGGGCTGATTTACGGCGCATATGCATGTAAATCCGTCGGAATTTTACAGTTCCGGCGGTTTTACGGGTTTCGTCACAGCTGCTCTTACCGATTCAGCAAACGTACGCCGTACAGGGAGGATTGACCACGAGATGATCCACCGGGTCAAGGCATTCACCGTTGGTCCTGTTCATGAATGTTTCTTGTCTATAGTTGTCAATTTTTGCCGTTGTGATTTTTCATTGTTTTGCTCGCTGGCTTTATAAGCACCAACTTGCTCAGTTTTAACACGGCAGCGAGTCTCTGGTCACACTCACAATCACAAGAACATGACAACAGAGTAGTATTCCAAGTTGAAACTCTGAATTCCTCCATGATTCTGACTGCAGACTCTTCTTCAGGCCGTGCAACTGTCGAGATGGCACAAAACCTCGCAGCATACAAGCTTAACAGGATGAACAAAATATTACAGTGGACGGTAATGACAGGAATTGGACACTGCAACACAAAGGCTAGTCTGTATTTCTGAGATCACGCCTTTTTTTTTTCAATTTTAGGTAGAAGCACCAGAAATACTAATGTATTATACGGAGTACTTAAACTGCACTATTCATGCTCTCTCTACAGCAGGTGAAATATCAATCCAGCTTACACAAGTTATTACCCAATAGTATGTATTCCAGGAGATGATTACATTTTAGCACTTTAGAATGGCTATAACAGTAGAAGGGACTTGCAAGCTATTACAAGTTTCCGCATAAAAGTTCGCAGGAGTTGGGGAAAACATACTACATATTTCACCTGGCACAACTAAAACCGTTTCTTCAGCTTTTCATGAGCACCACCTCTAGCATTATGTCACACATATATAGTTTCATTCATCCTCTTCAGAGATTGTGGTTAACTCGGATAAAACATAGTGAAAATCCTCAATGTGGGTCTGCCCTTCGTCACAGAAGAATGGTCTTGCAGGCATTTGCAAGCTGCCGGTGCCACCTTCAAGCATCTCTATCACCTCGCTCATTGTTGGACGATCATTAGACTTCATCTGAATGCAGTATAATCCAACGATGCACAACTTTTTCTCTAACTCATGCATATCATCAACCGCAGATATCTCACCCGCGTCTTGTTCAGTTAGCCGGCCATACACCCAAGATGGGTAGTATGCCTGACTTGAAGTTGCATTACGGTCAGCGTTCCTCCGTCCTCCAGCCATCTCCATTAGCAGCATCCCGAAGCTGTAAACATCGGACTTACTGGATATGATGCCAAAGCTACGAGACACCATCTCGGGAGCTATGTACCCAATAGTTCCCCGTAGTGCACTCAGTGGCACAAAACTATTATCCCTTGGGTACAGCTTGGCGAGTCCAAAGTCAGCAACTTTTGGGATAAAATTGCTATCAAGAAGGATATTGTGCGGCTTGATGTCAAAGTGTAGAATCTGCATGTCACACCCCTGATGCAGGTAGTTGATTCCCCTGGCAATGCCCAGAGCAATCTCATTGAGCTTGTCCCAGGAGAAATTCTTAGCCGAAAAGATATACTTGTCTAGAGAACCTCCAGGCATGTATTCGTACACAAGCGCCCTCCTCATTTCCTCTGAGCAAAACCCCACTAGACGCACAATGTTGACATGGTGGATTCTGCCAATGGTGGAGACCTCACTGATGAAGTCTTCCCCATTGCAATTGGAGTTGCTCTCTAGCATCTTGACTGCGACATGGACATCTCCTGGGAGAACACCCTTATATACTGAGCCGTAGCCACCTTGACCCAGCTTATCCCTGAAATGGCTTGTGATTGCAGTAATGTTGGCATAGGCATACCTAGTCGGGCCAATCATTTGTTGCATCTGGAGGAACTTCTCAACTGCATCAATTGTGATCCTTGTTTTCCAGTACATATGGGCAAGGAACATCCACACAATTAGAGGCGCCAACACAAACCTGCATAGATCTACATAAGCAAGATTGTATAGGGTTCAGTGGCTGCACGAATAAGTAGCTATGATGGTGAAAAAATTAAAGCAAGAACATGAAATTCTGAAGTACCAGCATTCAATGTGAAAATCCACGTAACAATTAGTACAACTGTCCGGTCTAACCCGGCATAATGAGGATAACCAATAACATAAAATGCACAATCTATGAAGTCTCCCTGGATCAGAAGAATTTCCACAATCCAATCCTTGATGCTCTTCCCAGACATTGGTCGTTCATGAAATTTGCTGCAATACCACGATGGTGCAACGAAATGGAACGTAAGAGAGCCTCAACAGTTTTCAGGATAAGATAGTACAGAAAATAGAACCACAGTGTGCAAATGTTAAAACCCTGAACTCACCGAATCTCTCCTAGTAGGCATTGCTTGATGCTCCCCCTAGAATACCTCCAAGGAAACCGAACAGCAAAACCAGTCTTCATGGATTTCACGGCATCTGCATAACTGGCATTCTTTGGCGCCCAACCACCCCAAGGAGTCATGGCCAAGTACCCACAAGATGGTTCAAGGTACTTCATAAAAGGAGATCCTTCGCAAGTTAACACGTAAACAAAAGAAGCATTGGTGCTCAGGCAAGCGACAGGTATGTATATGTGATTGTCCTTTACTTCCTGAGAGCATTTAACGAAGCAAGCCTGACTACCTGCAAGCGGTGCCAATTCGACTTCCATGCCATCGCGTATGTATGAAGGATAAGGAGGACGATTCCACCGAGGTATAGGGCAGCTGTTGTATAAACCCAAGTCAGCATCAACGACCCAGAAGGTAGAATTGCCGTAGTTGATACCGGAGACATAGTACGTTGCATTGTCGATGCGAATCGTTGCCTTGGTATCAGTACAAACCAGCTCATAAGATTCATAACCACACCCAGGTGGATCACCTGCCTGACGAAATGGGGATGATACAGATCCAAGTGGGCCGCACAAGAAAGAAGGACAATCAGGCTGATGATGCCGCCCTTCAACGTGATCTGCTACAAGAACTGCAAGCATATAGAAGACAGTTAAGGTTTGGAGAGCAGAGGGCATAGCCATGGCAAACTGATTCACAGAACAGGAAGCAGATGAAGGGAGTAGCTGCTGAAGTCAACAAGACTCCAAAGCAGGATAGTTACATACTAACAACCGGTCCGAACAAAATATGGTCCGCACCACATATGTAGTCAATTACTAATTTGTATATCACAATCATACCGCCTGGCATAGTACTTCAGACTATTCCCCGGCAATTCTGCTGTGGTCATGGAAACATTGAATTTAATACTCAACTCCTTAAGACAATGACAGATAAAAGGGAGAAAAGGTCAATAAGAGTGAGATGAAAATACGTAAGCAGTGATGTAATCATTCGTTTCCCCAGAGCAAACTTTCCAAGCCATAGAACAACAGGAGCTTCAGTGGTAGCTAGAAATCCTGCTCGAACACACACCTACATAGAGAAGCACAACATCATTACTCATCGGAGGTCCAAACAAACAAGTGATCGTTCTTATGCTCCCTACCTTCTCTATGACCGTCTTTATCTCCGTTACATCTCATGGACCTGCCTAATTCTCTGGTCACACTTCTGCTGCTCTCTCTTCTCACCTACAAATCCTATGTGGATGCAGCATCGGATGATGAAGATTTCTTCAGAACTTGTTCATCACACCGATGCTACATAGAGAAGCACAACATCATTACTCATCGGAGGTCCAAACAAACAAGTGATCGTTCTTATGCTCCCTACCTTCTCTATGACCGTCTTTATCTCCGTTACATCTCATGGACCTGCCTAATTCTCTGGTCACACTTCTGCTGCTCTCTCTTCTCACCTACAAATCCTATGTGGATGCAGCATCGGATGATGAAGATTTCTTCAGAACTTGTTCATCACACCGATGCAGCAAACATGGACCAGAAATCCGATTCCCTTTTCGTCTTTCGACCCACCCCCCATCGTGCGGTGCACCTGGTATGCAGTTATCATGCTCCGGTGGTGACACAATCTTGGACCACCATGTTCTTGGACCGTGCAGAGTGACCACGGTATATTACAGGCACCGCGTCATCAACGTTATCCCAGTTGTGGAACCATCGCACTGCCCACTACAGAAGCTTACCTCAAGAAGCCTATCAACCGATCTGTACAAGCAACCTCAGTTGGCGGAATTTACTACGACCCTAGTAAGTTGTTCGAGAGATTTCATACCAGTAGATCAATATGATATAGCTGGTCCAGCCTCTTGTCTGAGTGACAACAACGCTAGCCAATTCTGGTATTTGGCATCAGCTTCTGCATACATGTCTGATCTTCCACAGGACTGTATGGCTGTTTCTAGAAGCATCCCCATACCCTTCACCTATGATAAGCATGGCCGGAATACAGACAATTTCAACGAAAGAGCTAATAGAGTCATCAACTTTGGTGAAACAACATTCACTTGGAACCTCAATAACATTACCGATACCTGCCAACAGTGTGAACATCAAGGTCGACACTGTGGATTCAGCGCACAAAGGAGTCAAGCATTCTGTCAGCACCATGGTATTGTTTTTTTCCCTTAATTGAAATCACATATATCATTATGGTGTGTCATTTTATTTTGAACCACATTCCAGATTTTGTTTATCCACCAACTAGTTCGTTGGTCTCCTATATTCTGATGTTTTATCTCCCCACAAAATTTTCAATTACAGTCAAAGTTATTTAACAAACAAAAATAATGCAAATCGGACAAATTGTTTGACATACAGTCTAGGTTCACATCCATGGAAGTTCCCACAAAAAACTTTCGTCAAGAGATGGCAGTGACAAATTATAAGAGAAAATTTAAAATTGTCGAGTAATTTGCAAAATTCGTACAAGAAAACTTAAGTCTTTTAGATTTGAAGATAAAGCTTCATGTGAGCATAAGGCCTAGCTTAGTAGGATGGATCTGACTAACTGTATACTTAGTGATCTTTATCCTTGCTGCTTATTGACTTGTTGAGGGGTGTAACATGTAAATGTATGAAGCCAATTAAGAAGTTATTTCTCACTACTTGCTAAATAATGACAAAAGTAATGTTTTTGAAACATGTACACTTAAGTATGTGATCCCTGTATACGTACATGCACTCATATAAATGTGCATCATGTTTGTGAAAAACAATCACATTCTTATTTTGTGCCTATTTTCGAGTAGAATTTAATCATCCCATAGAGCTTGTACCAAAGATATACTGACTACTGACTAAACTTCAAATATATGAACATTACTTTTAACGAACTTGTAATAAATTAAATCCTATACAAAATCAAATATTCAACCAAAATATTTAAACTAACATATTGGCTACTAAGTAGTAAGCACATAGCTGTAGGTGTTCCAACATTTCTAGAGCTTCATACTCTTCTGTTACTAGATCTACATGACAAATAAAAGAAAAAAGATAGATGAGTAAACAATTACAGCTTGTATGTGAAGCCCAATATACATGAAGCCAACAGGAAGCTACCTCATATATATATTTGGCCTTCCTATCCACACAGGGAAGTCTAACAATAAGGAATTACTTGTTCATAAGATATTTTATAGAAGTAGTTATTTTGTTTTTATCTACATTAAATCATGGAAAAACTAATGATCTTCTTCCTACTTGCAGGTATGCATGTCATCCCAATCACAGGTAATGCTACAACTCTTATTCTTTTATCCATTCTAAAAGGAAATTCTTATTGCTTACCACCATAACTCTTTTGTGTTTTCTCATTACAACAGGAGTCAGGAATACATGGCTTCTTATCTGAATGCAATTCACTAATTTTCTTTCTTTTTATTCAACAGCATCATCTGTAGCCACATTTGTAGTTCTTTCAGTGATGGTGGCCACCATGATCTACCTCTCCTTGAAGTCAAGGTACAATGAAGAGATAAATATGAAGGTCGAAATGTTTCTCAAGGCATATGGCACATCCAAACCCAAAAGGTACACTTTCCTTGAAGTTAAAAAGATAGCAAGACGGTTCAAGAATAGACTAGGCCAGGGTGGATTTGGAAGTGTATACACGGGAAAGCTACCAAATGGAGTGCCCGTGGCAGTCAAGATGCTAGAGAGCTCTATAGGAGAGGGAGAAGAGTTTATGAATGAAGTTGCAACAATCGGATTAATTCACCATACAAATATTGTCCGCCTCTTGGGCTTTTGCTCTGAAGGAACAAGACGGGCTCTTATTTATGAATTCATGCCCAACGAGTCACTGGAAAAATACATATTTTCGCATGTTTCTGATATTTCTCGACAGCTTCTAGCACCCAAGAAAATGCTAGATATTGCTTTAGGCATTGCTCGAGGAATGGAATACCTACATCAAGGGTGCAACCAGCGCATTCTCCACTTTGACATCAAACCACATAACATCTTGTTGGACTATAACTTCAATCCGAAGATCTCAGACTTCGGCCTCGCAAAGCTGTGTGCAAGGGATCAAAGCATCATTACCTTAACTGCAGCAAGAGGCACTATGGGATACATTGCACCAGAGCTATATTCTCGGAACTTTCGCGGGGTGTCTTACAAGTCAGATGTCTACAGTTTTGGCATGCTGGTGTTAGAAATGGTGAGCGGAAGGAGGAACTCCGACCCAAGTGTTGAAAACGAGCACGAGGTATACCTCCCGGAGTGGATCTACGAGAAAGTAATCGATGGGCAAGAACTAGAGCTTACTTTAGAAATGACAGTGGAAGAGAAAGAAAAGATGAGACAACTGAGTATTGTGGCACTCTGGTGCATCCAGTGGAACCCGAAGGATCGGCCTTCAATGACAAAGGTGGTAAACATGTTAACCGGGAGGTCGCAGAATCTGCAGATTCCCCCTAAGCCTTTTATCTCGTCCGAAAATCATCCTATGCCATAAAAGATGAAGAACATATCACCGTGTGCACTATACATTTGATGGTGAAAACTAAAACTTAATCCGTGCGCTGCTCTGTAATGCCTATCATGTACAGCATTTGGTTATGTATTTAACTATATGGGCCACCTGGTCTGTAGCTTATAAGCCATCAGTGTAATGCTATTATTAGAAACATAGAGCACTGGATTTGATTTGCAACGTACCAATTGTTCAGGGAATCAGAGGTGAGAACTTGTGGAATTACCTAACGATGGCATTACTGTAATATGTCCCCTTTCCCACCATGATTTCCCATTTTGTAGTCCACTAGCTATCTCCTTCTCAGAATCACAAGAAGAACATGTAAGCTATTTCCAATTCAACAATCCGCACACTGCCTGCTTAGATAAGAGAGATACTCCATTTCTTAGTACTCCAGGCCAACTCCATTGATTTTACTTCCCCAGGTACTAGAAACTCGCCATTCCTATTTTGAGAACGAAAGGAAAGAAAGGGATTACCATGCCAGATAGCTTCTAAAGGAGTCTCCGCCAGAGCAGCGGATTGGGGGCGTTCCGGTGAGACATGCCGGCGGGAGGCGCACTTCTAGGGAAGACGGCGAGGTTGCTTAGCCGGCGGTGAACGTGAGCGGTAGCTGCACAGGCGACGGCCGCCGGCAAGCATAGTTGACGGCGGCACGCAACCACGCCGGGGAAATCGCTCGCCGGCGGCCGGCCTGCGCTGCAAAATCTGAGGAGGTATTTTTTCCCGTGGATAAGCCACAGTGGGGCTTTTGCTGAGATGGGCCGGCCTCCCATGAAAAATGATTTGGCAGATCAATTTATAACAGGCGGGCCAGTATAAAAATGGGCCATGGTAACATATTCGTGTTCCTCACTCCTGTTGTAATGAGAAAACACAAAAGAGTTATGGTGGTAAGCAATAAGAATTTCCTTTTAGAATGGATAATAAAAGAATAAGAGTTGCAGCATTACCTGCGATTGGGATGAATCTGCAAGTAGGAACAAGATCATTAGTTTTTCCATGATTTAATGTAGATAAAAACAAAATATCTTATGAACGACTATTTCCTTATTGTTAGACTTCCCTGTGTGGATAGGAAGGACAAATATGAAATATGTATATGAGGTAGCTTCCTGTTGGCTTCATGTATATTAGGCTTCAGATGCAGGCTGTAATTGTTTACTCATCTATCTTTTTTCATTTATTTTTCATGTAGATCTAGTAACACAAGAGTATGAAGCTCTAGAAATGTTGGAATATCTACTGCTATGTGCTTACTCATTACAATGCTGAGAGGACATGTGATTAGGGCATATCCAACGGGTCGACCCAAACGGCCGATCGAAACTGTCTGTTTGGGTCGGCCACATACGCTTTTGGGTCGTGGTCCGGTCTGTTCGGCCAGCCGCGCCCAGCGGCACGATCCATTTGTCCGCCCTGGAGTTTCTTAGCGCCATCGCTGGCCAAGGCTTTGCCAATCAGCTCAAACACTCAAATTGACAAGCAAATAATACACAAATTGACTATCAAATAATATGGCAGATATGTGTCATCGCTCTTTGGGCATCGCCAACAAATGACCAGTGGATTTGAAATGTGCAAAAGGGGGCAATATCATACATAATGTCCAAAAATGGCAGGTTCTTTGCCCAAAGAGTTGCAGTCACCATCGCCATTGCCGTTCAAGCATTGCAAGCCCGGATGGTCTGCTGCCTCCTCGCGAGCCGTGATCCCCTCGCCAATGGAAGTGCCATCGTTTCCAAACAATGACTCGTCTGCAATGTTATAGGCAGCTTGTCGAGTGTCTTGCTGGGTCTCTCTGTCGTCGCCATAGCCGTCGCCACCCTCATTGATCATGTCGTGCATGACGTCCTCGGCATCGTTGGTCACGAAATCCTACACCCAATTTGCCCATGATAAAGAGGCAGGAGCAGTATACTGGCAAAGACAGAGAAATGTCGCGACCATACCGTATCGTCGGCGGTCGGCGGCTCGTCAAACATTCCGCCGAACAGGTTGACTGGCGCCGGTATGTTTCGTGGCAGAGATGGACTGCCGTTTCTTCGATGCCTCCGGGGTTGTGTTCGCGGTCGTTGGAGTGTGGTTGAGGTCGATGGCGGGATATTCCGCCTCCGACGATGCCGTGCGGGGATGGACAAACCGCGAAAGCGAGACCATGATCCTAGTGTGGCCTCCAAGTGAAGGTGTGTGCGGGCCTAGCGTCCTGTGCTGACCTGGTGGTCGGCCGCAAGTTGTGGAAGTGACGGAGCTGGTAGAGGACGCGCCGCCATGGACAGGCCGGGAATAGCGATGACACCGCCATCGAAGGCCACGGTGCCACCGAAAGTGGCGGTCAGCGCCTCCTGCTTCATCATGTTGACGATGTGCTTGGCGACATTCACTGCTAGCTCGCTAGTGTTGACCCTGTTCTGCGCGGCGAGGAAGCGCTTATTGTCATCCCGCGGCTCGTTCTCGAGCCTGGCTGTGACGAGTCGAGCTCTCGCCGCTACCTGCCGGCCAATGCGCTTGTCTGACTTAGCTTTCCGCTCCTCCGCCGTTGGGTCCTTGCCAAGCTTCTTCGGCCGGCCGCGCTTCTTGGCGGCGGGAACGCTGGAGGGCGCAGCATCAGCCATGGCGACGGGATCCATCGCCTTTCCTCCTGCTCCCGCCAGTGGAAATTTGGGAGAAGGTTTTTGGAGGGAGAAGTGGGGTGGTTTGTTTGCCACTGGTGGTCTCCCGCCAAAGATGAAGAGAGGACATGGGAGGATGCACGTGCTGTCCGGGTTGACGTAACTGTTCCCCAAGTTATGTACACGGATGGGTCGAGCCGGACACGTCGGTCCGGATGGGTTGGGCCGCTGGGAGGCCACGCACGTCCGTGCGGATGCATTCAGACGCGCTCGGATGGGTTGGATCGGCCCGGTGGAGATGCCCTTACCCTCAAGATTCTGAAAAAAAAAGATATGGTTACCCTCAAAAATATAATATGAACACATGACGATATCCTAAAAAACAAATGTGAACATTGTGATCAATGGTTGGGGTGCATATTGGTTCTTTCCATTTTGTGTGTGCACGTGTATCAGTTCATCTTTTCCGTGCTTGCAAGCCATGTCTTCTACAAGTAAGGCTAATAGATCTTGAGAGTGACATGTTGGAGAAAACTGATTATAAATACATTGCTTAAGATTTCTTTTTGAATACGCTTATAAAAATATGTTTCGGAGAATGTCAGAAAAGCGAAAATATGAGTAAAGCGATGGTATTGAGTCTTTGTAGCGACGGCGAACTGACTACATGATTTGTGACTTGCAGCAGCGACTGTTCATGGGGGAGACAACATAGGGGGAGTTTCCAGTCTTATCTTGCAGGGTGAAAATCCAAGGTCTAGCCTTAACTGGTTATACCTGACAATGGTCTTGTTGAAGACATTGTTTTGCGAGTGAGGACTTTCTTCGGGGTAAAAACCTATGATCTTTGATCGGGCAACGACGGCCCTTGTGCACTATTTCCTTCTTGAAGGCGTTGTTATTGGAGTCAAGGACTACTGTTGTTCTGGTGGTGTCAATGCCGTTACTTTGAGGAATAGTTCTCTATAGCCGGACTTTTTTTTTTCCTTTTTGTAATTCTTTTTTGTTTATTCTGGACTGTGTGCATCCGTAAGGCCGTTAGGACATACGTTGTTGCAGAGGCTGGACGTAATTGGTATCCCGTAATATTAATATATACTCTTTAAAAAAATATCGTTTAGGATGTACATTTTCAAAGTAAGAGGTACAATCTTTAGTGTCCGTTAATTATAGCTAGTAGAGCTAAAGTACTTCGGTAGTACCGTAGGAGCATGCAAACATGCACTCGAGCGAACCTAAGAGCGACATCACCTCTGTTTGAAAAAAAAACTAGACTAGAGCGGCAGCTCATGTATCATTTTTTGGGTGCGTGAGATAGATTTGAATATGTAGTGTTATAAAAGTTCATAGAAGGCTCAAAACACAAAATACGTAATAAAATTTACATCGAGATCCTTCGACAACCTAACGACCACAATTGTGTGCAAAGCGAGCCGTCGGCTTGCTGATATCGCTGCTCCCCTACCAAGGTAGGCTTGATTTTGTTAGATGACATCTGAGAAGTCTTTGTACACGTATTCCTAAGAACCAATGTTCAAGAGCCAAACTTACCGGCGTTAAAACTCCCAATTGATAAATTTCTAACACCAATCATGTAATACAAGCAAACCAAACAAGATCTGTCACTCCAAGCAGCCAGAGACACAATTCCATGCCCTCCTCAAACACAGTCCAGTTCCCCATCCTCCCCTTCCTTATCCTCTCCTTGCCGCCGTGTCTGTGCGTTGACCACCGAGTTCCGGGCTGATCCTGAGCCGTCTCCGCCGGCTGGAGATGGCGGAGGGAAGGCGCCGGCATTGTAGGTAGGTGTAGCTTTAGGTTGCTGCAACTATGGAGTAGGTGGTTTTGGGAGTAGGTCGCCGGATTTTGGCCGATCCTGGTACGTCTAGCGGTGGTCCGGTGGCGGATGCAAGCTCCGGTGGTCGGAGCGGTCTGTTGTCGTCCTATCGCCGGGATCTCCTCTAATAAGGCCTGGCTCCTCCTTGTTGCCGTGGCTCTGCTGCTTCTCCTTCTTTTGGCCGGCCATGGAGGCGGGGGGACATAAGTGGAGGTACGGGGTTGCGGGTTGGCGAGGAGGTGGCCGGGGCGATTCCCCTGCTACGGTGCAATGTCGCAGCACCAACAGGACACTGAAGGGCAGGTCAGTTGATCCCTCGTGGAGATGGAAGCTGATCTGCTTCTGGTCAGTGAGCCCCCTCAATAAGCGCCTGTGTCATCCTTGCCTCCCTCTTTGTGATGTGGTGTTGGTCCGTCTCCTCTCGGCCAGCCGTGGTGGCGAGGGAGAGGGTGGAGGCCCTGTCGCTGCTGCTAGGGTGAGGCAGGTCAAGGATGGGGTCGTTGGCTTGCGGTTCCCCAAGAGTGTCATCTCGTCGGCAAGAGGGTCGGTGCTACCTGCTCTCTTGGGTGCTATAGCGAGCTCCGCCCCGGAAGCTACGGTTTCTGGAGTTCTTCAGCGACGACCAAAGATTTCCATCGTTGCTATCCATGGCGCAAGAAGCCGTTCCAGGCTCAGAAGCAATCGTAGCCCGAGCTCCTTCCTCCAGTTTCGGAGGATCTTCTCCGACCTCGACACGGGATCCATGGCCGGCGCCGTCCCAAGTGGCAGGTTCCCCGGCGGCGACGTCGACCCCTGTGTTTGCTGGTCACTCCACTGCGATGTTGAAGACCAAGGATTGGATTGCTTTCCAGATTTTTGTTATGAGGTTTTCTCTATAAAAGGGCTAGTTTTTTCTCAATTTCCCCTATGTTTAGGGGTCTGCCCGTAAGTCTGTATCACCGCTTGGTTTAATAAAATCTTCTAGGGCCTTCGGGCCCATCCCGTTCAAAAAAAAATCCTCCTCAATGGCACCAACTAGACCACCGCGGAGACAAACGAGGGGATATGAAAACCTTATTCTTGTATTGCACGGCACCACCACAACCATCATAATGTTGCTATCAGTTGATCAAACTCCAACTTTATGGACATTATTCCACACTCGGTGAATGTTATAGTTAAAACGGAAGAATTCACTAGTAGAGAAAGGCTTATGGATAGATTTATTATCAGTGGAACATTTTTTTTATATGCTCCATTAATAATTATCAGTGACGCATTTAAAAATATGCTCCACTGATATTTTATTTAACCAATAGCGCACATTTTAAAAAAATGCGCCACCGATAATGTGGTCCCAACACCACGGAGGGATGTGGACCAAATATCAATGACGCATATGTACATATACGCCATTGATATATGCTCATCAATGGCGCATCTTCTTTAGGGGTGTGCCACTGTTATTTTAGGAACCGACACGCCACGCAAGCCACCGCTCGTGCCACCAACCCGTTCAACACACCCCCAACCCCCGACGCGCCCTGGCCCCACCCGCTAGTGGCCCTCCTTCCCCAACCTCCCGTCCGCCTCCATCGTTTCTCCCAACTTCCCCTGGGCGCCCGCCGACCGCTGCTTCCGGCCGCGCGGCCCCGTCCTCGTCACCTCTACAAGCCGCCGCGGTGCCGCCTCGCCGCCCCGCCGCTGTGAGCGCCGTCAGGGACGCCGCTTGCTTCCTCCGTCCGACCACCCCGAGTCGCCTCCTCCGACCGCCTTCCTCTCCGTCGGGCTCGACCCCGAGCCCCTGTCCTGCAGCGTCCGGCCGCCGCACCAGGCCGCCCCGCGCCCCCAAGGCCAGGCGGTCCTCGTCGGCCACCTCCTCTGCACCGGGTCTGCCGCCGTCTCCCTCACGGCCGGCGAGCCCCAACAGCACGCCGCCCTGGCCCCGCCTCCTTCGCTCGCGAGCGGCCGCCGCCGCCTCTGCGCGCCCGGCCTCGCCGGAGGCCGCCTCTGGCCACCTCTGAAACTGCAGATGTGGCTATGTAGATGTGGAATATGCAGAAACTGCAGCAAGTTTTTGGCCCCGTGGATGCCCAGATCATTGCTCGTATACCGATCTGCGAGGGAATGGACGATTGGCCTGCGTGGCACTTTGACTGCAAGGGTCTCTTCTCTGTTCGATCTGCATACAAGATCCTTGTCCGTATGCAATCTGGAGGTCCTCCGCCTGAGTTGAGCAATAGCCCACACAATGACAGTTGGCGTACACAGCTATGGAAAAGAGTGTGGGTTGTTGACTGTCCACCAAAGGTACATCATTTTCTATGGCGACTGTGTCATAACAGCCTTCCGCTACGGATGAACATTGAAAGAAGGGGGGTTGATCTTGATACTCGGTGTGTGGTTTGCGGCAGACTGTTTGAGGACGAGGGTCATCTGTTTGTTCGCTGTTCTGAGGTTAAAAAACTTTGGCGGGCTCTTGATTTTGAAGAAACTCGCCAAGACTTCTTGTCATGTGGATCGTCTATGCAATTTATTGAGAAGGTACTTGCACTGCCGGAACCAAAGAAACTTGTCGTGATTGCACTACTGTGGTGCTGGTGGACCTGCAGGAACAAAATCAATAGTGGGGAGAACCGACAGACGACAGACGAGTTACAGTTCCTCATCTTGCGATATTCGGCAGAGTGGAAATATCACCTGAAGAAGGATGTTTCAGTTCAGCCACAACAGGTTCGGACCTGGTCACCACCTCCAACTGATTGGGTGAAGATAAATTTTGATGGTTCCTTCTATACTGAATCCGGGACTGGTGGATGGGGTGCAATTGTGAGAGACAGCGATAGTGACACGGTCTGCATGGCTGCGGGCTATCTCCAATTTCTTGCGGATAGAGACAACAATACAACAGTATACAATCTGGGAAACCATTCTATGGATTACTTCACCGCAAGATGAAGCTTGGCTCTAGAAACGTTGCCTTCGGTCAACATTATATTGGTTTATACCTTCGTTGTAAAGTCATCTTTTTAACTTTTCTGGTAATATCCTTTGTCAATGCTTGTGTATATCCCCTACCCAAACTGAATGAGGATGATAAGACATGTGTGTATCTGCGGGAGTAGAAATTTTCATCATCTCCCACATAGTTAGAATTAGTTGTGCATGTAGCATAATGTTTTTTCACATTCAGACACCTTTTGCAGCATGGATGCTAAAGTTCCTGTAGGTAAATCAGAAGGTGCTAGACTGGGAGCTGCAGTTTGGTAGTGTATCACAGCAGGTAATATCCTGAATGCAACTAGATCTAAGAATTTGTTCGATTCCAGTAAGCTATGTGTGGTAAATAGTCTTCTATTCCTTCTTAGATTGCTCACATTATTTGTCCTTTGTGTGGTAAAAGGATGGATGAATGGAATCTGCTAATTTAATAAAGTATAAGTAAAAGGGGTATGTTCTCGTGATCTGACCAATAAAATTACTAAATGTACTAATTTAAGTTTTTCTGCCATTCTTAATGTACATCAGCTAGATTCTATTGTGACAGAGCTATAACTACGAGACAGATGTAATGGAAAAGAGTCCACTTGTCGTACCGCATAATAAACAAATCCCCAAGCTTATAGAGAATTCATCTACTCCCTCCGTCCATAAATAACTGAATTAGGTTTATTTAGATTCAAATGTATCTAGACATATTTTAGTGTGTAGATACACTCGAGTTTAGATAAATCCACATCAGTTATTTCTGGGCGAATGGAGTAATAGATATCTAGGTTGAAACTAGGAGAGCATTTAATATTTGTCGTTCCTGCTAGTCAACGTGCAGACGGCTAATGCAGATGTCCGTGCGACGGTCGAGCTTTCCCGTGGAGCGTTGAGATGGTTCTGTTGTAGATGGTGTGACCATGGTACGATGTGATTGCAAGGCGAGGTTCCGCGTGTATCGGGGTGTTGCCTCATACAAAATTCATGTTGTGGCTTTGCTACTCCGCCAAGCGCACCGGCATGGAGCCGAGGGACACTGGACAACAAGATCTCCATCATGGAACCTGGAGGCAATTGACGCCGATACGACAAGTACCCCCTCACGGAATGCCGAGCTCTTACTCCCAGAGTCTGAGACCGAACCCGAACCCCTCCGAGCCCCGAGATCTTCGGACCAATGTATGAGATGATGATCAACTTGTTGTATGCAAGACTTGTATAATATTCGGGCACTTGTCACTATGGGTTCTAATTGATGTGATGATGTATAATTCTATTTGTACTATTATATTTGTTTCTATATTGATGTGTGCTTGTATAAATATCTATATATGTACCTATATAAATACTTGTATACACACCTAAGAGCCCTGTATTCTGTATACCTGTAGGAAACATCAGTGGCGCATCTTTTATTCAGCCAGTGGCGCATCTAACATAAGTGGCGCATTTGGAAATATATGCTCCACTGGTAAAACATCAATGACGCATATTGAAGATGCGCCACTGGTTGTGCCATTACCAATGACGCATATTTGATATGCGCTATTGATACTTAATTATCAGTGGCGTAATAGTAGTGGCGCATTCCATATGCGCCATTGATAGCAAAAAATATGCTCCACGATAAGCAATTCTCTACTAGTGATTTGTGCATTTCACAATCAATATGTATATATAATTTTTTATTTTAAAATACAGATTCTTTAGTTTTTATTCCAAATGACAGATTCTTCGTTAAAAAAATCCACCGGTACATAAGTGATTCCTATACACTATGTGCTAGCTAGCACTAATTTCTTTATGATATATAATAATTTTGTGCTTAATTAAAAAGGGCCAAACAGTTACTAAGTTTTATAAATCTGAACTCACACAGGCACTAAGTTAGGGCACCTCCACCGAGTTGACTCAACCCGTCCGAGCGCGTCTGAACACGTCCGTCCACGCGGGTGTGCGGGACGTGCGTGGCCTTCCAGCGGCACGACCCATCGGACCGACACGTCCGGCTCGACCCATCACCGCACCAAATTTGCGTGGCCGATGCGTCGGGGCGTACACGGGCGGGTTGAGGGCGTGTCCTCCCCGCATGTGCTATTGGCCCACCCGTCAGCGACCACACTGATTCAAATGCGCAGTGGCACCGATTCAGAGGCGCGGGACTGCAGGCTGACTGGCGGCAGCCTCCGCCATCAATGCCGATGAGGCGACACCCGACTGACGGGACGGCGTCTGAGTTCCCGCGCCATCATTGAAGGCGAAGGTGCGAGAACCTGCGCGCGTTCGCACGGGCAGGGGCTATAAAGCCGACCCCTGCGTCCATCGGTGCTACACTCCCCACCTCTCGCCACCGCCAGATTCAACCACTGCTAGCCAGCCAGTGCCTCCACTGCCACCACCACTGATGCTAAAGAAGCCAGGGTGGTTCAAGAAGGCCAAGCACGACCACGAGGCGAGCGGGTCCCCATCAGGCAGCCGACGCCGCCAAGGGGCCTCTTCTGGCCTGCCGGCCTTCCTTCAGGGGGTTGTGCCACTACCGCCGCCGCATGACTTCGCCCGCCGTCTCGCCGAGCGCTGGGTGGAGGAGGAACCCCGCCGATACATCCGCATGGCGGAGTGCGAGCGGCGGTGGAGGGAGGGGCAGGCATCGCCCACCATGATGTCTCCCTTCCCACAAGCCGGTACCTCAATCGGGACCGGGTGCCGCCGTGCCCCAGGAGGGCAAAGCGCTGTAGGAGGAGATCGCACGACG
Source organism: Avena eriantha (assembly GCA_910589775.1). Classification (NCBI taxonomy): domain Eukaryota; kingdom Viridiplantae; phylum Streptophyta; class Magnoliopsida; order Poales; family Poaceae; genus Avena; species Avena eriantha. Next base: position 138,748,059 of record OU342742.1, on the reverse strand, counting down.
CGACTGCAAGCTCCCTCCGGACCTCCCGTGGGATCGCGACTACCAGAATCCCTGGTCCTGGAAGGAGTTCTTGGATTGGGAGCACACGGCGTGGCACGCGAGCTCCTTTCGTGGCGAGTTTGAGTCGTGGGGGTCCCGCGCCTCCCCGCCTTCAAGCCCGACAACGATGGTGCCGTCAACCACTCTGACGCTGAGCTCGGCAACGACAACGTTGACATCGTTGTCATAGAGGAGGAGGAGGCTACCACATCCGCCACCTCGTGCCTGCCCCCAGAGCACCAGGAGCTCCTAGCGCGGGGCTACGACGAGGGCACCTTCACCGAGCAGGCCATCACGGCCAGCACGAAGGAGGAGGATTTCATGTGGAACGGCTACTAGGAGGCCGTCTAGCTCACCGCCCTGTTGGCGCAGGTGAACGCGAGTCTGCTGATGACCCACAAGTATAGGGGGTGTATCGCAGTATTTTCGATAAGTAAGAGTGTCGAACCCAACGAGGAGCAGAAGGTATTGGCTAGTGGTATGGATCAGGAATTCTCTACAAATACTTAGCAAACGGATTTTTAGGGTTTTTTGATAATGTAAGTAAATAAAGTACAAGTAAATAAAAGACAATAAAAATAAATGCAGCAAGTGGCCCAATCGTTTATTCAGCAAAGGACAAGCCGGTTGTATTACTTAAGATGACCAAACATTCTCGAGGACACACGGGAATTCTGTCAAGTGCTTTCGCTTCATATAGTTGATTAATTTTCTTTAGCTTGCTAAGTGTTGTGTGGGTGAACCTGTGCTAATGTACCGACCTTCCTAGGACTAATACATACTTGTGATTATACCCCTTGCAAACATCCGTAAGTACAAGAAAGTAATTAAGGTAGAAACCTAACCACAGCTTTAAACTCTAAGACCCTGACGTCCCTTGTGCAATGGTTTCCTAACGGGGGTTCAGGTTTCTGTCACTCTGGCACCCCCTACGATTAGTAGCCAAATACACAATGCATTCCCCTAGGCCCATATAGGTGAAGTGTCATGTAGTCGACGTTCACATGACACCACTAGAAGAAGTACACCACAACTTAAATATCAAACTATTGAATCTTTCTCAACACAATTCCACTACTAACAACATGACTTCTCCCATGTCCTCAAGAACAAAACGAACTACTCACAAGACATCATATGGATCATGATCAGAGATGGAACAATGATGTATAACAATCTAAACATAAACAATAATTCAACGGTTCACTCAATAGCATCAACTACAAAGAGTAATCAACACCAGGAAAGTTTCCCCTAAGAACTATGCAAGATTCAACCCAATTGTTACAGTGATATGGAGATGTTGATGATGGTGCTGGTGGAGATGATGGTGGTGATGATGATGATCCCGATGAAATCCAGCTTGATGGTGGTGTTGATGGTGACGATCTCCCCTCTCCGGGAAGGAATTCCCCCGGCAGAATTCTGTCTGCCGGAGAGATCTTTCTCTCTCGGTATTTTCTGCCTCGTAGAGGCGGCGGAATCTTTCTGTGGTTGCTCCCCTAGGTATTAGGGTTCCGTGGAGATAATATACGCCAGAGGGGAGAGCTAGGGGTGGACCAGGGCGGCCAGACCACCTAGTGGCGCGGCCTAGGCTGGCCCGCACCAGGGGGTGGTGTGGGCCCCCTGTGGCCCATCTCAGCCTCCCCTTATGGCTTCCTTCATCTTCTGGAAAAATAGGATTTTCCATGTATTTACCCGGATTTTCTAATCTTCTTGAATTTTGCCTCCAAACAACACCTTTTCCATCAGAATCCTGACTGCAGCGGTCAATGCTCCAAAAGTCATCAACCATGCAAAAGCAGATGAAATAACATAAGTATTATCTCCTAATATGAAATATATCAATGAATAACAGTGAATTATGATATAGAATAATGATGCAAAATGGACGTATCAACTCCCCCAAGCTTAGACTTCGCTTGTCCCCAGGCGAAAACTAAACTCAATAAACATGACCTCAGGTTTATGGAGTGAAGAGTCGATAAAAGAATACGGACAAGAAGCATCACATTCATCAATACATAGATCATAATAGAAGACAACTCACTATTATATAACTTAACTTGCAATAAGTCAAGGAAACATAATAAAGATACATAAAGTGAATCATAATTGGTAATGGCAAACTTAGCTCTTGGTCGAAGAATAGTTGGCAATTTGCTGGAGTTCACAAATAACTGATTTTCAATGATAGCTTTCAAAGTAGTAGACACCAACATAAGAGCAATGTGCAAAACAAGGAACATAAGAAACATGATTGAATAAATCAACATATGAATGAATGAAACACAACAACTCAAAATACTTGCTGAGATAGAAGGGAATAGGTTTACCGACTCAACTAAAAAGTAAAAGATAGGCCCTTCGCAGAGGGAAGTAGGGGTTTCAAGTTTCATAAAGAGCTTCCAAAAATTATGGTACTTATTAGCTTTCAGCTCTCATTGCCCCTATCGTAGGCATCTTTAGGTGATTAAGGTTAAAGTGACACAACTAAGAGGATATGCTTGACAAGTTATAAGTTGAAATCTCATGCCCCTTACTTATGAGTACCGAACCTCATGCTACTCAACTTCAGTCACAAATAAGCTCTTCTCATTGTAAATACATATGTATCATAAAGAACCGCCAACGGGGTACCCCTTGCACATGATACAGGAGCTATCCCATAATCAAAATGACAAGGCAAGCAGACAATGAGCATCTCAGCAATCCTTTTATTTGCTATTTGAAGGGAATATGCCCGAGAGGCAATAATAAAGTGGTTATTATCTTATTCCATGTTTATGATAAATGTTTATTTTGCATGCTATAATTGTATTGATCGGAAACATCAATACATGTGTGTTTAATAAACAAAAAGGGTTCCTAGTTATGCCTCTCTTATAGACTAGCTTGTTGATTAACAATATGATCAAGGTTTCCTGATCATAGACATTGGATGTTGTTAATAACAAGGTCACAACATTAGTTGAATGATGTGATGAACATTCATCCGAAGTATAGAATTACGATCAAAGTCATTATGTTTATATTGCTATAACACTATACGAAGTAATCTTTATCCTTAGACCATGAGATCATGTTAATTGCTAACACTGGAAGAGTATCTTGATAACATCAAACGTCACACCGTAACAGGGTGACTATAAAGATGGGTTCAGTGCTACGAAGGTGTTATGTTGAGACTCATGGATCAAGAGTGGAATTTTTCAATCCCGATGACGGATAGATATACTCTAGGCCCTCTCGGTGATATCACATTAAGATAGCTTGCAAGCAAGTGATGTGATCACTAGAATGTTATATCACGGGAACGAGAAAAGAGTGCATGTCGGTAACGAGATCAAACTAGGTATGGAGATACCGATGATCGAATCTCGGACATGTAATATATTGCGAGACAAACGGATTTAGTTACAAGCATTAAAGGTTCTCACGATCACAGAAGTCATCGTTGAATGTGTAGGAGTTAGTACGGATCTCCAGGTCCCGCTGCTGATTATTGATCGGAGAGGGGTCTCGATCATGTCTGCATTATTCGCGAACCGTAGGGTGACACACTTAAGAGTTACCGGACACCATTTTGGAGCACATATGTTTCAGACAAAAGAATTGCAAAGCGCAGGAATTGTTTCGATAGAAACCAGAAATTGTTTCGGGTGAAATTGCAGAAAGTAGTTCTGCATGTGATATTGAAATATTGCAAGGGGCTATATGTGAATGTTTGTTAATTAATGTAATTAACAAAATTCTGAATAAATTTAATAAAAGAGTTTTATTAAATGAGAGGATTAAACTTGGAGAATTTTAATGCATTTAAAGTGGAGACTTTAAAAGGGAATGTGAAGAGGCATTTTAATGTGGAGGGGTCACCACCACATGAATGGGGGAGGTGAGGGGTCACCCCCCCATGCGCTGGCCATGGAGAGAGGGGGTACCCCCCCTCCTCCTATAAAAGGCCACCCATTCCCTCCTTCATCCTTACACCTCCTTGTGAAGGATCTCTCTCCCCCTCTAGAATTATTCCCCCATGGTCTCGGATTAGCGAGATACATGTTCCCGGTGGCATTTCGTCTGGAAGGAGTTGCTGCTTCCGCTGGATCGCTGGAGCGAGGAGGTGGAGGTTGTCCGGTGGCTTGAACGTGTGTGCGAGTATGGATGCGCTGCTGAGTTGCGGTGCTCGGACTTCCTCACGATATTGAGATCGGCAAGTGTACGACTACATCAACCACGAGTTCCTACTCGTTAACAAAACTTGTTGTCTTCGAGGGTAATTTCTCAATGGATGTATGTCCACCCGTTGCTCTGTACCTAGTAGATAGATCTTGGCGTGTAGTTCTCATCGTAGGAATTTTTTTGTTTTCTATGCTGTGGACCCAACTGTGGTATCAGAGACAGGTTTATGCGTAGGTGCTTTGCACGGGTAGTACACATATGTTTATATGTGGGCGATGATGATCATGTTATTGCATCTTCTATGTATTTTAGATATTGGTGGCATAGTGGGATGAAGCGGCCCGGACCAAACTTACATGTCATCGTACATGAGACCGGTTCCACGACTGACATGCAACTTGTTTTGCATAAGTGGCTGGCGGGTGTCTGTCTTTCCTACTATAGTAAATATATGATTTACAACGAGTTGCTAATAACTTGGTTATCCTCGTTGTGGTTCTTGTTTGTAGGTGAGAATGGTTCTATCTCCGAAAGCCCTAAGCCACATAAAACTTGCAATTGATAAATTAGAGGCGTCTATTTTAGATCGTTGCTGGGCTAGTGTATTGATATGGTATTGTTGTAAGTAGATGTATGATAGATACTCTTACAACACATTCAACGTGTAAGTTCCATAGACCTTGGCCTTACACACAAAGGAATGATAGAGATCATACCACGATGCAAATGATAGAGATCAAATGCATGGACCATATCATCTCACTTTACACATTAGATGTTAGCATCTTATACTGATAGTTTGGCGCTTTTGGTAGCATTGTAAGATGATCCCTCATTTAGATATCAAGATAAAATGTGTTCTTCCTTGAGTATGCACTGTTCTATGGATCGTGTTTCGAGACATCACATGATGATCGGGTGTACTCGACTCTACGCTTTCATACAACGGGTGTAAGACAGTTTTACACACGCGAGTACTAAGGTTCTTACTTGGCGAGCCTAGCATGTACAGACATGGCCTCGGAACACGGACTGAAAGGTTAAGCATGAGTCATATAGTTGATATGATGCCCATATAGATGCTCGCCTTTGAAGCTACACCGACTCACGTGATGATCAGACTTGGTGTAGTGGATTTGGTTCATGTAATCACCAAAAGGACACGAGGGATGTCGTTTTTGAGTGGAAGTTCATTTCTAATTTGGATTAGTCGAACTCAATTTGTCATAAACTAAATCGAAGTGAATTTGCATAATTTGTTATAGTCGTTGGCATCTGTTCACTACCTTATGCTTAGTTTTAATTGAGATAATAGAACTATAGAATTTTGGATATTTACTTTATGAACTGATATCGTATTGTTTTGAATGTCAATTTAAAGTTTAGAAGTCCTATTGCAAACTTTCAGCAAACTCTATTTACTCCGTGAAGTTTAATAAGTAGTATTAAATCAAGAGTAAGAATTCCAATGTTAGTATCTAAAGTATCATGTTTGCCTCCATGATTCTTGATATTCAAAAGTTGTTTTAATATCGAGGTTATCTAGGAGCTGAAAGAATTGTTTCAGAAACCATCATGTGTGAAAGATATTGTGATATCTGAAACAAAGTTTTTGGTTGCATTATGATAGAGTGTAATTTAGCAAAATACATGTTCTCATATTGTATGAGAATTTGTGAAGGATGGAGATGCTAGGCATCCGAATCTCCCAAAAGGTTCCGGGAACTAAAATTATACTCATCATTCTTCCTTATAGGCTATAGTAGCTTGATCATGAAAGTTGTCATGATAAGGATGAATAGAAGATGTAAGTAAAATGTTTACTACACTGATAGATTACTAAAGAATGGATTTTTGAAAGAATACCAAACATTTGATGATGGTGATCCACTTCAAAGTGCAAGTCCGAAGGTATTAGTATTTGACTATATACGCTTTGTACTATGTGTCATGTGAATGACACCACTATTGATGTTGATAGATTCTTTTAAAAGAAAAGGAATTGTCGAAAGAGAATCTATAAAATATTTGGCAGAAAAGAAGAGGTTGGAGATGTCCAACTTAGGTATATAGAAGATATACATGTTATGGCTGTATTCCTTACTTGTTAAACAATGTGGTTCTAAGGTATTGGATACCGAATTGGTTGGTATGAAGTGTCATACAGGACAATGCAATCCATGAACTACAATGGCCTAAGTAACTGGCAAGAGAATAAGTGATGATGTTCATCGAAAACAAATAAAGTGTTATTGTGTTTTTCGTTGACGTCAAACCTAGTCTTCAAGATTTGTTTTAATAATTGTTATTTTGTTCCGGTATATGAGAACAATGGTTGTTCAAATAATTACCGTATTCCATAAAGGATGGATGAACTTTTACAAGTCTAGTGAGAGAAATCACATCCATAAACACTATTGCTAAAATGTCACAAGACAAATGATTAAAATATCACTTATAAAGTGACATCGCTGTTTTAAATTATATTGGAAAGAAAACATGAAGAAACTCCATGTTGATGGAATTTTAGAGTCCTTGATTTTGATCAATTGACGCATGTGAGACTTTCCTCGAGATAATTGAAACTCCGTCCATAGGCCAGAGAGGAACAGATGACTAGCTTATTGGAAATTGTGCATGCTGATGTGCATAGTCCATTATGTGTAGCCATATGCGATGGATCTTTTTGCTTCATATGCTTTCTCCAAAAATTTGAGTGAATATATCTGTATATTTACTTAATAAGGAAGAAGTATGAAATATTTGAAAATTGTTCAAAGACTTTCAAGATGAAGTTGAAAATCATTGTAATAAGAAAATAAAGAGTTTATGATTCGATCATAAAGGAAGATATTTGAGTTACATGTTTAGCAAAAACACCTAGGATTTGAGAAATTGTTCCATGATTTGTGTTTCCCGATAAACCATAGGAGTATGGCATATTCGAGAGATGAAATCAAACCATGTTTGACATGGTAAGATCAATGGTGTTATTTATAAAACTGCCATTATTTTTTAAGGATTGAAGCTTTAGAGACTACCACTTTTACACTGAAAAGAGCACCATCGTGATCCGTTGAAATGACACCATATGAGTTATGGTTTGGGATAAAATCCGAATTGTCTTTTCTTAAATTTTGATATGCTATGCATAAGTAAAATGTTTACAACCAAAGTCAGATAAGCACGTCTTCGTAGGTTATCCCGAAGAATTTGTTGGGAATTTCTCCATAACACCAAGGACAAAAGAGTTTGTTACTTGGAACATCAAGTTTCTTGAGAAGGAATTTTCGCGAAAAGTTAAGTGTGAGGACAATAGAACTTTGATAAGGTTGTTGAACCTTAGCTATATGTGCTAAGTAGCGCAGCGCCGGAAAGTGTCCCGGTGGCGGCCACAATGCTCATGGCTCCCGTGATTACAAAAGGTGTGATCTCGGAGATTATAGTTCCTATTGAACCGTATGGGTCAGTAAGAATCAAATAGTAAGATTTGATAAGCAAGTCGTTATTGTTTTGATAATGATGAACCGATTACATGCAAAGAAGCGATGATGGGCCCTGACTCCATAAAATTACTAGAAGTCATAGAATCCGTGATAGTATCCATACACGAGAAATCAAGTTTCTGAACTTGGAAGACCCTCCGGAAAGGCATGAAGCCTATCGGTTGTGTTTGGATCTATAAAGAAATAGACATGGATGTTTAACATCTATGAAATAGTCGACATATCGGAAAGAAGTTTACGGCAATGTTCAAGGAGTTGACTATGACAAGATTTGATCTTTCATAGCGATATTTAGTCTTGACGGATTAATGTAGCAACCACTACATATAATTTGGTATATGGTAGTTGAATAAACAAAACAAGGTTCTTATAATAGAATGGTTACCTAGGACGTATACATGACACCGTCCGAAGGGTTTTTGTTAATTCAAAGGGTGCTAAAAGGGCATGCAAACTTCAATAGTTCAAGTAAGCATAGCGGAGTTGGAATCTTCACCATGATGAAACTGTTAAAAGAGTTTAAATTCATTGGAGACGGTGAAGATGCTTGCATTTGCAAGAAATTATGTGGGAGCGCTGAGACGTATTTCTAATACATTATGTAGAGGACATATTGTTGATTGGAAATGATGTATCTTGTATTGACACAAGTTAAGAATTTCATTAAAATGAGATTTCAATGAAAGACTTGGGCAAACCTGGAATATTTGGCATCAATATCTATATGGATAGATTGAGGCGCTAATATGGTTGTGCCAGACATACATATATGCGATATTGAAAGGGTTCAATATGGAAACAACAAGAAAGGTTCTTGCTGCATGGAAAGGATTGTATCAAAATTCAAGTGTTTCAACACTTGGTGAGTAAAATCACATGAAGATTTTGATCGATTATACCATGATATGTATATATCCAGAATGTCCTATGCTCTAAATATTATGAGCACATACCAGAATGATTCATGAGATGATCATTGGACGATAGTAAAGATATTCTTATGAGCTTTGGAAGAACCAGGAATATATCATGTATATGTGACAAATAGTTAAAGGTAGTTCATTGTAAAGTGTTACATTCATACTAGTTTTGTCACAAGATACAAATTAAATTTATCTCAATTTAGACTATGGGTGGCACAATGTAATGGAAAGGATGTTCCATGATGGATTTGGATGAGTTCCAAAGTTGAGACATTGTGACGGATACTACAACAAAAGGCTAAGTATATAACTGCTATAGTAGCAGCAAAGGAGGGCATTTGTGTTAAATAGTTTGTTATCAAACTAGGTGTGGTTCAAAGTGGGCTAATAATATGAAGATATATTGTGTGACAATAATATCAACATATTTTGACCGGAACGAACTAAAGGTCTCACCAAAGGACCAAATTTATACAATGCCATCTCATTTGAGAATGAGTGATGCGTAGAGACGTAAAGACATGCAAATACACACGGACCTGAAACTGTCAGATCCGAAGATTATGTTAACCACTAGCAATCGCGTATATGCAACACCAGAAAACCATAGGTGTTCAATACGCAAAGTTTTTCAAACTAGATTATTGACTCTAGTGCAAGTGGGAGACTGAAGGGAATATGCCCGAGAGGCAATAATAAAGTGGTTATTATCTTATTCCATGTTTATGATAAATGTTTATTTTGCATGCTATAATTGTATTGATCGGAAACATCAATACATGTGTGTTTAATAAACAAAAAGGGTTCCTAGTTATGCCTCTCTTATAGACTAGCTTGTTGATTAACAAGATGATCAAGGTTTCCTGATCATAGACATTGGATGTTGTTAATAACAAGGTCACAACATTAGTTGAATGATGTGATGAACATTCATCCGAAGTATAGAATTACGATCAAAGTCATTATGTTTATATTGCTATAACACTATACGAAGTAATCTTTATCCTTAGACCATGAGATCATGTTAATTGCTAACACTGGAAGAGTATCTTGATAACATCAAACGTCACACCGTAACAGGGTGACTATAAAGATGGGTTCAGTGCTACGAAGGTGTTATGTTGAGGCTCATGGATCAAGAGTGGAATTTGTCAATCCCGATGACGGATAGATATACTCTAGGCCCTCTCGGTGATATCACATTAAGATAGCTTGCAAGCAAGTGATGTGATCACTAGAATGTTATATCACGGGAACGAGAAAAGAGTGCATGTCGGTAACGAGATCAAACTAGGTATGGAGATACCGATGATCGAATCTCGGACATGTAATATATCGCGAGACAAAGGGATTTAGTTACAAGCGTTAAAGGTTCTCACGATCACAGAAGTCATCGTTGAATGTGTAGGAGTTAGTACGGATCTCTAGGTCCCGCTGCTGATTATTGATCGGAGAGGGGTCTCGATCATGTCTGCATTATTCGCGAACAGTAGGGTGACACACTTAAGAGTTACCGGACACCATTTTGGAGCACATATGTTTCAGATGAAAGAATTGCAAAGCGCAGGAATTGTTTCGATAGAAACCGGAAATGGTTTCAGGTGAAATTACAAAAAGTAGTTCTGCATGTGATATTGAAATATTGCAAGGGGCTATATGTGAATGTTTGTTAATTAATGTAATTAACAAAATTCTGAATAAATTTAATAAAAGAGTTTTATTAAATGAGAGAGCATTAAACTTGGAGAATTTTAATGCATTGAAAGTGGAGACTTTAAAAGGGAATGTGAAGAGGCATTTTAATGTGGAGGGGTTACCACCACATGAATGGGGGAGGTGAGGGGTCACCCCCCATGCGCCGGCCATGGAGAGAGGGGGTACCCCCTCCTCCTATAAAAGGCCACCCATTCCCTCCTTCATCCTCACACCTCCTTGTGAAGGATCTCTCTCCCCCTCTAGAATTATTCCCCCATGGTCTCGGATTAGCGAGATACATGTTCCCGGTGGCATTTCGTCTGGAAGGAGTTGCTGCTTCCGCTGGATCGCTGGAGCGAGAAGGTGGAGGTTGTCCGGTGGCTTGAACGTGTGTGCGAGTACGGATGCGCTGCCGAGTTGCGGCGCTCAGATTTCCTCACGATCTTGAGATCGGGAAGTGTACGACTACATCAACCACGAGTTCCTACTCATTAACAAAACTTGTTGTCTTCGAGGGTAAGTTCTCGATGGATGTATGTCCACCCGTTGCTTTGTACCTAGTAGATAGATCTTGGCATGTAGTTCTCATCGTAGGAATTTTTTGTTTTCTATGCTGCGGACCCAAGACTATTTGCATAGGTTTTTATTGAGGATGCTTCATAGAGTGCTCATTATGGTTATGCTGCAAGTTTGCACCATGATTAGGCATGGCTTAGGCTAGCGGCCTAAGCATTTCTCTAACACACATATAAACTCCATGATCTTACAAGTTCCCATTTTATTTCACACCGTCAGGATCCATAAGCAAAAGAATCATGATATCAACGAGGTACAAAGTACCAGTGCAATGTTGAAAGCGTTCCCCATGATACATGGCTCTGCTAACTTCAACTTATAAAGCGCAAGCATATACGCCACAGAGATGGACACAATGGTTCAAGTTTATTAAGTGCAAGAAAAATAAGGTGTGTCATCAAGTTCGTGAGTGCTTTAATCACTAATTTTCACATAACAAGTTTAATTTGGATGGTAGATAAAACATGAATTTACTTGGAATAGCAATAGTGCTAATAGGTAGGTATGGTGGACACAAATGGCATGGGTTTTGGTTTAAAGATTGGATGCACGAGAAGAATTCCCTCTCAGTACAGGTTTTTGGCTAGCAAGGCTGGGTAGCAAGTATAAGAGTTGAAGGAAACAAACAAACATACAAGTGATAAAAAACAAACATGCAATCTTCCTTGGAAGCACAAAAGATCTTAACCAGAGAATACTAAACTTATGAGCAAATCAAGAAAGAAAGATGGTGAAATTATATTTCTTTAAGAGTACTCAACTCTCAAAAATAATGTTGCTACTGACCAAGCCAGGTTTGCCAAAACCAACTAAATTAACTCCATGATCCCAAAGTGATACCAATACTAACAACAAGATCAATCATATAACCACGAATTGAAAACTAATATAATATATGTAAAAGAGTAAATGATAGAACTTCTCATTAATATTCCATAACGGTAACTCACACCAAGGGATACATATCTAACGAGAGGGGGGACACTTCCATAATGCAAACCATCCTACATGATAACTTCTCCATTCATGATATGACTCTACTAAAAAGGTAAAAAGATAGAAGATAGTGATATGATACCGCGGCACTCCCCCAAGCTTGGAACAAACCGAGAGGATGCCAAAACCTGATGACGAGTTACTCCTTCGGTGGTGGTGGTATTCTCTCGATGAGCTCTTTGATTAGTTTCCCCAAGTCCTCGATCTCGAAGGTGAGATTACGAATCAGCTATGAGTTTTGCTCAATGCGGCTCATGATCTTGTCGGGTTGAGAATTCCAGCTCTTGCGATCCTTTCCCCACTCTTCCTCCTTGAAGTCTTCTTTTCCTGCATGGCTAGAACGAGGCAAATCCCAATTAGAGGGTAGTTTCTCCTTGGGCATATTCTGGTATTGATGCTCATGGATAAGGGTATGGAAAGGATTCTTGGTGCGTGGAGGAAGTGACCGCGGAGCCAAACAGTGACGAGGAGTTTTCCCTCCAGTCTGCATCCGTGTAGTCCTTCTAACCCTGGCAGGCTTTGTCACCCCTCCAATGCTTGCAATGGTAGTGCCGGTGTGCGGATGCTGGCCTTGCTCCTTTTCATCTTCACTCTTGATCTCCTCCTCCTGACCGGGGTCTTGGAGATCTTCCTCCATAGGCTCCTTTCCCTTATCCTTGGCGGACACCATTGTGCTTCTAAACTTTCAAAAATAGTTCCTGGCAGAAATAGATCGAACGAAAACACAACGAGAACACGATATACGGACCTCGGGGGATCCCGGGGATTACATATTACAAAGTTCTACAACAAAAGGAAGGTACTGGGAGAAAACGGGGCGGAGACAGAGTCCGAGGTGGCCAAATCACCTGGTGGCGCAGCCAGCGGGCCCGCGCCAGGGGGTGGTGTGAGCTACCCTAGCTCTGTTTCCATCCCTCCTTCGCTTCATAGCTTTCCTTGTTGGATAAAAACTGAAAAAATATAACTAGACAGATCTTTCGCGGAACTTTTCTTACCAAAACTATTACCTATTTGAAAACAGACTCCGCAGGTCTCTGAATTTGGTATTTAATAGATTCTTCCAGAGTCACCACTTGAATAACATCAATATCTTCATCTTCATACACTTATTGCTTGAGTCATGAAATCTTTCTCTTCCTTATTACACCATTATCTCCACTAACCTGGAAATTTCTTTCACACAAAACTTCACACAATTCTCATTAGCAACATTAGTGTAAGCGAGGTAATAAACCTTTTAAGTCCAATTTCAACTGAAAACCATCAAAACATAAGCTACTGTAGCAACTCCTTCCAAAAACCCAAAAATAATTCAAAAGGGAAATCGATTAAAGAAGCAAATGCAAGAGTGGCAAAACCTGTCAAAACAGACCAGCGGGTGAAGATCAATTTTTTCGCAAATCTTCTGTTGCTCAAATCAAAAAGTACAAAACTAACGAAAGTTAAATAACAACCTCGGGCAGAAGCACAAACAATTACAGCTCAATCCGACAAACATAGATCTCTCACGAATTTTTACGGTGAAGCACAAAAATCTGTTTTGGGACAGCAACTTCCCCAAATCTTACTTCTCTATCATTAGTGGTTGATCTTGACACAAGAACCAAACAAAAAAGGATAAGGAGAGGTTATTATCTAAGTAATAACTCCCAAGACTCGAAGAAACAAAAACAAACCGAAAGTAAGAATAAACTGGGTTGTCTCCCAAAAAGCTCTTTCATTATAGCCATTAAGATGGGCATGATAATTTCAATGTTGCTCACACATAAGAATATGAATTAATGCGAAAGAGAGCATTAAGAAGAAAAAATACACATGCTTAAGTCTAACCCACTTCCTATGCAAGGGAATTTTGTAAACAAACAAGTTGTTGAAACCAGAAACTGCGAGCATAGGAAGGCAAAAGAAGTGCAACATAAAAACTTTCAGCATAAAACGAGGAAACTTGATATTATTGAGATACATAAGAACACTTTTCCCTATCTCATAGTAGCTTTCAGTATCATGCATAAACTTAACAATATAACTATCACAAGGACCATCGTAACAATGATCACTTATCCTAACAGAAAACACAGGAATACTAGCTCTCATAATACTACTTTGTGAAACAATATTAGAGGTATCCTTACAAAGGATAGTGTGTCCCTCTTCTACATATTTAGTGACAAAGTCTTTCACATTTGCTATTATAGGTTCATCATCCATTTTTATCAGGTTCAACAGCTTTATTTGTACTTTCATTAACCATACTAACTATCATAGAATGTTCCTTTATCTTAACTGGGAAAGGCATTTTCTCAATGTAAGGTTCAGGTAAAGCATGATTAGCAGTATAAACTTTAGTATTTCTTGCATGAACACTCTTAGCAATATCTTTATAAGGTTCATGATACTTATTCCACTTCTTTTTAGGCACTTCAATGTAGGAAGCAAAAGCCTTAAAATAAGTTGCAATAGCTTGAGAGTCTAGACCATAAGCATTTTTAATATTTTGAAAGTTGTTAGTTCCCATAAAAGATTCAATGCATTCATAATCATAATTTATACCTTACTTTCTTCCTTTGTCATTCTCCCATGCTTCAGCATTGTCTTGAATACGGTCCAGAAGATCCCATTTAGCTTCTTTTTCCATGCTAGTGAATGATCCAGCACAAGAAGCATCCAATAAATCCTTATCATGAAGTGAAAGCCTTGTATAAAAGTTATTGATAATAATATTGTTGGGGAGCTCATGAATGGGACATTTGAGCATTAGTAACTTCAATCTCCCCCAAGCTTGAGCTGTACTCTCTCCATCAAGAGGCCAAAAGTTGTATATTTGATTCCGATCTTTATGAATCTCACTAGAAGGATAAAACTTTGATAAAAGAGAGGTACTATTTCCTCCCATTCAAGAGCTTGACCATTCTTCAGCAGCTTATATCATTCCTCAGCTCTTCCTTTCAGTGATAATGAGAATAACTTCTTCTTAACTTGATCTATAGTAATACCTGCACACTTGAACAATCCGCATAATTCGTGTATAAAGAGTAAATGATCACCGGGATGGACAGTTCCATCCCCAACATAGTAGTTATCCATAACATGATCAATAATTCTTGTAGGTATTTTAAAAGTATCATTCTCAGCAGGTGGTGGTTCATCTACTACCTTAGCAGTGGTAGTAGCATTACGAAATAAGAAAGTCAGCGAATTATCCATATTGAAAATAAAGCAACTAATAGAAATAAACAATACTCACAGTAGAAGTTTCCTTTACTAGTTCCACTCTCCAATAGCGCTTCACTCCCCGACAACGGCGCTAGAAAATAGTCTTGATGACCCACAAGTATAGGGGGTGTATCGCAGTATTTTCGATAAGTAAGAGTGTCGAACCCAACGAGGAGCAGAAGGTGCTAGCTAGTGGTATGGATCAGGAATTCTCTACAAATACTTATCAAATGGATTTTTAGGGGTTTTTGATAATGCAAGAAAATAAAGTACAAGTAAATAAAAGACAATAAGAATAAATGCAGCAAGTGGCCCAATCGTTTATTCAGCAAAGGACAAGCCGGTTGTATTACTTAAGATGACCAAACGTTCTCGAGGACACACGGGAATTCTGTCAAGTGCTTTCGCTTCATATAGTTGATTAATTTTCTTTAGCTTGCTAAGTGTTGTGTGGGTGAACCTGTGCTAATGTACCGACCTTCCTAGGACTAATACATACTTGTGATTATACCCCTTGCAAACATCCGTAAGTACAAGAAAGTAATTAAGGTAGAAACCTAACCACAGCTTTAAACTCTAAGACCCTGACGTCCCTTGTGCAATGGTTTCCTAACGGGGGTTCAGGTTTCTGTCACTCTGGCACCCCCTACGATTAGTAGCCAAATACACAATGCATTCCCCTAGGCCCATATAGGTGAAGTGTCATGTAGTCGACGTTCACATGACACCACTAGAAGAAGTACACCACAACTTAAATATCAAACGATTGAATCTTTCTCAACACAATTCTACTACTAACAACATGACTTCTCCCATGTCCTCAAGAACAAAACGAACTACTCACAAGACATCATATGGATCATGATCAGAGATGAAACAATGATGTATAACAATCTAAACATAAGCAATAATTCAATGGTTCACTCAATAGCATCAACTACAAAGAGTAATCAACACCGGGAAAGTTTTCCCTAAGAACTATGCAAGATTCAACCCAATTGTTACAGCGATATGGAGATGATGATGATGGTGCTAGTGGAGATGGTGGTGGTGATGGTGATGATGATGATCCCGATGAAGTCCAGCTTGATGGTGGTGTTGATGGCGACGATCTCCCCTCTCCGAGAAGGAATTCCCCCGGCAGAATTCTGTCTGCCGGAGAGATCTTTCTCTCTCAGTGTTTTCCGCCCCGCAGAGGCGGTGGAATCTTTCTGTGGTCGCTCCCCCAGGTATTAGGGTTCCGTGGAGTTAATATACGCCAGAGGGGAGAGCCAGGGTTGGACCAGGGCGGCCACACCACCTGGTGGCGCAGCCTAGGCTGGCCCGCGCCAGGGGTGGTGTGGGCCCCCTGTGGCCCATCTCAGCCTCCCCTTCTGGCTTCCTTCGTATTCTGGAAAAATAGGATTTCCATGTATTTTCCCGGATTTTCTGATCTTCGCGAACTTTGCCTCCAAACAACACATTTCTATCAGAATCTTGACTGCAACGGTCAATGTTCCAAAAGTCATCAGCCATGCAAAAGCAAATGAAATAACATAAGTATCATCTCCTAATATGAAATATATCAATAAATAACAGTGAATTATGATATAGAATAGTGATGCAAAATGGACGTATTATCTGCCTCCACCGCCGCTACTACTGGGGTGGACTGCTCCGTCCGTGCTGGAGGAGACGGACGCGTGGCCAGCGCGGCCTAGACAGGTGATCGACCAGCCCGCGCCCGTACCCGCACCCGCGCCGGCTCCGAGTCTGCCACCAGTGCACCTCTGGACATCGCTGGAGTACATCGACCTCGATCCCTAGATGGACGCGGCGGCGCCGGCGGCGAAGAGATCGGTAGCTCGGGCTAGGGACATTTTAGTTTTCGTCTTTTATATTTTGAATGTAAATTATGTATAAATATGAACAAACTTTCTAGTTGTCTCGGTTTAAATTTCGAAAAAAAATCGGTGTTACACTGTTGGCCAGGTGCGGACAAATGGGTTGCGCCGCTGGGCGCGACTAACCAGATAGGAGGGACCATGACCCAAAAGCCACTAGGGCTCAATCCAAAAGAACAGAAACGGACCGCTTGGGTCGGTCCGGTGGAGATGCCCTTGGGTCGACCCAACCAGTCCGGGCGTGTCCGAACTTGTCCGCGCGGACGCGCGCGACGTGCGCGGCGTTGCAACGGCACGACCCATCCGTCCCGAAGTGCCCGACTCAATCCATCCGTGCACCTAAATTGCGTGACCACTGGGTAGGCCCGGACACGGGCTGACGTAAGGCATGTCCCCCTCCCCCCGCTAGCGGCCCACCCGCCATCGAGAGACGCGACATCGGCACCGATTCAAACGCAACCGTGACACCGATTCAGATGGAAAGGCCAGCCTGACCGGCGGCACCAATTCAGACGCAAACGCGACAACCTTTGCCATCAATGTCGACGAACGCGTCAGCCTGTGACTGACGGGACGCCGCCTGAGTTCCCGCGCCGGCATTGAAGGGCGAAGGCGCGAGAACCTCCATGCGTGCTCTACTTAAACAGGCCCAGCCCTCGTCGGTGTCACACTCCCTTTCCATCGCGACCTCCCTCCTCGGCGTAGCCATGGCGAGACTCACTCTGAACTGCTACGAGGCGTTCATGTTCGTCCACCATGGCATCATCGCTCCGCCACGCGCGATGATCCTGGAAGGCTTCGAGCTCAGCCACTATGGGGTCCCGGTGGCGCCGGTTTCGCGCGGTGCCGAGTTGGGACGCCGGATCGAGGAGCGCCACCTCGAACTCCTGGAGTGGAAGAGGGTATGCCCCGGTACGCGGCTTCGAGCTCCTATTGGGCGAGATTATTCAAGCTGGAGCGCCGGGCGACGCTTGCCATCTGCCACGAATACCTCTGCGAGGTCCACCCCAACGACCACAACCGCGAAGGGAGGGTGCAATTCTGGACGGTTCCGGGACGCACCATCTCCTCCGCCATCAACGATGTGCTCCGCGCCGAAATTATCGAGATTTCCGACAGCGGCAGCGAGGACGCCAGCGGCGGTGCGACCAAGGAAGACGGTGTGGAGGAGGACGGTGCAGCCACGGAAGATGGCAACGAAGAGGACAGCGGAAGCGAGATCGTCGATTAGGGTTTCATTTAGTATTCCGCTAGGTTTAATTAATAGCTCTTGTGTCTCAAATTTATGCACCGATACTATTCTTGTTCACACACTGAATTATGTGCTGTCTTAAAATTATCTACCAACGAAGAAGACAACGAATATTTGGATCACGCTGCTGGACGCGGTCGTCCGGACAGGCCGGACCACGGGTCCAAAGTAATCGCGGGACGATCCAAACGGACATACACGTGTTTGGGTCGGCCTGATAGAGATGCCAACTTCCGTGGAGAAAATAAGTCGAACGAGTCAAGGAATAAGCTACACGTTCGTTGACCCATTCAGCACCTACGTTACTACTAGTAAGCGTACATGCATATGCGGCCCCACGACTCGTCTTCTCTTTGCATCTGCCTGCCTACATGCATGCATGTTCTACCTAGAGCATCTCTTGTAATTTGCGAGATTAGTTTAATCACGCCTAGCTGTCATGCAATCTACGTCTAGGTCATATGTACATAATTGTAATTACTTTTAGCATGCTATACTAATCTGCTACTACTCCCCTGTTCCCAAATATTTATAAGATTGACTAACCGTTGAAATATAGGGTGGGCTCTAGGCCCATCTAACAATTTCTAAAAAATCCCTAATGGCCCATTCATGCTTGGCAAGGCAAGTGGGAGGGAGTTTAGTCCCATATTACTAGTGGAGAGACATGAGCACCAACATATAAGGTGAGCTCTTCTACCATTTGCATGTGGTGTGAGAAAAAGAAGAGGAGCTCCACACGCGCGCTCCTCCTCCGATGCCTCGCCTCGCGACACGACACGACACACGGGTTGCGGGAATCTCGCCGAGCCGATGTGTTCTTTTTGTCGCATGGAAACGGGATACAAACGGTTGTAACTGAAATGCTCGTTTTGTCTTAAGTGCTAGGCGTTAGTACTTTATTACAGGCATTTTCAGTCTTTCATTACGGGCGTCCTGGCATGTGCCTATATACGGAGAAGGTCGTCCTCTCCGGGAGATACAGAACAGAACCATCTGCCTCCGCCCCTTGTCGTTCCTCTCACTGCTGCTGCCTCCGGTGATCCCACCCCGTCCGCTGTGTACACGGCTGACGGGTGAGCAGGCCTCCGAAACCACGCCCTCTCGAGATCCTGTACGGGAGAGGGGCGATTAGGTTTTTGGGGAGCATCTCCTACGCGACTGCTCGCCAACCTTCGACTGCTTCCACTACATCAACGCTTTCTTCATCACCATGGCTACCATTGGTGATCCGGCTGCCACTGAGAACAGGACAGCCGACGAGGCTAACGCTTCTGCTGCCGCGACCGCTGCCGCTTCGGCCAATTGGCCTACTGGAGGGTACTACATGCTTATCCCTCTTCTGCTAATTTCGATGTGCATAGTATTAGTGATTTCTGTAGATGTCTCTACGATTTGCCTAGTACTGCATAGTTACATAATCAAGTATCATCGTGTCCACATCATGTTCATGATTTATTCCTGGATTAATATAATCGGAAAAATGTCTAGATTCCTAACAATCCAAAAACCTAATATGTGTAGGCATTTTTCGATTCAAGGTTTTGCTGCTGCACTGAAACCTGCCCCGTTTACTGGGACGTACTTTAAGCGTTGGCAGACCAAAACCACCTTATGGCTCACGGCGATGAACGTGTTCTGGGTCGCCGGTGTCACTCCCAGTGGAACGATTGCTCCTGATCAGGAGAAGGCGTTTACGGAGGCCACCGTCGTCTTTGTTGGAGCCGTTCTGAGCGTGATTGGAGATAAGTTGGTTGATGCATATTTACATGTGCGGGTCGCCAAGGACTTGTGGGAGGCACTCGAATCCAAATTCGGTGCAACTGATGCTGGGAGCGAGATGTATATTATTGAGCAGTTCCACGATTACAAACTGGTTGAAAACCGTTCTGTATTGGAACAGGCTCATGAAATACAATGCATCGCAAAGGAGCTTGAGCTCCTGAAGTGCGAGTTACCGGGCAAATTTGTCACGGGATGCATAATCGCTAAGCTACCTAATTCCTGGAGGAACTTTGCCACCACTCTGAAACATCAGAGGCGTGAATCCTCAGTAGAGGATGTCATCGGCCATCTGAGTGTTGAGCAGAATTCCAGGGCAAAGGACTCGCATGGAAAAGGAGAAGGGATCTCAGTTGCCAATGTGGTACAAAAGAACTTCAACTCCAACAAGTCCAAAGGGAAGATGGGTGTCCAACAGAATACCGACTTCAAGAAGAAGGGTAACAAGACCTTCAAGAAGGATAAGAAGAAGAGTGGCTGTTTCACTTGTGGTTCGGAGGAACACTGGGCTAACAAGTGCCCACACAAGTTCAAGAAGCCAGGGCAGGACTCTAAGACTGCCAACATGATCGTGAGCAACAATGAAAGTGGAGCATCTGGGTACGGTAATCTATTTACTGTATTTTCAGTTAGCCAGTCTACCGATTGGTGGATTGACACAGGTGCAAATATTCATGTGTGTGCTGACATCTCATTGTTTTCTTCTTATCAGGTCACAGGGAAAGGCTCCGTACTGATGGGAAACGGTGCGACTGCTTCTGTTCATGGTGTTGGCACGGTCGATCTGAAGTTTACTTCAGGAAGGATCGTGCAGCTCAAGAATGTGCAGCATGTCCCCGCCATCAAGAAGAACCTCGTTAGTGGCTCCCTTCTCTACAGAGAAGGTTTTAAGTTGGTCTTTGAGTCTAATAAAGTAGTTGTTACGAAATATGGACTGTTTGTTGGAAAAGGTTATGAATGCGGAGGTCTGTTCCGCTTTTCCCTTGCGGATTTTTGTAATAAAGTCGTGAACAATATTCATTCGAATGTTAATGAAACAGAAGTTTGGCATTCACGTCTTTGTCACATTGGTTTCGGTTCTATGACGCGGTTAGCAAAACTGAATTTAATCCCGAGTTTCACTTTAGCCAAAGGTTCTAAGTGCCATTCGTGTGTGCAAGCAAAACAACTTCGCAAGCCCCATAAAGCTGCGGAGGAGAGACACTTGGCACCGTTAGAACTCATACATTCTGATCTGTGTGAGATGAATGGTGTGTTGACTAAAGCTGGAAAAAGATACTTCATGACACTAATAGATGATTCCACTAGATTTTGTTGTGTATATCTGTTAAACACTAAAAGTGAGGCTCTACACTACTTTAAAATCTATAAAGCAGAAGTTGAGAATCAACTTGAAAAGAAGATTAAACGAATCCGGTCAGATTGTGGTGGAGAGTATTTCTCTAATGAGTTTGACTCTTTTTGTGCGGAACACGGTATTATTCATGAGAGGACGCCTCCCTATTCACCTCAGTCAAATGGGGTTGCCGAACGGAAAAACCGTACTCTAACAGATTTGGTTAACGCCATGTTAGATACATCGGGTTTATCCAAGGCATGGTGGGGGGAGGCTATATTGACATCATGTCATGTCCTGAATAAAGTTCCGACAAAAGATAATGAGATTACTCCCTATGAGCAATGGGAGAAGAGAAGAACAACACTCTCATACTTACGCACATGGGGTTGTTTGGCGAAAGTCAATGTGCCAATCCCCAAAAAGCGTAAGCTTGGACCAAAGACTGTGGATTGTGTTAATTTGGGTTACGCTAAGAAAAGCGTCGGCTATAGATTTCTAGTAGTGAAATCTGAGGTACCTGACGTGGAGGTCGGTACAATTATAGAGTCTAAAGATGCTACATTCTTTGAGGATATTTTTCCTATGAGAGATATGCCAAGCACTTCTAGACAGGAATCAAAAGAGACTCCTGAGCCTGCCATTCCAATGGAATATTATGAAGAAACACCTGATGAAAATCTTGAGGAGGACAACGAGGAAACCCTTGGTAGGGGCAAGAGACAAAGGACTACAAAGTCCTTTGGTGATGATTTTCTCGTATACCTCGTGGATGATACTCCCACTTCCTTTTCGGAAGCCTATGCATCTCCAGATGCTGACTACTGGAAAGAAGCGGTCCGTAGTGAGATGGATTCCATCATGGCTAACGGAACATGGGAAATCACTGATCGTCCATATGGCTGTAAACCATTGGGATGTAAGTGGGTGTTTAAAAAGAAACTTAGGCCGGATGGTACTATTGAAAAGTACAAGGCTAGACTTGTGGCTAAGGGTTATTCCCAGAAAGAAGAGGAAGATTTCTTCGATACTTATTCACCTGTGGCCAGACTGACCACCATTCGAGTGTTACTCTCATTGGCGGCCTCGCATGGTCTTCTTGTCCACCAGATGGATGTTAAGACGGCTTTTCTGAACGAAGAGCTAGACGAGGAAATCTATATGCAACAGCCTGATGGCTTTGTGATAGATGGTCAGGAAGGAAAAGTGTGTAAGTTACTGAAATCTCTATATGGCCTGAAACAAGCACCTAAGCAATGGCATGAGAAGTTCAACATAACTTTAACATCTGCCGGCTTTGTTGCTAATGAAGCCGACAAATGTGTATATTATCGCTATGGTGGGGGCGAAGGAGTTATACTGTGCTTGTATGTCGACGACATACTGATACTTGGGACAAACCTCCAAGTCATCGAGGAGGTTAAGTCATTTCTATCTCAGAATTTTGAGATGAAGGATCTTGGTGTGGCTGATGTTATCTTAAACTAAACATTAAGCTGCTGAGAGATAATGAGGGTGGGATTACGCTTCTGCAATCCCATTATGTTGAAAAAGTTTTGAGTCGTTTTGGATATTCGGACTGCAAAACTTCTCCAACACCATATGATCCTAGTGTGCGAATCCGAAAGTTTGAAGGCACAGGTAAGGATCAGCTGAGATATTCTCAGATCATTGGTTCACTCATGTATCTAGCTAGCGCTACAAGGCCTGACATCACGTTTGTTGTGTGCAAACTGAGCCGGTTTGTTTCTAATCCGGGTGATGATCATTCGCGTGCTGTTGAAAGAATTATGCGTTATCGGAAAGGTACTATGAACTACGGACTTCACTATACCGGGCAACCGTCAGTACTTGAAGGGTATTGTGATGCGAATTGGATCTCTGATGCTGATGAGATGAAAGCCACAACGGGGTATGTGTTTACTCTTGGAGGTGTTGCTGTTTCCTGGAAGTCTTGCAAGCAAACGATCCTAACGAGATCGACAATGGAAGTAGAATTAACAGCATTAGACACATCTGGTGTCGAAGCAGGATGGCTTCGAGATCTTTTGATGGACCTGCCAGTGGTTGAAAAGCCAGTACCGGCTATTCTTATGAACTGTGACAATCAAACTGTAATTGTCAAGGTAAAAAGTTCAAAGAACAACAAGCAGTCCAACAAACACATAAGAATGAGATTAAAAGCTGTCAGAACTTTAAGAAACTCCGGAGTGATAGCATTGGATTATATCCAGTCGGCTAAGAATCTGGCAGATCCCTTTACTAAAGGGCTATCACGTGTTGTGATAGAAAATGCATCGAGGGAGATGGGAATGAGACCCACATGAGTTGCCATGGTAGTAACCCAACCTATGTGATCGGAGATCCCGTGAAGTAGGATCTGGGAAAACAAGCTAGTGGTTAACTGAGGAGAGTAGTTTACTAACCCACTCCGCTGGATATACAATACTCTCAGAAACTGTACGGCAGGTTGACTTTTGTCTTAATGTGTTCCAAAGCTTCTATAAGCAAGATGCTATCCTACAGAGTGATCTTTGGAGGAACACACCTATGTGAGCCCGACTGCTGGTCACAGTCTATGAGATTGGGGTGTTCTCTAGTAGCTCATGAATAGGCCAGGAGTATGACTAATATGCTCCACCCGAGGGGTCATCCTTCGGCAGCCTAGTACTGGTAAGACTTTTAGTGAAACTCCTTTATGCCAAACTGACAATTCAAGGCATAGTCCATTGCTCAGTTGTAAAGAAGTGTAGCTATTTGTTCTAGGTGGATGTTC
Organism: Avena eriantha; assembly: GCA_910589775.1. Lineage (NCBI taxonomy): Eukaryota > Viridiplantae > Streptophyta > Magnoliopsida > Poales > Poaceae > Avena > Avena eriantha. The sequence continues at coordinate 138,723,903 of OU342742.1, read as the reverse complement.
AACCCTAACAGGTCTCCACTGAAAATACCGGTATATCAAAACAGTGTTGAGAACAGAGGACAATACCATGGGCCTTAGGGATCTGGTGGGGGATTGTTGAAATATAGGGTGGGCTCTAGGCCCATCTAACAATTTCTGAAAAATCCCTAAGGGCCCATTCATGCTTGGCAAGGCAAGTGGGAGGGAGTTTAGTCCCACATTGCTAGTGGAGAGACATGAGCACCAACATATAAGGTGAGCTCTTCTACCATTTGCATGTGGTGTGAGAAGAAGAGGAGCTCCACACGCGCGCTCCTCCTCCGACGCACGCACGCCCGCCTCGCCACGCCACGCCACGCCACGATTGCGGGAATCTCGCCGAGCCGATGTGTTCTTTTTGTCGCACGGAAACGGGATACAAACGGTTGTAACTGAAATGCTAATGAGGCTTAAACGTTTTGTCTTAAGTGCTGGGGTTAACGTTTTGTCTTAAGTGCTGGCGTTACTAGTACTTTATTACAGGCGTTTCAGTCTTTCATTGCGGGCGTTTCTTTCCGTTGAACCGTCCTGGCATGTGCCTATATACGGAGAAGGTCGTCCTCTCCGGGAGATACAGAACAGAACCATCTGCCTCCGCCCCTTGTCGTTCCTCTCACTGCTGCTGCCTCCGGTGATCCCACCCCGTCTGCTGCGTACACGGCTGGCGGGTGAGCAGGCCTCCGAAACCACGCCCTCTCGAGATCCTGTACGGGAGAGGGGCGATTAGGTTTTTGGGGAGCGTCTCCTACGCGACTGCTCGCCAACCTTCGACTGCTTCCACTACATCAACGCTTTCTTCATCGCCATGGCTACCATTGGTGATCCGGCTGCCACTGAGAACAGGACAGCCGACGAGGCTACCGCTTCTGCTGCCGCGACCGTTGTCGCTTCGGCCAATTGGCCTACTGGAGGGTACTACATGCTTATCCCTCTTCTGCTAATTTCGATGTGCATAGTACTAGTGATTTCTGTAGATGTCTCTACGATTTGCCTAGTACTGCATAGTTACATAATCAAGTATCAGCGTGTCCACATCATGTTCATGATTTATTCCTGGATTAATATAATCGGAAAAATGTCTAGATTCCTAACACTAACATTATTGAATGTTGCAATAGTGATGACATGAAATTCATATGTAACGAACCTACATTCAAAGATGCATCAATAATATTAATTTGGTGTTGTCAACATTATTATATCCTTCCATGAAGTTATTAAAATTTTAAAAGTTGGATTTAGGATAAAACCTAAAAGTACATTTATTTATAAATAGAACAATATGTAGTTTTATATGTACATATTCACAGGAAAATTCTGAATTGGATGGAGCCGCCTTGGTCACCGGTGGGATCGTAGAGGCATACGTTCTCCTCTTTCGGGCCCATCTTCCTTCTCGGGTGGCTACGAATTCGCCGAATATTTGCAGACCGATTCGACGTGATGGTTTTCAGTGCGTACTTTGGTAGCAATGAGACGATGTTGAGGTGTCCGGTTTTCTATGTGCAGTGTGTTCTGCCTCGCGACGTCCTGTATATCTCGCGGTGCTTAGGTGTGGTTTGCCATTGTACAGGTTTTCGTCCAATTTTCTTCTAATAGACCGAGCATTCAGTTTTCTAGACCTTTTTCTTTCCGATCAATGAATTTAGGGTTGTCCTGCGAACATTTAAAAAAAAAGGTCTACCTAGAACATCGTACGCGTTGAGTATACAAATACTCCACATAGAATTCGGGAGTTTAGTTTAGTCACACCTAGCTGTTATGTACTCCCTCCGTTTTAAAATATAAGATGTTTTAACTTTGTGAATGAAATATATCTAGACTGCTTTTAGTGTGTAGGTTCATCCTGATTTGGAGTGAACCTACACACTAAATACACTTCTTTCACAAAACTAAAACACCTTATATTTTGAAAGCAGAGGGGTATTCAACGTCACATCGGCATAGTAGATATTTTCAACTACTTTAGCATGCTATACCAATCTGATAGTACATTATATGAACGCACACCCCGGAAAAATTCTAAGTGGAAGGTGTGAGTACGCCATCGCTCTCTGGCTTGCGTCTCCAAACAGACATGCATGCACGGCAGGGCCGGTTCAACCCCCCGCCCGGTGGCTTTGCCCGTGCGATCTGATCTGATGTGACCACATGCTTGTCACACGTCATGCTGCTTTCAATTAACAAAACGAACCAAAATTAAAGGGCTAAGTGTACAGACGTACGTGTGCACCTCGAATCAATTCAATCTCTCAGCATAGTACATGCCGTTGATCGACGTCGCTCACCGCACCACATCTAACTAAGCATATTTTTCTTAGAGGGCATATGTATATTAGTACCATAATACCAATTTATTGGTGATTACTAATGAGAAGAAGGTACGATCTACTCAGCAGATAGCTGTGCGTACCAATAAATCGCAGCCATGTCGCGTTGGGTTTTCGTACGTGACAACGACGACGTGCATGTTGCACATCGGGATGGCCAGCACAACAATTCTAACTAATAAGCCGTCGGTTCATAATTTTGTTATCGGAAATTATAATCTGGTTAGCTGCATGCATGTGCAAATTGAGGGCTATAGCATGTGAGGGGAACAATTTGGCAAGGTAGGAGAAAGTGGATTCTAATCCAAACCTCTCCATTTGGCCATAGCCATCTTAATCGCTTCACTTGATTCTTGCAGAAATCTTTTTTTCCTTGGCCAAACGAGTTTCCCCTCGTCGAATTCCATTAAAGAAACAGCCAGTTAATTTTAAAAACATCAAAAGAACCCAAAACAAAAAAACAAACAAAAGCAAAACCTTTAGTGACGGCTTAGGGGCAAGCCGCTGGTAAAGAAGTGTGTCATATTTGAATCGGTAGCTAATGCTTGTTGTGTATAGAACCGCATCAAAGTGGCACCTGTGCGGCCTTGTCAGATGAAAAGGCACTCCTCTCTCTCCTCCCAATCTCTCCACCCAGGCTAATCAAGCATAAAGGAAATTCATTTTCTATTGGCATGAGCCGAACCAACAACTTGCACTAGTAGGAAACAGACATTTGGTCCAAGGATATTAGCTACGGTTTGCTACAAACCTGGACTAATGCCCCGGTCCAACGGCTAGAACTGGCCCAGGGGGTGGCAGGCACTAGCCCCGGTTCAAACGGGACCTTTAGCCCCGGATCGTGTAATAAACCGGGGCTAAAGGGTTTCAGGCAGACCGGGTCGGGCGTCAGACCGTTTAGTCCCGGTTTGTTATACGACCCGAGACTAAAGGTGGACCTTTAGCCCCGGTTCTAGACACGAACCGGGGCTAAAGGTCTGGCTATATCTTCTTCCCCTGCCCGAGCCACCATTCAAGCTAGTGGCTCTCCTCTCTCTCTCTTTCTTGCTTCAACCTCGAGTTCATGCCTTTTTTTCCCTCAAGATTTGTCTATATTTTGTGATACCCCATCTATCCAAAGGTTCTAAAAGGTGAGCAACTTCATCCTTTGAACTCTGATTGCTATATTAGCTCATTTCATGCTCTATCTTATAGATGGATTTGTGGATTTAGTTTGGTAGTAATTTTTGCAATGATAGCATGAGATCAATGTTTAGATTCTATGTATCTTGTATTAATGTAAGGAACTCTAAGGTAAATATCACAATATGTGGATTCTATCTATATATATCTTGTTTTGGCACATAGTCTCGAAATTTGATTTTAGAAGCACACACATGCGTGAGTTCATCATTCTAACTAGCTAGCTGGACAAAATATCCTTCTTCGTCTACCTGCGTTCAACAAACTGAAAAAATTGTAACAAAGATAGGGTTAATTCATAAAAACTTGATAAGAAGACATCACAGTACATCTTCGAGAAGCTCCTCTATGGCGAGCTCTTCGAAGATGTCTGAGGATATATAGGATCCTAAGACATCTTCGAGAGAAGCTCCGCCGTGGTGGTGTCCCTCTGGCACTATCTTGGAGTTAATAACTTCTCTAGCTATAGATTAATACGTCGGGTAACTAAAACAATTCACATATTAGGGAGTGCCTCTATGGAGAGCTCCTCGAAGATGTCTGAGGACGGGATCCTAAGACATCTTCGAGAAGCTCTGCCGTAGTGGTGTCCCTGCTCTCGCACACCATCTTTCAGTTTATATCTTCTCTAGCTAAATCAGTATGCTGGTGGAACTAACTAATTTCACATATTAGAGAGTGCCTCTACGGCGAGCTCCTCGAAGATGTCTGAGGACGAGGTCCTAAGACATCTTCGAGAAGCTCCGCCGTAGTGGTGTCCCTGGTCTCGCACACCATCTTGCAGTTCTTCACAAGAATACATACCTATTTATAGATTAAGCAGCACAACATAGTGTCGGGCACTGATGACATAATGTCGACACACTCACCATGGCATAGTGCTGCCACCCATCCAAAATAGTGTCGTCATTTAATTTACTGGCTTAGTGCTGCCCACTGGGACATAGTGTCGACATGTTGTCTCCACATCCACATTTAGTCCCGGTTGGTGCCTCTAACCGGGACTAAAGGTTCATCATATCTTTAGTCCTGGTTGCTGATTTTAATTTTTTTTTAGATTAGTACTAATTAATTATGATTATACTGTCACCCACCCAAAATAGTAGAGTCATTTAATTTACTAGCTTAGTGTTGCCCACTGAGGACATAGTGTCGACATGTTGTCTCCACATCCACATTTAGTCCCGGTTGGTGCCTCCAACCGGGACTAAAGGTTCATCATATCTTTAGTCCCGGTTGCTGGTTTTAATTTTGTTTTTTAGATTAGTACTAATTAATTATGATTATGCTGCCACCCACCCAAAAAAGTGTCGTCATTTAATTTACTAGCTTAGTGCTGCCTACTGAGGACATAGTGTCGACATGTTTTCTCCACATCCACATTTAGTCCCGGTTGGTGCCTCCAACCGGGACTAAAGGTTCATCATATCTTTAGTCCCGGTTGCTGGTTTTAATTTTGTTTTTTAGATTAGTACTAGTTAATTATGATTATGCTGCCACCCATCCAAAATAGTGTCGTCATTTAATTTACTAGCTTAGTGCTGCCCACTGAGGACATAGTGTCGACATGTTTTCTCCACATCCACATTTAGTCCCGGTTGGTGCCTCCAACCGGGACTAAAGGTTCATCATATCTTTAGTTCCGGTTGCTGGCTTTAATTTTGTTTTTTTAGATTAGTACTAATTAATTATGATTATGTTTAATGTACTTAATTAATTATATAATACAGATGAGCCGGCAATGGATGTACGCTGACCGACTCTCTAACGAGTTCATTAAAGGCGTGCATTCTTTTCTTCTTGTGGCCGAGGCAAACAAGCGGAATGGTTTTATGTCTTGTCCATGTGGTGTCTGTCAGAATCATAAGGAATACTCTTCCTCAAGAGTCCTTCACAACCACCTATTTTGGTCCGGTTTCATGACCGGCTATAATTATTGGACCAAGCACGGAGAAAGAGGGGTTATGATGGAAGACAACAAAGAAGAAGAGAATGACAACGACTACCCTGAATACGATGGTACTACAATGGAAGACATTGATGAAGAAAAAGATGAAGAACGGGCATCAGATCTGCCCGATGATGATCTCAGTCGGGCCATTGCTGATGCCCAGGAAGAATGCGTAACTGAAAGGGAGACATTGAAAGGATCACAACAAATTGTTGTACCCAAATTGTGAAGATGGGCACAAAAAACTGGGTAGCACATTGGAATTGCTGCAATGGAAGGCAGAGAACGGTGTGACTGACAAAGGATTTGAAAAGTTGCTGAAAATAATGAAGAAGTTGCTTCCAAAGGATAACGAACTGCCCGCCAGTACCTACGAAGCAAAGAAGGTTGTCTGCCCTCTAGGATTAGAGGTGCATAAGATACATGAATGCATTAATGACTGCATCCTCTACCGCGGCGAGGAGTACGAGAAGTTGGATGCATGCTCAGTATGCACTGCATTGCGGTATAAGATAAGACGAGATGACCCTGGTGATGTTGAGGGTGAGCGCCGCATGAAGAGGGTTCCTGCCAAGGTGATGTGGTATGCTCCTATAATACCACGGTTGAAACGTTTATTCAGGAACAAAGAGCATGCCAAGTTGTTGCGATGGCGCATGGAAGACCATAAGAAAGACGAGATGTTGAGACACCCCGCTGATGGGTCGCAGTGGAGAAAAATCGAGAGAGAGTTTCCGGACTTTGCAGGTGATGCGAAGAACTTATGGTTTGGTCTAAGTACAGATGGCATGAATCCTTTTGGGGAGCAGAGCTGCAGTCATAGCACCTGGCCTGTAACTCTGTGTATCTATAACCTTCCTCCTTGGTCGGGCAAGGGGTACCCCGTTGCCGGTTCTCTATGATACACATGTACTTACAATGACAAGAACTTATCGGTGACTAAACTTGAGTAGCATGAGGAGCGGCCCTCGTATACAAGGGACATGAGATTTCTAACTTATACTTAGTCAAGCATGTACACCATAGTTTGTTCACTTTAACCTTAATCACTTCAAGATGCTTATGATAGGGGCAATAAGAGCTGAAAGCTAATAAGTACCATAATTTTTGGAAGCTCTTTAGAGACTTGAATCCCTACTTCCTTCTATGAAGGCCTTTCTTCTACCATTATATTGAGTCTCCACCTTCTACCTTTATGCACCTACTTTGAGAGCATAGTGGCCATTCTTAGTTCTATGTGCATTGTCCCAAGACTAGTTGATTGATGCATACTTTGATATTGCTTGTTTTAAATTATTTGTATCTAGTCACTCTTATGAACTTTGAAGGTGTCCTATGCATTTATATTTGCTACTCTATTAAGGGACAAACTGAATACTATTATGCTATGTTTTCTTTATGTGAAACAAACAAACGTCTTGCAAAGCATTGTTATTCATGAATCTTTTGTTTGTGCATTTTCATGTTGCATCATAGTTTCTTTGTCTTATTGCTAGAACTTTGTCTTTCATGTTATGATTGAAGTACTATGATCCCAGCTTTGAATGTTTTACAAATACTATGATCAAGTTTATGATGGTGCATGTCACCTCAAAAAATATTCTTTCTTTTTATCACTTACCTACTCGAGGACGAGCAGGAGTTAAGCTTGGGGATGTTGATACATTGCAAATGTATCTATAATTTTTGATATTCCATGCTTGGTTTTATCCACTTTCTTGTGTTTTGTCCACACTTTGGAGTACTTTTCATATGATTTCTTGGACTAACCGATTAACAAGAGCCACAGTGCCAGTTACCTGTTTTCTGCTGTTTTTGGTTCCAGGAAAGTCAGAAAATCAATATTCTTGGAATTGGACGGGACAAAAGCCAAAGTTCCTATTTTACCAGAAGACTCACGAAGCTAGAAGCAGAGACGGAGGAGGGCCAGGGCCTGGCCACACCATATGGTGGCGCGGGATAGCCCTGGCCGCGCCACCAGGTGGTGTGGGCCCCCTGGCCAGCCACCGACCTTGCCTCCTTCGCCTATAAGAGCCTCCCGATACCTCCACCCATGAATTTGCAGCCACCAAAGCCACGTTTTTGCCTTCCGCATAGATCCCATCTCCATGGGGAAGGGCTCCCAAGAAGCGATGAAGGAAGGGTGCTAAGGGGCGGTGCTCCCCTGTGATACCGGCGGCGGGGAAGGAGTCCTCCGCGCCGCCGCCGCCGGAGCCATCTCCATCGATCTCCACCACCATCTCCATCATCATTGCTGATTCCCATGATGAGGAGGGAGTAGTTCTCTCTCGAGGCTAAGGGTTCTACTGGTAGATATGTGTTCATCTCTCTCTCTATGTATGATCATATTGTGATCATGAGCTTTGTAATCAAGTAGATCTACTTTTCTACTCAACTACTTTAATAGATCTCTGCTCTCCCCATGTGTGTGAAAGTGACAGCGTGCACACCATGGTGGCACTTAGGCTAGAGATTACAAATACTTGTTATGAGTTATATTTGGAGTTGGATGTCTTTATGAAATTGTGGTGTTTGTTGGAACCATCTAGTGCTCAAGGTGACAGTGTGGGGTTTTCTAGATGGGAAAGACTTACTTTGAGGTGTGCTGTTATAGCCCTACCATCGATTAGAGTGTCCAACCGGAGAGTAGTTCAGCGTAGTATCATAAAGAAAAATATATTTATATGAGAGTGTTCACTAGTGAAAGTATGATCCCTAGGCCTTGTTTCTAAGCACTGAAACATCGTTTGCTATTAGATCTATTACATGTTTGCTTTCTTCCATCTTTATTTCAGTTTTACTTTAGTCTTTTCCACGCCACCAAGCTATTCTCTATCACCATTATCACTTATAATTATCCATCCCACTTGTGTTTCACTATCTCTTCGCCGAACTAGTGCACCTATACACCTGACAAGTGTATTGGGTGTGTTGGGGACACAAGAGACTTCTTGTATCTTCATTGCAGGGTTGCTTGAGAGGGATACCTTTGACCACTTCCTCCCTGAGTTTGATAAACCTTGGGTGATCCACTTAAGGGAAAACTTGCTGCTGTTCTACAAACCTCTGTACTTGGAGGCCCAACAACTATCTACAAGAATAGAAGTGCGTAGACATCAGAGGCTCAGGCAAGGATGGTCTCCCATGGCGATGTAGCGCAGGCTAGTGAAAGTGCGGGTACCTCAGGCGAGGATGGTCTCCCATGGCGATGTAGCGCATCACACCGGCGATAGTCCGGTTCGCCCACCACAGGCGGTGACCAGCCTCGTTTTGGTTCACTGGGGGCGGGCCGTCACCCTCGTACCTGGCGAGCTTCCTTTCCCGCCGGTTTGTGAAGAAGGCATTCCAGGTGTCGAGGTTGTCGGGATCCCAATGGGGATCCATCCGCTGCTCCGGCGTGAGCTCGAGGTAGAAGTGGTTCGTGATGGCCGCCTGGCGGGCCGAACCTTGAGGCACAGGAGGAACAGGAACCCCTCCAGCGCTCAGCATCCAGCCAGCGGGCAGCCGGTACCCCGGCGAGCATGGGTAGCTGGAGGCGCACAGCGCCTCGGTCTCCTCGAGCGTCAGAAATGCCCAGTAAGCGGTGTCCGTTGTTGTGTGAGAGAGAAGGTGTGGATGTGTGGATGCACATGGCAGACGACCTAGATATAGAGGGACATGGCGGGAGAACATGGCGGGAAGCGGGGAAAATTGCAGGAGAAAATGGCGGGAAGCGGGGGAAATGGCGGGAAAACATGGCGAGAAGCGGGGGAAATGGCGGGAAGCGGGGGAAATGGCGGGAAAATATGTTAAACAATAGATAATTTCATTTAAGTTGTATAATAAAGTATGATAATAGATTTAAATTATAGATCTTCTTTTTCTAAATTTTTTGATATATAATACATAATTTTCTGAAAACTATAAACCATTTTTGATTTTGGCGCCAAAAATAAACCGGGGCTAAAGGGGTGTGGCGCGCGGGAAGAGCGGCGGGCCAAAAACACCTTTACCCCGGGTTGTAATACGAACCGGGGCTAAATGGGGACCTTTAGCCCTGGTTCGTATTACAACCCGGGACTAAAGGGGGTGTGGTATAAATACTCCACCCCCACCCTAGGTCGTGGCATGACCCGGAGAGCTAGATCGCCATTCTTCCCAGAGCTCGAGCGCCGCCCGCTCGTGTCGCCGCCCGCGCCGTCCGTGCCATCCGTGTCGCCGCCGCCCGCGCCCGTCCGTGCCGCCACCGCCACCCACACCGTCTCCGCTCCGCCACTGCCGCCCGCACCATCTCCGCGCCATGCCGCCCCGCCGCGCCGCCTCGCCGTTCAGGTGAGTCCCGTCAAATTTGGTTGTGTAATGTTGTTAATTTGGGTTAATTAGTATTATAGGTTAGTATTTAGTATTACTATTAGTATTAGTATTAGTATTAATTAGTATTAGTATTAGTATTAGTATTAGGTTAGTGTTAGTATTAGTATTACTATTAGTATTAGGTTAGTATTTAGTATTAGTTAGTATTTACTATTAATATTAGTTAGTATTAGTATTAGGTTAGTATTTAGTTAGTATTAGTATTAGGTTAGTATTTAGTATTGGTTAGTATTAGTATTAGGTTAATTGTATAGGTTAGTATTTATCTAGGGTTAGTTAGGTTAGTTAAAATACTTAGTTAATTAGGTTTAGTTTACTTAGTGTTAGGTTTAGGGTTAGTGTTATTAGGGCAATACTTAGTGATTTAGTTATGATTTATGTTTTATGATTGTTTATTGCTATTATTTAGTTATGCCGCGTCCACCTCGTCCGAGCCTACTAGACTCCGTCGGGATGTCCGAGTCTGGGCTCCGTCGGGTTGGCACTGGGAGGTGCTACCTGTCGGGACTCGTACCTTGGTGAGGAATCCGGATATCATCGTCGGCCCGGAGCTTCTTTGGTGGCGTCCACGAGGTCCAGGAGCGGTGCAGAGGGAGCCAGCCCCCGAGGAGGTGGTATGTCGTCGTATCAGGGAGGAGGACGAGCCTATACGACAATACATGTATCTTTTGGAGACTGGGTTCTCCAATATCTGGCAGGTTCACGGATCTCACCCAAGCTATTCTCCGGTGATGGTTCCTCTTCTATGGCTGCAGAGCTTCCGTAGCAGCGAACGCGGCAGCCGCGTTCGCTAGTTTGATATGAGCGAGATGTATTAATAATGTACTTTATATTATGAGCGAGATATGAGTGAGATGTATTAATAATGTACTTTATCTTATATTATTGTACTTTATCTTAATCACTAAGTACTGTATCCGAGTTGTCGCAGTTGTAATATTCTTTTACTTAATGCAATATTCTTTTTCTGTATTAGTTAAGCTATGGATGGTAGACAGAATGAAGGGGAGCTTCTCAACATTATAGATGAGGGTACTGGGGGGTCTTATTACGATGGCTCCGAATATCTTAATTTGTCTGGAGGAGACGATGGTGGAGAACATAGTGGAGACTATGGTGCTGACCATGGTGGAGACCATGGTGAAGACACCATAATAATGACAAACTCCGTCGAGGTATATAAAGCCTCTATCGATCTTTCACTAGTATAGATGCACTAATTGATTCGTATATATGTACTGACGGATGTCTCTTCTCTTAGACCTCCGCTTACGGCCAATCTTCTACAAGGACAAGAGGCCCGACACACAAGTTGCCCGCTGATGTCCGTTTCAGCATTGACTTAGTCTCTCCGCAGGGTCAACCGCTGGAGCCCAAAGAATCTACGAATGCATTTACAAGTCAATGCGGAGTGATTGTTAGAGACAAAGTCCCAATCACCACGCGAAATTGGAACAAGCCAGGAAAGAAAAATTATCTAGCTAGGGCTAGTTTGTAGATGACAGAGCGAAAGATACGATGTGGAATTCTCTCATGACACATTTCACCCTACCAGTCTTGGAGACTGATGAGCTCACACAGCAAATGACGAGGAAAGTCAAGCACTTTGCTCTTAAGAAGATGGCCGAACTATTCAAGGAATGGAAAAAAAGATTGTACCACAACTATGTCTTGAAGAAAAAAACTCCTCCATTAACTGGCCCACTAGAGTTGTAGCAGGATAACTGGACCGCATTTGTGGAATACAAGACCTCGGAACCAGCTAAGGCAATGTCAGCAAAAAATAAGTTAAATGCAGCCAAAAAGAAATATCACCATCATATGGGCACAAGTGGCTACAGGAGTGCCATGCCTAAGTGGGATAAAGCTGAGGCTGACCTAGAGGCTAAAGGGGGTCACTCCAGCTACGTCTTGTTGGCCGAGGAGGTCAAGAAATTGGGTATTCGGGCATGGGGCATCATTAGACCCATAAACATGCGAGATTGTTGCAGTCGAAGAAATTTCTTCACCCAAGAATCAACTTATTAAAGTGATAAAAGAGGTTGAAGAGGGAACGTTTGTTCCCGACAGAGAGAACGATGAGCTGACAAAGGCTCTCGGGAATCCTGAAAAGGCTAGACAAACAAGAGGGTTCGGACCTTCTTATCCATGGGTTATCGGGTTTCCCGAGCACCTTGACACGTACAGAAACCGATCGAGAAAAACAAAGCGGCAAAACGAGGAGGATACGGAGCGGTTCGCGAGGTTTGAAGCCATGCTGCAGGAGCATCGCTAGGAGCTTAATGAACTTAAAGGACTCCGACAGCAAGATCCTGCACCAGACAGTACGGTCGTCCCATCGCAACGGAAAAGCAGCATGGCTTCCACGGAGGGCCACGGTAATGATGCAACGATGGATGTGTACCCCGTGGATGCAATTAAGGAGAAGACTAGTTCTGAGCTGCATGTTGAACTGAAGAATATATCCATGAAGGTGGAGGTCGGCTTTGCTTTACCTTCTGCACCAGGAGCGACCTACCATTGCAATCCGATTCCAGCTGGCTATGCTCGTGTCGGTGTGGATGAAATTCAACCTATGTGTCAGTCACTATAGCTTGACATCCCTGGAGGTGAAGGGGAGACGACACTGGGAGAAGTCACGACTGGCTTCATTCTTTGGAAAAAAGAATACTTCAAGTTTCCAGGCTCGACACCAAGGCCACCTTCTCCACCGAGAAACAATCCATCACCTCCAAGGCAACCGTCTCCTCCAGTAAAAGTCTACCTCCAAGTCCACCTCCAAGTGCACCGTCTCGTCCCAGTAAAAGTCCACCGCCTCCAAGTCCAATCCATGACCCCAACACGAGTCCATCTCAATCTACGCAGCCGCCTCCACCTACTAAGGGCCAAAAGCAGAAGAATATCACCGCTCCGTCGAGCGATAACTGACGCCCAAAGCGACAGTTGTCTCCCCTCTCAAAAGTACCACCGGTTCCTCCCAAGAGGGCTTACGACCTGACCAATGAGGAGACCGATGCGGTCGTACAGGCCGAAGTGGATGCTCATTTAAAAAAGAAACAACCTGAGCCAGAGGTCCAAATAAAACCGGAAACCAAGGAGCATTTTAGGAAATTACTGACACAGCCATCCCAAGCTCAGTTAAATGCGCCAGATGACTATACACGATGTCTTTAGAAGACACTGAAACAGAAGAGATCAAGCGGTAGAGGAAGCATCACAAAAGAGGTTCCCCAGCAGGGGGAACAAGCAAAACAATCGAGTGGTAGCGGAAGCATCAGAAAAGACGCCCCAGCTGGGGAAACAAGCAAAACAATCGAGTGGTAGCCGAAGAACCAAAAGAGATGTTCCCCAGCTGGGGAAACAATCAAACCAATCGCTCCCCCCACTCCAGGTGAACATACCCGAACCTCAACTATATGAGGTAGAACCTATGGATCCGGAAACGGCTAGGATATTGGCCGAGCAATGTAATATATCTATTCATGAAATTCTTCATGGCGATATGCCCAAGGCTGAGGTAGCACCCAAATTTGTTCACGGGGAGCCTCTGGTTAGTTCTGAGAGGCTTCGGGATATGCCAACACAAATGCGACGATTCCATGAATGGTACATGAAAGCATCAAAAGAACAGCAATATTGGCTCTTACTGAAAGTTCGAAAATCGCATTACTTCACTGAAGACGAGGTCCCTATTGAATTTACAGAATTATTTCAGTTATTCAATCTAAAGGAACTCGACAAAACTATCCTCGGTGTGTATTGTCTGGAAGTGATTACTTTATTTATGTAATTAGGTCTCTATCTCAGCTTGTTCAATTCATTATCGGTAAGTATACTCACTATATTCTTTTGTATGCTACATATAATGATGCAGAATGAAGATGCTCAATTGTAAAAGAAAGGCTATCAATGGATTTGGGTTCATTGACCCACATCGAGTTCATGGAGCTATGCTAAAGGATAACCATTGGAGACCGAGCACAACTTGTTGCGGTTTCTCACGAAACAACATTTCTGTAATGAAATACTATTTCCTTACCACGACGGCAAGTGAGTTTTTGTACACATTAAATTTTGCTTACTCGATGTTCAGTGTAAATGATGAGTTACTGGCGTATGTAAACCTTGCGTAGGTACCACTGGATTCTTCTAAGCATTTCACTTGACTTGGGGAGAGTTCACATCATGGACTCACTAAACAAAGATATTGAAAACTACCGCATCATTATCGATGCGCTCCAGAGGTAATTTCAACCATTATCGCACTATATCGGTTTCTTATATTCATTTTCTGGGATATCAAGTAGTTATTAACTCATACATTAATTTTGTTTGTCTGGTAGGGTTTGGACACAGTTTAAGAACCATGTCCGCGGTCAATGGCGTGGGGAGCTATTTTTTAAATCACTCTCGGTAAGTAGTACGAGCTAAGTCCGCACATCTATTTAATTCTAGTTTATGTGCATTTATCATGCTAGAGTTATTATTTGATTGAATTCTATTCTTGTAAAGTGCGCGAAGCAGCCACATGGAACTAATCTATGTGGATTCTATGTGTGCGAGTTATTCGCATCAGTATTGAGAAGCCCTCGAAAAATGTTCGAGTAAGTAAACAATATATTCACCCTTTATTTTTATTACAAAAAGTTGTGTTGAGTCTAATTCATACGATCTCCTTTTTATATAGTTGGACGCGATGCGGGACAAGCTCCTACCAGAGGACCGCCTAATAGCAATCCAAGTGGAATTTGCTGGATTTTTTTGTCGACGAGGTTATAGACCCACGCGGAGAATACTCTATACGTAGACCCTAAAGCATCCATGCAATGATTTCCATGTAATCAAATAGACATGCTCTGAACCCGGTTGGAACTCCATGTATGCTTGTAAGAGAAATTATATTATATATTGCGTCAATGTGTATAAGTACTATGTAGTAGTGTTCTGTATGTATACGAAAACTTGTTTCTAATGAAAACACAGAATGAAAAATAATTAAACACAAAACACAAAATGAAAAGAAAAACACAAAATCCTAAAACCCCGTCCCCTACCGCGGCAGCCAAATGACCCAAAATGCTGCCGCGGCAGGGAACCTTTAGTCCCGGTTCGTACCACGACCCGAGACTAAATGTCCTGCCGCTCAGTGCGCCTTGCAGGGCCACGTGATTAGACCTCTAGCCCCGGTTCGTAACGAAACCGGGGCTAAAGCTTGGACCTTTAGTCCCACTTTGGCATGTCCGGTTCTCAATCCGAAACTAAAGGCCCTTACGAACCGAGACTAATTGCCTGGTTTCTACTATTGTTGGTTCGCTCGTTGGATGCAACGAGTCCATGCTGCACTATGCGTGGAATCGATTCGAAGAGGACATTGAACCGCTTTAGTCTCACATAGTACATGGTCTTATGATCCTGTCTACTGACAAGGCAACATCTGAAGAGCTACAAGAGCGGGACCTGGTCCAGCACAAGAGATCGAAGAAGCGAGGCCTCATTCTATCCATACGCGCGTTATACCAGTTACAGTGGAACTAACATAAGTTGTACCTAATATAAAACTATATGCATCGTCAAGTAGGAATTTTATGGTACGGTATGCTATTAATTGAGAAGAGATCATTGTGATAACTAGCTATGTTACCATAACATCATACTTTTTTAGATAAAATGAGTCTTTTTTAAAAGAAGCATATATTAATATCAGGAGATATCAATTACATCCAGCCTCTGCAACAACGCAATGCTCTATTGGCATTACGGATGCACACAGCCAACAAAATAAAAAGAACTACAAAAAAGAAAGTTCCGCTATAGTGATCAGTTCCTTGAAATAGCGGACAAAACACCACCAAAACACACCAGAAATCCAATAACTCCAAAAGAGATGCCTCCAAGAAGGAAACAGTGCTCAAGCGCCGTCATCATCCTGATCAAAGACCATAGATTTTCACCATGGAGAAAATCCGAACACATAAAACAATGGCTTCAACAAGGTCATTACCAGGCACAACCAGTTAAGGCCAGACCTTGGGTTTTCACCCTGTATGTTTAGACACTGAAATCCTCCTGTGTTGTCGCCCCCGCTTCCCAATTCCGCTGCTCCAAATCACAAAACACCAAGCCAGAAACCCTACACCCCTAGGACTCAAACTTCCATTGTCCGCATCTGACTTTATTGTGGAACCAAGACATGTCCCATAATGGCAACAAACCCGCGGAGCTTCACAACGCTACCCCTGAAACCAAACGGCCAGCAAAAAACATGGTTGCGCGTGACTGAAACACCGTCTGCACCGGCAAACTCCAGGCATGTCGTTCATTTGGAATTCACCGACGAAGTCTTCCGGAACTCAGTAGTCCACCCAAGATCAATGACTACCGACGACAGGAAGTTCTTCATCATGGCGAGAGGGAAATCCAAAGACGGCCACCTTTATTCAAGCCAAACCAGCACAGCAGCCCCCACACCGTTGGCCAGCTCCCGGCGATCGGAACGAGCGGGACAACCGCAGCCCCGGATGAGCCTGTGGAAGCCCTAGATTTGGACCGCGAATTGAATCCAGCAAACGATGCCGCTGCCACAAAGGGCAGTTCGCGTTGCCTCACCCGGTCATCTCCGGTCCCGCATCAGGCCTGCTCCGCGCCTCCCAGCCGTGCGACGACGTGATGCCGCCCCGCCCGAGTGGACGCCGTCTCATTGCCGCACGGACGCCACCCTCCCAGATGCCGATCTCCTCACGCGCAGGGATACCGACGGGGCACGCAGATCCTGCCCCCCACCTTCGGCAACAGGGGCATGGCCGCCACCGCCGGCGCCATGGCGGCAGCGGCCGGGGAAGGCCGTCGAGTGAGGTGGTTTTTAGGGCTGGGAGGGAGTCCTCTGGAGCCGCCACGCGCGACGGCGCGGGAGGAAGTTTTTCCGCCGGTTGGGGTCCACGTCAAAATCCTGGGAGCTGACAAAATGAGTCTATGAGCTAATTAATGCACTCATCTACTATGACACTACATATTGGTTACTATATACATGTCACTAGTCCAAGCTACTCCCCCCCCGTTATATGACCAGCCTTAGGCAATGTACTTGACCTCAATTTATCAGCCGAACATACTAAATAGGAGGCCATGTCTATCTTTAGTTCTCTGATGTGCACTGCGATTAACGTTGTTGTTCCAACTAATCGTTGGGTGGCTTTCTTAGTTCGCCAAGAGATCGCCACGTAACGAGCAGGACAAGGATAGATGACGTCTCAACGGCCGGCCAGTTAATTTAGGGATGCGCCCGAACTACACAGGCCGGCGCGCGGCAGTACAGTAGGCGGATCCAACAAAATACAACAAAACTAAGCACATGAATGCATGCACTCATGATTAAATTCAAGTATACATGCATACAAGTACTCGCTCTATTCAAAATAAGTGACCTGAATTTGTCTTGATTCGCATGAATTTATGTACTAAAACATGTCTATATACATACTACGTCCGTTCAACTTTTTAAAATAGCTTACATTTCAGAACGGAGGTAGTATGAACTTAGATAAATCAAAGTCACTTATTTTTGGACGAAGAGAGTTGATTAATTTGAGTATAAGTTAATTTGGTACCCAAATCAGAAGTCATCGCACTATTGCACCCTAGCATGGAGGTCTAGTTGCATTTTACATGCCCACGTAACTATCTGTATAGATGTCGACGTTGCATGATCTTTAGCAGGTTGGGACCGTTGGGTCGCTCTCATGCGTAACTAACAGCTTGCCAACCCCCAGTTCCCCCACCTTTGGAAAGCTGCTTATGATTAAACAGTTGTGAATATAAATACTTCAAAAAATATTTCCAACGCTATGTTAGCGGTCCATGTATGTTTTTTCGATAAAGAGAGATTCATGTACAGTACATATACTCTATGCTACTAGTTTTCTTGTGATACCAATGCTATGCTTAATCATAAGACTAGCCCCAATGACGTATCATAGGATCCATGTAAAATGTTTATGTATCACTGTAATTAATGATAAAAACGAGTGTGTTAGTATCATAGATAGATACGGTATTATAACATGTAGAACTAGAAAACTAATCTCAAATAAATCTTATGTATAATTTTACACTGAGATTCTAAAAGACAATAAATTCACTGACAATATGGTAGTATTATACATGGTACTTTGTATTGTGAAGATGTTATTATATATTAGTATCATATGCATGATATATTATATGATATTTTCCACTGTGATTAGTCTAAAACGGTCATACAGTGTTTGAGTTCACATAGGCCGCACGTTAATTTTTCTTATAGTTAATCAGCATCTCTAGATTAGTGTACTTCATTCGATCCAAATTAATATTTTCAGATTTGTCTAAATTCGAGTGTATCTAGCACTAAAACTTGACTACATACATATGAATGTAAATAAATCTAAGAATAATAATATGAATCGAGGGAGTAATAATATGGATCGGAGAAGTAATTAAGTTTGACCAAGAATGGAATGAGCCACGTTCCGTTTAGACTGGTTTGTCCTTGACCCACTCAACACGGCAACACATAGGTATGCTGGTATGCGCCCCCCTTGTCGGCGCTCCACCTCTCATGTATGCACATGCACATATATTTATATGCATGCATGTTCTACCTAACAACATAGTACGGGCTGAGTACAGAATTAATTACCTAACTAAGGGCTATATTTATAAATTTCCCACCTATAATTTATGATATTAGTTTTATTGCAAAATATTTCGATATTAGTTTAGCTACGCCTAGCTGTCATATAGTCTATGTCGTCTGTGTTCTGTGTATTCCCTCCGTTCAGAAATAAATGACTTGAGTTTGTCTAGATATAAATAATCTATACACTAAAAATATGTCTAGATACATTCAAATTTAGACAAATCTGAAAGAGTATTAGTTTGACAGAATATGATGGATATATTATTGACCCTCATGGACGAGTATATATAGGCATACGGGGATTATCTTGGAGTACAAGTCAAGATAGGATTGTACCTGAACATATCCTAACTCTATCTAAACTATAACACTCTCCCTCGCAGTCGTAGCGGTAGCGTCGTGAACAACTGGAACACGGCGGACGGTTAGACTGGAGATAAACCGAAGTAGCATCCAGTAGGCTGACATCCCCACTGTCCGAGCGGGAACGTCATGGACGGTGTCGCGTCGCGGTACCTTGGACTATAGAGAAAGCTGGTGAGATGCTCAGGCGAGGTGATAGCCCTTGTGCCAATGTCGAGGGAGCCGAGAGCTTGATGCGGTGCCGAGGTCGGGTAGCCGTTGCGAGGGGTCGCCATGGTCGATGCCGTGGTCGGGTGCTGGTGTCGAGGTAGCCGCACATGAAGCCACGAGCACATAGTGCGCGAGTAGAATGACGGAGACGTGTCGAGGCAGTCGTTGAGGATGTCGATGTCGAAATCGATGCAGTCCGAGCCATCGGAGACGAGGTGCGACCATAGTTTGCCAGAACCAGGCGCATGTCGGGGACGAAGGCATACTTCGGTTGTGCTAGAACTGAATACGCAAAGAAGAACTTGTTGGGGACGCGCTTGAGGCAGTCGTAGAGGAAGGTGTCGATACCGAAGAAGAAGTTTTCGAGGCCGATGAAGACGAGGCGTCGATCCGAGATTGCCAATCTCGGAGACGCGTCGGGCACGAAGGTACGCACCGGTGTTGCCAATACCGAGCACACAAGCGCAGGGACGAAGACGTAGAAGGCGGCGAAACCAACGGCGGCCTGGAGTGGTCATGTTGGACGTCTAGATTGGCGCAACGCGGTACTCGAAGTTGGCGAGGAAGAAACCGATAGCGCGACGAAGACCATGCGCGAACAGTGGCGACCCGTACCGAGGGAGGTGGCGCGGTGGAGCCAAGTACGTCGGTGCGCGGGGACGACGATGATGACCGCGTGCAGGAACGCTACGCCCCAAGGGGCGCAACATCGCTGCAGCGCACGAGTCGGTGCAGCGGCTGGTTGACCAAGGCGGCGGTGCTGCGACCTGAAGGGGGCAACGCAGAGACAACCCGTAGCTCGACCACATGCTCAGGGACGTGCATGGCGTAGACGACACGGGATCGGTTGAATAGACCGATGGTGCGCCGTATGCGCTATGGCGTGGACAGCGCGTAGATCGAAGTCAATGGCGGCGTTGTCGGTGAAGTCTCGGACGATAACGACGAAGATGATCCAAGGAGGGTGACCGCTGTAGCCTTTTGAGGAAGGCATAGCAGCCGACCGAGGTAGATCGTCGATGCTGATGGTCGGAGTAGAGGCGCGGTAGCGATGACGGTGGTGGGCGACTCAATCCAATCTATGATCGGTAAACCAAAAAAGAAGACCAGCTAAGCGACAGGCGGAGAGAGAAACCGATCTAGAGATCGGAAAAGACTCACCAGGGCAGCTGATCACAGATCGGCGGGTGAACCATGCGACGGATCACGCGGCCCTCGGCGGAGATCATGGAGATCGATCCCCCGAGGGCGGCGCGGCGGAAGCGTGCAGCTAGGGTTTGGACAGGTTAGGCTGATACCATGAAAGAGTAGTTTGGCGGAATATGATGGATATATTATTGAGCCTCATGTGCGAGTATATATAGGCGTACAGAGAATCACCTTGGAGTATAAGTCAAGTTAGGATTGTACGTAAACATAACCTAACTCTATCTAAACTATCATAACAACCGTATATGCCTAATACTCTAACAAAACCTAAGTCAGTTATTTCTAGACGGAGGGAGTAGATTATTCCAACTACTTCAGGATGAGATACACAGATCTAATCGGAAATCGACTCTGCCACTTAGATATATATATGCACACATAATGTAAAGAACATTTCAAAATGTCTCGGGGAACCTATAAAACCTCCTGCCACAAATTAAAAGAACGTCAAAAATATTCTGGAAAAAATAACGCGTACATCCAGACATTTTATGTTCATGCACAATATTTTGGGAAGGAATCTTTTGTGCCTGTCTAAAAAAGATAATTTTCGATCTCTTTATAATCATATTTTTAGTCTTTTTACACATGCCACAACTGTTCTTTTTTACGAATTTTGTGTGCGAACATAGAGTACCAGAATATACATGTGAAACTTACTCCAAATATTTTTTAATATTTTAAAATATATTTTTATGCGCCGTCCCGTCTTCATTGGCTTTAGGTCCATGGAGGAGTAACGGACCACATCACCTCGCTGGCTGGAGGATTGTCTTTTTAGGTCTTTTTTCGGTGTCTTCTTGGGATGATAAGGCGACAGCTACATCTTAAAGTTAGAATAATATCCTCCCGTCATATCCTCGCTCCGTTGATGCGTCTAGTGCTAGTGGAGGGCGCGTGGAGTCGTGTGTCCGACAGATCTCTTAGGATCTTGTCGTTTTTCGTATTCGTTGGTGTGGTTTGAGATCAGTCTCTTCAGATCTATGGTTGTCATCTTCGGCGATGGTTGCTCCTTTGGTGTGCTGGTCCTTTGGGGCCTTAGCACGACAACTTCCCGTCTGTCTATTACAACAAGCTCTACTTGGACAAGCTTTGCCCTGCTCCAGCATTGGAGGGGCGAGGATGGCGGCGCGCATTCAGCTCGTGCTAGTTTCAATAGTCTTCGCTAGGTGGTCCATTGACCTATTTGTAATTTTTAATACTTTTGGAACTCTTTGTACTGCTGCTGATGATTAATAGATATGTGGAATTTCGCAAATAAAAAAATGTTTTTATGCAACTTTCGGAATTGATGCATCTACACCTATAAGCTTTAACCCAAAACACCATCTCCCTATCGTGTGTACAGATTGAAAAAGTCCGAAGTGGAAGGTGCTCACATAGTTTTCTTTTCTTTTGAACGGGAAAGGCCCCAAAGGGCCTGGAAGCTCACATTAAAAACAAACAGTGGAGGTACAAGATTACATAGAGGACACCATGAGAAAAGAAAATTACACTTAGGTCCCCCAATAATTGCAGGAAAGACCCTTCAAAAGATTTTCCTAGAGAAATCGAGCGTTCCTCTTTCTCCACCGCCGAGCAGAAGGAACGGCAAGATCACCGACGAGCATCGCTGCGGGGACAAACCACTTGCCTCGATGTCGCCGATGAGCGCGGCCGCCGATACAGAAGAGGGCCTCGCGATGGAGGTTGAGCTTTGCCGGAGCTCACCGGCGTCGACCATGGGGCCACAAATAGAGAGCTCGTGAGAAGTGCTTCCATGTCTCCCGCCGCTGCGCGTGGAAGAACCCCAGCCGTCGCCATCAGGAAAGCGCGCCCCGCCCCCAAACCCACTCCTGCCACGGGTGGAGGGGCACCGGCGTAAGAGATCGACTTGGCCGGGAACCAACCATGCAGCAGCAGACCGCGAACTGCACCAGCTTCCTCGTTTTCCGTCGCTTCCCCCTCGCCACCTCGGCTGGCCAGGTCGAAGACAAAGACAAGGAGGCCGGCAACGTGCGGCCCAGGACGGTGCTTTATTCTAAAACGCGGATTCGCTTGGAGTCGCATCCCTGGCGTCTTCAACCTCCGAAACGCGCCAGGAACAACCCACCACGGCCTCCTACCGCCGCGCCACTGCGCCAGGAGGCAAAATCCGAAGCCCCTCCCGCTCACGGTCGCAGCCACATAGAAACCCCTCCACCCCTTGCCACCACGGCCGGCCGGAGGAGGGAGAGCGGGCGAGCCACCCAAGAGAGGAGAGGCACAGAGCTGCAGCACCTGGAGCTCTGCCAGCCGCAAATCCCCAAAACGCCTGAGCCGCCATGGCCAGACGCGAAGAGGGGAGCAGCCCGCAGCAACCCCAACCGCTGCCGCCGTGCCTTATTTGAGGCGAGACGGGCCCTCCACCGCGACGACGCCGCCGCGCCGGCGAACAGGAAGAGAAGCAGTCTCAGGCGACGGATCTGGCACCGAGATCTCGAGGCATACCTCCGGGCATGAAGCCCACAACCGGCACGAGGCCACCATGAAGACCTACTATATACAGGGGGGCCACCGGAGACGGGCTGCCGCCTTTCTCCACCGACGGCGCAGGCGAGATCGGCGACGGTGCGACCCGGGGCAGGCTCCTTTTCCTTCGGGTACTGTAGCAGGGGTTGGAGAAGGGAGAGAGGGGACGTCTTTCCAGGTGCTCACATAGTCACACTAGACCATAAAAGCGCGCGTTGCCGCGCCCGTCCATCTTCAAAACCTGTATGAAAAAACATGAAATACGGACAATTCGTAAAATTGATCAATTGGAATTACAATGTGATGATCCATGTTTATATCATTCATATAACTTCAGAACTAATACACTCATGTACCTGCTTTCTTTCACATTTTCTCTAAATCAAATTTATGAGAACATAAGACAAAATATGGACATAGAAAAACCATTAAAACATTCAACTCAAATATGAAGGTCGGGTTCTCGAAGATATCAAGCCTTGCACTGCTGAGCATTAATTCACTTCCGTTTTAATGGCTAGACCTGAATACCAATATGAAGTGAGACCCAAAAACTAAGAGATACCCCTCGCGGTAGAGCTGATCACAACCATCTTCTAAGAAATATGCAAGAATGAGAACCTTTATCTCAGAAACAGCAATTGACAATTTATTTTTTATTATGCACAGAACAAATGTCCATCCATGGATTCCATATAAAGAACAATAATCTAATTGACTATCGTTTTGACATATCAACAAAACCAGATGAATAATACCAAGGATAGTTTAATAAACCATGTTGACGTTTCAAACCAATAAAATCTGATCTCACCTCTTTCTGATCTCGGATTTATCTGTCTCTTCATATCAGCGTGTTTTTATCCACTTATTCTGGCATAGCATAGCATCGAGAATCTCATATGCAAACTAAAATAGCAGGTCCAATATACACTCAGGTTACCAGCAATAAAATTGCTCACGTTAGCATGAAAAAAGATATACACACACACACACAATGTTTTTCTAATCTGAAGCATGCAGCTTACGGAAGCAAGTGCATAGCAGATTACAAACCAGTTAACAACGCTCTTCTAATCTTAAACTTATTACGTATTATGAAAGCAAGTCAGCCTCTGCAGTGCAGACCTTGAGTCAACGAATTTTTGTAACTTCAACTTAGGGAGGCTTGAGAGATTCATTGCCACTATTGTCATACTGGTCAGATTTAGTGTTTCACACATAAAGCTTCTTCACGTTGCCGACATGGTGTAGAAATTGGTAAGAAATCAAGTCAAATCAGGAAGTCTACCTTAGCCTGGTGTATAGTAGCAATTGGTAAGAAATCAAGTCAAATCAGGAAGTCTACCTTAGCCTGCGCGATTTGGCAGATCACAAGGTTGGGACGGGTTGGACCTGCTGTGTCCTTGAAGACGAACCACTTCCCAGGGTAGTTGCCTCAGTTCCCATGAATCATATCCTCCTTCTCGATATTTACTGGGCGCTCCACTTTGCAGCTAGCAGATAGCCGAAAAGGCCGCTGCTGCTGCTGCTTCTCTTGTATCGTCTCTTGCGTTCCAAAATCCAAACGCACCCTGCCGCCGCACAAATGCAAGAAGGACAGCATATATGAGGAATCAAGGAGAGAAATGAAACGGTCTTCCACCCTAACCGGAAAGAACCGGAGCGGAACGCGTCGCACCCGATCCGCCATTAATCCCACGAATAATACCGCATTGCCACCGCCGTGGTGTATTCATCGGAATGGGAGGAAGATAAGAAGGGAGATGAAAAGCACGGGCGCGGGCCTCACTAACTCACTACATGAAAGAACTGAGACGCCGACGGCGGGCCGACTACGCCGACGGCCAAACGGGGCCGTCGGCGTAGCTGCCTCCCCCGGCCAGCCGACCAGCCCGGCCGTCGGCGTAGATGGCGGTGCCGAGGGTAACCCTCGGCGTAGCGTGGCCGTCGGCGTAGTAGAGAGGGCTGTGCCGACGGTGGCCCTCGGCGTAGATATAGCCCTCGGCGTAGCCCCAGTTCAGACACGGCGATAAAAACAGCGTTAGGTAGCCAGGCTGTGCCGACGGCTTGGCCGTCGGCACAGCTCTTTGAAAAAAATTGTTTGGTCTGTGCCGACGACTAGGCCGTCGGCGTAGGCCTCCAGATTTTTTCTTTTACCTCATTAATTTTTCAAAAATCATAATTAAATCATTCTAATTTAGAAAAATACAAATAATATATCAAAATTTGCAGAAAAATAAGATCTATCTATCTACACTCAAATATTACATATTTGTAAACAAAAATTAAGTGAAACATAAAACATTGTATATAGTTTAAAACGGGCATTAGAACTTCAAAGACGATCCAAACAATACGAAACCTTCGCGTGGTGTCATATTATATGACATAGTTAGAAGAAAAATATCAAACTTGATATATTGATTATATCTCAAAAAAACTTCACAAAATGACCTATCTCGTTCGAGGTTTCTAGGCTTTCGGGTCGAATGAATAATGTTATGGCTAGAATGAAGGCATAGTTTGTGATAATGTGTCCATATTGTGCATACATGTGTATCATGGGATAACGAACAATGTTTCAGGAGAAAGTTTTCCTCTTCGTCGCACCAAAACTCCGTTTTCCATTTTTCGAGTGCAAAAAATGGACGGTTTTGTGAAGCAACCACCAAATAGCAAATTCAAAATGCTACCATCACATTTTTCAAAAATACTATACCACCTTACATGGATAATGTCATAACAGAGTGATCTCAAACCTTTCTGTCTATCCCTGGTGAAAAAGATAAATTCCTACCGAATCGGTAGGAAGTGGGTCAGATATGAACTACAGGTACATAATCGGATGCTCATGATTTTTTACAAAAAAAAAATAGGTTCACAATATGTTGTTTTATTAGAGATCCACCTCAAGTTTAGCGAGTCTCAGCCCCGAGCTAAGAATCTTCATGTCCGCCCTTCGATAAAGTTTAACGATAGTTTAAAATGGGCATTAGAAATTCAAAAACGATCCAAACAATACGAAACCTTCGCGTGGTGTTATATTATGTGATATAGTTAGAAGGAAAAATATCAAACTTGGTATATTGATTATGTCTCAAAAAAACCTTCATAAAATGACCTATCTCGTTCGAGGTTTCCTGGCTTTTGAGTCAAATGACCAATGTTATGGCTAGAATGAATGCATAGTTTGTGATAATGTGTCCATATTGTGTTGGAGATATGCCCAAGAGGCAATAATAAAAGTGATTATTATTATATCTTTGTGTTTATGATGAATGTTTACATCACATGCTATAATTGTATTATTAGGAAACACTAATACTTGTGTGTT
Source organism: Avena eriantha (assembly GCA_910589775.1). Classification (NCBI taxonomy): domain Eukaryota; kingdom Viridiplantae; phylum Streptophyta; class Magnoliopsida; order Poales; family Poaceae; genus Avena; species Avena eriantha. Next base: position 138,697,786 of record OU342742.1, on the reverse strand, counting down.
TTGTAAACATAAGAGAGTCCCTAGTGAGCCTCTTGTTAAACTAGCTTGTTGATTAATTGATGATCATTGTTTCCTGATCATGGACATTAGGATGTGATTAATAACAAGGTTATGTCATTAGGAGAATGATGTGATGGACACACACCCCTAGTAAGCGTAGCATAAGATCAAGTCATTAAGTTCATATTGCTGTAAACTTTCAAATACATAGTAACCTATTCCTTCGACCATGAGGTTATGTTAATCACCATCACCGGATGGATACTTTGATGACATCAAACGCCGCTTCGTAACTGGGTGGTTATAAAAGTGTCATTGAGTATTCTGAAAGTATGTGTTGAAGCGCATGAACCAAGATTGGGATTTGTCCATCCATATGACGGATAGATATGCTCTGGGCCCTCTCGGTGAAATGTCATCTAGTTAGCTTGCAAGCATGTGACTGGGTCACAAGGGATGACATATCACGGAACGAGTAAAGAGTACTTATCAGTAACGAGGTAGAACTAGGTATGGAGATACCGACGATCAAACCTCGGATAAGTATAGTGTCGCGAGACAAAGGGAATTAGTTTCATATGTAAGTGGTTCAATCGATCGCGAAGTCATCGTTGAGTATGTGGGAGCCATTATGGATCTCCAGGTCCCGCTGATGGTTATTGATAGGAGATGTGTCTCTATCATGTCTACATATTCACGAACCGTAGGGTGACACACTTAAGGTTCGAAGTTGTTTTAAGTAGATATGGAATGTGCGTTGGAGACCGAATGTTGTTCGGAGTCTCGGATTGGATTCGGGACATCACGTGGAGATCCAGAATGGTCCGGAGAATAAGATTCATATATAGGGGATCATTTTCTAAGTTAGGAAATGTTCCGGAGTGTTTGTATGAGGATTCTAGAAGGTTTCGGAATGTTCCGAAAGGTTCTAGAAGATATCTTGGAGTTTGCTTGAAAATCAAGATAGGGATCAAGGAGTCCTGGTGGGTCAAGATAGGGAGTCGTGGGGGAGGAGGACTCCTCCCCCCACCTCCAATCCGCTGGCCTACAAGGGAGGGGAGTCCTACAAGGACTCCCCCTCCCTAGGCGCCTCCCTTCTTTAAATAGAGGGGCAGGGGCGCCCCCTCCTCCCCTGCTCCCATAACACCCAATCTCTGCCGCCTCTCTCCTCCACCATCTTCTGCACAGGCATAGGAGAAGCCCTGCAGAATTCTCTACTCCACCACCACCACCACGCCGTCGTGCTGCTGGGATTCCGTGGAGAAGATCTACTACCTCCGCTGCTCGCTGGAACGGGGAGAGGAAGGTCTGCTTCGACTCCGCACGTGTGACCGACTGCGGAAGCGCTGCCGAATCGCGGCGCCGGAAGGATCGTCCACTTGACCGACTGCGGAAGCGCTGCTGGAACACGACGCCAGAAGGATCGTCCACACGATCTTGAGATCGGCAAGTGATCGACTACATCAACCACGAGATCTAATCTCGTTAACGCTTTCTGATCTACGAGGGTTAGTTCCTATCTATCTCGTTGCTCATGTCTAATAGATTAGATCTTGGCTTTTATCTAGATTAGATCTAGGTTTTGTTCGTTCTTGCGGTAAATTTTTTTTGTTTTCCATGCTACGAACCCATCAGTGGTATCAGAGCCGTATCTATGCGTAGATCTGTTGCACGAGTAGAACAAAATGTTTTTGTGGGCGTTGATGCTTTTGTTGTCGGTGTCTTAGCGTGTACTTTGCATCTTGCGGCATGGTGGGATGAAGCGGCTCGGGCTAACATTACATGTCATCGCACATGAGACTTGCTCCACGCTTGACGTGCAACTTGCTTTGCACAAGTGGCTTTGCGGGTGTCTGTCTCTCCCACCATAGTTAAGATTCAATTTACAATGAGCATCTTGACAACACTTGTATCAACGTTGTGGTCCTTGTTCGTAGGTAAGATCGGTCGTATGCGAAAGCCCCAAACCACGTAAAACATGCAAAGAAAATTAGAGGCGTCTAACTTGTTTTTGCAGGGGTTTTGTGATGTGATATGGCCATCATGTGATTGTGATTGTATTTGATGTATGCAATGATCCTTGTTGTAATATGGCAACCGGCAGGAGCCTAATGGTTGTCTTTAATTCTGTTAAGACCTGCGTGTCTATTCATCTTGTAATAGCTTTATTCCAAGTAGTTGTAATAGTTGCTGGTGATGATGGACAACCATGAAGCGGCGCCACTGACCTTGACGCATTAGTGGTGATGATGGAGATCATGTTCGTGCTTTGGAGATGGAGATCAAAGGTGCAAGAAGAAAGGGCCATATCATATCACACTAATTATGAATTGCCTGTGATGTTAATCCTTTATGCATCTTGTATTGCTTAGATCGCGACGGTAGCATTATAAGATGATCCCTCTCACTAAATATCAAGTAATAAAGTGTTCACCCTTAGTTGGCACCGTTGCTAAGACTCATCGTTTCGAAGCATCTCGTGATGATTGGATGTGATAGATTCTACGTGTGCATACAACGGGTGCAAGCCAGATTTGCACATGCGGAAACTAAGGTTGTCTTGACGAGCCTAGCATGTACAGACATGGTCTCGGAACACGGAATACCGAAAGGTAGAGCATGAGTCATATAATTGATATGATGAACATGAAGATTGTTCGCCGATGAAACTACATCTTCTCTCGTGAAGATCGGACTTGGTGTAGTGGACTTGGTTCGTGTAATCACTAAGACAATGTGAGGGATGTTATTTTGAGTGGGAGTTCACCTAGTTAGTTTTAATAATTAAATTTGAACTCAATTTGTCATAAACTTAGTCTAAACTACTTGCAAATTGTTGTAGATTATGGCGACCCCCTCCATCAATTTCAATGAGTTCCTAGAGAAAGAAAAGCTTAAAAACAATGGAAGTAATTTCACGGACTGGTTCCGTGGACTGAAGATCGTCCTCAGGGCTGGTCAGTTGACCTATGTGCTCGATGCACCGCTAGGTGACCCACCTGCAGATAATGCCACTGATGACGAAAATAATGTTTTCGCCACTCGGAAGAATCATTACTCCACAGTTCAGTGTGCCATCCTGTACGGTTTAGAAGCGGAGCTCCAACAGCGTTTTGAGCACCACGACCCGTTCGAGATCATTAAGGAGCTCAGGCTAATTTTTGAGACTCGCGCGGCCATGGAGAGCTATGAGGCCTCCGAGAAATTCTTTAACTGTAAGATGGAAGAGGGAAGCTCCGTTAGCGAGCACGTGCTCACCATGTCTGGGTACGCTAAGAAGCTCCAAGAGTTGGGAATACCTATTCCTAATGAATTGGGGATTCAACGTCTCCTTCAATCACTGCCACCAAGTTACAAGAACTTTGTGATGAACTACAACATGCACTGCATGAACAAGACGTTGCCTGAACTGTCGTCCATGCTGAAAACTGCTGAAGTGGAGATCAAGAAGGAGCAACAAGTGTTGATGGTCAATAAGACCACCAATTTCAAGAAACGGGGCAAGCCTAAGAACAAGGGAAACTTCAAGAAGGACGGCAAGAAAGCTGCCGCACCTGCTAAGAAGCCCAAGGCTGGTCCTAAGCCTGAAACTAAGTGCTTCTACTGCAAGGGTGCTGGTCACTGGAAGCGTAACTGTCCCAAGTACCTGGCGGATCTGAAGAACGGCAACATCAAGAAGAAAGGTATATTTGATATATGTGTTATAGATGTGTATCTTACTAGTAATCGTAGTAGTGCCTGGGTATTTGATACTGGTTCGGTTGCTCATATTTGTAACTCGAAACAGGAGCTGCGGAATAAACGAAGACTGGCAAGAGACGAGGTGACGATGCGCGTTGGAAATGGCTCCAAGGTTGATGTGATCGCCGTCGGCACGCTCCCTCTACATCTACCTTCAGGATTAGTTTTAAATTTAAATAATTGTTATTTGGTGCCTGCGTTAAGCATGAACATTATATCTGGATCCTGTTTATTGCGAGACGGTTACTCTTTTAAGTCCGAGAATAAAGGTTGTTCGATTTATATGAGTAATATCTTTTATGGTAATGCACCTGAGATGAATGGTTTATTCTTACTGAATCTCGATAGTAGTGATACTCATGTTCACAACATAGATGCTAAACGAATTAAATTGAATGATAATTCTACATACATGTGGCACTGTCGTCTTGGTCACATTGGAGTGAAGCGTATGAAGAAACTCTATTCTGATGAACTTCTTGAATCACTTGATTTTGAATCACTTGAAAGATGCGAAGCATGTCTAATGGGAAAAATGACTAAGACTCCATTCTCTGGAATAATGGAGCGAGCTACAGACTTATTGGAAATAATACATACCGATGTGTGCGGTCCAATGAGTGTAGCATCGCGTGGTGGATATCGTTATGTTCTCACTTTCACGGATGACTTAAGTAGGTATGGGTATGTCTACTTTATGAAACATAAGTCCGAAACTTTCGAGAAGTTTAAGGAATTTCAAAGTGAAGTGGAAAATCATCGTAACAAGAAGATTAATTTTCTGCGTTCTGATCGTGGAGGTGAATATTTGAGTTATGAGTTTGGCATGCATTTAAAGAAATGTGGAATACTTTCACAGTTGACACCGCCGAGAACACCACAGCGTAATGGTGTGTCCGAACGTCGTAATCGAACTCTCTTAGATATGGTTCGGTCTATGATGTCTCTTACAGATTTACCGTTATCATTTTGGGGCTATGCATTAGAGACAGCCGCATTCACTTTAAATAGGGCACCATCTAAATCCGTTGAAATGACACCGTACGAATTGTGGTTTGGTAAGAAACCTAAGTTGTCGTTCCTTAAAGTTTGGGGTTGCGACGCATATGTAAAGAAGTTACAACCTGGTAAGCTAGAACCCAAAGCGGAGAAATGCATCTTCATAGGATACCCTAAAGAAACAATTGGGTATACCTTCTATCATAGATCCGAAGGCAAAGTTTTCGTTGCCAAGAATGGATCCTTTCTTGAGAAGGAGTTTCTCTCGAAAGAGGTGACTGGAAGGAAAGTAGAACTCGATGAGGTTATTGAACCTTCTCTCGGATTTGAGAGTAGCGCAGCACCAGAAGATGTTTTTGTGCCGCCTACACCAATTAGAGAGGAATTTATTGATAATGATCATGAAACTTCAAATGAAGTTACTGCTGAACCTCGCAGGTCAACGAGGGTTCATACCACTCCTGATTGGTATGACTCCTCCTTGAACGTCATGTTGGTGGACAACGCTGATGACCCTGCGACATATGAAGAAGCTATGGTGAGCCCAGATTCCGACAAATGGCTAGAAGCCATGAAATCCGAAATGGGATCCATGTACGAAAACCAAGTGTGGACTTTGGTGGACTTACCGGATGGCCGTAAGGCTGTCGAGAACAAATGGATTTTCAAGAGAAAAACAGATGCTGATGGTAATGTTACCGTCTATAAAGCTCGATTTGTCGCGAAAGAGTTCCGACAAATTCAAGGAGTTGACTATGATGAGACTTTCTCACCAGTAGCGAAGCTAAAGTCTGTGAGGATTTTGTTAGCAATTGCTGCATATTTCGATTATGAGATTTGGCAGATGGATGTCAAAACGGCGTTCCTTAATGGTGACATTGAGGAAGAGTTGTATATGGTACAACCCAAGGGTTTTGTCGATCCTAAAGATGCTGACAAGGTATGCAAGCTTCAACGCTCCATTTATGGACTGAAGCAAGCATCCCGAAGTTGGAATCAACGTTTTGATAAAGTAATCAAAAACTTTGGATTTATACAAACTTATGGAGAAGCTTGTATTTACAAGAAAGTGAGTGGGAGCTCTGTAGCATTCCTAGTACTGTATGTAGATGACATATTGTTGATTGGGAATGATATAAAACTCCTTAATAGCGTCAAAACCTATTTGAATAATAGTTTTTCAATGAAGGATCTTGGCGAAGCGGCATACATTCTAGGCATCAAGATTTATAGAGATAGATCAAGACGCCTAATAGGGCTTTCAAAAAGTACATACTTGGACAAAGTTCTAAAGAAGTTTAGAATGGAAGATAGCAAGAAAGGGTTCGTGCCCATGTTGTCAGGTAAGACCTTGAGTAAAACTCAAAGTCCAGCTACGGCAGAAGATAGAGAGAAAATGAATAAAATTCCCTATGCCTCGGCCATAGGTTCTATCATGTATGCCATGCTGTGTACAAGACCAGATATAGCATATGCTGTTAGTTTAACTAGCAGATATCAAAGTGATCCTGGAATGGAGCACTGGACAGCGGTCAAGAATATCCTAAAGTACCTAAATAGGACTAAGGATATGGTTCTTTCTTATGGAGGTGATGAACAGCTTGTTGTAAATGGTTACACCGATGCTAGTTGGAACACCGATCCGGATGACTCAAAGTCACAGTCGGGATACGTATTTATTTTGAATGGTGCTGCAGTGAGCTGGAGGAGTGTAAAGCAAAGCGTTGTGGCGAAATCTTCAACTGAATCGGAATACATAGCTGCTTCGGAGGCTGCACAAGAAGCCGTTTGGATGAAGGAATTCATTACTGAACTCGGCGTGGTTCCCAGTGCGTTGGACCCGATGGCCATCTACTGTGACAACACAGGTGCCATAGCTAATGCGCAGGAGCCAAGGTCACATAGCAAGCTGAAGCACATCAAGCTACGTTTCCACGCTATTCGCGAGTATGTCCGAGATGGTGACATAAAGATTTGCAAAGTACACACTGATCTGAATGTGGCAGATCCGTTGACTAAACCTCTCCCTAGGGCAAAGCATGACCAACACCAAAACGCCATGGGTGTTCGGTATATTACCATGTAATCTAGATTATTGACTCTAGTGCAAGTGGGAGACTGTTGGAGATATGCCCAAGAGGCAATAATAAAAGTGATTATTATTATATCTTTGTGTTTATGATGAATGTTTACATCACATGCTATAATTGTATTATTAGGAAACACTAATACTTGTGTGTTTTGTAAACATAAGAGAGTCCCTAGTGAGCCTCTTGTTAAACTAGCTTGTTGATTAATTGATGATCATGGTTTTCTGATCATGGACATTAGGATGTGATTAATAACAAGGTTATGTCATTAGGAGAATGATGTGATGTACACACACCCCTAGTAAGCGTAGCATAAGATCAAGTCATTAAGTTCATATTGCTGTAAGCTTTCAAATACATAGTAACCTATTCCTTCGACCATGAGGTTATGTTAATCACCATCACCGGATGGATACTTTGATGACATCAAGCGCCGCTTCGTAACTGGGTGGTTATAAAAGTGTCATTGGGTATTCTGAAAGTATGTGTTGAAGCGCATGAACCAAGATTGGGATTTGTCCATCCATATGACGGATAGATATGCTCTGGGCCCTCTCGGTGGAATGTCATCTAGTTAGCTTGCAAGCATGTGACTGGGTCACAAGGGATGACATATCACGGAACGAGTAAAGAGTACTTATCAGTAACGAGGTAGAACTAGGTATGGAGATACCGACGATCAAACCTCGGATAAGTATAGTGTCGCGAGACAAAGGGAATTAGTTTCATATGTAAGTGGTTCAATCGATCGCGAAGTCATCGTTGAGTATGTGGGAGCCATTATGGATCTCCAGGTCCCGCTGATGGTTATTGATAGGAGATGTGTCTCTATCATGTCTACATATTCACGAACCGTAGGGTGACACACTTAAGGTTCGAAGTTGTTTTAAGTAGATATGGAATGTGCGTTGGAGACCGAATGTTGTTCGGAGTCTCGGATTGGATTCGGGACATCACGAGGAGATCCGGAATGGTCCGGAGAATAAGATTCATATATAGGGGATCATTTACTAAGTTAGGAAATGTTCCGGAGTGTTTGTATGAGGATTCTAGAAGGTTTCGGAATGTTCCAGAAGGTTCTAGAAGATATCTTGGAGTTTGCTTGAAAATCAAGATAGGGATCAAGGAGTCCTGGTGGGTCAAGATACGGAGTCGTGGGGGAGGAGGACTCCTCCCCCCACCTCCAATCCGCTGGCCTACAAGGGAGGGGAGTCCTACAAGGACCCCCCCTCCCTAGGCGCCTCCCTTCTTTAAATAGAGGGACAGGGGCGCCCCCTCCTCCCCTGCTCCCATAACACCCAATCTCTGCCGCCTCTCTCCTCCACCATCTTCTGCACAGGCATAGGCGAAGCCCTGCAGAATTCTCTACTCCACCACCACCACCACGCCGTCGTGCTGCTGGGATTCCGTGGAGAAGATCTACTACCTCCGCTGCTCGCTGGAACGGGGAGAGGAAGGTCTGCTTCGACTCCGCACGTGTGACCGACTGCGGAAGCGCTGCCGAATCGTGGCGCCAGAAGGATCGTCCACTTGACCGACTGCGGAAGCGCTGCTGGAACGCGACACCGGAAGGATCGTCCACACGATCTTGAGATCGGCAAGTGATCGACTACATCAACCACGAGATCTAATCTCGTTAACGCTTTCGGATCTACGAGGGTTAGTTCCTATCTATCTCGTTGCTCATGTCTAATAGATTAGATCTTGGCTTTTATCTAGATTAGATCTAGGTTTTGTTCGTTCTTGCGGTAGAATTTTTTTGTTTTCCATGCTACGAACCCATCATATTGTGCATATATGTGCATCATGGGATGGCGAACAATGTTTCAGGAGGAAGTTTTCCTTTCGTTGCACCAAAAAGCCGTTTTCCATTTTCCGAGTGTAAAAAATGGATGGTTTTGTGAAGAAACCACCAAATGGCTAATTCAAAATGCTACCATCATATTTTTGAAAAATACTAGACCACCTTACATGGATAATGTTATAACGGGGGATCTTAAACCTTTCCGTCTATCCCTGGTGAAAAAGACAAATTCCTGCCGAATCGGTAGGAAGTGGGTCAGATATGAACTACAGGTACATGATCGGATTGTCATGATTTTTTACAAAAATCATTTTTAGATTCACAATATCTTGTTTCATCAGATATCGACTTCAAGTTTAGCGAGTCTCAGTCTCGAGCTAAGAATCTTCATTCCCGCCCTTCAACAAAGTTTAACGGTAGTTTAAAACGGCATTAGAAATTCAAAAATGATCCAAACAATGTGAAACCTTTGCGTGGTGTCATATTATGTGATATAGTTAGAAGGAAAAATATCAAACTTGGTATATTGATTATGTTTTAAAAAATCCTTCACAAAATGACCTATCTCATTCGAGGCTGGCTTTCGGGTCAAATGACCAATGTTATGGCTAGAATGAAGGCATAGTTTGTAATAATGTGTACATATTATGTATATATGTGTAGCATAGGATGGAGAACAATGTTTTAGGAGGAAGTTTTCCTTTTCGTCGCACCAAAAATCCGTTTTCCATTTTTGAGTGTAAAAAACGGACGGTTTTGTAAAGAAACCACCAAATGGCTAATTCAAAATGCTACCATCATATTTTTGAAAAATACTAGACCACCTTACATGGATAATGTTATAACAGGGGGATCTCAAACCTTTCCGTCTATCCCTGGTGAAAAAGACAAATTCCTGCCGAATCGGTAGGAAGTGAGTTAGATATGAACTACAGGCACATGATCGGATGCTCATGATTTTTTACAAAAATCATTTTTAGGTTCACAATATGTTGTTTCATCAGAGATCCACTTCAAGTTTAGCGAGTCTCAACCCCGATTTAAGAATCTTTATGCGTGCCGTTTTAAACGGGCAAATAAAATTATGATAAGAATCATGGCATAGTTTGTGATAAGTTGATATTGATATCATATTTGGATTCCTCACATTTTTCTAATCAATTTAGACATATTATTTATCGAATTCCGATTTACAAATTTAAAGATATTATTTATTCCATATTAAATAAAAATACAAAAAAATAAAATCATTATATTTTTATTTGAATTCAATAATATTTTTACTTATTCATTGTTGTTTACTTAAATAATTGCTTGTAATTTCAAAAAATACAACCATGTGACATGATGATATAAAAGTTAATAGGATTGATATCATAGTATTAATAACAATGTGTAAATTGCTTCGCGGAAAGAGATTCTGAAGGAACGAGGAAGTTAAGCGTGCTGAAGCTGGAGTAGTATTAGGTTGGGTGACCGACTGGGAAATTTGATTAAAACTGCAATTTAATTAATTATTAAGTATAAATAGTGATCAAAGTGAGAGATTAGCGAGGCAAACAATTCAAAGATAAAAAAAATTGAAAAAAATTATTTTAGGCTGTGCCGACGGCCTGGCCGTCGGCGTAGCTCCAGGCTGGACCGTTTCGTAACGACCATCGCCTGACATCGTGGGGCCCGCTGCGATTGCTATACCGAGGAGATGTGCCGTCAAGGAGCTACGCCGAGAAGGCTACGCCAACGGCCACCGTCGGCATAGCCTGTGCCGACGGCAATTTGGCACTGTGCCGACGGCATCCGGCCGTCGACACCTCATTTCTTTCCTGTAGTGACTGGACTGATTTTAGCCCGATTAATGCTATTACGTCTTGGTGCGTTTTCGGAGCAGCAGCCCAGAAACGGTAGGCTGGCCCATTTGGCGTGATTTGACGAAGGAAACAACCTTGGGGACGACGATGTGGGAAGGGTGAGGTGACCTCAAACATTGGTAGGGTACCAAAGATCCGACGGTCCAGAAACCAAAATCGATGTGGACAGATGAGTTTTACTATTTCTTAATTGGAATAATAATTGTTCAACCGCCCCGCCCAGTGGTTTTGCCTGTGATCTGATGTGACCACATGCTTGTCACACGTTCATGCTGCTTTCAATTAACAAACGAACAAAGAAGGTTACGTGTGCACCTCGATTTAATTCAATTTCAGCATCACATACGTCGTGTTGATCGATGTCGCCCACCACACCAAATCTAATTAATTTTATTTTTTTCGAGAGGGAATATGTATATAACCAACGCTTTGATGATAGGTAATCAGAAGGTACCTATAGCAGCTGCTGTACGTGCCAATGAATCGCAGCCATGTCGATCGCGTTAGGTTTTCGTGGGTGACAAAGACGTGCATGTTGCACTCCAGCCGGGGCCCAACCACAACACTTGTACTAATTCAACCGTCGGTTCTTTATTCTGATCAGGAATTAGAATCTGGTTAGCTGCCGGCATGTGCAGATTGAGAGCTAGCATGTGACCAGAAATAAAGTTTAGGTAATGTAGGAGAAAGTGGATGATTCCAATCCAAACCTCTCCATTGGCCATATACATTTAATGGGCTCACGTGAATTTTACAGAAATATGGCCAAAAAAATATCAACTGAGGCATGCAACCATGAGAATATGCCTCCGAATTAGAACGTCATGCAAGATGGAACCATAAGCAGCTTAAGCTTAGGCCGTCATCCGTGTTGGGTAAACACCGTACCTCCTTTCTTGCTCAATTGTTTCATCTTCATCAGAATGTGAACACTCTTTTGCCGTCATGCTAATTAGGATTTGGTTAAATTATCTTTTATTACCACACTACCCTGCTACATGGGTACCAAAAATATGATTATTCTTATATAGACCTTGACTTTCTAAACAAGATACTATGGTTTTCCCATCTTTTTGAAAACTGCCTATGATGGGTTTCCGTGTGTGTATGTGCATGACGGAGGTGCACGGAAAAGTAGCGATCATGCATCCAGCAGACTACATTGATAGGAAAGGAGTTAATGGACGGCAATTGAACTGCATGGGCATTGAGCAGTAGTGCAGCAGTGCTCATTTGCAGTAGGTACCTAGGTGGTCACTGTCCATGAGTAATGTGAAATTGGCGACATTGCATCTGTCCTACTCCTCTCTCCGGACCGGCTCTCTCGTGGTTGAAAAATGAAGTTTTCTGGTATAGAACAGCTTACGAAAACACATTTCTGTTTTGAAGAAAAGGAAAATAAAATATTTGCTTGTGAAAGGGATGAAAAATATATTGCAAGTATAAGTTCAAAAAAGTTCCCATATGCATATAGTACTGTAAGTCGTCATACGTATAAAATATGCGAATTACCCGGAAAAAAAGTATCTTGGAGGAATTATATCTCGCATTGGAGAGTTATGTTTGCAGTAGGAGGTCACTTATCATGATCATTTGGAAAGCAGTGGCATTGCATCTGTCTCCGTCTTTGTTGGAAAAACATGGCAAGGAAGAATCTACAAAGTCCCGAACCATCCTTTTCAGGAGTAAGAATAATATTTTCTTCCCAATAAATTCATGCGCTTTGCGATCTGTCGGTGCGGTAATGTTTATCAGCCTAAATTAGAAAACAAAAGCGGCGCAAATTACCTAGTGTTGTGTACAAGTGAAAAGAATCTCAATTTCATACGCCAATTTCGTCAAATGGGGAGGTGAAAAGTTCAGTTCACTCGAAAGATTATTGTTAGAGGTCGCATGGTGCAAGTACCTAATTATAAACTTACCTCTACTGCCTATAAATAAATGAACCTATATAGATCTCAAATAGAAAGGACAGAAAGGAGAAAAAAGTGAGAAAGCAAGAAAAGGAAGTATGTGCCTCCTTGCAAGAAAAGGATATTGTGTTTTGCAGGATCTGAGTTAGGCAGGATGTGGGCCCCGGATGACATGCCCTGACAACTCATGACTCTTGTTCTCTAGTGACACATCCGAATTCCAATCACAATATTCCACATGTTTGACCTAGCTAGTTGTATCAACCACCTCACACACATTCATATTCAATCAATCATTCTTAGATGACCTCATTTTCCTTCCCTCTCCTATATGCCACCCCATGCCCTACTCAATCATCAGCCAAACTGGTCCTATAATGGGTACTAGCCAAAACAGGACATAATCCAGTAGTACTATTAGTCTGATGATCTGGGAAGTTATTGTGCCAACTTCTGATCACATAATAGTCAAACTAACTTCTGAATAATACTAATACGTGCTGTTAATTAATTATACAAGTATAAGGGCATGATACTCAAATCAATTAAAATACATACAGGTACAGTAGGCCATGAATGATTCTACGAACGTAGCAATCAGGATGGAAGGGAAGGTAGAGTTGAGTTGGCATCAGTTTGGCAAGGTCTTGTGACTCGGAGGGAGGGCGGCCATCCATAAAGGTGGTTTCCTCAGGAACCGGTCCGTTTGGGGTGTTCTTGGAAGGTTCTCCCGTGTGTCAGGGAGTAGTTGGCCCCGTCGTCGTCGCCATAGCTCGCTAGGATACCTGCACACGCAGGCCAACATATCTATCAACAACTATCTTTCACAAGAAAGAGAGGAAAGAGTTCACGAGCAGAGAGCTAGAGGAGGAGGAGCAGGAGAGATGATGGGGGGCGATCATGGCGGCGGGAAGCTGGTGAAGAGCCTGCGAGGCGCGGCGCAGAAGTACGTCGGCGTCGCCTTCTTCCTCGGCTTCTTCCTCGTGCTGCTCACATACTTCACCCTTTCCGAGCAGTTCGCCATCGCCGCGCCCAACGGTGAGTTCTTCCGAATGGATGAATGGATGGATTCTGGTGGTTTCTGTGATTGTTCTGCCATGCCATGGTTAGTGTTTTTCTTTGCGTGCTTTATCGGGGCAGGCAGGCAAGCATAATTCGCCTCAAAAGCTGCGATCATTTCAGCCGCAAGAGCCCCTGTGTGAATTTAGATATTCCTTTTCGTGGACAACTTTGGCATATTTCTTACTACTACTTGTGAACCGAAGACTTGGTCAAAACATGGAGATGTTCTTGCTTGTTCTTGGGTATGAAGCTGACGAGAATTCTGCTAAAACTTGCAGCCATCCGGAAGACCTCGCCGGGGCACTCGACGCCGTCCGCCCCTGCCGTGGCAGAGAACACGCCGACGCAACTCCCCGTCATCAAAGGTAAAAAAAAACTCAAACCATCCTTCCCTGACACCAACCAAATCCCCCTTCTGAATTCACCCAAAATTTCCTCTTCTGACCATGTACTTGTGCCTTTGCATGGAGCAGAAGAGGAAGCACCCAAGCGCGAGCCGGAGCATGAGCAAGTACAAGAGCAGCCCCCACATCCACATGTCGACGAAACAGAGGACTCCCACTTGCAAACAGAGGAGAGCCCGACGCCCATCGGTAGGACAATTCTGCCCACTTTCTTCCAAATTATACCCGTCGATATCAAGAGAAAAGTAGTAGACAAGTTTCGATTAGATCTCTGATGGTCAATCAATCTAGAGAGCTCACTTTGCAACTTTTGGATCGGAGACGTGTTCATTCGGTGCAAAAACCTTTGTGCTCCGTCAGAATTCCACCGATCCAACAAGAAGTAATGATGGTTTGATATTTATCCATGCCATGCAGATGACGGTGGCAGCGGCGCCACCGTTCCCATCCAACCGGAGGAGAGCCCTCCGGCGAAGAAGCCGGCGTGCGACATCCAGGGCCCCTGGGCGTCGGACGTGTGCGACGTCAGCACCAACGTGCGGATCCACGGCTCGAACCGCACGGTGCTGATCCCGCCGACCATCGAGTCCGGCGGCAGCAACCCGAACCCGCAGTCGTGGAGCGTCGTGCCCTACCCGCGGAAGCACCAGTCCGGGATGAACGCGGTCACGGTGCGGGAGCTGGCCACGGCGGCGGAGGCGCCCGCCTGCGCCGTCACGGCGCAGGTGCCCGCGCTGGTGCTCGCCATGGGCGGGCTCACGGGCAACTACTGGCACGACTTCAGCGACATCATGATCCCGCTCTACCTCCAGGCGGCCCGCTTCGACGGCGAGGTGCAGCTGGTGGTCACCAACCTCCAGCCCTGGTACGTCGGCAAGTACCGCCACATCCTGGCCCGGCTGTCGCGGTACGAGCTGGTGGACATGGACAAGGACGATCGAATCAGGTGCTTCCCGGGCGCCGTGGTGGGGATCCGGATGCACAAGGAGTTCAGCATCGACCCGGAGAAGGACCCCAGGGGGCACTCCATGCCGGAGTTCACCAAGTTCTTACGCACCGTGTTCGCGCTGCCGCGGGCCGCGCCGGTGAGGGTGGTGGAGGGGAGCGAGAGGAGGCCGAGGATGATGGTCATCTCGCGGCGGCACCCGAGGAAGCTGGTGAACGTGGCGGAGGTGGTGGCGCTGGCGGAGCGGGTCGGGTTCGAGGTGGTGATCGGGGACCCGCCGTTCAACCAGGACGTCGGGGACTTCGCCAGGGAGGTGAACGGCGCCGACGTGCTCGTGGGCGTGCACGGCGCCGGGCTGACCAACTCGCTGTTCCTGCCGACGGGGGCCGTGTTCATCCAGGTGGTGCCGTACGGCAAGATGGAGCACATCGGGGAGGTGGACTTCGGGGTGCCGGCGGTGGACATGGGGCTCAAGTACATGGCATACTCGTGCGGCGTGGAGGAGAGCACGCTGGTGGACACGCTCGGGAGGGACCACCCCGCCGTCAAGGACCCGGAGTCGGTGCACCGGAGCGGATGGGGCAAGGTGGCCGAGTACTACCTCGGCAGGCAGGACGTCAAGCTCGACCTCAAGCGCTTCGAGCCCGTGCTGCTCAAGGCCATGGCCATGCTCAGGGAGTAGCCGCCTGGCTGACCCTGGCCGCCGAGCTGCGTGCAGCCCATACTAGCTTAGTGCAGTCCCATTTTTCTAATTTATTATGCCTATTAATTTACATTCTTTTTCGGTTCTTTTAAAGGGTGGATGAATTGATCAAAAAGGTTTATACAGTATATACTTATATTTTTCCCCATTTTGTTCTCGATCGATCCATTTGATTGATCAAATTAGAGAATATATGAAAATCCGGTTGGCATCACGAACAATGTATGTACAAACAATCAATGAGTACATTTTTTTTTTGCGAAAAAATGAATGAATACGTTGTGTGTACAAACAAATCTCATTATATTTTTCCAACAGAAAATCACACTATATTAGGTATAAGAATTCCAAACTAGCACGCAGGTTTTTCTTTTGCAAAGTATTTTTAAACTTAGCATAGTATTAATTTGTTCGTCAAAAAAAAAAGGGAAAAAGTTGGAAAAGGAAGGAGAACCAACTTTGGGCCTGCTGTTCATGGGTCAAGGAAGCGCGCAAGCCCATCTAAGGGACAAGTTGGACTGGTAGGAGAGGAGTGCGCATCAGGAGGTCGGCAGCTCTGACCAAGCCGAGGTGTGTGCAAGTTCTCAACTTGACCCTGGTTGCAGATACGTGCAAGCAAGAGCAACCATCCCCATCATTGATAACCATGTCATCATGCAGGAAAAATCCGAATGCACTAGTTTTTAGCTAAGTGAATGCACTTGTCATCTACTCCTAGTATATTATTAGAGCAACTCTAATAGATCCTTTAAATTTCCAGCCACTTTGCAGTTTGCAAGCAAACATCCGGCCCGAGCAGATACCAAACTTTGGACCGGTCCTTTATAGATATCTTCCGCTCGAGGGGCCAGATATGGTTCAAAATCCGACCGGAACCTTAACCCTCTCCGCCCTCTCTCCTCCGTCTCCGATGCCAAATCCACCATCCTCCAGTGACCTACCTCCGTCAGCCGATAGCCGCAGAATCCTCCAATAGGCGACATGGCGATGCCGAGGAAATGACCAATTGGTGATGGTGGCAGTCGGGTAGGTCGGTACGCACCCGTGCGCGGTCGCGGAACCGCCGCCGCCGGTCGCTCGGCCCTAAGAAGTGCGCAACACGGAAGTGGACACACCGGGGCGAGAGGTTGTCGGCCTCCCTCCGCTGGTGGGAGTTCACCGGCGACGGCGTGGAGGCTGGGAGCTCACAGAGCGGCGTGGGGCTGGCACCCACCCCCGCACCGCCTGTGAAGGAGGATGAGGATGAGGACTTGGGGAGGAGGAAGAGGAGGACCACGGCAGACATGTGGTGGTGGAGGCCGACTTTGTCTCCGCCGCTGCCGCCGAGGAGACGGCCATTTCGATCATGTTATGCGTCTCCGAGCTCACCTACGAGGAGGAGCTAAAGCGCGAAGCAACGGAGCGACTAGAGGCAATCAGGGCGGTGGCATCGCAGCAAGCCAGGGAGAAGGAGCTCGCGACGAGCGCCATCAAGCAGGAGATCCTCGCCATCTCCTCCGACTCCGACTGATGACTGCCGACTGCGTCGCCGCCGCTACAACCCGCAGGCATCCGGGTCGCATTTTAGTAGATTAGGGTTAGAGTTTTAACGACATAAATTTTGTTTTGTGTATGATTTGATGTACAGAGACGCAAAATGATCTCTATGTATGATCTTTCTCATCGGCTGAATTTTGCCGCGAAGCATCGTGTGCTTAATTTTAAAAAGTTCAGTTCACTTTTGCGATTTCTATTCTGTTTGGGCAAGCTTCTATTCTATCGGGGCAAGTTTCGAACTGAAAAACGCAAGTTCAATGAACTGTATTTGCGTTTTTACGGTTTCAGTTATACGAGATCTATTAAAGTTGCTCTCAGTAGTACGACTGTCACATGCACTTGGGCTTTTCCTATCATTCGAAGGCGGCTTCAGAGTTGAAGAACTACCTAATCTTAAGCAGCTCAGTTCAGCACATGTTTGCCAACGGCCACATGGGCGGCTACCGATTTTGCTACTTGACCAGCTTAATGGGGGCTTCATTTGGGTCTGAGAAGTGAGAAGGACGTTGTTTGGTTAATCTTTCTGATCCATAGTAGCAGCACGTGGTAGTTTAGCTTACTGATGCTATGAATCTTCAATTCCATTTGTTGAGTAGAGCAGCAACGACTACTGAAACCCATGTGTCCAATTTGATGTTTCTACGACAATTTGATGTTCCTAGCGCATATATTAGGCAAATCCTATGGAAACTCTTTAAACCATCATGTTTTCCATTCTACTACCTCCGTTCTAAAATGTAAGCCTGAACTTCCGAGTGTATCCCGGAGACTCTGTAATGACGTTGTTTATCATCAATAAAGTGCTGGTGTTTTCTGTCTTGGGCAGACGCATTTCTATTCTCCAGTTCTCCGGTGATAACTATGAACTGTACACCAACACGATTGTGCACCACAAAGGGAGAAGAGGATGAATCCAATGTACACAGCCCCATGCGTTAGAAACAACTGCCTGCGACATGGACGCTTCATGCGAAGAGACGGCGACAGGCAATCACGCATGCATCAACTCTGGAACTGCGATTCAGAGCTAGCACAAAGCATACTACTCTCGCACATCAAAAGGGCAAATTTAGAACTGCAATGCAGAACTATCACGAAATGCGTCAACTTTCAATTTACCTTCGCATAGATAATTCTTCTGGGAAAGGTGTCTGCCCAACTCGATCTTGACATCACGTTCAGGGAATATGTTGAACCGACACGAGCCCCTCACACATGGCCTCCAGGAGATGCATAAATCACCATACAATGGCAGACTACAAAGTAAAGCAGAAACTTATGCAGTTGCCCACCAATAATGCTGGACCTACGGACGTTTTCTTACGGACTAGACTTACGGATGGTATGTGGCTGAGTGAGATTCCTCCTTAAAACCAACTGTTCCGAAACTCTCTCCCGTGATTGGTTCATTTGGTTCCACCTCGGTCCGTAAAAAGCATTCCGTAAGGAAGTGCCCGTAGATGTAGCATTACTAGTTGCCCACATAGTTTAGCCACACCGAACAGTAAAATAAAAAATTGCAAGTATATAGCAAGCATTATAACATGTCACTGCAGCAACAGCCAGAGTGAGGATTATTTCTTACCAGGCAGGCACAACCAACCAGACTTTAGTATTATGTCCATCAACCAAATATTATCTCCGCAGATGAAGGGGATCCGCGCGTGAGTTGCTCCCTAGTCCGTTGCTCGCTAGCTTCATCCACCGGAAATCTTGGAGCCTCACGCTTGATGGCATCGCACCCCTTGCACGGGCGTTTATCATGCAGCTCTATTCTCTTCAAGGCCACGGCTCGTGCCATGACAAGCCTTATGTAATTCATCACCTTGTCCACATCCTCAAACCCTGTCATCACCAGCAACTTCAACTTCAAGTGTTTCAAGTTCTCGGATGGTTCCCACGTCACGTTCGTCTTCTCAGCACTGTCCTCCGACTTACTCAGTTCACATGAATGCCGAGATAACTTCATGGACAAATAAGAAAACGACACATATTACATTCCAAGTTGGCATCGGCTTCAATATTAATATTTAAAACGAAGAGCACTGGCAATAATAAGAGTATAAGAGTAGGTTTGATCTTGCTTCCTCAACATTCCTCTGATCCTAGCCTTCAAGGAATAGAATATTACCAAGTACCCTCCACTATTTCAGATAGCGTTTATTGTTCTACCTTTTTCTTAGGAACAGGCTTTCATTGTTTCCAAGTAATCAATGATTGCTAAGAAGTTTAGACCCTCTCTGAAAATAGTTTTTCGTATGAATTTTCAAAATATCCTATACAACCATATTATAGAACAAGAGAATATTTTCGAAGATTCGGATAAAATTAGTAAATTAAGGCATCTAGCGTGTGGTCAGACACCGTGGAAAATGTCATGCGCCTTGTATGGATATTATCTCTCTGAAAATTGCTATGCAGCATCCAAGCAAGATTGCATCATCATTACTAAGCAATTCTGTTGTTCGAAAAAAAACGCAATTCATGGGATCTGTATATTCTTGCATCTCAAAGAGGCCTGCGTGTACTACTTTTACTATTTCTGAAAGAATAGCGTATATTAAGTATTTTGATATTCATAGACATGTTGCTATAATATTATTGCTGAATGTATGGAAACTTGTCAACAAGCAAATTATATACAGGCCAAGATATGAACTGGAAGAAATGAAGTAAAAAGACTTACACATAAATCCTCCAAGGAAGGCGCACTTTCAAGGATAAACATAGTTCAATTCAGATTGCACTCCGCAAAGATATTGTAAAGATGCACAACTCTCAGTTTACTGAATATAGGTGTGAGCTGTTTTGGATCTTCAGGGTGAATCCAAATCTGTGGCAGGACGAAGCATAAAAACATGAGGAACAACAATATGAAGCAACAGGGACACGTTGAAATAAACAAACATGATGCAGATCAGGAGGGCATTGTAGTAGGAACTTACCATTTGAGCACGAAAATCCAGATGCAGAAATGACAGGTTTCTGTTACTAGAAAAACACTCACTCAATGTGAATGGCTCCTGCCAAGATAGGGCAGGAGAAGCGAAGCATACTTTAACAAGCTGAGGAACATAGCCAAAAGACACTGGGGGTTTTTCACAGCACCAGGTATTGTAGAATAATTCCATGAGTTTAGGAACACAGATTAGTTCAATCCGTGTACACCCGAAGTTGACAAGTTCAACTGCTGTCAGTTCCGAGGATGGGGCATCTATCTCCAGGACAGGGTCCAGGCCCAAATTACAGGATCTCAAGGAGAGGTACTTAAGTTTATGGCAAGTGTTGAGGATATTGGGGACATCAGAGTCTTGGAACGAAAGGTTCTGCAGCGTTAGTTTTGTGAGAAAATTGAAGGCACCAGCACAAGCATGGAAGAATGACATAAACCGCTGTCTGAGCAATGCTAGGTGAGCCTCACTTGGACGTAGAACATGTGCATACAGCGCAAACTCGAGGTATTCTATTACTCTGATATTCACGGCGTCTCCGACCGTATGAGACGCGATAAGGACAAGTAAGGGTCCACCAGGTAGAAGCTGAGTTTCAGACTCTTGATGATTCGACTGCATTGGCATGTAAGAGATAGTACTCTCCTTATCACGTCAGCGTACGCGGCCATTATCTGATCCACCGTTCTGCGGGCACCTCCAAAGTGTGCGACATTAATTTGCAGATAAGAGAGCTGATGAGGGAGGTGCATCCAATGTGTGGAGAGCACGCTGGTCTGAATCGCCTCTGGCGTATCAAGGCGTTCAAGGATTTCGAGTAGAATGTCATTGGGGAGCGTACTAATTATATCTTCATTTTCGCTCGCGCTAATGCTACTTTCATCCCCGGTCTGCAGAACAAATTGAAAGAAATGTATTATCGCAAGTAAGCAACTAGTGGATCAAAATAAGGAGAAAAAGAAGCGGTTTCTTCTTAATACAATTCTCCTAGGGTAAAATTATTACTCCCTCCATTCCAAAACATAATATGTTAGCTTGCCAAAACATCTTATATTTTTTGAAGAGAGGGAGAAACTAATCTACACTAGTAGTAGCAGTAGCAGTAGTAGTAGAAGGGGCTCCTGTGCTCGTCCCCGCGGGCGACACACGGGTGTAACCCTAGTCTGCCCCTACTCCCTCCCTCCTCCTACTCCCCCTTGCCGCCGCCGGTGGGAGCCGCCGGTCAAAGCCCGGGCGGTGCCGGTGGCCGGCGGGATCTCCTTCCCCCGCGCGCTAGGGCAGCCTCGTGGGGCGGCTGCAGCTGGCGGCAATGCAGAATCGGCGGCAAAGACTTCATCCGGCGCCGCGGCGGCGCTCCCTGGCGGGCATGGTGGCTCTGAACGGGGCATTGGCGGCACTTGGCGCGCGGGATGCGCCGGCGACGGGGGCTACTACAGGGAGGCAAGCTGATTCAGGGCCCATCTGGACCTGTCATGGGCTAGGCGGGCCTGGGGCGGTCAGGAACGGGCGGCGAGGAGACAAGCCACCCGGGGAGCTTTCGGCGTTGGTGATGGCTGCCTCAGTGCTCTCTGGGCACCTGTGTGCGGCCAGGCCAGATCTGGGCCAGGAGGGCCTGAATCTAGCAGCAACCTCACCTCGGTGGGCCAGGTCCATTGTTCTGGAGGGCACTATTCCTTCGTAGTGACTTGGTTGTCGTGGCGGCGGTCCCAGATGGAGCAGCTACGTTAAGTGGCGGGCTTGACCGACGGCGGTGTGGCGGCGGCAACAACGGCGTGACCCATCCCTGGGCATCATGGCTAGGGTGGGCTTTTGTAGTGTCAGCCATGGGCCGACCTGCGTGGAGGTGGCGGCGTTGTAGCTCATGGCGGTGGGTTCGGTCGGTGGTGACGAGGGACGGTTCAACACCGGGCTGTAGGTGGAAGGTGGAGGTGGCTGAGGCATAGCAGCGCGACGGTGAGGCTAATTGGCTTGATATGGGCCTGGCAGGCGGCCGGACCTGATTCAGACCTAATCAGCTTTGCTATTGCGTCCGGATGGCAATCACCTCGGTTGGTGGAGGGCAGTTCCCCTCCCTTGAGCTGCCGTGCGGCTTGATACCGAAGCCTATGGTGTTGACATACCTAGTCCAATCTGCCGGCTTTGCAGTGTGAAGTTGGTCGAATCATGGGTTCGAGTTTGAGCGTGTGGATGCCAAGGCGACGACCTTGGAAGGTAGGCTGCATGGACGGCTCTACGGCGAGCAACGCGGCGGTGGTGGTGGTGTCTCTCTTCGGCCATGTGGATGGTGTGGAGCGGATAGTGGGGGACCTTGGTGTTGGCGGCGCTTCGGCTTTGGCAGCTCCCAGATCATGGTTCGGAGATCTAACTCAGGGACAGCGGGCGGCTGAGTTCTCCAGAGCGACGCGAGGATTTTTCCAGGCGAAAGCTCAGCGCCTCGACGCCAACGTCGGCGATGCCTGCAAGGTGTTGTAACCCTCTTGGGGGCATCGTTATGGTTATCCTCCCCGTGTACAGCTCCGGGTGAAAACCCTTGACCTTCGTGGTCTCGACGGCAACGGCGCATTGTGTCGTTACCCTCTTGAGGATGTCGTCATTTTGTGTTGTTCTACTCTGTCTCCCTTCTATGTTTTTCGGTGGCAAATTTTGGTTTTCCGTATTTTTCTTTTTGTTTATCTTTGATCTGTTTGGTAAGAGGTTCTCCTCACCACCTTGTATCGGTTTGGTCGTTGTGGCTTTATTTATAAAGCCTGATTTGAGAGAGAAGTAGCGGTTATAGTGATAGTAGAAAAAGAAGAATCTAAAGCGAAGGGCGTATGAACTTACAGTGTTGCACGTTGACTCCATAATTGGATGCCTCAGGAGATCGATTAGTCACGTCCGCCGGCGTAGCTTTATTGGAACGGCTGGAGACTTGCAGCTGCTAAGTACATACTGAGACAGACGGTCTTGTACTTGTAGTACTTATTGAGGTGGCCTTGGAACGGCCGGACACCCAGCGCTGCTCATCCGCGAGGGCAGCAACTGACGGTGTACTCCGAGTGCTCAACGCCGAGTGCTGCTCCGAGTTTGAAAGGGGGAACGCCGCCGCGGGGGCGCGTGCCTGGCTTTCTCTGCCGCCGTCGAATTTGAAAGGGGCAGAGAAAATTATGGATCTGAGCGTTCCAGTGTCAGGATCGGTCAGCAAGCCACTGAAATAGAATAAGCGACCATGTCGGGTTCGGTCCTGTGGGCTCTAATGGGCTGGGTTCAAGTGGGCTTCATTCATGATTTTCTTCTCTTTCGAGTGAAACTTCGGTATAAAAATGCTACTGCAAGACCTGCTCCCAATTTTGTTTTTCCTGAAATCCTACTCCTGCAAATAAGTGTACTTCTAGTCTTATCCTAAGTTAAACTTAGTAAACTTTAACTAACTTTATAGGAATGTAGCAATATTTATAATACTAAATTGGTACCACTAGATTTATTTTCATATTTAGTTGCATAATATGACAATTTCATGTAATATATATTGATATATTTATCTAAAAAGATGGTCAAATTTAATAAAGTTCAGCTCAGGCAAAACCTAGAAGTACACTTATTTACGGACAGAGGGAGTAGGTGAGAGCCAAGACACACCTAGCCGACAATCTGGTCATGCTCGGGATGCTGTAAAAACTAAAATTCAAATTCTTATATCATATACAGGACAAAAAATACGTCTCCAACATATGATGGTGATGTATCCGGTGATATATATTTTGTCTAGGTGATGCATATTTTTGATCCAAGTGATGTAACCCTCCCCCCTCCCCCCCGGGCAACCTTTGGTGGAGGGTACCATGGGATGCATGAACTGTTTATATGGGAGGTGGCAGGGGTGGCTACATGAGCGTAATGAACAGTGCTATGGGAGGATGCATGGGAGGTTTCGGTGGCGAGTTCAAGATTGATATGGAAGGAGGCATGTGAGTGGGCATTGGAAGTTCTACAACAACGAGGATCAACAAGGACATGCCAATAATGGCAACAATGCATGAAAAGTGGATATTATACGTGTTTGTGGTGAACTGTGTCGTTAACTATTCTGTGCTTTGAACTATGCATTTCGTTTATGTATGTGTCGAACTGTGTCGATGGTAACCTATTTTATGCTATGGAATGTGGATTTGAAGCTTATTTTTATATTTGTGTGGTTACCTTGATGTTAGTTTTAATTAAATTTGTTATTGATATGTTTGTGATGATCATTCATAGTTAAAATTGTGGAGGTGGCATTGAAATAGGTGGCCTACTTTACATCACCTGATGTGGCAGTCGTGCCCTAAAAAGGAAGAAACTGCATAGGTGATGTAAAACCTCCTTTTGGTCGTGTGTAACTTTTACATCATATATTTTGGGTGCCCAATTATACATCACCTGTTAGAGATGCTCTCATGTGACTCAATGCTAGACTTCAAGATTCATGCGCTACGTCTATGCTCCCCGAAGATAACAACACTTGGCTCTCAACGAAAACCTAACAAGAAGCCGAGGATACTAATCACATCTCGTAGAGAAGGAAAATCCTCAATCTTTACTAGGTGGAGGCCATGCCTACACCACATGGATTTGACATGACTATCTTTGAGGACGTTGGCAACCTCAGGAGGTATGCAACGACAATGCACTCATGCGACACGATGCTAACCATGCGATGATGTACACATAGCGAAGAGAGTTCGGCGTTATAGCCGCGGTCCAGTGTAACAACCTAGGGAACAATAATAGGAAAGGATAGTTATGTGAATTACACATTGCATTGTATGCATATATAATTTAGGTTTAGCTTAAATGTTTCAAAACTTCTATTAATTTGAATTTGGCTCTAGTGAGGTTTTACAACCAAAGGTCACTAGGATTTGAACCCCAAGTTCAATTGAAAGAGTCAAAGAATTTGAATGAGTTCAAAATTGAAATTTGACTTAAGTAAACCTTGAATTTAAATTCATATAAACACACACATGAACATCTCCGAATTTAACTTAAAGAACAATTCGAGTGAACCATTGTAATAGAACCAAATTGGTCTTTATTCGTATATGAATGAGTCAAGATCAGTACATCACATGGAATTACAAAGAAAAAGGGAAAATCCTAATGCAAACTAAAATAAAAAGGAAACCTACACTAGCTATATAATCTTCTTACCTATTTGCTGACACTTGATCATCTTCAAACCAGCAAACCGAAAACATCACAACAAATTTTTTTTAGGGATTATAATGTTTGAGTAACATAAGCGAGTCCATTTCAATGTAGAATCCAAAACCAAGACTCGAGAACTAGTCCAAAATCTTAGTAGCTTGAGGTAGGCAAACATAAAGTCAGAGGACAATAGCCAGAGTTGAAATATCGATTTGAGATAGAACCAGAACATGATCAACTACTAGCTATAATTAACAGCCATTAGAGAAACTCAAAAGGAATCGGAAATGACCAAGTACTAGTATACTAACCCAATTTCATCTTGTTCAAGTAGCAAAAATAAACCAATAAAACTATTCTAAGATCAACTAGAAGTAGAATGACCAAAAGAAATAACCTCGAGCCTTTGAATTCTTGGAAAACAGAAAAATTGAGAAAGTAAAATCAATGTTTATCCAACAACTTATATAATCAAAGTGAAGAACATCTTCTTCTAAACTTAAGTATCCGAAAGGAATTGGATTAAATCACCAAAGATTATGAACTTAGAAAATATTCAGAAAGTAGTATGAATATTTAACCAACAACTTAACCAATCAAAGTGTAGAGAAGAAACTTCTATTAAGATTTAACCAAAAGGAATTGTAAGAACTCACATTAAAATAAACCTAACAAATAATGAAATAACAGAAAAGCCACTTGTCTCTGTCCAAGCACGTGACAAGATAGAACTAAACCAACATGCCTAAATAGGCATATAGAAATACATTGAATCTGTACATAAGGCCAACAGAGTTCATATGCCAAATTTGGCAAATCCATTAAAGTTAAAGCAGTATGGGCATTGATAGCTGTGAGATTCAACACATTTTTTATGGATTTTATTGATGGGTTTCTCCTGGATTTGATTGTTTTCTGGCTTTACCTAATGCTAATACTTCGGTATCGAAGAAAACTTGGTTTTTAATGTGTGTTTCAGGTTCTGAACATCGACAGAGGGTTTTAACTAGAGAAACGCAATATTCTGGAGAAAGCAAGCAAGTCTCTCTTTGGAAGCACTCGAGGGGAGAACACAGAGGCTTTAACGAGAAACTATACAACGGGAATATTTTTCTAGCCCTATAGTTACCGTCGCCTCTGTCTTGTCAAAAGGGACAACTTCCGTGAAGGGACCAAGATCGAAAACACGACGCAGCAACCGCCACACCATCCAGATGGGAGAAAGAAGAGATCTAGAGAAGAGGAAGAAGATGTTCTTCATCTCTCTCCACAATCTTCAACCTCCTAGGCAATACACCCCCATAGCCACTACTTGTACTTGAGAGAGAGAGGGACCTCCACCTTGCAAGACTAGGGTTTGAGATTGTTCTTCCCATCTTGAATTGTGTTGGATATTTTTCTATTCTTATTGTGGATCTCCACGGTAATACAAAGACGAATTGCCTTTACTTGATTATATTGATGATCCGTTCTTCTCTCATGTGTGAGTAATTCCCTTGGGCATGGGATATGTAGGGGATTGGTGAGATATGATGTGCCTTCATATATTTTACATTAGTTTGTGATTGATTCTAATTACTATACTATGTGTGCTTGACTATCTATGGGATGCCTAATGCTTGTTGTCCAATTAAGGGCCCAGACAACATGATGCTTTGTTCTACACAGATAAGATTTTGTTCGCTAGTGGACCGTCGACCCTTGGGTGACACGGGGATATCAATGGAAAACTAGTAGACTCGAGGATAACAAGGAACCACCATGCCTATTGCATTAGTCCGATCCAAGGAGCTTAATCGCTAAGCGACCTGAAGGGTCTTAATCGTCTAGTGTTTGACCATGGTTTTTGGTAACAGGCTAGTAGGATTATTGAAGTTGGGATGAAATCTACCAAGAGGAGTTCTGGCTAATTATGGGTTGCTCGCCTACACATATATTTATAAGATTATAATTGTTACATTTATCATTAGTCCACCTTGAAGGAAATATGCCCTGAGAGGCAATAATAAAGTTGTTATTATGTATTCCTTGTATATGATAGATGTTTATTTTGCATGCCAAAATTGTATTGATAGGAAACGTCAATACATGTGTGTTTAATAAACAAAAAAGGTTCCTAGTTATGCCTCTCTTCCAGACTAGCTCGTTGATTAACAAGATGATCAAGGTTTTGTGATCATGGACATTGGATGTTGTTGATAACGAGGTCACAACATTTGTGAAATGATGTGCTGAACATTCATCCGAAGTATAACATTACGATCAATGTCATTATGTTTACATTGCTATAACATCATACGAAGTAATCTTAGTCCTTAGAACATGAGATCATGTTAATTGCTAACATCGGAAGAGTATCTTGATAACATCAAACGTCACACCATAACAGGGTGACTATAAAGGTGGGTTCAGTGCTATGAAGGTGTTATGTTGAGGCTCATGGATCAAGAGTGGAATTTGTCAATCCCGATGACGGATAGATATACTCTAGGCCCTCTCGGTGATATCACATTAAGATAGCTTGCAAGCAAGTGATGTGATCACTAGAATGTTATATCACGGGACCGAGAAAAGAGTGCATGTCGGTAACGAGATCAAACTAGTTATTTGGATACCGATGATCGAATCTCGGACATGTATTATATCATGAGACAAAGGGATTAATTTACTAGCGTTAAAGGTTCTCACGATCACAAAAGTCATCGTTGAATGTGTAGGAGTCAGTATGGATCTCCAGGTCCCGCTTCTGATTATTGATCTGAGAGGAGTCTCAATCATGTCTGTATTATTTACGAATCGTAGGGTGACACACTTAAGGGTTGCCGGACACCATTTTGGAGCACATATGTTTCATACAAAAGGATTGCAAAGCGCAGGAATTGTTTCGATAGAAACCGGAATTGTTTCGGGTGAAATTGCAGAAAGTGTTTCTGCATGTGATATTGAAATGTTGCAAGGGGTTTTATGTGAATGTTTGTTAATTAAAGTAATTAACACAATTCTGAATAAAATAAATAAAAGAGTTTTATTAATTGAGAGTTGCATTAAATTTGGTGGAAATTTAATGCATGTGAGTGGAATTTTGGGTGGAGTCAAAATTGATGTGAGGGGAGCTTCGACCACATGAATGAGGAAGAGGTGGGGGCACACCTCTTGGCCGCCGGCCATGGGAGGGGATGATCCCCCCTCTCCTCCCTCACAAAGCACACCTCCTCATGAAGGATCTCTCTCCCCCTCTAGATATTCCCCCATGGTCTCGGATTAGCGAGATACATGTTCCCGGTGGCCTTGCGTTTGGAAGGAGTTGCTGCTTCCAATGATTCGGTGGAGCGAGGAGGTGGAGGTTGTCCGATGGCTTGGAGGTGTGTGCGAGGACGGATGCGTTGCTGATTTGCGGCGCTCGGACTTCCACACGATCTTGAGATCGGCAAGCGTACGACTACATCATCCACGAGTTCCAACTCGTTAACAAAACCCTGTTGTCTTCGAGGGTAAGTTCTCCATGGATGTATATCCACCCGTTGCTCTGTATCTAGTAGATAGATCTTGGCGTATAGTTCTCATTGTAGGAATTTTTTTGTTTTCTATGATGCGAACCCAACAGTGGTATCAGAGCCTGATCTATGCGTAGGTGCTTTGTACGGGTAGTACACATATGTTTATATGTGCGCGATGATAATCATGTTATTGCCTCTTTCATGTATTTTGGATATTGGTGGCATAGTGGGATGTAGCGGCCTGGACTAACCTTACATGTCATCGTACATGAGACCGGTTCCACGACTGACATGCAACTAGTTTTGCATAAGTGGCTGGCGGGTGTCTGTCTCTCCTACTATAGTCAATATCTGATTTACAACGAGTTGCTAATAACTTGGTTATCCTTATTGTAGTATGTTCGTAGGTAAGACCGATTCTATCTCTGAAAGCCCTAAACCACATAAAACTTGCAATTGATAAATTAGAGGCGTCTAGTTTAGATCGTTGCTGGGCTAGTGTCTTGATATGGTATTGTTGTAAGTAGATGTATGATAAATACTCTTACAACACACTCAATGTGTAAGTTCCATAGACCTTGGCCTTACACACAAAGGAATGATAGAGATCATACCACGATGCAAATGATAGAGATCAAATGCATGGACCATATCATCTCACTTTACACATTAGATGTTAGCATCTTATACTGCTAGTTTGGCGCTTTTGGTAGCATTGTAAGTTGATCCCTCATTTAGATATCAAGATAAAATGTGTTCTTCCTTCTGTTGGGAAAATGCCCTAGAGGCAATCATGGTTGATGATATTTTTCAATGTATTCATAAAGTTATAGTCCATGTATGAACTACTGATATGTATCATCGAATATGTGATTCGATTGTGGAACTATATATTCATGTTGTTCATGCTAATTGTCCTTGGTCATTGAGGTTGTGCTGGACACACAACTTAGACCAATGTGAAAGTCGGCAGATGACTAGGTTCCACTTGTCATGGGCATGGAGATGCTATTTCGACTTACACGGATTCGGCTAAAGAGTTTAGCGAGTCGGACTGACCTATATTGAGATACAACGAGTAAGTCATCATTTGTATATCTCAATCAATGTAATCCTTAGACCTGAGGTTATTACACAATTCGAGTTGAGGATCACCGACTTAGGTTCTGTCAAACGCTGTTCTGTCACTGGGCAGTTATAAAGGTGGAGTTCGGGTCGATTGAGAATCAAGCTGCGTGATGGGAATAACTGAGATGGGATTTTGCCCCTCTGTCTGGAGAGATATTCTCTGGGCCCTCTCGGAAGATATGATTTGGAAAGCATGGCCATGCGTGACTCGGTTAAGTGTTAACCGAGGTGACCGACTAAGAGTTAGTCGGATGAATCACTTATCTCGGATCGAGAAAGAGAGTCGAACTATTTAAGGGATGACGATTAATCGCCTATAGTTCGGCAAGGTATATCGTGAGGCAAAAGGGACTCAGACGAAAGTCGCATTGGAAGGTATGTCGTCATGACTCTTTGGTACTTGGGAGTTGGCACGTTCTGCTAGGAGCCGCTACCAACTGATCGGTCACGAGTGAGACTCAGATCGTGTCTGGGTCACCATGAGCCTGTCGGGTCACACACTTAAGAGCGGGAGCAAGTTTGGGTTAGACCCATACAGGAAATCTATTTGGGTTGGACCCAAATAGAGACATGGACTTAGTCAGCAAGTGGGACTTGCACTGGCTAATATAGGCCTTTTAGTGAATGGGCCACAAGTGAGTGGAGCCCACTTTCACTCCCTATATAAGCTGGGGAGCAGGTGATTAGAGCACACAGTTAGGTCACTCCATGTGTTGGAAATCCTAGCTCCATTCCAGTCCAGTCCTGTCGCCGCCGTACCGGACCTAGCAATCCATCGCTAGCGCTCCTCCTCGTACGTGTGGATACTGGTGGAGGTGTTGTACGTTCAGCACTTCGACGATCGTGGATCGGAACGGATCATGAGGACTGCACTGTGATGCGCTCGACTTTCGACGTAGAGCTCGTTGGGAGCCCCAAGAGGAAGGTATGATGAGCACATCAGTAAGTTTTCCCTCAGTTATGAAACCAAGGTTTAATCGAACCAGTAGGAGCAAGGAAACACCCCAAAGGTGTTACTAGCTGAGCTTTGGCAGGGTGCACTACCGGTGCTAGTAGAAACGTGGAGACCTGCACAACACAACCACATAACTTTGTCCCCAACTTGCGATGTGGTTGTCAATCTCACCGTATTTTGCGGAAAACAAAGGATTAAACGTATCGAATGGAAAGAATTAAAAGTTTGCAGAAAGTAAACACAAAGCAGAAACAGTTTATAGATTGTATTTAAAGAAAAGGACCGGGATCCATAGTTCACTAGAGGTGCCTCTCCTTAGATAGATAACATGCTGGGTGAACAAATTACAGCGGGGCAATTGACAAACACCGAGAAAGCAATACATGCATATACTAATCATATTGACTCCTATGAGACTTGATTGGGCATTACAACATAATACATAGACCGCCATCCAACTGCATATATGACTAATAATCCACCTTCAGGTTATCATCCGAACCCCCTCCAGTATTAAGTTAGAAGCAACAGATTATTGCTTTACGAACTGCGTGTAAAGTAAACAATACGATTGTTCTATGAACAAAGGATTGTTGTTTTCTCCCTAGTAGCAACAGCACATCTAGTACCTTAGAGATTTCTATCACTTCCCTAGATTACCAGAGGCATGAACCCACTATCGAGCATAAATACTAACTCTTGGAGTTGCTAGCATCTACTTGGCCAAGATAGCTACTAACAACGGAAAGCATGCAAGATCTCAAATAACAAAGACATGATAGAATCAATAATCAATCTGAAATAGCATCTCAATATCCATCGGATCCCCGCAAACACAAATGTATGAATTACAAATAGATGATCTTGATCATGAACGGAGCTCACAAGATCTAAACATGAAAGCACAAAGGAGGAGAACCAGCCATCTAGCTACTACATGGATCCGTAGTCCAAGGATGAACTACTCACGCATCACACCGGAGGCTTGCATGGTGATGAAGAAGGCCTCTAGGGTGAATTCCCCTCTCCGGCAGGGTGCCGGGAAGAGCTTTAGATCTCTCCCGATCTAGGGATGGAGATGACGGCGGCTACAGACTCTTTCGTGGATTTTTGATCGGGTACTTAGGGTTTTCGTACCGAGGGAAATATATAGGCAGAAGGATAGGCCGAGGGGGTGCCAGGGCTGGCCTCACCACCCCCTGGCATGGGCCAAGCTGGGCCGCGCGGCCAGGTGGTGTGGTGGCCCCCTAGTCCCTCTCCGTCTCGTATTCTGGCACTTGATCACTTCCGGAAAAATAGGCACTTTGGCTTTTGTCCCGTCCAATTTCGAGAATATTCATTTTCTGACTTTCCTGGAACCAAAAACAGTAGAAAACAGGCAGCTGGCACTGTGGCTCATGTTAATAGGTTAGTCCAAGAAATCATATGAAAAGTACTCCAAAGTTGGAACAAAACATAAGAAAGTGGATAAAACTAAGCATGGAACATCAAAAATTATAGATACATTTGCAATGTATCAACATCCCCAAGCTTAACTCCTGCTCGTCCTCGAGTAGGTAAGTGATAAAAAGAAAGAATAATTTTTTGAGGTGACATGCACCATCAAAGACTTGATCAAAGTATTTGCAAAACATTCAAAGCTAGGATCATAGTACTTCAATCATAACATGAAAGACAAAGTTCTAGCAATAAGCAAAGAAACTATGATGCAACATGAAAAAGCACAAACAAAAGATTCATGAACAACAATGCTTTGCAAGACGTTTGTTTGTTTCACATAAATAAAACATAGCATAATAGTATTCAGCTTGTCCCTCAATAGAGTAGCAAATATAAATGCATAGGACACCTTCAAAGTTCATAAGAGTGACTACATACAATAGTTTAAAACAAGCAATATCAAAGTATGCATCAATCAACTAGTCTTGGGACAATGCACATAGAACTAAGAATGGCCACTATGCTCTCAAAGTAGGTGCATAAAGGTAGAAGGTGGAGACTCAATATAATGGTGGAAGAAAGGCCTTTTGTAAAAGGAAGTAGGGATTCAAGTCTCATAAAGAGCTTCAAAAATTATGGTACTTTTAGTTTTCAGCTCTCATTGCCCCTATCATAAGCATCTTGAAGGTGATTAAGGTTAATGTGACACAACTAAGAGGATATGCTTGACAAGTTTTAAACCGAAATCTCATGCCCCTTATTTACGAAGACCGATCCTCATGGTACTCAACTTCAGTCACGAGTAAGCTCTTGTCATTGTAAGTATATGTGTATCATTAAGAACCGCCAACTGGGTACCCCTTGCACATGATACGGGTGCTTTCCCATAATCAAAATGACAAGGCAAGCAGACAATGAGCATCTCAGCGATCTTTTTATTTGCTATTTGCATAGGTTATTATTGAGGATGCTTCATAGAGTGATCATTATGGTGATGCTACAAGTTTCCACCATGATTAGGCATGACTTAGGCTAGCGGCCCAGGCGTTTCTCTAACACACATACAAACTCCATGATCTTACAAGTTCCACTTTTATTTCACACCGCCGGGATCTGTAAGAAAAAGAACATGATATCAACGGGGTACAAAGTACAAGTGCAATGTTGAAAGCGTTCCCCATGAAACATGGTTATGCTAATTTCAACTTATAAAGCGCAAGCATATACGCAACAAAGAAGGACGCAATGGTTCAAGTTTATTAGAGGCAAAAAGTAAAGTGTGCCATCAAGTTCGTGAGAACTTTAATCACTAGTTTTCTCATAACAAGTGGAAGGTAAACAAAAGCATGAATATACTTGGAATAGCATAAGCTAGTAGGTAGGTATGGTGGACTCTTTGGAATAGCTTGGTTTAGGGAGTTGGATGCATGAGTGGAACTCATACTTTGTTGTGGAGGCTAGCAAAAGACTGGGAGCGACAAACTAAGAGAGCAATAATGGCCATAATCATGTAGAGCGACAAAACATCATTAATCAAAGCATAAAGTGATACTACAAGTTGAAAACTAAAGGATCATAAAGGCTATAGTGACTTTGGATAGTCATAACATGGCGTGAGCATGCGCCAAGTCAACCCAAATAAAGCATCAAAGGAGAATACCACTATACTATGCTTTAATATGGTAAAACAACGCATGATTCATACAAGGCACATTAACAATCTCAATTGTTTATAACAAGTCATGCTACAACCAAGAATACTAAGCATAAAGCCAAAAAAATATCAAGCATGGCATGACAAAGCATAGGCCACAGTCAAAAACGAGCTCTTTTTACCACATAAGTATGAACTTTCCTACTCTTTTCCAAACCAAACCAAACTATTTGCAAACCAAATGTATGAAAGAGGGGATCCAACCAATTTATTAAGAAAACTAAGAAAACCAAGCAAACTAAAAACCAAAACAAAAACGAAAGAGAAGACGCTCCAAGAACAACACAACCTGTGCATGAAACAATAAAAATGAAGCGTTTGGAAGAAACCTGGGATTTTTATTGATGAAGAAGGGGGTGCCCTGGGAATCCCCAAGCTTTGACGCTTGTACTTCTTGGATATATCTTGGGGTGACACGCGTGGCATCCCCAAGCTTGAGCTTTAGTCCATCATTCATCTAATTACTCATTCCTTCTATACACCTGAAAATTTTCCTTCATACAAAACTTCACACAATCTCATTAGCAACATTAATGCACTTAAGATAAATAAGTCTTAATGTTCAGTTCTAACACCAAATAAACTTCCATTAGAACACTAGATACTGTAGCACTTCCCTCAAAAAGCTCAATTCCCCAAAAGAACTCAAGAAGGAACTAACAAGAAGCAAATGCAGAAAATGGCAGAAATCTGTCAAAACAGACCAGCAGGTAAAGACGAATTTTTTCGAAGACCTTATGTTGCCCAAATAAAAAAGTGTTGAAATAACGAAAGTTATATAACAACCTGGGGCAGAAGCACAAAAAATTAAAGCTCAATACGACTTACAGATCTCTCTCACGAAGTTTTACGGTGAAGCACAGAAATCTGTTTCGGGACAGCAACTTTCCCAATCATTACTTCTCTCTCATTAGAGGTTACTCTTGGCACAAAAAGCAAATAAAAAGGATAAGAAGAGGTTATTACAGAGGTAATAACTTCCAAGACTCATCTAAAACTTTTGGGTTATCTCCCAATAAGTACTTTTCTTTAACGCCTTTAAGTTAGGCATAAGAAGCAAAGAAAGAATCAAGTGTTCTCAAATGAAGAAGCATTAAGACCAAATTTTGTTTTCATAGGAGAAGCAAAATAAATCTTTTCTCTCTTTTTAGGAAAGTGTTCTATACCTTTCTTGAGTGGGAGTTGATATTTAATGGTGCCTTCTTTCATATCAATGATGGCACCAACAGTTCTAAGAAAATGTCTTCCCAAAGTAATAGGACAAGAAGCATTGTATTCAACATCCAAAACATAGAAATCAACGGGGACATAGGAATCATTAACCATGATAAGAACATCATTAAGACTCCCCATGAGTTTCTTTTTAGCATTAGCATCAAGTGGGACATTCAAATAGCAATCTTCAAGAGGAGGCAAATCAAGCATATCATAAATCCTTCTAGGCATAATGGAAACACTACTATCAAGATCACACAAAGCTTTGAAATCAAAGTCATTCACTTTCATATTAATGATGGGTTCCCAACCATATTCTTGCTTTATAAGAATAGAAGCTTTATGTTTCATCTTTTCTTCTTTAATATTTATGAGAGCATCAGTAATGTGTTTTGTAAAAGCCATGTTCATAGCACTAGCATTAGGACTTTTAGCAAGCTTTTGTAGGAACTTAATAACTTCAGAGATGTTGCAACCATCAAGATCAAAATCAAAATTATCATCTAAAGTAGTAGAGCTATTACTAGCCTCAACACTAGTGGCGGTGATAGTATAAACACTAATGTTTCTAGCAATTTCATCTTCTCTTTCCCACTTAGCATGTAATTTAGCTAATAGTCTAACATTTTCATCAATTCTTACTTGTATGGCATTATTAGCTGCAAAGGGATTATCATTAGTTTCAGGTTTAGCAGCCATTTTATTAATCAATGAAGATTGAGCTTCAGACAAAGATGATATATTTCTTTCAGCATTAGAGAGTTTCAATTGTAAACTAGGAATTTCCCTATTTAGACTCTCAAGTTGATGGCTAATGTTCTTCAAAATGATAGATTGTTCCTCCATAGTTTTAGTAAATACTTTATTTTGCTCATATTGCATTTGCATGAAGTTTTTAGTGGCTCTTTCAACTTCTAAAATTCTTCCTTCACTGGGTAATTCAGGTTTTCCATTATAGCCATAAGTATTACTAGGAGGGTAGGGCCTATAATTGTTGTTACCAATTTTTTTCCTATAAGCATTATTACCATAAGCATTGTTGCCAAAATTGTTATTTCTTATGAAGTTCACATCAACTTGCTCTTATTGAGCAACCAAAGAGGCTAAACGAACATTATTTGGATCAATATGGGCTTTCCTATTAACAAGCATAGACATAATAATATCAATCTTATCACTCAAGGAGGAGGTTTCCTCAACAGAATTTACCTTCTTACCTTGTGGAGCTCTCTCAGTATGCCATTCATAATAATTAACCATCATATTGTCCAAAATTTTTGTTGCAGCACCCAAAGTGATGGTCATAAAGGTACCTCCAGCAGCTGAATCCAATAGGTTCCTTGAAGAATAGTTCAATCCTGCATAAAAAGTTTGGATGATCATCCAAGCAGTCAGTCCATGAGTGGGACAATTCTTTACCAAAGATTTCATTATTTCCCAAGCTTGAGCAACATGCTCATTATCAAGTTGTTTAAACTTCATTATTTCACTGCTCATGGATATAATCATAGCAGGAGGATAATATTTTCCAATAAAAACATCTTTGCACTTAGTCCAAGAATTAATACTATTCCTTGTTAAGGAATTCAACCATTCTTTAGCTTTTCCTCTCAAAGAGAAAGGAAACAATTTCAGCTTAATAATATCACCATCTATATCCCTATACTTTTGCATCTCACAAAGTTCAACAAAGTTATTTAGATGGGAAGCAGCATCTTCATTACCAATACCAAAAAATTGCTCTCTCATAACAAGATTGAGTAAAGCAGGTTTTATCCCAAAGAAAGTATTTTCAGCCACAGGTGGAGCAATAGGTGTGCTCATAAAATCATTGTTGTTGATGCTAGTGAAGTCACACAACTTAGTGTTTTCAAGAGTAGTCATTTTTTTGGGTTTTCAAATAAGAAAGCAAACAAGTAAAACTATTTTTTTTTTGTGTTTTTGAAGAACAAAACAAGCAAACAAAGCAAAAAGAAAACTAAGCAAAACAAAAACAACAAAGTAAAGAGATTGGTTATGAGGGACTCCCCTTGTGAAGATGTCCTTGACTCCCCGGCAACGGCGCCAAAAAAGATCTTGATGCGCTCAACTTTAGACGTAGAGCTCGTTGGGAACCCCAAGAGGAAGGTATGATGAGCACAGAAGTAAGTTTTCCCTCAGTTATGAAACCAAGGTTTAATCGAACCAGTAGGAGCAAGGAAACACCCCAAAGGTGTTACTAGCTGAGCTTTGGCAAGGCGCACTACCGGTGCTAGTAGCAACGTGGAGACCTGCACAACACAACCACAGAACTTTGTCCCCAACTTGCGATGAGGTTGTCAATCTCACCGTGTTTTGCGGAAAACAAAAGATTAAATGTATCAAATGGAAAGAAGTAAAGGTTTGCATAAAGTAAACACAAAGCAGTAACAGTTTATAGATTGTATGTAAAGAAAAGGACCAGGATCCATAGTTCACTAGAGGTGGCTCTCCTTAGGTAGATAACATGCTGGGTGAACAAATTACAGCGGGGCAATTGATAAACATCGAGAAAGCAATACATGCATATACTAATCATCTTGACTCCTCTGAGACTTGATTGGGCATTACAACATAATACATAGACCGCCATCCAACTGCATCTATGACTAATAATCCACCTTTAGGTTATCATCCGAACCCCCTCCAGTATTAAGTTGCAAGCAACAGATTATTGCTTTACGAACTACGTGTAAAGTAAACAATACGATTGTTCTATGAACAAAGGATTGTTGTTTTGTCCCTTTTAGCAACAACACATATCGTACCTTAGAGATTTCTGTCACTTCCCCAGATTACCAGAGGCATGAACCCACTATCGAGCATAAATACTAACTCTTGGAGTTGCTAGCATCTACTTGGCCAAGATAGCTACTAACAACGGAAAGCATGCAAGATCTCAAATAACAAAGACATGATAGAATCAATAATCAATCTGAAATAGCATCTCAATATCCATCGGATCCCCGCAAACACAACATGTATAAATTACAAATAGATGATCTTGATCGTGAACGGAGCTCACAAGATCTAAACATGAAAGCACAAAGGAGGAGAACCAGCCATCTAGCTACTACATGGATCCGTAGTCCAAGGATGAACTACTCACGCATCACACCGGAGGCTTGCATGGTGATGAAGAAGGCCTCCAGGGTGAATTCCCCTCTCCGGTAGGGTGCCGGGAAGAGCTTTAGATCCCTCCC
This sequence comes from Avena eriantha, assembly GCA_910589775.1. Classification (NCBI taxonomy): domain Eukaryota; kingdom Viridiplantae; phylum Streptophyta; class Magnoliopsida; order Poales; family Poaceae; genus Avena; species Avena eriantha. The sequence continues at coordinate 138,659,433 of OU342742.1, read as the reverse complement.
GATCTAGGGATGGAGATGACGGCGGCTACAGACTCTTTCGTGGATTTTTGATCGGGCCCTTATGGTTTATGTCCCGAGGGCATCTTATAGTCGGAAGGGGAGGCCGAGGGGGTGCCAGGGCTGGCCTCACCACCTCCTGGCGCGGGCCAGGCTAGGACGCGCGACCACGTGGTGTGGTGGCCCCCTGGTCCCTCTCCGTCTCATATTCTGACACTTGATCACTTCCGGAAAAAATAGACACTTTGGCTTTTGTCCTGTCCAATTCTGAGAATATTCATATTCTGACTTTCCTGGAACCAAAAACAGCAGAAAACAGGCAACTGGCACTGTGGCTCTTGTTAATAGGTTAGTCCAAGAAATCATATGAAAAGTACTCCAAAGTTGGAACAAAATACAAGAAAGTGGATAAAACTAAGCATGGAACATCAAAAATTATAGATACATTTGCAATGTATCACACTGCATCAAGCGACGTGCTTCATCGACTCCGCAACCGCGCGTCTAGTGGTAATTCTCGTGGCCTACTACCTCAGCTAGATCTTGGGATCACCGCATAGGAAAAAGTTTTGTTTTTCTCTACATGGCCCAACACCTTTAGTATGCACCGTTCTATGGATCGTATGTCGAGACATCACGTGATGATCGGGTGTACTCGACTCCGCGCTTTCATACAACGGGTGTAAGACAGTTTTACATACACGCGGAATATTAAGGTTCTTACTTGACGAGCCTAGCATGTACAGACATGGCCTCGAAACACGGACCGAAAGGTTAAGCATGAGTCATATAGTTGATATGATGCCCATATAGATGCTCGCCTTTGAAGCTACACCGACTCACGTGATGATCAGACTTGGTGTAGTGGATTTGGTTCATGTAATCACCAAAAAGACAAGAGGGATGTCGTTTTTGAGTGGAGTTCATTAGTAATTTGGATTAATTGAAATCAATCTATCATAAACTTAGTCTAAATAAACTTTACAAATTCTTTTGTAGATGGCACCACCTGCTTTTAATTTCAATGTGTTCATAGAGAAAGAGAAACTTGCTGCGAATGGTAGCAACTTCACCAACTGGGCTATGAATTTGAGGATTCTCCTCACTGCTGCACAAAAGTAATATGTGCTAGAGGCGCCGCTGGGCCCCCACCAGCTCCTGATGCCCCTGACAAGGAAAAGAATGTCTATATAACTCGTCAGGAGGACCACAACTTAGTTCATTGCGGCATATTGTATGGGCTAGAGCTAGAACTTCGAAAGCGTTTCGAAAATGGCAATGCCTTTGATACCATGGGAGAATTGAAAATGATTTTCGATACCCATGCTGCCGTAGAGAGTTATAATTCTTCTGAAAAGTTCTTTAGCTGCATGATGGAGAAGAACAACTCTGTTAGTGAGCACGTACTCAAAATGTCTAGGTACGCTTATAAGCTTGTGTCCTTGGGAATAACGATTCCCATTGACTTAGGCATACATCGTGTTCTCCAATCTCTGCCACCTAGCAACAAGAGCTTCGTGATGAACTATAACATGCAGGGCATGAAGAAGTCTCTTCCCGAGCTTCTGTCAATGCTTAAGACTGTAGAAGTGGAGATTAGGAAAGAACATAAAGTGTTGATGATCAATAAGACCACCAGTTTAAAGAAGGACAAGAAAGGCAAGCAGAAGGGAAAGAAGGGCGGCAAATCTATTGCCGCACCCGAAAAGAAACCCCGAGCTAGCCCCAAGTCTGATACCGAGTGCTACTATTGCAAGGGGACTGACCATTGGAAGCGCAACTGCCCCAAGTATTTGGCGGACAAGAAGGCCGGCAAGGCAAAAAAAGGTATATGTGATATACATGTTATTGATGTGTACTTGACTAGTACTCGTAGTAGCACCTAGGTATTTGATACGGGATTAGTTGCTAATATATGTAACTCGATTCAGGGGCTGCGGAACAAGCGACAACTAGCAAGGGATGAGGTCACGATGCGGGTCGGCAATGGATCAAGAGTTGATGTGATCGCCGTCAGAACGCTGCCTCTCCATATGCCGTCGGGATTAGTGATAAATCTAAATAATTGTAATTTTGTGCCTGCACTGAGCATGAACATTGTATCCAGATCGTGTTTGATGCGAAGTGGTTATTCCTTTAAATCTGAAAACAATGGTTGTTCGATTTATATGGATAATATCTTTTATGGTCATGCACCTATGTTGAATGGTTTATTTCTATTGGATCTCGATAGTAGTATTATGCATATTCATTGTGTTGATGCTAAAAGGGTTAAACTTGATAATGATATATCTACATATATGTGGCAATGCCGTCTAGGTCATATTGGCGTTAAACGCATGAAGAAACTCCATTCTGATGGACTTTTGGAATCACTTGATTTTGAATCATTTGATACATGTGAGCCATGCCTTATGGGTAAGATGACTAGAACGCCGTTTTTCGGTTCAATGGAATGGGCAACAGATTTATTGGAAATCATACATACTGATGTGTGTGGACCAATGAGTGTGTCAGCGCGAGGTGGATATCGTTATTTTGTTACTTTCACGGATGATTTGAGTAGATACGGGTATATCTATTTGATGAAACATAAGTCTGAAACTTTTGAAAAGTTCAAGGAATTTCAGAAGTGGAAAATCATCGTAACATAAAGATCAAATTTCTGCGGTCCAACCGTGGAGGAGAGTATCTTAGTTACGAGTTTAGCACATATATGAAAAATTGTGGAATAGTTTCACAACTCATGCCTGCCAGAACACCACACCGTAATGGTGTGTCAGAACGTCGTAATCGTACTTTATTGGATATGGTTCAATCTATGATGTCTCTGACTGACTTGCCACTGTCATTTTGGGGTTATGCACTGGAAACCGCTGCATTCACTTTAAATAGGGCACCATCTAAATCCGTTGAAATGACACCGTATGAATTATGGTTTGGAGACAAACCTAAGCTATCATTTCTTAAAGTTTGGGGATGCGATGTTTATGTGAAGAAACTTGAGCTAGATAAACTCGAACCCAAAGTGGAAAAATGCGTCTTCATAGGATACCCTAAGGAAACGATTGGTTATACCTTCTATCACAGATCCGAGGGCAAGGTTTTTGTTGCCAAGAATGGATCCTTTCTTGAGAAGGAGTTTCTCGCGAAAGGTGTGGGTAGTCGGAAGGTAGAACTCGAAGAGGTTATTGAAACTTCTCTTCATGAAATGGCGAGTAGCGTAGCACCGGAAGTTGTTTCGGAGTTTACTTCACCTAATGAAGAGAGAGCTAATGATATTGATCATGAAACTCCGAAAGAGGACACTACCGAACCTCGCAGGTCAAGCAGGACACGTGCAGCTCCTGAACTGTATGGCAATCCTGTTATGAATTTCATGATTGGTGAAATAGATGACCCTGTGACGTATGAAGAAGCGATGATGAGCCCGGATTCCAACAAATGGCTAGAAGCCATGAAATCTGAGATGGAATCCATGCACGAAAACCAGGTTTGGACCTTGGTGGACTTACCTCACGATCGAAAGGCCGTTGAGAATAAATGGATTTTCAAAAGAAAAACTGATGCTGATGGTAATGTAAAGCTCGACTTGTCGCAAAGAGGTTTCGACAAATTCAAGGAGTTGACTACGATGAGACATTCTCTCCCGTAGTGATGCTTAAGTTGGTTAGGATTATGTTAGCAATTGCTACATATTTCGATTATGAAATATGTCAGATGGATGTCAAAACTGCGTTCCTCAATGGTAATATTGAAGAAGAGTTGTATATGATACAACCTAAGTGTTTTGTCGATCATAAGGATGCTGATGAGGTATGCAAACTTCAGCGATCCATCTATGGACTGAAGCAAGCATCCCGGAGTTGGAATCTCCTCTTTGATGAGGTGATCAAAGAATTTGGATTTGTCCAAACTTATGGAGAGGCTTGTATTTACAAGAAAGTGAGTGGGAGCAATGTGGCATTTCTGATATTATATGTGGATGACATATTATTGATTGGAAATGATATAGATCTTTTAAATAGTGTTAAAAGTTATCTAAACAGCAAATTTTTGATGAAAGACCTTGGTGAAGCTTCATATATATTAGGCATTAAAATCTATAGAGATAGATCAAGATGCCTAATTGGGCTATCGCAAAGTACATATCTTGATAAGATATTAAAGAAGTTTAATATGGACGGAAGTAAGAAGGGGTTCTTACCTATGTTGCAAGGCAAGACATTGAGTAAGACTCAAAAGTCCGGCTACGGCGGAAGAAAGAGAGATAATGGATAAGATCTCCTATGCCTCAGCCATAGGCTCTATAATGTACGCCATGCTATGTACAAGACCGGATGTGGCACATGCTATTAGTTTGACTAGTAGGTACCAATCTGATCTAGGTTCAGAACACTGGATAGCGATCAAGAATATCCTTAAGTACTTGAGAAGAACAAAGAATATGTTTCTTGTATACGGAGGTGAAGAAGAGCTAGTCGCTAAGTGTTATGTCGATGCTATCTTTGACACCGATCCGGATGACTCTAAGTCTCAATCGGGATACGTATTTCTCTTGAATGGAGCAGCAGTTAGTTGGAGGAGTTCCAAACAACCTGTGGTGGCTGGATCAACGATGGAGGCGGAATATGTTGCTGCTTCAGAAGCGGCGCAGGAAGCGGTTTGGATAAAGGAGTTCATAACGGAACTATGTGTGGTTCCTAGTGCATTGGACCCAGTGGTGATCTATTGTGACAACAATGGAGCCATAGCCAATGCTAAGGAACCAAGGTCTCACAAGATTTCCAAGCATATTAAGCGCCGGTTTCACTCCATCCGCGAGCATGCCAAGGATGGAGATATAAAGATTTGTAAATTACACACGAACCTAAATGTAGCGGATCCATTGACTAAAGTTCTCCCCAGGGCAAAACATGATCAACACCAGAACTCCATGGGTGTTAGATTTATCACTATGTAAACTAGATTATTGTCTCTAGTGCAAGTGGGAGACTGAAGGAAATATGCCCTGAGAGGCAATAATAAAGTGGTTATTATGTATTCCTCGTATATGATAGATGTTTATTTTGCATGCTATAATTGTATTGATAGGAAACATCAATACATGTGTGTTTAATAAACAAAAATGGTTCCTAGTTATGCCTCTCTTCCAAACTAGCTCGTTGATTAACAAGATGATCAAGGTTTCCTGATCATGAACATTGGATGTTGTTAATAACAAGGTCACAACATTTGTGAAATGATGTGATGAACATTCATCCGAAGTATAGCATTACGATCAAAGTCATAATGTTTACATTGCTATAACATCATACGAAGTAATCTTAGTCCTTAGAACATGAGATCATGTTAATTGCTAACATCGGAAGAGTATCTTGATAACATCAAACGTCACACCGTAACAGGGTGACTATAAAGGTGGGTTCAGTGCTATGAAGGTGTTATGTTGAGGCTCATGGATCAAGAGTGGAATTTGTCAATCCCGATGATGGATAGATATACTCTGGGCCCTCTCGGTGATATCACATTAAGATAGCTTGCAAGCAAGTGATGTGATCACTAGAATGTTATATCACGGGAACGAGAAAAGAGTGCATGTCGGTAACAAGATCAAACTAGGTATTTGGATACCGATGATCGAATCTCGGACATGTATTATATCATGAGACAAAGGGATTAAGTTACTAGCATTAAAGGTTCTCACGATCACAGAAGTCATCGTTGAATATGCAGGAGTCAGTATGGATCTCCAGGTCCCGTTTCTGATTATTGATCTGAGAGGAGTCTCAATCATGTCTGCATTATTCGCAAACCATAGGGTGACACACTTAAGGGTTGCCGGACACCATTTAGGAGCACATATGTTCCAGACAAAAGGTTTGCAAAGCGCAGGAAATGTTTCGATAGAAACCGGAATTGTTTCGGGTGAAATTGCAGAAAGTGGTTCTGCATGTGATATTGAAATGTTGCAAGGGGTTTTATGTGAATGTTTGTTAATTAAAGTAATTAACAAAATTCTGAATAAAATAAATAAAAGAGTTTTATTAATTGAGAGTTGCATTAAATTTGGTGGAAATTTAATGCATGTGAGTGGAATTTTGGGTGGAGTCAAAATTGATGTGAGTGGAGCTTCCACCACATGAATGAGGAAGAGGTGGGGGAACCCCCCTTGGCCGTCGGCCATGGGAGGGGAGGAGCCCCCCTCTCCTCCCTCACAAAGCACACCTCCTCGTGAAGGATCTCTCTCCCCCTCTAGATATGCCCCCATGGTCTCGGATTAGCGAGATTCATGTTCCCGGTGGCCTTGCGTCGGGAAGGAGTTGCTGCTTCCGCTGATTTTCTGGAGCGAGGAGGTGGAGGTTGTCCGGTGGCTTGGACGTGTGTGCGAGGATGGATGCGCTGCTGTTTTGCGGCGCTCAAACTTCCACACGATCTTGAGATCGGCAAGCGTACGACTACATCATCCACGAGTTCCAACTCATTAACAAAACTATGTTGTCTTTGAGGGTAAGTTCTCCATGGATGTATATCCACCCGTTGCTCTGTATCTAGTAGATAGATCTTGGCATATAGTTCTGATCGTAGGAATTTTTTTGTTTTCTATGCTGCAAACCCAACACACCTGGCACAGTCACTATCACCATGAACTGAATCTGCACGCGCCTTCTTTTTCCATCTGCAGGAAACAACAAACAATCAAGTCGTTGTTTACTTTTATGCTTTATATTTCTGAAGTTTACATTTTAGTTCTATTTAAATACATCTCGTTTAATCAAAACCCAATTCCTTATTTCAACACTTGCAGTCAATTTACTCAAAGACCTGTGAGAACTTCAGGTGTGACAGAGACTTCACCCATAAACACTTACCTTTGGGCTCCATGTGGGATCGATAACTGAACTTCGAAACTAGCTACAAAATATATGTGCACTTGCAAACATCAAGCTATTTTCTGGCACCGTTGCCGAGAAGCTAAGGGCTAAGTGTTTGTCTTTTGATATTTTAGGTATTGCTACTACAAAATGTTCTCCCTAGGAGACAAATGGTCTACACGCTCTGGTAGGACCTATGTACCGGATTATATTGAGCACGTGCCTACTAAAAGGCGCAAAGAAATTATTGAAACAGTTTTAAGATCAAATAAAGTTGAAGTTGAAAACCTGAGTGATATTATGGAAATCATGTCTATTTACAGGACAACTGCTATGAAACCTGAAAAATCTCAGGGAATACAGTGCTCCAAGTTCTGAATTTCTTAAACAACCATTAGAGTTCCCTAATACTCGAGTTAGAGAATATCGATTTGATGGTGAAATTATTAAAAATTTTCAGGAGAAAGGTTTTAGTGGAAGGGAAGATGAATACCCAAGGAGACACATTAGAGAGTTCTACGATGTGATAACATCGCTTGGACCAAAAGGTTTGCCAAGAGACTTCTCTCGTCTTAAATTATTTTGATGGTCTCTTAAAGGTAAAGCTCTAGGCTGGTTATATTCTCTCCCTCGCCATTACATTAAATGTTGGGAAAACAACATTGTTAAATTCATAACAGGTTTAATCCTTTAAAAAAGGTAACTGAACTAAGAAAGAGCATAGGCAACTTTAGTCAGAACATGGGAGAAAACTACCCACAAGCCTGGGAAAGATTCTTTTGAATGATCAATAGAATTCCTAATCATGGGTGTTCTGAACTAACTATTTGCCATTTATTTTACCATGGTCTTATTACTCAATGTAGAGAGCTTCTTGACTTCTAGCAGGAGGATCAATAAATACTTTAACTATTAAAGAATGTTTGGAATTTATGTCTACTAGGGCTCAGAATGATTCTTTATATAATCCTGATTTTGGCACTAAGCCGGAAAAAGGGATACTTCAAATAACTCCAGATCTTATGCCTAATGTATGCAAAACAATGAAAGAAAAAGGTATACCTTCTGAACTTGTTAAGGAAAACAAAGTAGATTTGTTACAAGTTTTAACTGAAGAAGACGAAACTAGAAAAGTTTTTCAAGAATTAAAACATCGACAAGTGAAATCTCATAATAACTTGCATAAGCATTTTCAAAAACACAAAAAGATTTTGGCGGAACTCACGAAAAACTATGATGATATTGGCCAAGAAATAAAGTTATTTCACAAGTATCTTAGTATGATTGAAACCCAGTGTGAACAAATAGCATCCGGTTATCAAATTTTTCTTCGCGATGATAAAGATATTCCTGTCTCTACTAATGTTGTCACAAGAAGGGTGCAGTTGTTACATGACCCTTAGGACCACCGAAATATGAAGCTGAAAAAGAGCAAAAGGAAAAAAGCCTTGCTTGAAGCAAGCCAAGAAGATGATACATTGGTGGATCCTTAAGATGAGACGGAAACACAAAATCAAACTAAGGAGAACCAAAAAGATGCACAGGATGACCATTATGACTCTGATGCGAAGACGATTGATCCAAGAGAAGAAAAATAGATAAGCAAGGAAGATGAAGTTGTTGTATTAGAAAAGAACAAAAGCAATAAGAAACAACAAAAGAGCCTGACCCTCCACAAAGGGTAAAATACAAGAGTAAGTCAGGTGAGAAAAAGATTCCTTATCCAGATCGAAAAAATAGAGCGCCGGATTAGATAATTTATAATTCTTTTACAAAGGAACTTAGTGACCTTCGTCTCGAAATTCTGTTTGCAAATGCAATCAAAGTTCCTACCTATTCGAAATTACTCTGTGATATTCTTAGTAGAAAGAAAGAAATAACTAAAACTGTTTCCATGGTAACCAGTTATCCTGCTAATGGGAAGCTGTTGTCTAAGTCTAGAGATCCCGAAATACCAACTATTTCATCCTCAATAGGTAAAACTGATATTCATAATGCCTTGTGTGATCTAGGGGCTGGAGTTAGTGTAATGCCATACTCCCTTCATAAGGGGCAACCCAAGGTAAGAATTCGAGAACAAAGAAGAGGTTGAGTTACTCAACCACTTTTAAATAAAATGCTTAATGGGAGTCAACCCATCTCTTCAATAAAATAGATTAGAGAATAAAAGGTTCATCGCATTCCTACCACTTTTTTGACAGACATTCACTACAAGGAATCTGGCTATATATGACCCTCTATTTTCGTCACAGAATCGTCACAATAGTCCTTTTATGACGATTCTATGACGATTTTGAGATCGTCAAAAGCTGGGCGTCGCTAATGAACTATAACGACGTTTTTACTGAAATCGTCATAACCGTCTATGACGATATTGAATCGTCATAAGCGTTATGACGATCGAATATCGTCATCGATAGTCTGGCCTCGCCAGGTCAGATCCTACGTGTCCAATCTGATGTGGCATAGAATCAACCCGGTCCATTTCAAAAATTAGATGGGCCAAGCCCAACAATTCAGTCCATTAATTTCTTCCTATCAATTCTCATTGCTGCTTGGGCCAGTTCATTAATTTCTTCTTGTCAATTCTTATTGCTTCTTGGCCAAGCCCAACATTTTAGCCTTTTCATTTACATGGTCAGAATTGTGCACTACTGGTATTTTTTGGGGCTCTCATATTTTTCAAGCGCAACTACTGTTTGGTTGATTTCAAACGTACAAGACATATAGGTATTATAGATAACCAATATTTTGGCAAGCACACCTCAAATCACATTCATTCAAAGTAATCAAAAATATAGCATATATTACAATCCGAATAATTCACATCACTGGAATATAGAAACACTACAACTGTACTGTAGTATATTACAATCATTCCGTAGTTCAAATCATAATACGACTATCTACAAAATAATATACTATCCACTCTTTACTGATTATGAATGAAGCCTTCGGTCCTTCCACCTTCAGCCTAGAGCTCCTGTAATAAAAGAGAAAATGATGTTTCTTGCCTGTCAGTCAGAAAGAAATATGTTCTAAAGATAGCAAGGATCATCAACAGGTGCACTAGAAGATACATCTCGATCTTGAAGCATGAGGCACGGATAACACTAGAAACAGTGAGGAATAACTATTAGCAAAAATTAAACTGGTGATACAAATCTATGGCATACCCCTGCCAGTAGGAGCTTGATCATATCCCCTTCCACCTTTGTATCACCTCCCATCAGGAGCACCACCACCCCTGTCGCGTTCATACCCTACATGCAGGATCATAGGTTGGGAACGATATTAAAAAAATCTTGACATTTCTAGATGCAATGGCACATTAAAGAAGAAGAAAATGAACAGAACACATACAGAATTTACCCTCAAAAGGAGTTCATATAGGGCAATACTAGGATATTTGCATGGCAAACTAACAGGTGAATGGAGTGTCTCAAACAAAAGTAACAGATCAAATGAACATCCTGAAACATTTTATATTGTAAAACTACAACATAAGCATATTCCTGACACTTGACAATTACATTGGTTCAATATATCAATTGAGCATCAAAATTTCTTAAATAAGCAAGATCAGCAACATAAATTTACAAGCTATACTTATACCTTGGTAGTTTCCTTGTCGGCCTTGGTTATAGCCATGTCCACCACCATACCCACCTTGATTATCATAGTACCCACCATCTTGGTTGTATCTGCCTTGATTATCATACTGCCCACCAACTTAGAATTCTAATCTAGCAAACACAAATTAATAGTAGTATCAAATCTCAGTAAACAAATAGTAGGGCATCAACAAATCCATGACCATACAAGGTGTATGTGACTAGGAATCAGTATACATGCATCCATGGCCATACTTAATAGGGGATGCCATTTCTCTTATTTGTTCATCTACATACATGCATCAGGATATACACAAAATTAGGAACTAATCAGTATCAAATCTTAGCTAAAGCTAGCAGTACAAGAGTGCTAGAATAGAGGTCATTGGCCATTCCTACGAATTATGGTACTAATAGCTCCTAAATAGACCAATTGATAGCTGCCAGGCATAAATTGGCAATCATATGAGTTTTTTTGTGCAATCACAAATCCACAAATAGTAATAACAGGAACACAATTGCTTGTATCCCTTTCTACCTATTCATTGTCGATACCCGATTCCAAAACATTCAGGAGGAACTAATCTAACAACCTAGAGCATCACCATACTAGTAAAACAGACGACCAACGCGGTGATGTTTACCTTTGCTTGAGGGAGATGGAGGAGCCGACCAACGCAGTGACGAGGCGTAGCCTGTGGAAGGGGATCCAGGGGCTGTCAACTGTGGCCGGACTGTACGAGGCATGCGCAGAGGTGCAGAAGGGCGGAGGTTGGGGGCGCCAGATCCATGCGGGGCTCCAACTCCCGCTCGTCCCGCTAGGGTTTCGCCCATGGGAGGACACCTTGCTAGGGTTTGCTAGGGAGACCAGATGACGAAGTAATCAGCAGGGCAGACACACGGAGGAAGGGGACTTTGGGGAGATAGGAGAGGAAGGGACTCACATGGTGATGGCTTATCAGCTCTGGATCTGGACCTCGCGCGAAGTCATGTAGGCGGCCAGACTTTCGAGCACCGTCGGGCATGTCCGCCTTCCACCGCTGTGACCTAGCAAGGCTCGAGATCCGCAGTAACCTACGGCGGTGCCCTTGGCCGGAGAACGAGGAGGAAGGACGGCGGCGGTGCCACGATAGAATCCTCCCGCTGGCCCTCGATGCGGGTGGTGGACGGGAGGACGAGGAAACGGGCGGTCTAGTTGATGAAGCTGAAGATGCCCGCGGTCTAGTGCCTCCTTTGATCCCTAGATTAGACGCAACGGCGGACATGGCGGATTGTCTCTATTGCAAGGTGGGAGAGAGGCTATGAGAATGGGAAGATAGGCATCGGAGCGGCAGTGGGGATCTGCTGCGAGGTGGGCATCGGAGCGGCAGGAGGTGGGCATCAGGGGCGGCACGAGGGATGTAACTCCAAAGAAAATGGGGATCTGCTGCGATGTGGTGGCGGTGGTGGAGGGGAGGAGAGGCCTAGGGTTTTTGTGATCTGTGGATGTGGAGGGAGGTACGTGGTTGCGCGGGGCTAGGGAGTGGGGACTTGGTGATGCAGCATGCACGGTGGGATGTGTGTTTCTTCACTGAGAGACTAAGCCGTTTGATGGGCAGTGAAAGGTTTAGATTAAACAAGAATGGACAATCTGTGGGAGGTGATTTGCTGTGATTTGATTGGTTCTAGACTATTTTCCATTTTCGAAGTGCCAAAAAGAGGGTTTGGGACAGTTATGGCCCGAATCGCAGCATAGTTTGTGATAATAAGTCCATATTGTGCATCCATATGTATCATGGAATGGCGAACAATGTTGCAGGAGGAAGTTTTCCTTTTCGTCGCACCAAAAAACTATTTTCCATTTTCCGAGCACAAAAAATGGGTCGTTTTGTGAAGGAACCACCGAATGAAAGTTTCAAAATTCTACCATCCAATTTTCCAAAAATAATAGGCCACCTTACATCGACAAATGTCGCAATCGGGGCATCTCAAAACTTTCCGTCCACCCCTGGCGAAAAAGTTAAATTCCTGCCGTATCGGTAGGAAGTGGGTCCGATTTGAACTACAGGTACATGATCTGATGCCCATTATTTTTTGAAAAAATGAGTTTTAGACTCACGTTATAATGTTTCTTCAGATATCCAATGCAAGTTTAGTGATGGTCAACCCCGAGCTAAGAACCTTCATGTCCACCGTTTTGACCATAGTTTGAAACGGGCATAAAAAATTGAATAACGGTCCGATCAATGCAAATCCTTCGCGTGGTGTCTTATTATGTGACATAGTTGCAAGTAAAAATACCAAACTTGGTATATTACAAGTGTCTCAAAAAAACCTTCTCAGAAATGACCTATCATGTTCGATGTTTCATGGCCTTCGGGCCAAACGACCAATGTTATGTCCCGAATCGTGGCATAGTTTGTGATAATGTGCCCATATTGTGCACTCATATGTATCATGGGATGGCGAACAATGTTGCAGAAGGAAGTTTTCTATTTTGTCGAACAGAAAAACCATTTTCCATTTTCTGAGTGCAAAATACGGGCCGTTTTGTGAATCAACCACCAAATGAAAGTTTCAAAATGATACCATAAAATTTTAAAAAAATAATAGGCCACCTTACATGGTCCCAATCGGGGTATCTCAAAACTTTCTGTCCACCCCTGGCGAAAAAGGCAAAATTCCTACCGAATCGGTAGGAAGTGGGTCCGATTTCAAGTACAGGTACATGATTCGATGCCCATTATTTTTTGAAACAATGAGTTTTAGACACACATTATAATGTTTCTACACAGATCCAATGCAATTTTAGTGATGGTCAGCCCCAAGATAAAAACCTTCATGCCCGCCGTTTTGACCATAGTTTGAAACAGGCATAAAAAATTGAAAAACGGTGCGATCAATGCAAAATCCTTCACGTGGTGTCTTATTATGTGACATAGTTGCAAGTAAAAGTACCAAACTTGGTATATTACAAGTGTCTCAAAAAAACCTTCTCAGAAATGACCTATCATGTTTGATGTTTCATGGCTTTCGGGCCAACGACGAATGTTATGTCCCGAATCGCGACATAGTTTGTGATAATGTGCCCATATTGTGCACTCATATGTATCATGGAATGGCGAACAATGTTCAAGGAGGAAATTTTCTTTTTTGTCGCACAGAAAAACCATTTTCCATTTTCCGAGCGCAAAAAACTGGTCGTTTTGTAAAGAAACCACCAAATGAAAGTTTCAAAATGCTACCATCCAATTTTTAAAAAGAATAGGCCACCTTACATGGACAAATGTCCCAATCGGGGTATCTCAAACCTTTCTGTCCACCCCTGGCGAAAAACACAAATTCTTGCCGAATCGGTAGGAAGTGGGTCCGATTTGAACTACAGGTACATGATCCGATGCCCATTATTTTTTGAAACAATGAGTTTTAGACACACATTATAATGTTTCTTCAGAGATCCAATGCAAGTTTAGTGATGGTCAGCCACGAGCTAAGAACCTTCATGCCCGCCGTTTTGACCATAGTTTGGAACGAGCATAAAATATTGAAAACGGTCCGATCAATGCAAATACTTCACGTGATGTCTTATTATGTGACATAGTTGCAAGTAAGAATACCAAACTTGGTATATTACAAGTGTCTCAAAATAACCTTCTCAGAAATGACCTATCATGTTCGATGTTTCATGGCTTTCGGGCCAAATGACCAATGTTATGTCCCGAATCGCGGCATAGTTTGTGATAATGTGTCCATATTGTGCACTCATATGTATCATGGGATGGCGAACAATGTTGCAGGAGGAAGTTTTCTTGTTTGTCGCACAGAAAAACCATTTTCCATTTTCCGAGCACAAAAAACGGGTCGTTTTGTGAAGAAACCACCAAATGAAAGTTTCAAAATGCTACCATACAATTTTTCAAAAATAATAGGCCACCTTACATGGACAAATATCCCAATCGGGGTATCTCAAACCTTTCCGTCCATCCCTAGCGAAAACGACAAATTCCTGCCGAATCGGCATGAAGTGGGTTCGATTTGAACTACATGTACATGATACGATGCCCATGATTTTTTGAAAAAATGAGTTTTAGACTCACATTATAATGTTTCTTCAGAGATCCAATTCAAGTTTAGTGATGGTCAGCCCCGAGCTAAGAACCTTCATGCCCGCCGTTTCGACCATAGTTTGAAACAGGCATAAAAATTGAAAAACGGTCCGATCAATGCAAATCCTTCGCGTGGTGTCTTATTATGTGACATAGTTGTAAGTAAAAATACTAAACTTGGTATATTACAAGTGTCTCAAAAAAACCTTTTTAGAAATGACCTATTATGTTCGATGTTTCATGGCTTTCGGACCAACGACCAATGTTATGTCCTGAATCGTGGCATAGTTTGTGATAATATGCCCATATTGTGCACTCATATGTATCATGGAATGGCGAACAATGTTGCAGGAGGAAGTTTTCTTGTTTGTCGCACAGAAAAACCATTTTCCATTTTCCGAGCGCAAAAAACGGGCCGTTTTGTGAAGCACCACCAAATGAAAGTTTCAAAATGATACATCCAATTTTAAAAAAATAATAGGCCACCTTACATGGACAAAGGTCCCAATCGGGGTACTCAAACCTTTCCGTCCACCCCTGGCGAAAAAGACAAATTCCTGCCGAATCAGTAGGAAGTGGGTTCGATTTGAACTACATGTACAGGATCCGATGCCATTATTTTTTGAAAAAAATGAGTTTTAGACTCACATTATAATGTTTATTCAGATATCCAATGCAAGTTTAGTGATGGTCAGCCCTAAGCTAAGAACCTTCATGCCCGCCGTTTTGACCATAGTTAGAAACGGGCATAAAAAATTGAAAAACGGTCCGATCAATGCAAATCATTCGCGTGGTGTCTTATTATGTGACATAGTTGTAAGTCAAAATAAAAACTTGGTATATTACAAGTGTCTCAAAAAAACCTTCTCAGAAATAACCTATCATGTTCGATGTTTCATGGCTTTCGGGCCAAACGACAAATGTTATGTTCCGAATCACGGCATAGTTTGTGATAATGTGCCCATATTGTGCACTCGTTTGTATCATGAGATGGCGAACAATGTTGCAGGAGGAAGTTTTCTTTTTTGTCACACAAAAAACCATTTTACATTTTCTGAGCGCAAAAAAGGGTCGTTTTGTGAAGCAACCACCAAATGAAAGTTTCAAAATGCTACCATCTAATTTTTGAAAAATAATAGGCCACCTTACATGGACAAATTTCTCAATTGGGGTATCTCAAACCTTTCCATCAGCCCCTGGCGAAAAAGAGAAATTCTTACCGAATCGGTAAGAAGTGGATCCGACTTGAACTACAGGTACATGATTCGATGCCCATTATTTTTTGAAAAAATGAGTTTTAGACTCACATTATCATGTTTCTTCAGAGATCCATCGAAACTTTTTAATAAGAATCAATCCCTAGACGAGAATAGTCACTTCCTAGTTTCAAACTCATATTTTGAATTATGGTATTGTCCCTACTATGGACTAATGTGGGATTAGTAAATCTACTATTTTTAATTAATTAAAGTATTGCCAATTAATACCCTAAGATGTTCTACTGAATTTTATAGAAATTTAGAAACAAAAATCAATTATTTTAGATTTATTATGAAAAAGTTACAAAAGAATTAAGAAAACAAAAAAATAAAAGAGAATTGCTGCGGGCCCATTCTATACTGCAAAAGGTAAAGAAAAAATAAAAGAGAGGAAATCAAACGGGCTTGTACGCTTTGGCCCAGGCCCAACTGCGGCACCAAATTTGTTAAAGGAGAATTGCCGCGGTTTCATAACACAAACGAAGTGCTGGCTCGGTGGTCCTTGTGCATGCGAGAGCTGGTAAGGTCACCAGTTCGAGTATCTCCATCTTCTTGTTTTTTGGATAATTTCTTGCGAAGGATGAAGCCTCTTAAGGTAAGTTCGGTTCCTTAGTTCACACATGAATTCATTGGTGGCTTGTTGGTTGAACTCTATGGATGCAAGAGAGAAGGCCTAGGTTCGAATCCGGCACTTGCTATTTTTGCTGCACACATTGCAACTCTGACCAACGGGACCCGCCTGTCATGGCTGGAAATATAGAGATATCTAAACAAGAATTGACACTTAGATACTCCACATAAGCGAAGATGACATGACACGTAGACATAAATGATGATATCGCTGACCAGTCATTTAAATGTATATTATTTTAGATATTATGACGATTTAATTTGGTCATAGTCGTCTATAAATAAAGCCCTAAGTTGTATTATGCACATTATGATGATTTTGTCTATTAAAATTACGACGATTTTGATAGAAATCGTCATAATTTAATAAGGTTTTAGCCCTCCTAAACGGCTTAAGACCGTTGGGTTCGAAATTGTCATAGAACTATGACGATTTTGTCTGCGGTCACTATTAGAAGGTCACATAATAATAGATTCCTTGTAGTGATTCTTGCGGAAGCGCACCCATGACGATGCAATTGTCAAAAAGTAGTAGAAACATCGATTGAATGAGTATAGAATAATAATAAGAATAAAAGTTTGAGTTTTTCATTTACAGAAGCAAAAAAACTTCTCTTAATACACCAATGTTGGTCGACAGTTTCTACTATCAATTTTCTGTCAAAAAATAAGGTATTTCGTTAAGTTTTGGGATGAGAAGGTATTCTCGAGGAAATGGAATTTTTTGATGAATACAGAAGGTTTAACGACCAACTATACAGCAGGGATAAAAAATTCTGGCCGTATAGCTCCGGTCGTATAGATATCTTTGCCATCAACAAATTTTCTTCGAAGACACAGAGAATTTGACGACCAACTATACGGCGGGGAAAAAAAATTCCAGCCATATAGCTTCGGTATATCGATGCTAGTTTTAGAAATTTATCTCGAGAGGTAGACGGTTTAACGACCAACTATGCGGCGGGATCATTGTGATCCGGTGTCAACACCCGGATTTTTTATCCTAGATGCCTGTTATGCCATACAGCAATCCCATGATTACTATTTTTGCGAGACATAACAGATTGGATATCACAGTACATCATCCATTACAAACCATATTAAGGTATTACAATAAAATAAAGGATCTCATGATCCAGTCTTAATACAATCAAGCAACGGAATAAATAGCGTAGCGGTGGGGTCCATCTTCAGGGACACATGCAATGCTGACGAAGGCAGATAGTCCTAGTTATCATAGTCGTCCTGATGTTCGTCATCTTGGTATTCTCCTTCATAGTCTGGCCATAGGAATATCCAGGGACAAAAGCCATGAGTACTCTTTAAGTACTCGCAAACTACCACTAACAAGTAAGATAGTACTAATGGGAAATAGCTAACTCTATGTTTATTTGTAAAGTTAAGTTTGAAACCTAAGCTGAGTTCAGAAACAAAGAACGATAAAATAAAGTTCTAGAATCACTTAAGTTGGGAAGCTAGTGTCATAGTCACAAGTCTGTTGTGGTCAAGTCAAGATTCATCATTTATTTCATAAGTCATTTTGAAAACATCTGACAACGAAATAGTATGGCCACTCCAAATGTCCATAACCGCGGACGCGGCTATTCGAATAGTTTGACACTCTGCAGAGGTGGTACACTTTCACCACAAGATTCGATACATCTGTCAGGGATAACCCTAAATCATCACACTTAGTATGCAGATAATCAAACATAACCTTTCCTTTACACACTCTAGTATAAGAACCTCTCCTATGAGCATGGCCTCCCAACCATGACCATCCGTCATCTTGGGCACTGCATAGGTGGACAACATTGAGAGGTAGCCTCATCTCAAACCTCTCCCGCGAGGGAACTAATACTAATGCACATAAATTTCCAGCTAAGCCTTACCCAATTCAGGTATTGTGGTTGGATGGTAAAATTGGAATGGTATCGCATCCGAATCCAACCATCAGTTTTTTTGTAAAAGGGCTAAGGCTCATGCCTCAATATTTTCATCATCATAAACCATTTGTGTCTCTCAACACATGTCAAAACCTCTCAATATAATGACTCATCATTCTAAGGTTTTCACAATTCATTTTCACCAAGTGTTCCCATCTAAAGTGACTCAAGTTTTTATCTAACTCTAAACTACTAAGTTAAGAGTGTTCACTAAGGTGGAAAGATGGGATCAATCTCATGCCATAGAATGACATCTAAAGTTATCTAGGTAGGTCAAGTTTTATACTCTTTATGCTACCTTCACAACAAGTAAAGGACTTTGGTAAAGTAAAGAAAGTAAAGCTTGGAAATAAGACTTGGGGTAGGTAATAGTCAAAGTGGTATAACCAAAGCATGCCTGATGCATCTTGCTTAAGTTATCTAGCTTAATTCTAGCTTTCTAAGCATTATACTTGCAAGTGTTAGCTTGCATTGTTAATGATGGCTTGCCTTGTGTAGTGCAGTGGTTGAAGTTTTCCTCCTCTTCCTCTAGGTAGAACTCCTCCTCCTCGTAGGCTTGGTCGGCACTATCTTCTATAAATACATACGGAGTACACAATCACCAAACAATACTTAACTAGTCTACCTAGTACTCTAAGGCACACATTTGATGATCTATTATCATCACAAGCACCACAAGGTTTAAATAACTAGATTCATTCTTTTTATTTGAGAAAAGTAATTTCTACTCATTGAAAATATCTAAGATTTAATATTTTGCACTTAGAATATGGGATCATATGGACACATGTCATCACCACATATTCTAACATAAGGGAATGTGATTTAAGGGTTGGATCACATTTGATTAAGTTTAAATTTATTAATTAATGTTTTAAAGTGACTAGAAATGCCTATATAGCATTATTTTGGTACTAGTCCAAAGTCGCTACATGTAAACCTTAATATTATTACATATTCAGATAGGCATGGTTAAATGTGATTTTTGAGAGTTGGAATCAACTCAAAAGCTATTATGGTTGAGTTTACAAAAATGTTTGAATGTGCAAAAGCTTCTGTCTTGTTATTTTTACTAGGAGAGATTTCTAACTCTAAATGATTTAAATCCAACGGGCTTGGATAGATATTTTTAGTAGCTTTCTAACAAAATTTGAATCACTCAAATTGGTTCAGTAGCTCTTCTGGAATTGATTTTTAAACTAAGGGACAGAAGTGAGTTCAACTAAAATAGAAAAACACTTATTTGAATTCACGGGCTAGCGCGAGAAAGGAAATGGGCTGGCCTAGTGGCGCTCCGCGGCATAGAGGCGGCTGACAGGCTGGTCCCGCTTGTGAGCGAGACTTAAAACCCGAAACGGTATCTAGCGATCTTGGCCACACGATTATAACAGAGATCGACGGCTCACAGTCGTCGTTGACAACGGACTCGTCACCAGCGAGACCGAACCGTAAATGGCCAGCAGGGATGCAATGGGGGCATACTAGGGATCCAACTACTACGGTCAGGCGGGCAAACGAACTGGTGGACGACGGCGAGCTCAGGCGACGTTGCGGCAGCTCCTGGGGTGGACGAAATCGACGGCGCCTTCTCCTCCTCTACAGCGGGTTCCTCCGGCGCAGTTCCGGTGAACTATGGCTCGAGCGGCTTCGGCAAGAGGTGGGGAAGGATTAGTGAGGAGAGGGGAGTGGAATGGTGTGAGTCGTTGGTGCTGGGGAGGGCTCCTTTTATAGGGCGACGAGGGGACGAGCGACACGACGGCGAGCTCGTCGGTGACACTGATACATGCGGGTAGCGGCATGGGCGGCATAGGCGGACGGTGGCCTGCCTCCTGGCGATGCTCTACGGCGTTAATGCGCGGCTAGGGGCGGTGGCGTTTGGTCGGGAGCGTCCCGCGCTCTAGGAGACAGAGCCGGTGCTCGACGCGGCGCACGGCGACTGTGGGTCGCGCGGCGGCTCACGGCCGTGTCTGGCAGGGTTCTAGGGTCGAGGCGGAGCGGGGTGCATGGTTTTGTGTGCAGTGGCGGTCGGTGGCATGCTGGCGGCGTTTGCGCTCTGGCGCGCTCTAGCGAGCTCGCAGGAGAATGGGCGGCGCGGTGCTGAGGTGGTCCAGGGCCTGGCTGGGCTTGGGGAAGGGGCAGAGAGGTGCGGTAGGGTTTGGCGGAGCTAGGGGACTTGCTAGAATGGCGCGGCGCGGTCTGTGGCGCTTTGCCCTCGTTTGGCCGGCGGTGACCAAAATGTGGCGGCGCTCCACTGCTGCTGTGGCTAAGGGGTAGGCCGGTGGGGACTTGGTTGGTCTCAGGGGGAATAGGGGAACCAAATGTGGGCTAAAAACTCGACAATGCATTGATCTGCAAACAGTATAAGTTAGGCAGATAAATCTTGCCTGCCACCTGTTTGACACAATGGCCGCATGAACGTTTTATTTGAATTTTGGGCTGATTTTTGGTGGAGTTGTTTGTCACATGCTTAAGCATCTGTGGTTGCTTGGGATTTGAAAATGGAGTTCAGTTGAGTGGTTTTTGAATAAGTGTGATCTTGACATATGAACTAGATTCAATTTTCAAATGCCATTTAAATTTAGTGTTTGCAAGTTTTTGGTAGATCACAAAGTGGGCCTTGGTACATCACTACATGTACTAGAAAGGGGTGCAAAGATCCACAATTATTTCTATTAAGTTTTGAGTTCTAGGAATAGCCAAAGTAGGCATGGTAGTTAAAATGGCACAAATGACCATTTGCTTCTTTTATTCATTTTGATTTGTTTTTCTTTCGGATTTGTTTGGGAATGATCTGGATGATGTTTATTTCACCCAAGAATCATTTTAGAATCAATGGATCACTTAATCATGGCAATTCAAAACAACTCCTAAATTATATGCACACACATATGAATGCTTTAATATTTTTAAAATGGAAAAGTTTTTGTTAACCCTAATTTTGAGGATTTGGATCTTAATAACCTTGGGTTAGAGTTTTGGGATGTTACATCCGGCCGTATAGTTGCGTCCGAATAGCTATTTTCTGCATAAAGAAACCCTAGTTGGCGGCGCCGCTGCAACTATACGGGCGGAACAACATCACTCGCCCGTATAGTTCCGGTCGTATAGTTTGGTGTGACCATAAAATCGCACCGGGGCGGCTAGGTCTTCCTCCTCTCCTCATTATTTCTCTCATATTCTCTCTCCAACCTCTCAAAATCCACCTAGAACTCTTGATTCTTCGCGGATTTCGTTCATTTCAGTGGGGGAATCAACATATCGGTATGTTTCTCTCCCTGTCCATGCTTTATTTTCATATTTCCATTGTTGAAACTCTCGGATTGATCTAGTGGATGAACTGAAGTTTATTTTGTTTTTCCTACTAATTTCTCACGTTAGGATTGAATTTTCCACGTAGGATCGTTCATATATCATGTAGAAACAATATACCTAAAGTTTTATGGTCAATTTTTTTAGTGCATCATGATGAACAAAATCGGTAACCTCTTTCGTTCGAGCAAGCACCAACAGGGTGAGGGCTCGAGCTCGGGGTCCTGAGCCTCGCGGAACTCTAAGTTGGACATTGTCTCATCGAGGAGGGTGCTGCCAACACGTTGGGCTGACCACAACTTTCTCACCGTGACAGGGTTGAAGGAGGATTTCGACCTCATGTGCAACAGGGCGGGGCTGATGGTACTTGGCTTTGCAAGCCACGACACCTATGCTGTGCTCACCCATGAGTTCCTAGCCTCCTTCTACGACGACCACATGGAGAAAGGTAATATGTGCACGATAAGCTTCACTATGAACCGACAGCCATATGAAATCAATTTTGAACAATTTTGCAATGCCTTCAGCTTCCCTCATACTAGGGAGCCCACTGTTACTAACCTCTATAGTGTCACAAGTGGAGAGACTTGGGAGGTTATTTCTATTAATGGTGGCAGGCAATTTTATCAGAAGAAGATGTCCACCATTCAAAACCCAACCATCCACTACTATGCTTTGTTCCTTGCCAATACA
The DNA here is from genome assembly GCA_910589775.1 of Avena eriantha. Classification (NCBI taxonomy): domain Eukaryota; kingdom Viridiplantae; phylum Streptophyta; class Magnoliopsida; order Poales; family Poaceae; genus Avena; species Avena eriantha. The sequence continues at coordinate 138,637,025 of OU342742.1, read as the reverse complement.
CTATTGGGAAGAGGTGACACAGGCTCCATGGACAATGCGAACATGGCAATGGTCACCAAGGCTCTCTTCCCTACTTCACGGCAAAGCCCCAGTCCTGCAACTCTACTCATGCAGCAGTTTCGCCACCAAAGCAACAAGACCAAAGGTGATATTCGCATTGGTGGATTGGTAACCCCCTTGCCTATGTATTAAATATTATACTACATGTTATGGAACCTGTTGACAGCTCCAAACTCATGGACGTCAAGTATTTGACTGCGTGTGGCTTCCTTGGTGTTTACCATGCTAACCGGAGGCTCCGAGCATATCAATTCAGTTATCTTGGTGATGCACAGGGTGAGAAGGTTTTGTTGCCCTACCCCCAAACCTTCTCGATTATGGAGAAGAACACTTGGATCCTCACCAAGCACCAAGTGATGGAGATCATGGCCGAGCACCAACAGGATGAGGAGGAGCAGGAGCAGGAGCGGGAGGAAGAGCAGGGACACAACCCTACATGGGAGGGACAACAGCAGTAGCAGCAAGGGGGTGCTTGGGACCCATGACCCAACCAGCCGCAGCAGGGGTACAACTACGTCCCCTATCATGAGTTCCATCAACTCAACCAGTGGAGATCGACCACACTCTTCAAGAAGTGAATGAAGATGTGAATACTTTGACTCACAACTTTAGTCACTTCATGACCCACTTCCCCGACTACTACCAGCAGTACCCACCAAATGACGACAACAACTAAGCCTAGCAATAGCCTAAGCTTGTGGGAGGTTTGAAAACCTCCAAACTTTGCATTCATATTTTTTATTTCTTCTTTTGATTTATTTTTATTTCTTCAAATTTGCATGTTTATTTTTAGCTTTGCATGTCTAGACCGAAAATACAAAAAAATTAGTTGTAACTTTATTTGCATGTTCATTTCTTTGTTTCTCTCAGAGATTGCTTAATTTCAGGTGACTTGGCAATAGGGAAACATAGACGGGGTTCGACTCGTATACGAGAACGAAGCAAGCAAGAGGAGGTAGCACATTCTTTTCATCACCCTCTTTGCAACCTTAAATTGATCCTACAATTATTTACTCGCTTGCACTGGAGTCACCCCCACTTAGCTTGTTATCCTATAAATTCCATTCCTTTGCTAGTGCCTCCTTTTTAGCTTTGAAGAGTAATAAACTTGGTTAAAAATACTTCCTACATTTTTACAACAAGAAAAAGCATCTGAAAGATGACTTGAGTCCATGTTTAGCCCAATGTATCTAATTTTAGAACTACTCCATCCCATTTTAGCTTAATATAAATAGACTCGATAGTACCCTTGATTGAAATTGTTTGATAAAATGGATTCTTCGAAGTAGTAGAGATTATGCCACTACTTTTTCTAATAATTACCGTAAGATATTGCTTTACCAGTGTCATTACAACTCTACCGTGCTCCATGGGGAACTATTAACTCTGCTGGCCAACGGACGATCTAAATGTGGGAAACCATTTGATTTCGGCTATTGAGTTATGTAAACGTCTGTAGCAGCAATGCTATGCGGGTAAAAGTTTTAGTCTCCTCATGGTTTCACGTTCCGAGTGAAGTTATAGTATTCCTCTGGCCCATTATTGCTCAACAATTATTTATTGGTATGGTCACGAGTGCACAACACAACCCCAATTAAATAGTGGCATGATTTCTCTATGAAAGAGCTAAAGTTTTTGAAAGGCAAACGAAAGGAAGAAGGTGATTTGAGAGTCTTGAAATTTTGACATGGGAGTAGATGAGTTGTTCTTAAATTAAATATTTTGGTGTCAACTTGAGTACTCTTAATTTATTAAACAAACAAGAACACAAGGTTTCCATCTCTCAATAAAGAGAGACACCAAAAGAATTTGTCTCACCTTCCTAGCTAAACTTTTGACACTTGCTTGGGCATATGATTTATTTGCTAACAAGATATACATGTTTAGGAAGTGGACTCAGTGCAATCTTGTGAATACTTGTATGATCATATTTAAGATTGCAGGGATTGTGAAGAAAAGAATTTGACGCCAATTCGAACTCGTAAGTTCTTTTATTTCCAGTCTCAGATCTCCACTATTCTTCCTTATTTCCTTGTCACTCGAGTGCGAGCAACATCTAAGCTTGGGGAAGTTGATAGCTATGAGATTTGACACATTTTTGATGGCTGTTATTGATTGTTTTCTCCCGGATTTGATCGTTTTCTGGCTATACCTAACGCTAATACTTCGGTATCAAAGAAAACTTGGTTTTTAATGTGTGTTTCAGGTTTTGAATGTCGACAGAGGGTTTTAACTAGAGAAACACAATATTCTAGAGAAAACAAGCAAGTGTCTCTTTGAAGCACTCGAGCGGAGCACACAGAGGCTTTAACGAGCAACTATACGGCGGAAATATTTTTCTAGTCGTATAGTTTCTGCCATATAGTTCCACGGCCTCTGTCTTGGCAAAAGAGATAACTTCTGTGAAGGGACCGAGGTCGAAAACACAACACAGCAGCCGCCATACCATCCAAAAGGGAGAAAAAGAGATCCGGAGAAGAGGAAGAAGACGTTCTTCATCTCGCTCCACAATCTTCAACCTCCTAGCCAATACACCCTCATAGCCACTACTTGTACTTGAGAGAGAGGGATCTCCACCTTGCAAGACAAGGGTTTGATATTGTTCTTCCCATCTTGAATTGTGTTGGATATTTTTCTATTCTTATTGTGGATCTCCATGGTAATATAAAGACGAATTCCCTTTATTTGATTATATTGATGATCCGTTATTCTCTCATGTGTGAGTAATTCCCTTGGGCGTGGGAGATGTAGGGGATTGGTGAGATGTGATGTGCCCTCATATATTTTCCATTAGTTTGTGATTGATTCTAATTACTATACTATGTGTGCTTGACTATCTATGGGATGCCTAATGCTTGTTGTCCAATTAAGGGCCCAGACAACATGATGCTTTGTTCTACACAGATAAGATTTTGCTCGCTAGTAGACCACCGACCCTCGGGTGACACGGGGATATCAATGGAAAACTAGTAGACTCGAGGATAAAGAGGAACCACCGTGCCTATTACATTAGTCTGATCTAAGGAGGTTAATCACTAAGCGACCTGAATGTTGGGTTCGCAGCATAAAAAACAAAAAAATTCCTATGATGGGAACTATACGCCAAGATCTATCTACTAGATACAAGCAACGGGTGGATATACATCCATAGAGAACTTACCCTCGAAGACAACTAAGCTTTGTTAACGAGTTGGAACTCGTGGATGATGTAGTCGTACACTTGCCGATCTCAAGATCGTGATGAAGTCCAGCAGGTCCGGCTCCAGCACGTCCATCAGATCCAGTTCCAGCAAGTCTACCACCACCAAGTCCAGCACCGCAAAGCAGCGGTGCATCCGTGATCGCGCACACGTCCGGTACCCCGACAACCTCCATCCCTCGCTCCAGCAAAGCAGTGGAAGTAGCAACTCCTTTCCAGATAAAGCCACCGGGAACATGTATCTCGCTAATCCGAGACCATGGGGAAATAATACTAGAGGGGCAGAGAGATCCTTCACAAGGAGGTGTGTGGAAGAAGGGGTGTGAGGGGGGCCTTTTATAGGAGGAGGGGGTACCCCTCCCCCATGGCTGGTGCCCCATGGGAGGGTGACTCCTCACCTCCCCCATTCATGTGGTGGTAACCCCTCCACATTAAAATGCCCCTTCACATTCTCTTTTAAAGTCTCCACTTTAAATGCATTAAATTTCTCCAAATTTAATGCTCTCTCATTTAATAAAACTCTTTTATTAATTTTATTCAGAATTTTGTTAATTACTTTAATTAACAAACATTCACATAAAACCCCCTGCAACATTTCAATATTACATGCATAACCAATTTCAGCAATTTCACCCGAAACAGTTTCAGTGTCTATTGAAATAATTCCAGCGCTTTCTTAAATCTTTATCTGAAACATATTTGCTCCAAATGGTGTCGGTATCCCTTAAGTGTGTCACCCTACGGTTCGCGAATAATGCAGACATGATCGAGAGCCCTCTCAGATTAATAATTAGAAGCGGGACCTAGAGATCCATACCGACTCCTACACATTCAACGACGACTTCTGTGATCGTGAGAACCTTTAACGCTAGTAACTAAATCCCTTTGTCTCATGATATAATACATGTCCAAGATTTGAACATCGGTATCCAAATACCTAGTTTGATCTCATTACCGACATGCACTCTTTTCTCGTTCCCGTGATATAACATTCTAGTGATCACAACACTTGCTTGCAAGCTATCTTAATGTGATATCACCGAGAGGGCCCCGAGTATATCTATCCGTCATCGGGATGGACAAATCCCACTCTTGATCCATGAGCCTAACATAACACCTTCGTAGCACTGAACCCACCTTTATAGTCACCCTGTTATGGTGTGACGTTTGATGTTATCAAGATACTCTTCCGGTGTTAGCAATTAACATGATCTCATGGTCTAAGGACTAAGATTACTTCGTATGATGTTATAGCAATATAAACATAATGACTCTGATCGTAATGCTATACTTCGGATGAATGTTCATCACATTATTCAACCAATGTTGTGACCTCGTTATTAACAACATGCAATGTCCATGATCAGGAGACCTTGATCATCTTGTTAATCAACAAGCTAGTTTATATGAGAGGTAGTACTAGGAACTTTGTCTTTTGTTTATTAAACACACATGTATTAACGTTTCCAATTAATACAATTATAGCATCAAAATAAACATTTATCATAAATATGGAATAAGATAATAACCACTTTATTATTGCCTCTCGGGCATATTCCCTTCAGTCTCCACTTGCACTAGAGTCAATAATCTAGTTTGTAAACTTGTATATATAACACCATGCTACACCTTGAAGTAGATAAGATACCGGAGAAGTACATCATTGAAAGATGGAGAAAGAAGGAAAAGAAACTGAGCTACTACACCCACCTTCAGGTCCGTGTGTATTTGCATGTGTTTGCGTCTCTACGCATCACTAATTCTCAAATGAGATGGCATTGTATAAATTTGGTCCTTTGGTGAGACCTTTAGTTCGTTCGGGTTAAAATATGTTGATATTATTGTCATACAATATATCTTCATAGTATTAGCCCACTTTGAACCACACCTAGTTTGATAGCAAACTTCTTAACACAAATGCCCTCCTTTGCTGCTACTATAGCAGTCACATACTTAGCCTTTTGTTGTAGTATCCGTCACAATGTTCCAACTTTGGAACTTATCCAAATTCATCATGGAACATCATTTCCATTACATTGTGCCACCCATAGTCTAAATTGAGATAAATTTAATTTGTATCTTATGACAAAACTAGTATCAATGTAACACTTTACAATGAACTACCTTTAACTATTTGTCACTTATACATGATATATTCTTAGTTCTTCCAAAGCTCATAAGAATATCCTTACTATTGTCCAATGATAATCTTATGAATCATTCTGGTACGTGCTCATAACATTTAGAGCATAGGACATTCTGGATATATACATATCATGGTATAATCGATCAAAATCTTCATGTGATTTTACTCACCAAGTGTTGAAACACTTGAATCTTGATACAATCCTTTCCATGCAGCAAGAACCTTTCTTGTTGTTTCCATATTGAACCCTTTCAATATCTCATATATGTATGTCTAGCACAACCATATTAGTGCCTCAATCTATCCATATAGATATTGATGCCAAATATTCCGGTTTTGCCCAAGTCTTTCATCGAAATCTTATTTTAGTGAAATTCTTAACTTGTGTCAATACAAGATACATCATTTCCAATCAACAATATGTCCTCTACATAATGTATTAGAAATATGTCTCAGCGCTCCCACTTAATTTCTAGCAAATGCAAGCATCTTCATCATCTCCTATGAAATTAAACTCCTTTAACATTTTTCATCACGGTGAAGATTCCAACTCTGCTATGCTCACTTCAACTATTGAAGTTTGCATGCCCTTTTAGCATCCTTTGAATTAACAAAACCCTTCAGACCGTGTCATGTACACGTCCTAGGTAACCATTCTATTAGAAGAACCTTGTTTTGTTTATTCAACTACCATATACCAAATTATATGTAGTGGTTGCTACATTAATCCGTCAAGATTAAATATCACTATGAAAGATCAAATCTTGTCATAGTCAACTCCTTGAACATTGCTGTAAACTTCTTTCCGACATGTCGACTATTTCATAGATGTTAAACATCCATGTCTATTTTATTATAAATCCAAACACGACCGATAGGCTTCACGCCTTTCCGGAGGGTCTTCCAAGTTCAGAAACTTGATTTCTCGTGTATGGATACTATCATGGATTCTATGACTTCTAGTCATTTTATGGAGTCAGGGCCCATCATCGCTTCTTTGCATGTAGTCGGTTCATCCTTGTCAAAACAATAACGACTTGCTTATCAAATCACACTATTTGATTCTTACCGACCCACACGGTTCAATAGGAACTCTAATCTCCGAGATCACAACCTTTGTAATCACGGGATCCATGAGCATTGTGGCCGCCACCGGGACACTTTCCGGCGCTGCGCTACTTAGCATATATATAGCTAAGGTTCAACAACCTTATGAAAGTTCTATTGTCCTCCCACTTAACTTTTCGCGAAAAATTCCTTCTCAAGAAACTTGACGTTCCAAGCGACAAACTCTTTTGTCCTCGGTGTTATGGAGGAATTCCCAACAAATTCTTTGGGATAACCTACAAATACGTGCATATTAGACTTTGGTTGTAAACATTTTACTTATGCATAGCATACCAAAATAAGAAAAGACAATTCGGGTTTTATCCCAAACCATAACTTATATGGTGTCATTTCAACGGATCACGATGGTGCTCTTTTCAGTGTAAAAGCGGTAGTCTCTAAAACTTCAATCCTTAAAACATAATGGCAGTTTTATAAATGACACCTTTGATCTTACCATGTCAAACAAGGTTTGATTTGATCTCTCGAACATACCATACTCCTGTGGTTTATCGGGAAATGCAAATTCATGGAACAATTCCTAAAATCTTAGGTGTTTTGCTGAACTTGTAACTCAAATATCTTCCTTTATGATCGAATCATAAACTCTTTATTTTCTTGTTACAATGATTTTCCACTTCATCTTGAAAGTCTTTGAACAATTTTCAAATGTTTCATACTTCTTCCTTATTAAGTAAATATATAGATATATTCACTTAAATTTCTGGAGAAAGCATATGAAGCAAAAAGATCCATCGCATATGGCTACACATAATAGACTATATACATCAATATGTATAATATCCAATAAGTTAGTCATCTGTTCCTCTTTGGCCTATGGACAGAGTTTCAATTATCTCGAGGAAACTTTCACAAGCGTCAATTGATCAAAATCAAAGACTCCAAAATTCCATCAATATGGAGTTTCTTCATGTTTTGTTTCCAATATAATTTAAACAACGATGTCACTTCATAAGTAATCTTCCAATCATTTGTCTTACGACATTTTAGCAATAATGTTTATAGATTTGATTTCTCCAACTAGACTTGTAAAAGTTCATCCATCCTTTATGGAATACGGTAATTATTTGAACAACCATTGTTCTCGTAATACCAGAACAAAATAACAATTATTAAAAACAAATCTTGAAGGCTAGGTTTGACGACAACGAAAAACACAATAACACTTTATTTGTTTTCGATGAACATCATCACATATTCTTTTTCTAGTTACTTTGGCCATTGCAGTTCATGAATTGTGTTGTTCTGTATGACACTTCACACCAACCAATTCGGTATCCAATACCTAAGAACCACATTGTTTAACAAGCAAAGAATACTGCAATAACATGTATATCTTCTATATACCTAAGTTGGACATCTCCAACCTTTTCTTTTCTGCCAAATATTTTATAGATTCTCTTTCAGCAATTCCTTTTCCTTTTAAAAGAATCTATCAACATCAATAGTGGTGTCATTCACATGACACATAGTACAAAGCATATATAGTCAAACACTAATACGTTTGGACTTGCACTTTGAAGTGGATCACCATCATCAAATGTTTGGCATTCTTTCAAAAAATCCATTATTTAGTAATCTTTTAGTGTAGTAAACATTTTACTTATATCTTCTATTCATCCTTATCATGACAACTTTCATGATCAAGATATTATAGCCTATAAGGAAGAATCGCGAGTATAATGTTAGTTCCCAAATCCTTTTTGGGAGATCCGGATGCCTAGCATCTCCATCCTTCGCAAATTCTCATACAATATGAGAACATGTATTTTGCTAAATTATACTCTATCATAATATAAACAAAAACATTGTTTCAGATATCACAATATCTTCCACACATGATGGTTTCTAAAACAATTATTTCAGCTCCTAGATAATCTTGATATTAAAACAACTTTTGAATATCAATAATCATGGAGGCAAACATGATATTTTAGATACTAACATTGGAATTCTTACTCTTGATTTAATACTACTTATTAAACTTCATGGAGTAAATAGAGTTTGCTGAAAGTTTGCAATAGGACTTCCAAACTTTAAATTGACATTCAAAACAATACGATACCAGCTCGTAAAGTAAATATCCAGAATTCTATAGTTCTATTATCTCAATTAAAACTAAGCATTAGGTAGTGAACAGATACCAATGACTACAACAAATTATGCAAATTCACTTTGATTTAGTTTATGATAAATTGAGTTCGACTAATCCAAATTAGAAATGAACTCCCACTCAAAAACGACATCCCTCGTGCCTTTTTGGTGATTACATGAACCAAATCCACTACACCAAGTCCGATCATCACGTGAGTCGGTGTAGCTTCAAAGGCGAGCATCTATATGGGCATCACATCAACTATATGACTCATGCTTAACCTTTCGGTGCGTGTTCCGAGGCCATGTCTGTACATGCTAGGCTCGCCAAGTAAGAACCTTAGTACTCGCGTGTGTAAAACTGTCTTACACCCATTCTATGAAAGCGTAGAGTCGACTACACCGGATCATCACGTGATGTCTCGAAACACGATCTATAGAACGGTGCATACTTAAGGAAGAACACATTTTTATCTTGATATCTAAATGAGGGATCATCTTAAAATGCTACTAAAACGCCAAACTAGCAATATAAGATGCAAACATCTAATGTGTAAAGTGAGATGATATGGTCCATGCATTTGATCTCTATCATATGCATCATGGTATGATCTCTATCATTCCTTTGTGTGTAAGGCCAAGGTCTATGGAACTTACATGTTAGGTGTGTTGTAAGAGTATCTATCATACATCTACTTACGACATTACCATATCATGACACTAGTCCAGCAATGATCTAAACTAGACGCCTCTAATTTATCCATTGCAAGTTTTACGTGGCTTAGGGCTTTCAGAGATAGAACTGTTCTTACCTACGAACATGGACCCACAACGAGGATAACCAAGTTATTAGCAACTCGTTGTAAATCAGATATTGACTATAGTAGGAGAGACAGACACCCGCTAGCAACTTATGCAAAACTAGTTGCATGTTAGTCGTGGAACCGGTCTCATGTACGATGACATGTAAGGTTGTTCCGGACCGCTTCATCCCACTATGCCACCAATATCAAAAATACATGAAAGAAGCAATAACATGATCATCATCGCCCACATATAAACATATGTGTACTACGCGTGCAAAGAATCTACGCACAGATCAGGCTCTCATACCACTGTTGGGTTTGCAGCATAGAAAACAAAAAATTTCCTACGATGGGAACTATACGACAAGATCTATCTACTAGATACAAGCAACAGGTGGATATACATCCATAGAGAACTTACCCTCGAAGACAACAAAGCTTTATTAATTAGTTGGAACTCGTGGATGATGTAGTCGTACACTTTCCGATCTCAAGATCGTGATGAAGTCCAGCAGGTCCGGCTCCAGCACGTCCATCAGATCTAGTTCCAGCAAGTCCAGCACCACCAAGTCCAGCACCGCAAAGCAGCGGTGCATCCGTGATCACACACACGTCCGGTACCCTGACAGCCTCCATCCCTCGCTCCAGCAAAGTAGCGGAAGCAGCAACTCCTTTCCAGATAAAGCCACCAGGAACATGTATCTCGCTAATCCGAGACCATGGGGAAATAGTACTAGAGGGGGAGAGAGATCCTTCACGAGGAGGTGTGTGGAATAAGGGGTGTGAGGGGGGCCTTTTATAGGAGGAGGGGGTACTCCTCCCCCATGGCCGGCGCCCCATGGGAGGGTGACTCCTCACCTCCCCTATTCATGTGGTGGTAACCCCTCCACATTAAAATGCCCCTTCACATTCTCTTTTAAAGTCTCCACTTTAAATGCATTAAATTTCTCCAAATTTAATGCTCTCTCATTTAATAAAACTCTTTTATTAATTTTATTCAGAATTTTGTTAATTACTTTAATTAACAAACATTCACATAAAACCCCCTGCAACATTTCAATATTACATGCAGAACCAATTTCAACAATTTCACCCGAAATAGTTTCGGTGTCTATTGAAATAATTCCAGCGTTTTCTTAAATATTTATCTGAAACATATTTTCTCCAAATGGTGTCGGTATCCCTTAAGTGTGTCACCCTACGGTTCGCGAATAATGCAGACATGATCGAGAGCCCTCTCAGATTAATAATTAGAAGCGGGACCTGGAGATCCATACCGACTCCTACACATTTAACGACGACTTCTGTGATCGTGAGAACCTTTAACGCTAGTAACTAAATCCCTTTGTCTCATGATATAATACATGTCCAAGATTTGAACATCGGTATCCAAATACCTAGTTTGATCTCGTTACCGACATGCACTCTTTTCTCGTTCCCGTGATATAACATTCTAGTGATCACAACACTTGCTTGCAAGCTATCTTAATGTGATATCACCGAGAGGGCCCCGAGTATATCTATCCGTCATCGGGATGGACAAATCCCACTCTTGATCCATGAGCCTAACATAACACCTTCGTAGCACTGAACCCACCTTTATAGTCACCCTGTTACGGCGTGACGTTTGATGTTATCAAGATACTCTTCCGGTGTTAGCAATTAACATGATCTCATGGTCTAAGGACTAAGATTACTTCGTATGATGTTATAGCAATATAAACATAATGACTCTGATCGTAATGCTATACTTCGGATGAATGTTCATCACATTATTCAACCAATGTTGTGACCTCGTTATTAACAACATGCAATGTCCATGATCAGGAGACCTTGATCATCTTGTTAATCAACAAGCTAGTTTATATGAGAGGTAGTACTAGGAACTTTGTCTTTTGTTTATTAAACACACATGTATTAACGTTTCCAATTAATACAATTATAGCATCAAAATAAACATTTATCATAAATATGGAATAAGATAATAACCACTTTATTATTGCCTCTCGGGCATATTCCCTTCAGTCTCCACTTGCACTAGAGTCAATAATCTAGTTTGTAAACTTGTATATATAACACCATGCTACACCTTGAAGTAGATAAGATACCGGAGAAGTACATCATTGAAAGATGGAGAAAGAAGGAAAAGAAACTGAGCTACTACACCCACCTTCAGGTCCGTGTGTATTTGCATGTGTTTGCGTCTCTACGCATCACTAATTCTCAAATGAGATGGCATTGTATAAATTTGGTCCTTTGGTGAGACCTTTAGTTCGTTCGGGTTAAAATATGTTGATATTATTGTCATACAATATATCTTCATAGTATTAGCCCACTTTGAACCACACCTAGTTTGATAGCAAACTTCTTAACACAAATGCCCTCCTTTGCTGCTACTATAGCAGTCACATACTTAGCCTTTTGTTGTAGTATCCGTCACAATGTTCCAACTTTGGAACTTATCCAAATTCATCATGGAACATCATTTCCATTACATTGTGCCACCCATAGTCTAAATTGAGATAAATTTAATTTGTATCTTATGACAAAACTAGTATCAATGTAACACTTTACAATGAACTACCTTTAACTATTTGTCACTTATACATGATATATTCTTAGTTCTTCCAAAGCTCATAAGAATATCCTTACTATTGTCCAATGATAATCTTATGAATCATTCTGGTACGTGCTCATAACATTTAGAGCATAGGACATTCTGGATATATACATATCATGGTATAATCGATCAAAATCTTCATGTGATTTTACTCACCAAGTGTTGAAACACTTGAATCTTGATACAATCCTTTCCATGCAGCAAGAACCTTTCTTGTTGTTTCCATATTGAACCCTTTCAATATCTCATATATGTATGTCTGGCACAACCATATTAGTGCCTCAATCTATCCATATAGATATTGATGCCAAATATTCCGGTTTTGCCCAAGTCTTTCATCGAAATCTTATTTTAGTGAAATTCTTAACTTGTGTCAATACAAGATACATCATTTCCAATCAACAATATGTCCTCTACATAATGTATTAGAAATATGTCTCAGCGCTCCCACTTAATTTCTAGCAAATGCAAGCATCTTCATCATCTCCTATGAAATTAAACTCCTTTAACATTTTTCATCACGGTGAAGATTCCAACTCTGCTATGCTCACTTCAACTATTGAAGTTTGCATGCCCTTTTAGCATCCTTTGAATTAACAAAACCCTTCAGACCGTGTCATGTACACGTCCTAGGTAACCATTCTATTAGAAGAACCTTGTTTTGTTTATTCAACTACCATATACCAAATTATATGTAGTGGTTGCTACATTAATCCGTCAAGATTAAATATCACTATGAAAGATCAAATCTTGTCATAGTCAACTCCTTGAACATTGCTGTAAACTTCTTTCCGACATGTCGACTATTTCATAGATGTTAAACATCCATGTCTATTTTATTATAAATCCAAACACGACCGATAGGCTTCACGCCTTTCCGGAGGGTCTTCCAAGTTCAGAAACTTGATTTCTCGTGTATGGATACTATCATGGATTCTATGACTTCTAGTCATTTTATGGAGTCAGGGCCCATCATCGCTTCTTTGCATGTAGTCGGTTCATCCTTGTCAAAACAATAACGACTTGCTTATCAAATCACACTATTTGATTCTTACCGACCCACACGGTTCAATAGGAACTCTAATCTCCGAGATCACAACCTTTGTAATCACGGGATCCATGAGCATTGTGGCCGCCACCGGGACACTTTCCGGCGCTGCGCTACTTAGCATATATAGCTAAGGTTCAACAACCTTATGAAAGTTCTATTGTCCTCCCACTTAACTTTTCGCGAAAAATTCCTTCTCAAGAAACTTGACGTTCCAAGCGACAAACTCTTTTGTCCTCGGTCTTATGGAGGAATTCCCAACAAATTCTTTGGGATAACCTACAAATACGTGCATATTAGACTTTGGTTGTAAACATTTTACTTATGCATAGCATACCAAAATAAGAAAAGACAATTCGGGTTTTATCCCAAACCATAACTTATATGGTGTCATTTCAACGGATCACGATGGTGCTCTTTTCAGTGTAAAAGCGGTAGTCTCTAAAACTTCAATCCTTAAAACATAATGGCAGTTTTATAAATGACACCTTTGATCTTACCATGTCAAACAAGGTTTGATTTGATCTCTCGAACATACCATACTCCTGTGGTTTATCGGGAAATGCAAATTCATGGAACAATTCCTAAAATCTTAGGTGTTTTGCTGAACTTGTAACTCAAATATCTTCCTTTATGATCGAATCATAAACTCTTTATTTTCTTGTTACAATGATTTTCCACTTCATCTTGAAAGTCTTTGAACAATTTTCAAATGTTTCATACTTCTTCCTTATTAAGTAAATATATAGATATATTCACTTAAATTTCTGGAGAAAGCATATGAAGCAAAAAGATCCATCGCATATGGCTACACATAATAGACTATATACATCAATATGTATAATATCCAATAAGTTAGTCATCTGTTCCTCTTTGGCCTATGGACAGAGTTTCAATTATCTCGAGGAAACTTTCACAAGCGTCAATTGATCAAAATCAAAGACTCCAAAATTCCATCAATATGGAGTTTCTTCATGTTTTGTTTCCAATATAATTTAAACAACGATGTCACTTCATAAGTAATCTTCCAATCATTTGTCTTACGACATTTTAGCAATAATGTTTATAGATTTGATTTCTCCAACTAGACTTGTAAAAGTTCATCCATCCTTTATGGAATACGGTAATTATTTGAACAACCATTGTTCTCGTAATACCAGAACAAAATAACAATTATTAAAAACAAATCTTGAAGGCTAGGTTTGACGACAACGAAAAACACAATAACACTTTATTTGTTTTCGATGAACATCATCACATATTCTTTTTCTAGTTACTTTGGCCATTGCAGTTCATGAATTGTGTTGTTCTGTATGACACTTCACACCAACCAATTCGGTATCCAATACCTAAGAACCACATTGTTTAACAAGCAAAGAATACTGCAATAACATGTATATCTTCTATATACCTAAGTTGGACATCTCCAACCTTTTCTTTTCTGCCAAATATTTTATAGATTCTCTTTCAGCAATTCCTTTTCCTTTTAAAAGAATCTATCAACATCAATAGTGGTGTCATTCACATGACACATAGTACAAAGCATATATAGTCAAACACTAATACGTTTGGACTTGCACTTTGAAGTGGATCACCATCATCAAATGTTTGGCATTCTTTCAAAAAATCCATTATTTAGTAATCTTTTAGTGTAGTAAACATTTTACTTATATCTTCTATTCATCCTTATCATGACAACTTTCATGATCAAGATATTATAGCCTATAAGGAAGAATCGCGAGTATAATGTTAGTTCCCAAATCCTTTTTGGGAGATCCGGATGCCTAGCATCTCCATCCTTCGCAAATTCTCATACAATATGAGAACATGTATTTTGCTAAATTATACTCTATCATAATATAAACAAAAACATTGTTTCAGATATCACAATATCTTCCACACATGATGGTTTCTAAAACAATTATTTCAGCTCCTAGATAATCTTGATATTAAAACAACTTTTGAATATCAATAATCATGGAGGCAAACATGATATTTTAGATACTAACATTGGAATTCTTACTCTTGATTTAATACTACTTATTAAACTTCATGGAGTAAATAGAGTTTGCTGAAAGTTTGCAATAGGACTTCCAAACTTTAAATTGACATTCAAAACAATACGATACCAGCTCGTAAAGTAAATATCCAGAATTCTATAGTTCTATTATCTCAATTAAAACTAAGCATTAGGTAGTGAACAGATACCAATGACTACAACAAATTATGCAAATTCACTTTGATTTAGTTTATGATAAATTGAGTTCGACTAATCCAAATTAGAAATGAACTCCCACTCAAAAACGACATCCCTCGTGCCTTTTTGGTGATTACATGAACCAAATCCACTACACCAAGTCCGATCATCACGTGAGTCGGTGTAGCTTCAAAGGCGAGCATCTATATGGGCATCACATCAACTATATGACTCATGCTTAACCTTTCGGTGCGTGTTCCGAGGCCATGTCTGTACATGCTAGGCTCGCCAAGTAAGAACCTTAGTACTCGCGTGTGTAAAACTGTCTTACACCCATTCTATGAAAGCGTAGAGTCGACTACACCGGATCATCACGTGATGTCTCGAAACACGATCTATAGAACGGTGCATACTTAAGGAAGAACACATTTTTATCTTGATATCTAAATGAGGGATCATCTTAAAATGCTACTAAAACGCCAAACTAGCAATATAAGATGCAAACATCTAATGTGTAAAGTGAGATGATATGGTCCATGCATTTGATCTCTATCATATGCATCATGGTATGATCTCTATCATTCCTTTGTGTGTAAGGCCAAGGTCTATGGAACTTACATGTTAGGTGTGTTGTAAGAGTATCTATCATACATCTACTTACGACATTACCATATCATGACACTAGTCCAGCAATGATCTAAACTAGACGCCTCTAATTTATCCATTGCAAGTTTTACGTGGCTTAGGGCTTTCAGAGATAGAACTGTTCTTACCTACGAACATGGACCCACAACGAGGATAACCAAGTTATTAGCAACTCGTTGTAAATCAGATATTGACTATAGTAGGAGAGACAGACACCCGCTAGCAACTTATGCAAAACTAGTTGCATGTTAGTCGTGGAACCGGTCTCATGTACGATGACATGTAAGGTTGTTCCGGACCGCTTCATCCCACTATGCCACCAATATCAAAAATACATGAAAGAAGCAATAACATGATCATCATCGCCCACATATAAACATATGTGTACTACGCGTGCAAAGAATCTACGCACAGATCAGGCTCTCATACCACTGTTGGGTTTGCAGCATAGAAAACAAAAAATTTCCTACGATGGGAACTATACGACAAGATCTATCTACTAGATACAAGCAACAGGTGGATATACATCCATAGAGAACTTACCCTCGAAGACAACAAAGCTTTATTAATTAGTTGGAACTCGTGGATGATGTAGTCGTACACTTTCCGATCTCAAGATCGTGATGAAGTCCAGCAGGTCCGGCTCCAGCACGTCCATCAGATCTAGTTCCAGCAAGTCCAGCACCACCAAGTCCAGCACCGCAAAGCAGCGGTGCATCCGTGATCACACACACGTCCGGTACCCTGACAGCCTCCATCCCTCGCTCCAGCAAAGTAGCGGAAGCAGCAACTCCTTTCCAGATAAAGCCACCAGGAACATGTATCTCGCTAATCCGAGACCATGGGGAAATAGTACTAGAGGGGGAGAGAGATCCTTCACGAGGAGGTGTGTGGAATAAGGGGTGTGAGGGGGGCCTTTTATAGGAGGAGGGGGTACTCCTCCCCCATGGCCGGCGCCCCATGGGAGGGTGACTCCTCACCTCCCCTATTCATGTGGTGGTAACCCCTCCACATTAAAATGCCCCTTCACATTCTCTTTTAAAGTCTCCACTTTAAATGCATTAAATTTCTCCAAATTTAATGCTCTCTCATTTAATAAAACTCTTTTATTAATTTTATTCAGAATTTTGTTAATTACTTTAATTAACAAACATTCACATAAAACCCCCTGCAACATTTCAATATTACATGCAGAACCAATTTCAACAATTTCACCCGAAATAGTTTCGGTGTCTATTGAAATAATTCCAGCGTTTTCTTAAATATTTATCTGAAACATATTTTCTCCAAATGGTGTCGGTATCCCTTAAGTGTGTCACCCTAAGGTTCGTGAATAATGCAGACATGATCGAGACCCCTCTCAGATCAATAATCAGAAGCGGGATCTGGAGATCCATACTGACTCCTACACATTCAACGACGACTTCTGTGATCGTGAGAACCTTTAACGCTAGTAACTAAATCCCTTTGTATCATGATATAATACATGTCCGAGATTTGATCATCGGTATCCAAATACCTAGTTTGATCTCGTTACCGACATGCACTCTTTTCTCGTTCCCGTAATATAACATTCTAGTGATCACATCACTCGCTTGCAAGCTATCTTAATGTGATATCACCGATAGGGCCCCGAGTATATCTATCCGTCATCGGGATGGAAAAATCCCACTCTTGATCCATGAGCCTCAACATAACACCTTCGTAGCGCTGAACCCATCTTTATAGTCACCCTGTTACGGCGTGACGTTTGATGTTATCAAGATACTCTTCCGGTGTTAGCAATTAACATGATCTCATGGTCTAAGGACTAATATTACTCCGTATGATGTTATAGCAATATAAACATAATGACTCTGATCGTAATGCTATACTTCGGATGAATGTTCATCACATCATTCCACCAATATTGTGACCTCGTTATTAACAACATCCAATGTCCATGATCAGGAAACCTTGATCATCTTGTTAATCAACAAGCTAGTTTATATGAGAGGCAGTACTAGGAACTTTGTATTTTGTTTATTAAACACACATGTATTAACGTTTCCAATTAATACAATTATAGCATGCAAAATAAACATTTTTCATAAACATGGAATAAGATAATAACCACTTTATTATTACCTCTCGGGCATATTCCCTTCACTGAAGGGTCTTAATCGTCTAGTGTTTGACCATGGTTTTGGTAACAGGCTGGTAGGATTGTTGAAGTTGGGATGAAATCAACCAAGATGAGTTCCGGCTAATTATGGGTTGCTCGCCTACACATATATTTATAAGATTATAATTGTTACATTTATCATTAGTCCACCTGGCACAATCACTATCACCATGAACTGAATCTCCCCGTGCCTTCTTTGGCCATATGCAGGAAACAACAAACAATCAAGTCGTTCTTTACTTTTATGCTTTACATTTCTGAAGTTTACATTTTAGTTCTATTTAAATAAATATCATTTAATCAAAACCCAATTCCTTATTTCAACACTTGCAGTCAATTCACTCGAAGACCTGTGACAACTTTGGGTGTGACAGAGACTTCACCCATAAACACTTACCTTTGGGCTCCCTGTGGGATCGATATCTGACTTTGAAACTAGCTACAAATAATTTGTGCACTTGCAGACATCAGGCATAACCACCAAAAGAAGAAATACCACCTACACATAAGTTAAGCTACAAATAATGTTTCACACTTAGCCAAGAAGGTGAATCACCTAAATGCATGGCTCAGGTGTCAATACCACAGTGAATCTTGACCACTACAAATAGCTGGGGATCTCAGACCCTAGAGCTCATAAGTCACCAATTGTGCCTAGACCAAAAACACACACACACACTGGTTAGAGAGAGATCTGAGTGAGAAAGAGTAAGCTAGGAGTAGAGCAAGAACTTTAAGAACACTTCAAGAACATGAGAAAGAAGAAGGAGAAGCATCTATAGATCTTCACCGAGAAAGATTAGGAAACTATAAAGGTTATAGCTAAATACTAGTCATAGATCATAGTAGCCACGGATCACTTGGATCTAACAGTAAGAGATAGGGGAGAATTTTAGTTCCACTGAGAACAGTCAGACTGCCATGTGCATCCTCATTCCCGAGGATCACCACAATGACAAGGCCATGACTATGAGCATAGCCAAAACTAGAGGCTAGAGGTAGAAGATGAACAGTAAAGTTTGTCTACATCAATCAGTATTAAAGAAGACTAATTCAATATCTAATTTCACTTTCCTAGATAAGATCCAAGGATCAACCTACGGAAGAAAAGGCAGATACAAAACAAGCATTTTGTAAGTAAGCAAGTAATCTTACATAAGAAAAGGATAAAAAATTCTTAATCACTAATATGTTTTGGAATTGGCTTTACGGGGAGGATAGGGAAAATAAAGCTAGAATCTGTATAGGCGTATCGACTTTATGTTGGTCCATTTGGAAGTGCCGCTATGATATTATTTTTAACAAGGCTCGACTTCATCTTTTTTTTAGGTTTTTCACTCGGCATCACATTGGATTCAACTATGGACTTTTCTCCTTCTAGAGCAACAACAAGAACCCATGGTTTCTGGATGCAACCAGCCGGTGACGGTCGCTCAGGATATTTACTACCAGGCTTCGTGGCGGCATACTAGTAGATTGATAGATGTCTAGCTACTACACACAGTTTGTTTTTTAAATTACTAGTCATTTTCAGATGGTTGGTGTTGTATCTGATCCTTGAGTTGTGATAAGTTCATACTTAAAACTTCGTAATAAAGGGTTGTGTGCTTCCAAGGATGCAGAGAGGCCGGGGATTCCCCCATTTCGAAGAAAAAAACTATTTAATGATCCTTTGTTCTCTCAGCCTCTTCTCTGTCCGGCGTATTTCTATTGATCTAGTCGCAATTGTTAGCCTTACTCGGGGGCCTATTTTAGTGGAGTTATTATGTCAGGGTGAACTATCGTCTTCTGTTGCTTGCAACATTTAGTCTAAATAAGGAATGCCACATAATACACATGTGTACGCGATTGGGTTGCTCAATTCAGTCTTTTTAGATGGTATATTAAGAAACAGTAAAACTCACGGACTCACGGACGTCCGTGTCCACTTACGTCCTGACTTCTTAGTGATATTGCTCGTTATGTGAAGCAAGATAAATTGTAGGTTTTAGTACATTATATATCTTTTTAATACCTCTTGATCTAGAAACAACTAAATGAAGCAGAAAAGCTACTCTATATTGCTAACTGTCTCCATTGTGTATCAAAACTTCCAGCTTGGTCTGAATGGATACCGGTACTAGCTGACATGGTACAGTGGCAGATCAACCTACTACTATTTGGTCTATTATACATGACATGGTTCAAACTTCGAATGTTTACACATGGTCGTGTTCTTCCGCCCATCAAAGCTAATTGTTGTGCTTTCTATAGGGTAAAATGTTTACCTTTTGTAGCTAACAAAAGATGGCGTGATGAAACACAATATGAAGTTTGCTGACTCTACTGATATATTAGTAGTCTTATTTTTTAAGAGAAGCAGTGGTATTTTTCTTCCTTACAAGAAGGGCCATTCGTCAAGAAGCAGAGTAGTGGAAGTTTTCTTACTTACAAGAAGAGCCATTCGTGGAGATAGAGCCATAGACCCGTGGGAAAGAAGGGAGCTGCTGGAACAGTAGGAAAGGTACATACTGCAGAGTACTTATTATTTAGAACATCTAATAATGAAACAAATCTTCTTTAGAAAGACGATGAACCAAATGTAAATCCAATCGATTAGTTTGGCAGTATTGTTGTCATCGTTCAATAATACTATCTTAAATCATTGTGGATATCTCCTGCTATTAAACCACTCGATCACTTTTATCTTAAATGTATGTGCTCCTTAAACATTTAAATCGCATATTCGTTATTTTGATTGCCGTAGATTTCCATATACCTTTTAGTTCTTCCCTCAACCCTGACGGGCGCGGCAAAGCACGCATTTATGGTCTAGTATAAGTTTATGGCCAATTATCCTGCAGGTTAGTACCATGAAGTTGATGGCAACTTTGGACATTGGATTCTTAGGGCTCATTTTCGCAACCATCACATTAGCCATTGGTGGGCTTGACATGAAAATCATGATTACAGGATTGATACATGTCGGCCTCAACGTGTTTATGTATGGGTCCCCATTGGCTGCCGTGGTAAAAGTCATCACAAACCCACAAATAAATTAGTTGTCCTATTTCATTTTCATATTTAGATTTTATAGTGTTTTCGGTGTGTTATTCAGAAATAACTTGTTAGTTGTACCCCCTCTTTCTAAAAAAAAGGATATAGCGGATTTGTCTAAATACACATGTATCTACACTAAAACGCGTCTAGATATATGTGAATTTAGATGAATTTATGACATCTTTTTTGCGACTGAGGGAGTGCTAACCATTAGTTGTATTCACTGAACTCATTTTACAAGATACTACCCCATTCTTAATATAAAACATTTTGGTTGTTTAAATTAAACATCCAAATAAAATTATAACTGGAATTCGTAGGGAATAATAGTCAAAAGCTTTGCGTGCTCAGAGAGCATGTCTCAAAACAAATCTGCATTTAACAAATATAGAGCTATCAGACGTGCCTGGATAGACATGCAAGTCGTCTAGGTTTGAAAAGAACAGAGGTGGGTCGATAGTGTACTGGAATGTATCCACCACAATATTATACAAAGCATGCATCCGGCATGTTGAGTTGTGTATTATTATTAGTATGTCAGTGGATCCCCACTATTCCAAGTCAGATAGACACGTTCTTGCCTCAATCAGCTTGGGACCATATACAGTACTACTATACAACCATTTTTTACTGTTTAAAAAAAATACTACAGTACCATTTTTTTAGATACAAGAAGATATAATATGCTCTAGAATTACGTGTGCAAGTGCAGTGGGTCAGAAGCATGAAAAGGCACTGCTCTTTTGATGCACATCGCTTGGTGTCGTTGTTTCTTTAATCTTGCTGAGAACAGGACTAGAGTGTATCTGAAAATGGACTGGAGGGCAAAATGGAATACTAGGTCCAAAATGGAATACTAGGTTTTTCCTTGGATGGCATCCAACTGGTTATCTATACGGCCGGTCTACGAAAGCAATAGGGTCAAATCTCAAAACTGTGATGAAGCGACAACTTCTCTTTTATCCTCCGATGCAAGCCGACATGGTGGGGAGTCCAAGGTTACCCCTCGTCAGAGGGCCTGACTGTTTTGGAGTTGGTGTTGTTATATGGTTTTTGGCTGGTTTTTCGTTAATTAGCTGGGCTTTCTTTTTAATTAATGGATAAGGCAAAAGCTTTTACCTTGGTTTTAAAAATAATTCAATCTATGGTGGCATGTCCAAGCAAACGGCCATGACGAAAGAAGATACATCAAAGGGAAATTAAGAACGAGTGCCTCCCTAGGCATCGTCGAGCAAAGCCCGTGTGGCACGGTGACAGCAGCAGTTCTCCTCGGCGAGCGATTGGTTTGTAGCGACATAGGTCCGCTCAGGCTGGATCAATGGCAGTTTCACAGGACGGCGGCGGCCATGGTCGGCATGCAGGTGGCGGCGGGAGGCAATGACCAGCTACGGTGACGGTCGACGGGCGCCTGATCTGGACCTAGATGGGCTCCGATGGGCCGTGTCCCGCTGTTTTTATTTCCGTCGACTTCATCGACGACACGTTGCGTCTGGGATGACTCGCAACACGAGGAAGTTGTGGTGGTGGTGGTGGCCTCCTCTTTCACCGGAGGTGGTCGGCCGACTGGTTGTGGCGTCCTTGATCCCACATCTAGTCCCGATGGCAAGTGAGCAGGCGCGACTGCCGGTGAAAACCGTGCTTTGACTTAGGTCATGGCGGGCGATGACGACGTCTTCGCGCCGTTATCTTGTTAAAGACGCCGATGCAACTTTATTATTTTTGTGTAGCTCAAAATACATATTTTTTCAATTGATATTTTGCATGTCTTACACATCACTACCATATCCCAACTTATTTTTAGAATTTTTGGAACTTGAAAATATGATTTTTTATTTTTTGTAAAAACTAGATCACTGGTGCCCATTTGCACCAAATCTCAACACTTTTTAGGTTTTATATATAACTAGCACATGTGACCGTGCGTTGCAACGGGATTGAAAAAGCGTAAAAAATGTAAAAGATATTTTTTGTTGATACGACCACAATGTGTTGTAGAAAATAGCTAGCTTCATCGCACTCATGGTACGCTCCGCAGTCAATTGCCACCACTGCCTCCTTTGCTCGTCGCCTGAGCCATTTCATTTGTTACATGTGCTCGAACGCAAGGGAAGACATGTGTTGCGATCGCCATGTCACCCTGCCCGACAAAGGCCTTGCCCCCCTCTCAAGATCGAGGAGTAGAGGAAGCATAAAAGGATGGATAGATCGTTCTCGAGGAGTCGGGAAGATGATTAACAGAACAAACCGAACTTGAAGGGTTATTTAGTTTTTTTTTGTCAATTCGGTTCCTTCTACGACAGTAGACATGGTAATATAATTTTCTTGTAATTTTAATAAAGAGCAGCTAGAAGCTGTTATAGTGAATCCACCGGGCAGGTCACTGAACCGTTTCCCTAAAAATTAGAATCCTTTTATTCTCGGGTCGTGCTACCGTGGAGAACGATCACTACATTGTCCATTGTATCAAGGCACATCACGATTGTATTGCAGACGCTTAGTTCAGATGCTAGGATTGATATCCCGGTAGTTATAGACAAATCCGGGTAGATCTCAGAAAAACTGTTAGCGTCGCCGCATGTTTACGCGCCGGGCGCTTCGCTTGTTTTTTTTCCCGTCAAATTCGATTTGTCCAGCACCAAGAGCTACCATGACGGGAAAAACAAACTTTTTGCTCTCCATTGAAACCATGGGTCGCTTAGCTTTTAATCATATAATTATTAATTTCTTTTTACTACCTAAGCGTCTACTTTAGCGGCTCGCGTTAAACATGCCCAAGGAGTCGGTCTTCTTTTCCTTCGGAGGAATTTCCCCAGCTTTTCGCCGCATGTGTAGCCCGGCAGGTCCATGCTCATCTTCAAGCGGTGGTGGTTTGTCCCGAGCCTGCAGCGGAAGTGCGGAACTGCTCCCGTCCTCCTTTCCTCTCTATCTCTCTGTTTATTCCATCCCACGCCGCAAAATTGGTCAGGCAAAATCCCCTGTACTGCCGCTCTGCTCAGCCAGCTGCGCTCGCCTGCGGAAGAGCTCTCGCCTCACAATCGGACGCCGAGTCTGCTACAGCACAGGCGCGTCGCTCGGTCGTCGAGGACGCCTCCGCTCGCCACTGAGCTCCTCTCCGTCGAGTAGGATGTGCGCGGTAGACTTCTGTGGCGGGGAGGCCTTCGGTTTTCAGGGAAGAGCCTCGCCCGCGGAGCAGAAGGCCAGGGGAGGCGCGTAGAGGTGTAGGGGGATGTGGTGACCTGCGATTCCAGGCAGGAGGCAGGGGTTGTACGGCGCGGCAGGCAGGTGCTCTTCACGAGTGCCCGGGCAGAACTGCGATGGCGGGGATATGGGCGGGGTATCCGTGGTGGACGGACGTGGCGTCGCTGTTCGCCTGACGGAGACACCCCCTTAACAGATCGGCGGCCTCCTAGAATGGCAGGTGCTCGACACGCACAGAGCCGCGACGGCGATGATGGGACGGAGAATCTGCGGTGGCGGGGATGAGGGTCGGCACTGGTAGCCATCGGTAGGGGGAGCAGCAGCAAAAGAACAGTTTGACGCACACCACGAAGTCGAGCATGGGCAGCTGCTCCTACCTCTCGCCGTCGGTTTTCTTGCTCGCTCATAGCACCGGCCTAGAGCGAGATGGGAAGTAAAAGGTGTCCTCGTCGAATTGGCCTCCACCAAACCCGCATCCGCCCCCCTGCGAGGCCGCCATCGTGGAGGACGATGGGCCCCCCACGACCGTGCGAGCTCGACTGTTCCCGCGTGACAGCCGTCGCAGTTTGCGCATAGGAAATCCGGCTCGCATCCATTGGACGCCAGGAGTTTCCACTCACGGGTGGCATTGGTAAGGTAATTAGCTATTTAGTGGGAGGGCAAAATCGTCCGGAAAAAAGGCTGGTTGATAGAAGCGTTCTATGCTTTATTATTAGGTATAGATATATCGGTGTGTTTACTCAAAAATAATTTGTTAGTTGTACTAACCATTAGTTTTGATTTGTTTAAATTAAATTGCCAAAACTTTTTATAATTGGGAACGGCGGAATAGCAGTCAAAAGCATTGTGTGTTCAAAGAGCATGTCTAGAAATACATCTGCATTTAACAAGACAAAGAGCACGACATCATTTGGAATGTATCCACCACAATATTATACAAAGCGTTGTGTATTATTAGTATGCCAGTGCATCCCCACTCCCAAATCAGAAAGAATCAGTTTTGGGGACCATATACAGTACTATAATGTCAACTTTTTAGATACAAGAACAAAAAATATTTTCTAGTTAATTACCTGTGCAAGGGCAGTGGGTCAGAAGCATGAAAAGGCACTACTCTTTTGATGCACATCGCTTGGAGATATGTACGTTAATCTTGCTGAGCACGTGGGAATATCTGACCTGTGCACTTGTCAATTTGCGAAGAAACAGAGAATCGCCTCCAAGGGCGTGGAGTACACGCCGTTCTTCCTGTCCTTCCTCTTCCTCTTCCTCACTAGTGGAGAATGGGCTTTTAGTCCCGGCCCTGTAAGGACTAAAGGCCCCCTTCATTAGTCCCGGTCCGCTTACCAGCCAGGACCAATGGATATCCACGTGGCCGTCTCTGCGGGCGCGGGGTGCCCCCCATTAGTCCCGGTTCATATTACGAACCAGGACAAATGGTTCTCTGCCGCGGTAGAGAATTCAATTTGTATCTTTTTTTTATTTCAAAATAGTTTTCTACTCTACCATATACCGTACATGTTCGTGTATACGTAAGATAACTTCTCTTAAGATCGAACATACAAATATATACATGATAGTTACACATGGAGATCACAATTATCGGGACTAGAGCCCATCTATTCAATTACACGGTCGTGGATCATCAGCGCCTATTCACACTAAATTCTGCGGCGTCATCTATCATCTCGTTCATCAAGAATCCTGCCAGTTCTTCAGCAATTCCTACTACTCGTTGCTATGGTAGGAGCTGATCCCGCATTTTCTCGAACTATATAAGAAAAGGAGATCAATATGAATATCAATCATGATAACAAAAAGTGATGGTAATAAAATAATGTTGTGAATGTATTGCTTACATCGACTCTATAATCATTCAGCTCACTGGTAAACATGCGAATGAACTCGCAAACGTAGAATCCACATAGATTCGTCTTCGGTGGCTGCCTCGCACACTTTACGAGAATAGAATTCAATCAAAATAATAATCTAGCATCATAATTGTATTGAAACTAGAAGTAAAGAGATGCGTGTATTACTTACCGAGACCGGCTTAAACGTTAGCTTCTTACTAAAGTCACCCGTAACCGCACTCTTGAACTGGTTCCAAACCCTGCCCGGTAAATAAAATGAATGAGTTATTTATTACGTGATATCTCAGCAAATCAACGAAAGAGATCAATGTAGCGCAAAAATTACCTCTAGAGCATGTCATGCATGTCCCTAAACATTTACAGGGGTCTCTTTAATGGGTCCATGACTTCAACTATTCCCTTATCGTTGAATGTCTAGCAGAATCCAGTGAAAACTGCACACGTTTATATATACATCAGTAACTCATCAATTACATTTAACATCGAGTAAGCAAAAGTGAATGTGTACAACAGAGTAAGACCCTCACGCGAAATTGTAAGGAAACAACATGTGGTCACAGAAATTTTGCTCCGTTAGAAACCTTAGAAGGTTTTCCTGCGTCTCCTCGGGTTTATCCGTTAGCGTCTTTATATGTATTTTATCTGGGTCAATAAACCCAACACTAAAGATTGACCTTCTTTTACATTCCATGATCTTCATTCTGCATAATAATAGAGTACAAAATGATATAATTAGGATAATTATATGCAATGAACTGAACAACTGAAAAAATGAACAACTTATATATAGACAATAAATTCAACAACTTACAGACAATATCAACTCATGATAGATTTGTCGAGGGCGTCGAAAGCGTATAACTGGAAGAGTTCTGGAAACTCAACATGGACCTCTTCTTCTCGGAAGTAGTAGTCATGTGGGACTTTCGCCACGATCATTATTCTCTCCTCCTTTGCGGCTTTCAAGTACCAGTTATGTAAACTCTGCATTTGTGTTGACAGTTGTTGGAACTGCTCAGAGCTGACCAGAGGCTTTCCTAGGACAGATGTAGGGACTACCTGAGCCTTGGGTAACTTGTCGTCCTTGGGACCTAGCAATTCCTCAACAGTCACATTCATAGAGGCCGCAAGCTTAGCAGCTTCTTCCATATTCTGCTGGGGAATGTCATGGGATACCACCTTGAGGGGTGGGGTCGATTTTTTGGCCTATTCCCCGAGCTGGGGGACGTCCTTTTTTTTTGCCTTTTCAGTCCCTACATACCATTGATTTCCTTCCTAGTGTGCCTTTTCCAGTCAGCCTCCCTACATACCATTGATTTCCTTCCTAGTGCCTTTTCCAGTCAGCCTCCCCTCATACCGAGATTTAGGAACACCAATCGGCTTAAGGTCAGGAAGAAAGTCAACACAAAACTCAATGACCTCCTCTGTTCCATAGCCCTTGGATATGCTTCCTTCTGGCCTAGCACGGTTATGAACATATATTTCTTTAAGACTCCCATGAACCTCTCGAAGGGGAACATATTGTGTAGAAACACAGGACTGATAATTCTAATCTCTTCGACTAGGTGAACTAGGAGGTGCGTCATAATATTGAAGAAGGATGACGGGAACAACAACTCGAAGCTGACCAGACATTGGACCACATCAATCTGTAACCCTGATAGACTTTCTTGATTGATTACCTTCTGAGAAATTGCATTGAGGAATACACATATCTTCACAATAGCTAGTCGAACATTTTCTGGTAGAATTCCCCTCAATACAACCGGAAGCAATTGCGTCATAAGCACGTGGTAGTCATGAGATTTTAGGTTTTGAAATTTTTTCTCTTTCATATTTACTATTCCCTTTATATTCGACAAGAAGCCAGACGGGACCTTGATACTGAAAAGGACTTCAAAATTTTTTTCCTTCTCTTCATTGGTAAGAGCGTAGCTGGCAAGCCTTAGAAACTGCCCTGGATGCTTGCTGTCTCGTCCTTTATGATGTTGCTGGTCCTCCCGTGCTGCCTGGGTATCTTTTGACTTCCCATACAAGCCTAGGAAGCCTAAAATATTCACGCAAATATATTTCGTCAGGTGCATCTCGTCGATTGCAGAGAGGACCTCGTGCACTTTCCAATAGGGTAGCTCCCAAAATATAGATTTCTTCTTCCACATGGGTACGTGTCTGTCAGCGTCTTTCTGAATAGGTTGTCCTCCAGGACCCTTTCTAAAGATTACATCCAAATCTTTGACCATACCAAATACATCAGCACCAGTATGGGGGACACGCTTCGTCCGGGCTTCTCCCTTGCCATTGAAATGCTTGCCTTTCTTCCTTAAGTGATGACTTGGCGGAAGAAAATGACGATTGTACGGGTACACATTCTTCCTACATTTATCTAGATATATACTTTCAGTCTCATCTAAATAGTGCGTGCATGCATTGTATCCTTTATTCGTCTATCCTAAAATGTTACTAAAAGCAGGCCAATCATTGATGGTTACGAACAGCAACGCTTGTAGGTCAAATGTCTGCTGTTTGTGCTCATCCCACACACGTACACCTGGTTTGGTCCACAACTATAAAATTTTATCAACTAATGGCCTTAGGTACACATCAATGTCGTTGCTGGGTTGCTTCGGGACTTGTATTAGCTCTGGCAACCAAGAAGGATTCACATCATAATGAACTTCTGCTTCATGCACAACCAAGAAGGAAGGTTGTAGATACATAGAGTCACGGGCCAGGTGCTGTGACTGCAGTTCTGCTTCCCAAAAGGATTCATGCCATCGGTACTTAGATCAAACCATAAGTTTCTTGCATCACCAGCAAAGTCCGGAAAGTCCCTCTCGATTTTTCTCCACTGCCGACCATCAGTAGGGTGCCTCAACTTCCCGTCTTTCTTATGGTCTTCCATGTGGCATCGCAACAACTTTGCATGCTCTTTGTTTCTGAACAAACGTTTCAACTGTGGTATTATATGAGCATACCACATCACCTTGGCAGGAACCCTCTTCCTGGGTGGCTCGCTCTCAATATCGCCAGGGTCATCTTTTCTGATCTTATACCGCAATACAGTGCAGACCGGGCATTTATCCATATTCTCGTACTTCTCACCGCGGTAGAGGATATAGTCATTAGGGCATGCATGTATCTTCTGCACGTCTAATCCTAGAGGGCAGACAACCTTCTTTGCTTCGTACGTACTGGAGGGCAATTCATTATTTCTTGGAAGCAGCTTCTTCATTATTACCAGCAACTTTTCAAATCCCGAGTCAGTCACACCGGTCTCTGCCTTCCACTTCAGCAATTAGTGTGTTACCCAGCTTCTTCTGGCCATCTTCACAAGTTGGGTAAATAATTTGTTGTGGTCCTATAATATCTTCTCGAACTGCAACCTCTCCTTTTCTGTGTCGCAGTCTCGCTTTGCATCAGAAATGACCCGACCAAGATCATTAGCGGGCTCATCTGGTTCCCTTCTTCACCCCCTTCTTCTTCATTGTCTTCCGTTGCGGTATCAGCGTATTCATGGAACATAGATCGGTAGTTGTCATCATCGTTCTCTTCTTCATCGCCGTCTTCCATCATAACCCCTCTTTCTCCGTGCTTGGTCCAAACATTATAGCCGGACATGAAACCGGACCGAAGCAGGTGACTCTGAATGACTCTTGAGGAAGTGTGAGCCTGCTCATTTTGACATTCAACACATGGACAACACATAAAACCATCCCGCCGCTTGTTCGCCTCGGCCACAAGGCGAAAAGAACACACGCCTACTCTGTAAGCGTCAGAGCGTCGGTCACCGTACATCCATGGATGGCTCATCTGCATCATACAACCATGCATATATATCAAACGCAATCACGATGCTCAAATTAGTACCGCGTGGTCTAAATGAGAAAATAGTGGCTAACCTTTTAGGACACCTGGAAACAAAGATGAGAAAACTTAAGTGTGGCTCTAGCACCTCATATCATGTTTTGTCTTGTGTGAACTCAAGTGACATCGCTCTAACATGCATTTCACCGAACACCTCTAGTGCATATGAAGAAAAAAATTAGCACAAAGTTATACCCACCTCACAGGGAAAAAAAACAGGAGAGAGTGGAGGGCTGGGTGCATATATATAGAGCCAGACCATTAGTCCCGGTTTGAGATACAAACCGGGACTAATGGTTCTGCCAGGAGCACGCGCGCGTGCCCAGACCCATTAGTCTGGACCGGGACAAAGGACCTCAGCGTCCTCAGGCCGTCCGGTTCGGACCATTAGTCCCGACCCCAGCCACGGCCGGGACTAGTGGCCCGAACCAAAGGTCATTTTTCTACTAGTGCCTTCATAGAGGCGTCTGAGCTATGTATGCCCTACTCGACAGATATGTCTTCCTTGGGGTAACAGTATATATTTGCGATCTTCCTTAGCTTAACTGCATGCTGAAGTTCATTTCACTTAGTGAAATCTACCTCTGCAGTTCCCAAATGGAATAGGTTTCTTCTTGGGTGGCATCCAACTGGTTATCTGTACAACAGTAGGGTCAAATCTCAAAACAGTGATGAAGCAACAGCTTTTCTTTTATCCTCCAATGAAGCCGACATGGTGGGGAGACCAATATTTCCAATACATTTGTGTACCTAATAATTTAGTGATTGCGCTATATTTTTGTACCTTTTCTTTCATGGTGAATGAGTCCGTGCCCAAAAAGTCCGTGTGGACATCTTTGCTGTTGCAACAAAAAACATGCCAACTGGACCACATGAGATTCAATAATTTATAGGTGGAGCATTAATACTTTTACCAAACGAACCATGTAATTCAGCCACATGGGCTATTTCTAACAAAAAACATATTTCTCAAGCCAAAAATAAGTGACTTGAATTTGTCTAGATTCGCATATATCTAAACGCGTTTTATGTATAAATACATACGAATCTAGACAAGTTCAAGTCACTTATTTTCGGACAGGGAGTATTCCATTTTTAGTGTTAATGAGTTGGACTAATTCATAAACTATGACTCCATAATTATTGTTCTGCCCCAGAGCGCTCAAGGTGTACGGATCCATGCTATACTTCATGTTAGCGTATAACGCGATTAGATCATTGGAGAAAGCAGACGGGAGTTGATGTTTAGTAATGTAGTTCCTTTGGGTCACGAGTACAGCTATGAATAAAACTTTTCTACAATGTTCACGTTTTATCTATACAAGACTTAATTTTCTAGAGATCAGATATTTATACTGAATCCAAGAGAATAAAGATATTTTATCTCGTAGATTTTAATAGTTATCACATAAAATTATAACACCCGTCTATGTACAACGGTTCCATCTCTCGCCATGAAACAATCCACATGAGTAACCAAGTACTCTAGGTATGGCCATGACAGTGCCATAAGGACAAATATGGTATGCATCAAGATAAGTGTAATACAAAATGCTGCTGCCGCAATGCTTGGCTTCCCACTCGAGTTGCCAATGCTAACTTTACTGGCTAGCCAAGAAAATGCAAATGTTTTAGAGTCCAATTAAACTTTTAAATCATGGTTTCGCCACTTCTTCATTGGGTATTGGGTATTTCAAAAGGAACAGTTAAGGCCTATGTATCAAGATCGAGATTTGTCGACTTGCGCGATGGGAAGATATACTAGGCCCACTTAGTAAAATTGTATCCAATAAGCTGCAGCGTATGACTAGGTCATGAGAATACAATATCACGATAGCGAGTTAAATAGACTTGTCGGTAACGAGATTTGTATGGCGATACTAACGATCAAATATCTGGCAAGTCATGTATCGAATAGACAAAGAGAATAAGAAACAAAGTTTATGGTTCGAGCACGACAGAGTCTCCTGAAGTGCGTAGGGGTCATTATGGAAATCCCGGTCCCGCTATTGATCATTGATCGAGAGAGATCTCGATCATGTCTATGACATTCCCGAACTGCAGGGTAACACGCTTAAGCATCTAACGACGTTTAAGATCGTTATGAAAACAAAGGGATCACCGATGAGAAAGAAGAGATCGGAAATGTTCGGAGAAAGGATTTTCAGAATAGTTCCGAGAATGATCCGAATATGTTCGGAAGAAGGAGAAGACCAAAAGGTGTTTTGGAATAAAACGCTAAATTATAAATACGAATATATATATATATTAATTATGAATTGATATATTAAATAAATATTTTTAATTATTTACTATGGTGCAACTTCCTGCAATGGGACGAATTTTGGAGGGAAACAACCCAAAGGGGAAGCCACCCCGGAGGGCAGCGAACAACCACATCGGCTGGGTCCACACAGGCGGACACCGGCTAAGTGCCGCACGGGCGGCAGACAACTGCCACCGCCAGCGGGCCAAGCCAGGCAAGCCCACATGGGGCACATGCTGGGAAGCAGGGGCCGGTGGGCCGCACCGGGCCCACCCGGCTGAAGCTGCCTCCCCGGGCTGTCGTCGTCGCCTCCGCTTGCTGGACCGGGGCCGGCCCACCCAGGACGCGGCCTTGCCAGGCCCCGCGGGTGTGCGCTAGGGTAGGCTAGCCTATCCGGCCACCGCCTCCTGCCGCAGATGGTGGGCCAGGCCGCAGGGCCCACCCGACCGACGACCTCCCATCCACTTCCTTTTGCCCTTTTTCTTTAGTCCCACATGGGGGCTTGAGGGATGGGAGTATCCCTTTTTCCCGTATATATAAAGGCCTATATTGAAGGGAAAAAGATATAGGGAAAATAAAGGAGAAATTCCTAAGGCTATTTTTCTTAGGGAATTTCTCCCCTCTTTCTTAGTTGGTTTTCATGACTGCGGTTCCATGAAGAACTGTGCACGAGGGAGTCAACACCACCGGCACGTCATCACGCTGCTGGATCCCGGTTTCAGAGGATCTGCTTCCGCATCTCGGCTTGATTAAGGAGAATGGGAGTTGTCGCTAGACACCGCACGTTTGCGAGTACTCAGACGAAACCACCAATAGTGGGGCCATGGCTGTTGTACAAGGACCAGGAAGAGATGGCGAGGAGCTTCACGACCTTGAGTTCGGCTACGAATTGTCTACTTCATCTATGTTCCCCGCGAGACGTTAACCGCATTCCGATATAAAAGGGTATGTAATCGTTACCCCCTCCCGTTATTGCATTAACTAGTAGATAGAGCTTGGGCTTTCAAGATGTTCTAGTAAGAAAAATTGTGTTCTCTGCTATGAACCCCCTTCACATGTCCCTCAATCATACATTTATCCTGTACCAGAGAATGAATAATTTTCCTCTAGTTTTTCCATTGGCGACACCATGGTAGTATCTTGTATTCACATCTCTCTCGAGAATAAATTTGACTTTAGATCGCTGGTACCACTTGAGTTCCTCTTCACGCAAAAATCTAGCTATTTCCATGTTTGACTGGCTTTTTTAGCACAAGTTCTATTGCGGATAGAGGTCTTACTTCCACATAAGTCTCTAAGTCATTCGTGATAGCTGAAAGGTGAATTTTTTCTTTCTTTAGAATTCCTGTTGTGTTTCTAGCCCAACCCTAAAGGAAATTACGTGTGGCGCGCACTTTGTTATTCCATCGTTGAATACGTGTATGTCCGCTGACTTGTTTATTCCAAATGCCTTTCACCAAATCATGAAAACCTTCCTGATGCAACGAACCTAGTTCAAATTTGAACTCATATTTTTTACTTCGGTGAGGGAAAACCAACTAATAAAAGAAAAGAGGAACATGATCCAACAAGGCCTTAATAAATTCTAGGGCACAAACATTTACCATAGGGAATTTATCTTTTCAATCGGTATCCAAAAGAACTCTGTGTAGTTTCTCTTATGTCGTTTTAGGAAGACTATTAGCCCAAGTAAATTGTCTTCCCAAAATTGCAACCTCTCTTAAATCTAGGCTGTCAATGACATCGTTGAATAATAAAGGCCAGTGTTCATCAAAACGTCCTCTACTTTTCTCGTGAGGGTATCTTAGCAAGTTGAAATCTTCACTTATAAAAATAGGATACGGATTATGTTTTGTTAGAGTAACCAATTCACGTAGAAAATCACCTTTATAAACATCTTTAGCAGCACCATAAACAACGACTAGAGACCATGTAAAATTATAAACTTTGTTATGGATATGGAGTTTAATGAAAAAATATCCAAGCTAACTAGCTAATAAATCCATGCTCTCATTTCTGATGCCTAATAAGATGCCACCCGGTCTTCCACGAGGTGTACACGAGATTCATGTAAAATCTACTCCACCATAAAGGCGATTGAGTAGAGTTTGCGAGAAATCACGTCTACATGTTTCAGAAATACCCAAGAAAACTAATTTATAATCTCTCGCACAATCGAAAATGTAAAGGTGTTTAGCCAAGTCTCAAAGACCTCTGTTATTCGAAAACATGTCGTTCATTGAGAAACTATGGGGGATTTGGGTACATGATGTCTCTGGTTAGAATTTGGTTCTTCGATTTACAACCATAAGGTCTAAGTTCACAGACTGAACTAAGTTTTGTGTCATCAAAGTCCACCTCCTAAACTTCACCAACTAAGTGAGAGAGAAGTTAACCATCTACTATGGTATTCAACTCCTCCTCCTCCATCGATGAAGTATCAGATTTATAGGAAACTTTAGGTGTAACTTTTAAATGTCCATACTCCATGTGTCTCAAAGTAATGGTAGAAAGTAAAACATCCTTTATAGAACTACCCAGGCTAACACACACATTAGTTAACTCTGTATTAATAGCTGGGGTAGTGAAATAATGGAAGGATTTGGAAGAGTTTCTTATACTAGGCATGTCGAGATTTTTCTGCTTTGGTTCTTAGATTTGCACTATTGTTGGCATCTCACATAATATTTGATGATTTCGTCCTTCCTACTCGAATATCACGGATGTGTAGTGTTATATAAAGTAACTCAAGGAAGATTTCTCGATTAGAACAAATCAATGAAAGGGTTGGAAAAAAACTAGGCACTATGGTCCGCAAGTACAGTAGGCAAAGATAATGAAAGCAAATGCAGATCCTTGATGATAATTACAATAATATAGGAGTCCCTAGGCCCAGCAGGCCACCTCCCCTCCTTCCTATCTTTGGTATTTCCCTCATGGTCCCTTTTCCCAAGGGATTTTGGCCCAATAGTGAATTTGACCATTTAAATCCTTTTCCTTATATTAAATAAATATAAATAAATGATTAAATCAGTACTACCTAGGTCCCAAGGCTTAAGGCATATAACTTTTTTCAAAAGTCAAACTACCTAAAGTTTGATCAAGTTTTTAGAGAAATATATTAATATTTACAATACATAATCCATACCCTTTTATACATCACGAAACATATTTCACATGGTATCTATATAATATAATTGTTCTTGATAGTTTTTTCTAAAAATTTGGTCAAACTTTACATGCCTTGACTTTTCTAAAAAGTTATATGCCTTAAGCCTTGGGATGGAGGAAGTATTTAACATTTACTTACATATTATTCAATCCCCGTGACTATGGAACTCCTTCCATCCCACTCCGTACATCCTCCAAACTTACCGAAACCCTTCCGAATTTCTCTCTTTCTATTCTTCGGTGATTCCAACAATACCAAAAAGATCTCCAAGCATCATCAAGCCCTTAAGCGTTATACCCCATGTTTTGGAAACACTCCATACATGGTAGAGATCCCTCTCGCACCAATGGTCATCAGCGGGACCTGGATGCCCATAATGACCCCTATGCATTCCATGAAATCTTTATTGTTGAACCATGAACATAGTATGCTAGTCCTTTTGTCTCTTAGATACTTGCATTGTTTGAGATCTGAGAAATGATATCACCATGTCGTGTTCAATCTTGTTACCCACAAATGCTACTTAACTCGTACTGACAAGTGATATCCCCATGACCTAGTCACACGCTGCGCAGCTGTTGGATATAACTTCTCCTAGTGGGCCCTTGAGTATCCCTCCGTCACGCGGATGGACAAATCCGGCTCTTAACACATATGCCTCTACATGCCCCTTTGAATACCTGAACGCACCTTTTATCACCGTTTCACCGAGTGACGTTTGATGCTATCTAGGCAATCTCGGGTGACAGTTGAAAGAACAGTATCCACCCCCATCAAGGGCCGGATAATCCGGTCTACATCATCGATCAAAGGCTGCCAAGGCGCATCGCTCAGAATCTGGTCGGATTTTCTCTTGGTTAATCTGAACTGGGGCGGTTTTTCCTCCCCAGGCCGGATAATCTGGCGTTTGCACGGGCCGAATAATCCGCCCCCCAGAAATCGACCAAAGGAAGCCAAGGCGCGTCGCTCGGAGTACAGTCGGATTTTCTCCCAAAAAATCTGAACTGGGCAGTTTTTCCTCCCTAGGACGGATAATCCGGCCTTCGCATGCCTCGGAGGCGACCAAGGGCTGGCTTGGCACGTCACTCAGAGAGGGGGCGGATTATCTGCCGGATAATCCGAGTCTGGGGGCGGAGTTTTCCCCTGGCCGGATAATCCGGCCCCCAAAGTCTCCACTGTCTTGGTTTTGGAAGGGGTATAAATATCCCTCCTTCCCCAACATTCAGAATTCTTGATTCACTCGAAATTGTTCAGACACTGTGTAAGAGCTCCCATTCTAGATCTCCCACTTCAACCACCCGAAGGCTTCGATCTTTGTGGGAATTGAAGGAGGATAGAATCGTCATTGTCATCACGAATAAAGCGCATCAACTGCTCTCCTTTCATTTGGAGAAATCACTAATCTAGTATTCTTGTCAATGTCTAGATCTTGTTCTTTGTTATTGATAACTTGTTCTTGTGGCAGCTTGTTGTCATTACGGGAGCCTCCAAGTTGATTGTGGAGTTGTGCCCCGCTAGTTGTGTAAAGGCACTGGCACCCGCCTCGAATGGTCCCTATAGTGGAAAGGTGGAGAAGGACTTTGGTGGCGGGATCCATCGGAGAACAGGGTGAGGCCTATTGTCGCGTGGTGGTCTTAGTACCGCCCATCCCTCCAACGCAGACGTACTTCCCTTAACAAGGAAGGAACTGCAGTCAAACAAATCCTATGTCTCCGCATGCTTCACTACGGTTTACCCGTTCCTCTTCCACTCGCTCTTTACTCGCTAGTAGGTAGGTTTGTAGGGGTTCCGCGCATGAAAACCATAAAATTTTATCCTACGCTCCTGAACCCCTGAAACTGCCAGGACCTATCTATTAGTAATACAGTAACGGGAGGGGCTTTTCGCGAACTTACCCTTGAAGACCGAAAAGCGTTGTCAACGCTCAGGAGAGCATGGTTGATGTAGACGAGCCGAAGCCGACCTCAAGGTCGTGATGAAGTCCTTGCACTCCTTTTGGCTCCAACGACATGAGTGCCTCAAGTGTGACACCTCGCGGGGAGTTACACACGTCCGGTGCCTGGCGATGACTCCCGCTTCCCCGATCCAGCAACAGTTGCGGAAGTAGAGCTCCCGGATCCGAATCCCGCAGCGCGACGGTGCTCTGCGGTGAAGATGCCTATCGCTCGCACAGTACAGACTTGGGACCACGGTCACGAGAGAGAGAGCGGGAGAGAGAAATATCAATTGGAGGTCCTCCCAAAAGTGGGAAGACCTTTATTGATTATTGGTGTATTTTTCTAGGCCAAATACCCCACTATATATAGGGGGAGGGGCGGTACTACCTCTCTCAAAGTCCCGGGGTGGGACTAAAGGAGAGGAGGGGGGAGGAGGTGGCCGCCGGCCACCTAGTGGGCCCCGTGTAGGGGGGGTAGGCCCAGCAAGCCTCCCCCTTGGCCCCTCTCCCTCTCTCCTTTCCCCTAATGGACCCTCTCCCTCCGGAATTGGCCCATTAAACCTTTGACCATTAAAATTGATTTTCTCTTTATTAAATAATTATGAATAAATGATTAAATCAACATTTAACATTCATTCACACATTATTCAATATTCGTGGCTATGGAACACCTTCCACTTCCACTCCAAACATCCTCCGGACTTACTGAAACCCTTCCGGTTTTCTCCCTTCTTTTCTTCGGCGATTCTACCAATCCTATAAACACTCTCTAAGCATCATCAAGCCCTTAAGCATGATACCCCACGGTCCGGGAACACTCCAGACATGGTCGGGACACTCCCGCACCAATGATCGATAGAGGGACCTGGATGGCCATGTGACCTGTAACATCCCAATTTTTTTTGGAATGTTAAATTAATAAGTTGATGTAATTGTTTGATCTTGTTGAAATTTCTGAATAAAAAGAAACTTTTGTTGTTTGTTTGAAATTTCAGCAAACCACATTAAAAGAAGTGGATTAATATGACTATCACGTTGGTTGGGGAGTTTTGAACAAGTCCAAGACATTTGTGTTTGTTTTTCATTCATGATCCTTGCACTTAATACAAAGTTCTTAAGTTAAAACCCCATATGCAAAGCCCTATTTTTGGATTACCAAAATACTCTCACAAGAGTACAAACAAATATTTACGAATCCATTTGTTTAAATATCAAAAACCATTGTTAAAAAAGATCCTAAGATGATCCCCTGATTTTTAGAAAAATTTAGAGACAAAAATGAACTCATTTGGAGTTTATTTGCAAAAGTTACTAAACAAATAAGAAATAGAAAACAGAAAAAGAAAAAGGAAACTAAACAGAACCTAACCTACCCGGTCGACCAACCCCGGCCCAGCCCAGCTATTTTTCTACCGCGCGTGCATCGCGAAGGAGACCAAGCGCGACCCAAAAGAAGCCCACCCGGTGAACTCCCTC
This sequence comes from Avena eriantha, assembly GCA_910589775.1. Lineage (NCBI taxonomy): Eukaryota > Viridiplantae > Streptophyta > Magnoliopsida > Poales > Poaceae > Avena > Avena eriantha. The sequence continues at coordinate 138,598,093 of OU342742.1, read as the reverse complement.
TCTTGCTGTTTTTTTCGTTCCTCCTTCCCTCATCGCCATGTGCGGTCCGCTTGTCATCGCTATCCTCCCGTGTTGTTCGTGCGTGAGACGAACTCCTCTGCCACCCGAACTGAATCCCGGCCAATTCGGCGCGGTCCCTTGCCCCTTCTCCAGGTTGAAAGCTCCCATAAATTCCCCCGTGTGCCCTCCCCCAAGATCCTCGAAAACCCTAGCCGAAGCCGCCAGGATGTTGCGAGATTTGTCGCTGGAGTTCCCCATTACCGAAGCAGGTGGTCCTGGTACTCATTTATTCACACCACCTACGCCCCTCCTCTCCCTCTAATCCTCCTCCCCTTGCCTTCCCTCTTCTCTCTGATCACTTTTCCCCTTCGCATGATCCCTAGGATGAGCTGTAGGAGCGACCAGAGCTTCGCCGGAGCCGCGGCAAGCCGAGCTTGTCCAGCCACCGTTCACCATCTGTAGAGGAAGCGGAGGGCCACGTCTAGGTAGCTGTCGAGTTCTCTGTGTCGCGCCACGTCTCATCGCACTCCCCTCTATCGTCATCGACCGTCAGAAGCGCCGCCACCATCGCCACCTGAAGGTCCGCCACCGTCGTCGACGTCACCCTGGCAACCAGCTAGAAGTTTTCGTTCCTAGCCGTTGGATCTCGCATCGACGGGGAAGATCACCTCCAGGCGAGCCAAGCCATGGGGAGCCGAAGCGACAGCTCAAGCCTAGCCTCCACCAAGCCGATGATCCACAACTGTTCAATCCAGATCCAGCGATCCACGCTAATCCACTTAATTGAAGAGGTATCAGCGAATCAGATCTCGCCACGTCATCGTCACATCTCTGTCTTTTTGAAATTAGATTAAAATAGGCAGAAACGTTTATAATTTTGCAAAAATCATAGGAAAATATTTGCATATCCAAAAATAGCTTGTAATATATCAATGGATTCATAAACTTGTGTAGAATATTATTATGCTAATAGATCTGTCTTGTACTACACATATTTACTGCAGTAATTTAATTGGTTTAATAGCCCTTTTATACTAAATAATTTATAGTAAATTATCTATAGATCAGAAAAATATAAATAAGGTATCTATGGTTTCATAATTTAACATACGACATTAATATGCTGTTAGATCTAATTTTCGTAGTGTATAACTACTGTAGTAATTTAATTAGTTTTAATGGACATTTAGATTATTAAATTCATAATAAATTATTTATAGGGCGGAAAAATATAATTAATATGTCTCTGGTTTCACAATTTCACGTGAAATACAGATCTGGTCTTAGATATAATTTATGATGTACTAAATATTTTAAATGATTTAACCTCTACTAAATAGTAAATAAATCATAGAAAAAGATCTATAACTCCGATTAAGGTGAATCCAATTCCTACTGGTTCGTGTTAATGTCCTCTATCTATTAAAACTTAGAACCAAAGTTTATTAGACAATTAGGACAGAGGTTGCAATAGAACTATTGAAAACCCCTTTAATGGCAATCAAGAATTAATAATAAATGTCCTATTGCGTCAAAAACTTCTGTGCATGCATCATGTGTTATAATAGTGTCCATAAAACTTAGTACATCCATTGTGACATTAAATCATCATGCATAATCATCATTGTTGTGGTTGTTATGATTGTAATTGTGTTGATTGGAATTGTTTTGTCCTCGTGTTAGATTGTTCGGAGAGTGCGGTTGCTGTAGAAGAATCCAATCATCACTCACAACACAAACATAAGGCAAGTTACACCACTTGTACAGATTTGTCCCTGTTTTCAATACTATGCATGTTTTACTCTTCAAATTGTGTAGTATGCATGTGTAGGATTTTGGTGGATTTTCTTAGTACTATTTTTGCAAGTGCGGTTTTGTAGTCTGCCATGAGTAGCTCTATGCTTAGGATTTTCCATCCCAATAGGTTATCCTGTTTTGCTAAGTTATGATTGCTATGCTATATACTTATATATATCAAGTACCGTTGGGGGGTTCGAAAGAATCAAAAAGATTCTAAGTATAAGAGCTCTCTCGAGCGAACATTTTCTTCTAAAAAACCCCCTTCAAAATAAAAAGTAAGTTTTCTTCTGGGCGGAATGGTTGTCGGGTCAACGAGTGGAATTTTGGTGCAGGACGGCCGCCCAGGAATCAAAGAAGTCTAGCATGTTTCAGAATTCAGAAGCTTCCAGTGCAACCACAATACATATAGGCTCTGTCTTGGCTTAGTACATAGTGGGAAACCTCACTAGGGTACCAACATTTGGAGGTTCTTGGCACGGTTGGATCCAGCTGGTAGAGGGGCTACTAAGGGAAGGCCTCGCCATGGTTTTGTCTGTAAAAGGACTTGATCGTGGATTGTGGGGAAAGTGCACGACCTCTCGAGAGTATTGCAATCTGATTGATCAGCCGAGTTCACGGAAAAGAACACTTTGAGCATCTGAAGGATGGAGGCTCTGGAAGATCTTCCTCTCTCTTTCCAAAGTTTTTCTAAAACCCCATGGTGTGAGTAATATCGTCAATGGGTGGGATCTTGGGAACTTGGTGAGTAATATCCAGGTGTTAGGTTGTTTGGGCACTTGGGGAGTAATATCCTCGTGTTCCATTTGACCATATATTACTTAAAAAATGTTTACAAAGTAGGGTAAAATTTTCCCTCTTTTCTTCTTACTTTGTGAAAATTGGCGTTATGCAAATAAACCACAAAGCCTACTCCTAGCCATGCATGTAGAGTTAGTCTTATTCTTTCCTTAGTGTAATTTGCCAATACATTCAAAGTATTGACCAACTCGTTTGGCTGCATGTTTTATGTGCAGAAATTGGAGATCGTTGAAAGGTGCGCTAGGATCGCGGGTCTTCACTCAACCTGCCTGTGGCATTGATGGGACTCCAAGTTGTATTTATTTTGCTTCTATTGTAATAATCTAAACTCTGGATTATTCGATTCATGTAATAAAGGCTTGTGTTTTACATGATATTTTGTCGACTGTGAGTGCTAGCTAATGATCTAGGGACTAGCATGTTAATCACAGGGACTTAGGATCTTTATCGATCCGAGGTCACAACATGACCCCTATGCGTTCCACGAAGATCTTTCGTCTTTTGAACCGGGACAGTCGTGTCTTATTCCCTTTGTCATTCGATACTTGCATTGCCTGAGATCTGATCAATGACATCACCATGTCGTGTTCAATCTTGTTACTGAACAATGCTACTTGACTCGTTCGGACAAGTGATATCCCCGTGATCAAATCACATGCTGCGCAACTATTGGATATAACTTCTCCAAGTGGGCCCTTCAGTATCTTCCCGTCACATGGACGGAAAAATCCTGCTCTTGACATATATTGCCTCTACGGTTTCCTCTGAATACCTGAACACACCTTTATAACCACCGTTATACCAGATGGCGTTTGATGTTATCTAAGCACTCTCAGGAGACAGTGATTGATATAGCCTCACGATCTAAGGAATAGTCTACGAGGATCCATTTCTAATCATCGTAACTTGAACTTCGTGACATGATCGAGTCACGATGTTTAGATTGGGTATTGGTTCATCATCTCATTCTCAGAATGAGATTACCTCATTTCCAACTGGCATAAATGCCACATGATCAGGAAACATGATCATCTGTTGACCAATGAACGAGTGACTAGAGTTTCACTGGGAAGCCCTGGTTGTTTGTATATCACATGTGTATTGATGTTTCCACTTAATATAGTTATAGCATGATATAAAACTTAATCATAAACTATATGAAATATGATAATAGTCCTTACTACTATTTGTCTCTAGGGCATATTTCCAACAGTCTCCCACTTGCACTAGAGTACAAATGCACTAGCTGCATTTTGTTCTCAATCATTGGCACCATATTACCGGTACCCTGAACATGCTTGCTCATGGAAGAGGTTGAGTCTTGGGTCTGTACTTTACAGTCCCAAATCCTTTGCAACTTACTAATGTCACCTTGATTGACATTAATACTTTATCATCACATGATAGCATCTGTGTGCGTGCATCATCGTTATGGTAGTAGAACGAGGCCTGATTCCAGGAGCCTACAGTGACGTTAGATCAACCTCGAGGGCTTTCTCATGGGCACTGTGCCCTGGGACACATCATTCTACGTTAAAAGCGAACTAGCCCCGCCATTACATTATACAACACTTCAGATGGTACCCTTATTATTATAAATGTATTCATCAAAATACTAGAGCACTCTGTGCAACTTTCGATGTTTTCTTCACCTCGCTTCCTACTTGACTTTAATTGGTATCTACAGGAGTTTCCAACATATTCCCTTATAACATAACTCTTTATGCTTTAAGATATGTTATCCTTTATGGATTTGGAAAATATGTCCACAATTCTCTATTAGACACTGCGGACAAAAACTTAGCTCAACGTTCTGTGATTCGAACTTAATCACTTTTAAACGTTCCTTATTGGATTACATATTATGCTAAGTTATCATCATGGTTTACTAAGATATAACTTATCTCTAAACATAGTGGATGAAAATCATCCTTTTCTTTCTTTCAACCATTGATGTTCAACTTAATACTATTCCTAATTTGAGTCATTTAGGATCAGTTCCTTAATTAACTTCTATTCTGAAACCCCTTTCAGAATCCCTTAAGGAATACTACATAATATCATAATACCGTTTATTATCAACTTCTACATCTTATAAATCATTGTTTATAAGTATTTGCGCCTTTCATTCTTAACAACCTTAAGAATAACTCCTATAAGCTCCCACTCAAATTATGTTCCTTCATATTTGAATTTGAGTCTTATATTGCTCCCACTTAAAATATGTCAATCACATATTGTTTCAGGAAGACTTTCATAGCTCCCACTCAATTTTATGCAAATTGCATATCTCCTTACTATTTTGAATGACTTCGAAATCTTTTGATCAAATATTAAACTTGGATATTTACTATGAGATACTAGTACTTTACTAGTTTTAAATCCACTAGACATTTAGCACACATGAATCAAATTCATTTGAATTTATCCAATACTTGACAAATTGTGCTTTCGTCATTCACCCCTTTTTCCTACTATAGCTTTGCAGGCATTTGGGAAAATTCAAGTAACCCCTTTTACTTGTGAGATTCAGCAACGAATTACTTTCTAATCTCAAGGGAATTTTGCTTCTAGGATTTCTCATAATTTAGTTTACCATTATTTCCTTTGTAGTTTGTAGGTATGTCACATTCCAAGAATCATAAAAATGATTCACAAATGTCTCCATACAAGATATGGATTACATTTTGAATCCTACTTCATGTAGTGAAAACACTAGTGGGGAAAACACAATGATCAATATCATTGATTCCTTCCTTCTGTGAAGAGAATCGTTCAGGAACGTTATCCGTTGCGCTTCTCAACACTATGATGCAGGGTTTTGAATCCTCATCTTGTTTTACACTATTTTACATTTGCTTCATAATTGAGAAACATCACTAGAAGTGAGATTTCTCAAGAATGCACCAAAATCCAAGCAATACAAGTTTTACTTTCCTTTTGGTTTAGCTATGGATTTCGTATTCAAAGTTTCCAATGAATACTCTACAAGGACTTATTCGCTATTGTTTTGGTTATATCGAATAACCCCAAAACTTTCACGAATTCAAATGGTTTGCTACACTCTAATTGAGTGCTAACTACTTCTAAGATAATGGTCTCTACATCTACACTACAACGATTTATTTGGTGGCCTCTATTCAACCCCTTTGAAACTAATATCATATTATGATGCTTTGTATTTTGACGTTTCAAAACACTTTGCTTTCCACAATTTCTTTTATGCCATTCTTATAAGTTCGAATTTCATTACTATTGATCAGATCATAGTAATTAGATTCCCTTTTATATTTATACCCTTTGTTAATGAAACACTTTGATCAAATCAAATAGTTTCATATTCATGTTTCCTTTGGTAAACTACTTTACACATTTAAACAATCATATAATGATAATTACCATTTTCATTAAAACACAATACATCGAATATGTATTTACTTTTAACAATTCATTAAACACTTCGTATTCAAGTAATACACGGTGTTCAAGTTATTTTGCCGAACTTACGCATGATTTATATGTGACAAGAAATCAAATGACTTTCACATATTATCACATAACTTTGAATTCAAGCAATGGTTTCATTCATTAATGAAATATCATTAAGTTGGGTATTTTAAACAAGGCATTTTAATGTTTTATAAATGTTCATGCATTATCAATTAGTTTAAAGCAACAAGGATAATTCACACATAATCAAACAAGATATGAACATGAATAGAAATCATTCATAAAAGCAGAACAACTGTTTGTTACAAACTCATATGAATAACCGTCTCACGAAGTGTGAGACACACTAAAGAAGTTCACGATCTCTTGATTACAATAATCATCCTAAAACACAAACTAAATGATAAATTTCGAGGGAGAGTGTCGTTGGCCATCATAATCATGCTCGCCATCAACATGCAACGTCACCTCCTCTCCAGCAAGCACCTCTCATGCAGAAGGACCTGTTTTCATCAAAACAGAACAAGTATCAGATATACTTAACACTGCAATGTGTATGCAAGATTATAAGATTTATAAAACTGTATATCATATATATACCTTTGTCGTTGACGACCTGAGCGACATCTGGTTCAACTAACACATTCCTGAGATGTGTCATGAAACGGTGGAACTCCATTGTTTCTGCGTCGCCCCTCATTATGCAAGTCCTGACTTGTGCTTGGTAGCTTGGTGGTAGCGACCGCAGCACAAAAACGTTTGAAAAAGAGCCCGTAATCTAGACATCCAGGAAGTATGCAGGCCTCATGTACACATCATGCATGTGCTCCAAGTGGTCGTCCAGTGATGAGTTCTCCATCTTAATGGAGAGAAAGTCTCCCATCGGCTCATGCTCCCAAATGCGTGTCTGCTCCACAAAATGTGTCCTAAGCTGTAGCATTACCGAACGAGGGTTGACATCACCCACGAAAGGCCATAGCTCGTCCACCATTCCGAAACGCATCACAATTGAAATATAGGAGGCCATCTCATGACGGAGATAGCGGTCTTTCCGCTCCTCTAGGGTCTCAAGGTCCGTGGGCTGATCCAAATCCATCCCGTCGAGTATGTAGTCGACCACGTCGTTCTCGCTAAGGAGAACATGGAGACTGGCAACCCAAATGGAGAAGTTCAATCCATCTAATCTGAGCTTATCTCCTTCTAACCATTCAATTGTCAATACGAAAGGTCCCATCTACATTTATAATTGCAAAAGGAATTTAGACTAAGTTTATAATTAAATGAGTTAATAATAACTCCAGTGAGAAACACCTATCCCCAAAAGGGTTCCTAGTGATAACACGACCCCTATCAGCCACATCTCCCCCGATCATCACGGCCATCAATGTGGGTTCAAGGGTGGACGCTAAACGTCGGTCACATCATTCGTGCGACTCGTGCTCGATCTTTCGACCATCCGCGTTCCGAGGCCATGTCTGTACATGCTAGGCTCGCGAACTCAATCGTAGTGTTTTCGCTGTGCAACATGACTTACACCCACTGTATGTGAACGTAGATATGTCTGACACCCGATCATCATGGCCTGCCTCATACCGAAGAACTTTCTTGGTGGTGCACACTAAGGGGGAACACAATCGTTGGTAATTTTAACAGGGATCATCTTATTAGGATACCGTCAAGTTTCTAATACTAGCACACAATAAGACATACAAACAATAACATTGAATGTAAATGCTATGTGATATGGTCCTTCACGTCGTGATCTCCATCCGCCGTCACCGGGTTCCGGCGCCAGGGTTCCGATGCCGTAGACACCAGGGTACCGGTGTCATTCCGGCGTGGTAGTTCGTCACCTCCGTGACTATCTACTACTACGTAACAGAAGGTAATCACTTTACCTTTGCCACAACCATATCACAAAGCAACGCCCCCCTGCAAAACAAAGTTAGAAACCTCTACTTTATCTTTGCATGTTTTACGTGGCTGAATGGGCTTTCGCACAAGAACCGTTCTTACCTACGAACTTTCAGCACAACGCTGATCAAGTAGTTGTCTCTACTACACCCCTTTCGGGGCCCTCCGTTGCAAATGGTATACCAACTAATGCGAGAGAGACAGACACCCCCCCTATGCCACTTTATATGGTACAAGCCGTATATCAAGCGTGGACCAGTCTCGCGAATGAACGCGTAAAGTCGGTTGGGGCCGCTTCATCAAGCATTACTGCGGTATACACAAGTACACATGGGAGCGTAACAACTAAAAGATCAACGCCCACACGCTACATCTCGTGTGTTCTACCCGTACTAGCATTACTACGCATAGATCTAGCTCTGATACCACTGTTGGGGTTCCGCGTATGAAAACAATAAATTTTACCCTACGCCCCTGAACCCCTGATGCTGCCAAGACCTATCTATTAGTAATACAGTAACGGGAGGGGCTTTTTGCGAACTTACTCTTGAAGACCAAAAAGTGTTGTCAACGCTCGGGAGAGCGTGGTTGATGTAGACGAGCCGAAGCCGACCTCAAGGTCGTGATGAAGTCCTTGCGCTCCTTTGGCTCCAACGACTTGAGTGCCTCAAGTGCGACACCTCGCGGAGTGGAGGTGGAAGTGTCCGGTGCCTGACGATGACTCCCGCTTCCCCGATCCAGCATCAGTTGCGGAAGTAGAGCTCCCGGATCCGAATCCCGCAGCGCGACGGCGCTCCGCGGTGAAGATGTCTCTCGCTCGTGCAGTCCAGACTTGGGACCACGGTCACGAGAGAGAGGGAGAGAGAGAAAATATCAATTGGAGGTCCTCGCAAAATTGGGGAGACCTTTATTGATTATTGGTGTATTTTTCTAGGCCAAATACCCCACTATATATAGGGGGAGGGGAGTACTACCTCCCTCAAAGTCCCGGGGTGGGACTAGAGGAGAGGAGGGGGAAGAGGTGGCAGCCGCCCACCTAGTGGACCCCGCGCGGGGGGGCTAGGCCCAGCCGGCCTCTCCCTTGGCCCCTCTCCCTATCTCCTTTCCCCTAATGGGCCCTCTCCCTCCGGAATTGGCCCATTAAGCCTTTGACCATTAAAATTGATTTTCTCTTTATTAAATAATTATGAATAAATGATTAAATCAACATTTATCATTAATTCACACATTATTCAATCTCCGTGGCTATGGAACACCTTCCACCTCCACTCCGGACATCCTCCGGACTTACAAAAACCCTTCCGGTTTTCTCCCTTCTTTTCTTCGTCGATTCTATCGATCCTATAAACACTCTCTAAGCATCATCAAGCCCTTAAGCGTGATACCCCACGGTTTGGGAACACTCCAGACATGGTCGGGACACTCCCGCACCAATGATCCACAGAGGGACCTGGATGGCCATGTGACCCCTGTGCGTTCCACGAAGATCTTTCGCCGTTTGAACCGGGACAGTCTTGTCTTATTCCCTTTGTCATTCGATACTTGCATTGCCCGAGATCTGATCAATGACATCACCATGTCGTCTTCAATATCGTTACTGAACAATTCTACTTGACTCGTTCTGACAAGTGATATCCCCGTGATCAAATCACACGCTGCGCAGCTATTGGATATAACTTCTCCGAGTGGGCCCTTGAGTATCTTCCTGTCACATGGACGGACAAATACCGCTCTTGACATATATTGCCTCTATGGTTTCCTCCGAATACCTGAACAAACCTTTATAACCACCATTTTACTAGATGGCGTTTGATGCTATCTAAGCACGCTTGGGAGACAGTGATTGATATAGCCTCACGGTCTAAGGAATAGCCTATAAGGATCCATTTCTAATCATCATAACTTGAACTTCATGACATGATCGGGTCACGATGTTTAGGTTGGGTATTGGTTCAACATCTCATTCTCAGAATGAGATGAACTCATTTCCAACTGGCATAAATGCCACATGATTAGGAAACATGATCATCTGTTAACCAATGAACCAATGACTAGAGTTTCACTGGGAACCCCTGGTTGGTTGTATATCACATGTGTATTGATGTTTCCACTCAATACAGTTATAGCATGATATAAAACTTAATCATAAACTATATGAAATATGATAATAGTCCTTGCTACTATTTGTCTCTAGGGCATATTTCCAACAAGGTTTGCATATAGGGAAATTCCACCTAATAGTATATCTAGAGAATTTACCCTTTGTGCTAAGCCTAAAATTGAAAAAGCATTAAAATTTCAAGTAGCACCTATTTACCCCCTGATGGCTCTGTAGTGGCGCCAGAAAAGTGCTGGTGCGATGTTGATGTAGAGCTCGTTGGGAACCCCAGGAGGAAGGTATGATGAGCACAACATGTTTCCCTCAGTTATGAAACCAAGGTTTAATCGAACCAGTAGGAGTAAGGAAACACCCCAAAGGTGTTGCTAGCTGAGACTTGGCGGGGCGCAGTACCGGTGCTAGTAGCAACATGGAGACCTGCACAATACAACCACATAACTTTGTCCCCAACTTGCGATGAGGTTGTCAATCTCACCGTGTTTTGCAGAAAACAAAGGATTAAACGTATCGAATGGAAAGAAGTAATAGTTTGCAGAAAGTAAACACAAAGCAGTAAAAGATTGTAGATTGTATGTAAAAGACAAGGACCGGGATCCATAGTTCACTAGAGGTGGCTCTCCTTAAGATAGATAACATGCTAGGTGAACAAATTACATCGGGGCAATTGACAAATATCGAGAAAGCAATACATGCATATACTAATAATCTTGAATCCTTTGAGACTTGATTGGGCATTACAACATTATACTAGACCGCCATCCAACTGCATCTATGACTAATAATCCACCTTCAGGTTATCATCCAAACCCCCTCCAGTATTAAGTTGCAAGCAACAATTTATTGCTTTACGAACTACGTGTAAAGTAAACAATACGATTGTTCTATGAACAAAGGATTTTTGTTTTCTCCCTAGTAGCAACAACAAATCTAGTACCTTAGAGATTTCTATCACTTCCCCAGATTACCAGAGGCATGAACCCACTATCGAGCATAAATACTAACTCTTGGAGTTGCTAGCATCTACTTGGCCAAGATAGCTACTAACAATGGAAAGCATGCAAGATCAAAAATAACAAAGACATGATAGAATCAATAATCAATCTGAAATAACATCTCAATATCCATCGTATCCCCGCAAACACAACATGCAGAATTACAAATAGATGATCTTGATCATGAACGGAGCTCACAAGATCTAAACATGAAAGTACAAAGCAGGAGAACCAGCTATCTAGCTACTACATGGATCCGTAGTCCAAGGATGAACTACTCACGCATCACACCAGAGGCTTGCCTGGTGATGAAGAAGGCCTCCAGGGTGAATTTCCCTCTCCTGCGGGGTGCCGGGAAGAGCTTCAGATCCCTCCCGATCTAGGGATGGAGATGACAGCGGCTACAGACTCTTTCGTGGATTTTTGATCGGGCACTTAGGGTTTTCGTCCCAAGGGCATCTTATAGGCAGAAGGGGAGGCCGAGGGGGTGCCAGGGGCCACCACACCACCCCCTGGCGCGGGCCAAGCCTGTCCACGCGGCCAGGTGGTGTGGCCGGCCTCTGGCCCCTCTCCGTCTCATATTCTTGCATCTGATGACTTCCGGAAAAGTTGGCACTTTGGCTTTTGTCCCGTCCAATTCCGAGAATATTCATTTTCTGACTTTCCTGGAACCAAAAACAGCAGAAAACAGGCAGCTGGCACTGTGGCTCTTGTTAATAGGTTAGTCCAAGAAATCATATGAAAAGTACTCCAAAGTTGGAACAAAACACAAGAAAGTGGATAAAACCAAGCATGGAACATCAAAAATTATATATACATTTGCAATGTATCACCCCCTCTAGGTGCCCATACGATCCATTTCAATTGGTATTAGAGCCCCGACTCTTTATTCGGGCTTAACCGCCTAAGAGAAGTATGGGTACCAAGGGAGATGGGGATGATGCTGTGGATAAGGTCGCAATGGATGACCTCAAGACGTTGTAAACAACCTTGTTGAAATCCTCTGAGGCCAAGATGGAGGAGATGAATCAAATGATTGATCATCTCACATCATCCATAGCCCCATCTCCATCCTCCTCTGAGGCCGCCACACCATCATCCAAGGATAAGGCTAACACCGGATCCAAGGATGATGAAGTGGTAGGTGAAAAACATAATGGTTCCACCTCCAAGAAGGGAAGTGGTAAGGAGGAATATAGTGAGGTTCGTCACGTATATTCCCCCTATCCACCTATCCCTCATCCTCATATAAACAATAGGGGTGACCCACCCAAGCTTACTGCATCCTCTTTTAATCAATGGCAATTCTTAATAAAGTCTCATGTTTGTAGCTCCTCAATTGAACTTTGGAGGATTATTGAAAAGGGTCTTCATATTGCAGATCATTCCAATATGACAAGAAGAGAAGTTGTGGACAACCAATTGAATGCTACAGCTCTCCACATGATACAACTCGGTGTGGGTCCCAAGGACATTCCCCACATTGAACATCTCAACATAGCTAAAGAAGCTTGGGATGCCCTCACCGATTTCTTTATTTGGAATGAAAGCATGAGAAGGAATAGGTATGATGCCCTGAGTAATGAAGCTGAAGAGTCCTACATGTTGGTTGGTGAAAACCATGAAGACATGTATAGAAGACTCAAGGATATTGCAACAACATTTATAAAGCATGGAGCCACCCACATTGATGATGCATGGATAAAAAGAAAATATGTCTTAATGCCTTTCGAGCCAACGGATTGGAAGAGCTTGCAAGGTAGACACAACTACCATAAAATGACATCCAATGAAGTCATGCAAGAAATGGCATCATTCAAAGTTGCCGCGAAGAACGCTGAAGATGCCCGGGCTCGTGCCATTGGAATGCAAAAGGGAGTCAATATTGCTCTAAAGGCCAATGTTGTTGAGCAAGATGAGGATGAAGTCTAATATGGACGGAAGTAAGAAGGGGTTCTTACCTATGTTGCAAGGCAAGACATTGAGCAAGACTCAAAGTCCGGCTACGACGGAAGAAAGAGAGATTATGTATGCCATGCTATGTACAAGACCGGATGTGGCACATGCTATTAGTTTGACTAGTAGGTACCAATGATCCAGGTTTGGAACACTAGATAGCGGTCAAGAGCATCCTCAAGTACTTGAGAAGAACTAGGGATATGTTTCTTATATATAGAGGTGAAGAAGAGCTAGTCACTAAGTGTTATGTCGATGCTAGCTTTGACACCGATCTGGATGACTCTAAGTCTCAATCCGGATACGTATTTCTCTTGAACGGAGCAGCAGTTAGTTGGAGGAGTTCCAAACAGCCTGTGGCGGCTAGATCAAAGAAGGAGGCGGAATATGTTGCTACTTCAGAAGTGGCGCAGGAAGCGGTTTGGATGAAAGAATGCATTACGGAACTAGGTGTTGTTCCTAGTGCATTGGACCCAATGGTGATCTATTGTGACAACAATGGAGCCATAGCCAACGCCAAGGAACCGAGGTCCACAAGAATTACAAGCATATTAAGCGCCGGTTTCACTCCATCCGTGGACATGTCAAGGATGGAGATATAAAGATTTGTAAAGTACACACGGACCTAAATGTAGCAGATCCATTGACTAAATCTCTCCCTAGGGCAAAACATGATCAACACCAGAACTCCATGGGTGTTAGATTTATCACTATGTGAACTAGATTATTGTCTCTAGTGCAAGTGGGAGACTGAAGGAAATATGCCCTGAGAGGCAATAATAAAGTTGTTATTATGTATTCCTTATATATGATAGATGTTTATTTTGCATGCTATAATTGTATTGATCGGAAACATCAATACATGTGGGTTTAATAAACAAAAAGGGTTCCTAGTTATGCCTCTCTTATAGACTAGCTTGTTGATTAACAAGATGATCAAGGTTTCCTGATCATGGACATTGGATGTTGTTAATAACTGATACGTACATTTTGCATCACTATTCTATGTCATAATTCACTATTATTCATTGATATATTTCGTATTGAGAGGTGATACTTATGTTATTTCATCTATTTTTGCATGGTTGATGACTTTTGGAGCATGGATCGCTGCAGTCAGGAGTCTGATGGAAAAGGTGCTGTTTGGAGGCAAAATTCGCGAAGATCAGAAAATCCGGGAACATATACGGAAAATCCTATTTTTCCAGAAGACTAAGGATGCCAGAATATGGAGTGGAGATGGGCCATAGGGGGCCCACACCACCCCATGGCGCGGGCAGCCCTAGGCCACGCCTGGAGGTGGTGTGGCCACCCTGGCACACTCCAGCCTCTCCCCTCTGGCGTATATTATCCTCCCGAAACCCTAAGACTCCGGAGCGACCACAGAAAGATTCCGCCGCCTCTGCGGGGCGGAAAACACCGAGAGAGAAAGATCTCTCTAGTAGACAGATTTCTGCCGGGGGAATTCCTTCCCGGAGAGGGGAGATCATCGCCATCAACACCACCATCAAGCTGGACTTCATCGGGATCATCATCATCATCACCACCATCATCACCCCCATCACCATCTCCATATTGCCATAACAATTGAGTTGAATATTGCATAGCTCATAGGGGAAACTTTCCCGGTGTTGATTACTCTTTGTAGTTGATGCTATTGAGTGAACCATTGAATTATTGTTTATGTTCAGATTGTTATACATCATTCTTCCATCTCTGATCATGATCCATATGATGTCTTGTGAGTAGTTCATTTTGTTCTTGAGGACATGGGAGAAGTCTTGTTGTTAGTAGTGGAGTTGTGTTGAGAAAGATTCAATAGATTGCTATTTAAGTTGTGGTGTACTTCTTCTAGTGGTGTCATGTGAATGTCGACTACATGACACTTCACCTATATGGGCCTAGGGGAATGCATTGTGTATTTGGCTACTAATTGTAGGGGTTGCCGGATTGACAGAAACCTGAACCCCCGTTAGGAAACCATTGCACAAGGGACGTAAGGGTCTTAGAGTTTAAAGCTATGGTTAGGTTTGTACCCTAATTACTTTCTTGTACTTACGGATGTTTGTAAGGGGTATAATCACAAGTATGTATTAGTCTTGGATGGGGCGGTACATTAGCACATGTTCACCCACACAACACTTAGCAAGCTAAAGAAGATTAATCAACTATATGAAGCGAAAGCACCTGACAGTCTTCCCATGTGTCCTCGAGAACGTTTGGTCATCTTAAATAATACACTCAGCTTGTCCTTTGCTGCATAAAGGATTGGGCCACTGCTGCATTTATTCTTATTGTCTTTTGTTTACTCGTACTTTGTTTACTTGCTTTATCGAAAACCCCTAAAATCCGTTTGCTAATTATTTGCAGAGAATTCCTGATCCATACCACTACCCAGCACCTTCTGCTCCTCGTTGGGTTCGACACTCTTACTTATCGAAAATACTGCGATACACCCCCTATACTTGTGGGTCATCAAGACTATTTTCTGGCGCCGTTGCCGGGGAGTGAAGCATTATTGGAGAGTGGAACTGGTAAAGGAAACTTCTACTCTGAGTATTGTTTACTACTGTTAGTTGCTTTATTTTCGTTATGGATAATTCACTCAGTTTCTTATTTGGTAATGCTACTACCACTGCTAAGGTAGTAGATAAGCCACCACCTGCTGAGAATGATGTTTTTAAAATACCTACAAGAATTATTGATCGTGTTATGGATAACTACTATGTTGGGGATGGAACTGTCCATCCCGGTGATCATTTACTCTTTATACACGAATTATGCAGGTTGTTCTAGTGTGCAGGTATTACTAAAGATCAAGTTAAGAAGAAGTTATTCTCATTATCACTGAAAGGAAGAGCTGAGGAATGGTATAAGCTGCTGAAGAATGGTCAAGCTCTGGAATGGGAAGAAATAGTGCCTCTCTTTTATTCAAATTTTTATCCTCCTAGTGAGATTCATAAAGATCGAAATCAAATATACAACTTTTGGCCTCTTGATGGAGAGAGTACAGCCCAGGCTTGGGGGAGATTGAAGTTACTAATGCTCAAATGTCCCATTCATGAGCTCCCCAACAATATTATTATCAATAACTTTTATGCAAGGCTCCCTTTACATGATAAAGATTTATTGGATGCTTCTTGTGCTGGATCATTCACTCGTATGGAAGAAGAAGCTAAATGGGACCTTCTAGATCGTATTCAAGACAATGCTAAAGCTTGGGAGAATGAAAAAGGTAGAAAGTCAGGTATAAATTATGATTATGAATGCATTGAATCTTTTATGGGAACTGATGACTTTCAAAATATTAAAAATGCTTATGGTCTAGACTCTCAAGCTATTGCTTCTTATTTTAAGGCTTTTGCTTCCTACATTGAAGTGCCTAAAAAGAAGTGGAATAAGTATCATGAACCTTATAAAGATGTTGCTAAGAGTGTTCCTACAAGAAATACTGCAGTTTATACTGCTAGTCATGTTTTACCCAAACCTTACATTGAAAAAATGCCTTTCCCAGTCAAGGTAAAAGAAATATTCTATGATAGCTAGTATGGTTAATGAAAGTATGAATGAAGGTGTTGAACCTGATAAACAAAAGGTTGATGAACCTATTATAGCAAATGTGAAAGACTTTGTTACTAAATATGAAAAAGAGGGACACCCTATCCTTTGTAAGGATACCTCTAATATTGTTTCGCAAAGTAGACTTATGAGAGCTAGTATTCCTGTGTTTTCTGTTAGAATAAGTGATCATTGCTATGATAGTCCTTGTGATAGCTATATTGTTAAGTTTATGCATGATACTGAAAGTTATTATGAGAGAGGTAAAAGTGTTCGTATGCATCTCGATAATATCAAGTTTCCTCGTGTTATGCTGAAAGTTTTTATGTTGCACTTATTTTGCCTTCTTATGCAAGTTGCCTCTGGTTTCAATAACTTGTTTGTTTAAAAAATCCCCTTGCATAGGAAGTGGGTTAGACTTAAATGTGTATGTTTTTGCTTCTTAATGCTCTCTTTCACTTCAATTCATATCCCTATGAGAGCTTCTTCAAAATTATCATGCCCATCTTAATGGCTATAAAGAAAAAGCTTTATGGGAGACAACCCAATTTGTTTTTGCTTTTAGTTTGTTTTTGTTTCTTTGAGTCTTGGAAGTTATTACTTCGGTAATAACCGCTCCTTATCCTTTTTGTTTGGTTTTTGTGTCAAGATCAACCTCTAATGAGAGAGAAGTAATATTTGGGGAAGTTGCTGTCCCGAAACAGATTTTTGTGCTTCACCATAAAAATTCGTGAGAGATCTCTGTATGCCGGATTGAGCTGTAATTGTTTGTGCTTCTGCCCCAGGTTGGTATTTAACTTCCGTTAGTTTTGCACTTTTTGATTTGAGCGACAGAAGAGTTTCGAAAAAATTGATCTTTACCTGCTGGTCTGTTTTGACAGATTTTGCCACTTTTGCATTTGCTTCTTTATTCGATTTCCTTTTTGAATTCTTTTTGGGTTTTCGGAAGGAGTTGCTACAGTAGCTTATGTTTTGATGGTTTTCAGTTGAAAGTGGACTCAAAAGGTTCTATCACTTCACTTATACTAATGTGGCTAATGAGAACTGTGTGAAGTTTTGTGTGAAAGAAATTTCTAGGAAGTGGAGATAATGGTGTAATAAGGAAGAGAAGGGTTTTATGACTCAAGTAATAAGTATATGAAGATGAAGATATTGATGTTATTCAAGTGGTGACTCTGGAAGAGTCCACTAAATACCAAATTACAGACCTGCAGAGTCTGTTTTCAAATAGGTAACAGTTCTGGTAAGGAAAGTTCCGCGAAAATACAATCCAACTATATTTTTGCAGTTTGCAGTCAATAAGGAAAGCTACAAAGTGAAAAAGGGACGGAAACGGAGCCAGGGTGGCCCACACCACCCTGTGGCGCAGGCCCACCCATGGCCGCACCACCAGGTGGTGAGTCCACCCCGGACTCCGCCTCCGACTCGTTTTCTCTCAGTACCTTCCTTTTGATATGAAACTTCGTAATATATAACCCCCCGGATCTCCCGAGGTTCGTATATCGTGTTTTCGTCGTGCTTTTGTTTCGATCTATTTCTGCCAGGACATACTCTTTGAAAGTTTAGAAGAACAATGGTGTCCTCCAAGGATAAAGGGAAGGATCTTATGGAGGAAGACCTCCAAGACCCCGAGAAGGAGAAGGAGATCAAGAGTGAAGGTGAAGAGGAGCAAGGCCAACACCCGCACACTGGCACTACCATTGCGAGCATTGGAGTGGTGAAACCTGCCAGGGTTAGAAGGATGGCAAGGATGCAGACTGGGGGGAAAGTTCCCCATCACAGTTTGGCTCCAAGGTCACTTCCTCCACACACCAAGAATCCCTTCCATACCTTCATCCATAACCATGCAGGAAAAGAAGACTCCAAGAGGGAAGAACGGAAAAAGAATCACGAGAGCTGGGATCCACAAACTGAAATGATAACGAGCCATATTGAGCACAACTCGGAGTTGATTCGCACTCTCACTTTCAAGATTGAGGACTTGGGGAAACTGATCAGAGAGCTCATCAAGAGGATACCACCACCACCTAAGGAGTAATTCGTCATCAGGTTTGGCATCCCCTTGGTTTGTTCCAAGCTTGGGGGAGTGCCGCGGTATCATATCACTATCTTCTATCTTTTTACCTTATTAATAGAGTCATATCATGAATAGAGGAGTTATTTTGTAGTATGGTTTGCATTATGGAAGTGTCCCCTCTCTCGTTAGATATGTATCCCTTGGTGTGAGTTGCTGTTATGGAATATTAATGAGAAGTTCTATCATTCACTCTTTTGCATAGCTTATATTAGTTTTCAATTCGTGGTTATATGATTGATCTTGTTGTTAGTATTGGTATCACTTTGGGATCATTGAGTTAATTTAGTTGGTTTTGGCAAACCTGGCTCGGTCAGTAGCAACACTATTTTTGAGAGTTGAATGAAAAAGATAGAAGTACTCTAAAGAAAAATATTTTCATCATCTTTCTTTCTTGATTTGCTCATAAGTCTAGTATTCTCTAGTTAAGATTTTTTTGTGCTTCCAAGGAAGATTGCATGTTTGTCTTTATCACTTGTATGTTTGTTTGTTTCCTTCAACTCTTATACTTGCTACCCAGCCTTGCTACCCAAAAACCTGTATTGAGAGGGAATTCTTCTCGTGCATCCACCTCCTTTAAACCAAAACCCTTGCCATTTGTGTCCACCATACCTACCTATTAGCATTATTGCTATTCCAAGTAAATTCTTGTTTTATCTACCTCCCAAATTAAACTTGTTATGTGAAAATTAGTGATTAAAGCTCTCACGAACTTGATGGCACACTTTACTTTCTTGCATTTAATAAACTTGAACCATTGGGTCCTTCTTTGTTGGGTATATGCTTGCGATTTATGAGTTGAAGTTAGCCGAACCATGTATCATGGGGACCACTTTCAACACTTCATTTGGTACCTTGTGCCTAGTTGATATCATGTTCTTTTGCTTATGGATCCCGGTGTGTGAAATAAAAGTGGAACTTGTAAGATCATGGAGTTTATATGTGTGTTAGAGAAACGCCTGGGCCGCTAGCCTAAGCCATGCCTAATCATGGTGGAAACTTGCAGCATAACTATAGTGAGCATTCTATGAAGCATCCTCAATAAAAACCTATCCAAATAGCAAATAAAAAGATCGCTGAGATGCTCACTGTCTGCTTGCCTTGTCATTTTGATTATGGGATAGCTCCTATGTCATGTGCAATGGGTACCCCATGAAGGAAATATGCCCTAGAGGCAATCATAGAGATGATTGTATTTCATGTGTATCCATGAGTTATTATAATGTTCCTTGAATATCCATATACCAGGCAACTTGTATTGATTGGCAATTATGTGAATTGTTTGTGAAACTCTTTACTTGTATGGTTATCTAATAATTGTCCCTAGTCGGAGTTCATGCGAGGACACACGTGAATATTAGACTAGCACATCGATTGGTTAATGACTATGTTTCGCAAGTCATTGACATGGAGATGTCAAACCAATGATGTGGACACATGTTATGAACATGGGGTTGGACTGACCCAACATGAGACTAGCAATAATACTTGCAGCTCTCTCTACACATCGTGTACGTTTTGTCCTTAGACCTGAGATTGTCGCATGTACTTGAGATGTGGATCGACCTACTTTGGGGCTATCAAACACTACTCCGTAACTGGGTAGTTATAAAGGTAGCTTTCGGGTTTGTCCTGATACATGCTGCAAGGCATCGGTCAATCAAGATGGGATTTGCCCCTCTCTACTTGAGAGAGATATCTCTGGGCCCCTCGAGTGATCGGATCCAGAAATGCATGGCCGTGCTACATATGGTTAAGAGTTAACCTAGTAAAGGGATTCTGAATCATAGTATCGAGAAAGAGAGGTCAGCTTAGAGCTAGACCAAATATCGTGAGGCAAAGGGAAAGACATGTACTCAACCTTGTGATGGTTCGTCCGAATGATCTTTATATGCGTTTAGGAGTTGGCACGTCTTGCTAGAGGCCGCTACCAACTATTGACGGAGCAAGTGTACTCGCGTCATGTCTATACGTGTATGAACCTATAGGGTCACACACTTTAGGGGCTGGAAGCCTAATGAGGATTGGATCCGAATTAGACCAGGCTTAGGCTGCTAATGGGCTGCTAATGTAGAAGCCCACCAGGGATGCCTATATAAGAGGGAGTGAGGCGAGCTGAAAAGTAGAGAGCATTCCACCCAGCCGCCACTCCTCTTCCGCCTGTGTTGCACGCGCAGACCTAGCAGTCTGGCGTGTGACGACTTCCACTCCGGACGTGTGGATACCTCGGAGGTGCTGCATCTGTAGCACTTGGACGAGCCGCGCAAAGGGGAGCTGCTCGTGGGACGAGGACGAGGAGGAGACGTAGAACATCTACACTGCCGCAACGTGCTTCATCGAGTTCCGCACCTGCGCGTCTAGCGGTAATCCCGTGATCTATGACAATAGTATTCCTGGTTGACGCGGTAGAAATTTTTGATTTTACGCTAGTGTAGCCTACCCGTTACCCTTCACCCCATTGGCGGTTCTCAATGATATGCATGTATTTACAATGACAAGAGCTTGCTCGTGACTAAAGTTGAGTAGCATGAGGATCGGTACTCATAAGTAAGGGGCATGGGACTCCAACTTATAACTTGTCAAGCATATCCTCTTAGTTGTGTCACTTTAACCTTAATCACCTAAAGATGCCAATGATAGGGGCAATGAGAGCTGAAATCTAGTAAGTATCATAATTTTTGGGAGCTCTTTATGAGACTTGCAATCCCTGCTTCCCTCTGCGAAGGGCCTTTCTTTTACTTTGTAGTTGAGTCAGTAAACCTATTCCCTTCTATCTCAGCAAGTATTTTGAGTTGATGTGTTTCATTCATTCATATGATGATTTATTCAATCATGTTTCTTATGTTCCTTGTTTTGCACATTGCTCTTATCTTGATGTTTAATACTTTGAAAGCTTTCATTGAAAATCCAGCTATTTGTGAACTCCAGCAAATTATCAACTATTCTTCGACCAAGAGCTAAGTTTGCCATTACCAATTATGATTCACTTTATGTATCTTTATTGTGTTTCCTTTACTTATTACAAGTTAAGTTATATAATAGTGAGTTGTCTTCTATTATGATCTATGTATTTGATGAATGTGATGCTTCTTGTCCGTATTCTTTTATCGACTCTTCACTCCATAAACCTGAGGCCATGTTTATTGAGCTCAGTTCGCTTGAGGACAAGCGAAGTCTAAGCTTGGGGGAGTTGATACGTCCATTTTGCATCACTATTCTATGTCATAATTCACTATTATTCATTGATATATTTCGTATTGAGAGGTGATACTTATGTTATTTCATCTATTTTTGCATGGTTGATGACTTTTGGAGCATGGACCGCTGTAGTCAGGATTCTGATGGAAAAGCTGCTGTTTGGAGGCAAAATTCGCGAAGATCAGAAAATCCAGGAAAATATACGGAAAATCCTATTTTTCCAGAAGACTAAGGATGCCAGAAGATGGAGTGGAGATGGGCCACAGGGGGCCCACACCACCCCATGGCGCGGGCAGCCCTAGGCCACGCCTGGAGGTGGTGTGGCCACCCTGGCCCACTCTAGCCTCTCCCCTCTGGCGTATATTATCCTCCCAAAACCCTAAGACTCGGGGAGCGACGATAGAAAGATTCCGCCGCCTCTGCAAGGCGGAAAACACCGAGAAAGAAAGATCTCTCTGGTAGACAGATTTCTGCCGGGGGAATTCCTTCCCGGAGAGGGGAGATCGTCGCCATCAACACCACCATCAAGCTGGACTTCATCGGGATCATCATCATCACCACCACCATCATCACCATCTCCATATTGCCGTAACAATTGAGTTGAATCTTGCATAGTTCATAGGGGAAACTTTCCCGGTGTTGATTACTCTTTGTAGTTGATGCTATTGAGTGAACCATTGAATTATTGTTTATGTTCAGATTGTAATACATCATTATTCCATCTCTGATCATGATGCATATGATGTCTTGTGAGTAGTTCATTTTGTTCTTGAGGACATGGGAGAAGTCTTGTTGTTAGTAGTGGAGTTGTCACTAGTAGAAACCGGGCCATTTGCCCCAGTTCGTCAGGGCCTTTAGCCCCGGAATGCAAACCGGGGCTGCGAAAGCGGGACTAAAGGTCCGAGCTTTATTCCTAGTTCAGTTACGAACCGGGGCTAGAGGTCCAACCACGTGGCCTGCTAGGCGCGCTGGGCGGCAGGACATTTAGCCTAGGGTCGTGTTACGAACCGGGACTAAAGGTTCCCTGCCGCGGCAGCATTTTGGGCCATTTGGCTACCGCGGCAGGGGATGGGGTTTTAGGGTTTTGTGTTTTTATTTTCATTTTGTGTTTTTGTGTTCAATTATTTTTCATTTTGTGTTTTCATTAGAAACAAGTTTTCTCTTGTATACATACAGAACGCTACTACACAGTACTTGTACACATTGACGCAATATATAATATAATTTCTCTTACAAGCATATATGGAGTCCCAACCGGGTCTAGAGCATGTCTATTTGATTACATGGAGATCATTACCTTTAGGGTCTACTTATATAGTATTCTCCGCGTGGGTCTATGACATCGTCGACAAAAAATGCAGCAATTTCCTCTTGGATTGCTATTAGGCGGTCCTCTGGTAGGAGCTTGTCCCGCATCGCGTCGAACTATATAAAAAGGAGATCGTATGAATTAGACTCAACACGACATTTTGTAATAAAAATAAAGGGTGAATATATTGTTTACTTACTCGAACATTTTCCGAGGGCTTCTCAATACTGATGCGAATGAACTCGCACACGTAGAATCCACATAGATTAGTTCCCTGTGGCTGCCTCGCGCACTTTACAAGAATATAATTCAATCAAATAATAACGCTAGCATGATAAATGCACATAAACTATAATTAAATAGAGTGATTTAAAAAATAGCTCCTCACGCCATTGACTGCGGACATGTTTCTTGAACTGTGTCCAAACCCTACCAAACAAAGAAAATTAATGTATGAGTTAATAACTACTTGATATCCCAGAAAATGAATGAAAGAAACCGATATAGTGCGATAATGGTTGAAATTACCTCTAGAGCGCATCGATAATGATGCGGTAGTTTTGAATGTCTTTGTTTAGTGAATCCATGATGTGAACTCTTCCCATGTGGTACATACGCAAGGTTTACATACATCAGTAACTCATCATTTACACTGAACATCGAGTAAGCAAAAGTTAATGTGTACAAAAACTCACTTGCCGTCGTGGTAAGGAAATAGTATTTCGTTACAGAAATGCTATTTCATGAGAAACTGCAACAAGTTGTGCTCGGTCTCTAGTGGTTTATCCTTTAGTATAACTCCATGAACTCGATGTGGGTCAATGAACCCAAATCCGCTGATAGTCTTTCTTTTACAATCAAGCATGTTCATTCTGCATCATTATATATAGCGTACAAAAGAATATAGTGAGTATACTTACCGGCAATGAATTGAACAAGCTGAGATAGAGGCCTAATTACATAAATAAAGTAATCACTTACAGACAATACGAACTGAGGATAGTTTTGTCGAGTTCCTTTAGATTGAATAACTGAAATAATTCTGTAAAATCAATAGGGGCCTCGTCTTCAATGAAGTAATGCGATTTTGGAACTTTCAGTATGAGCCAATTTCGCTATTCTTTTGATGCTTTCATGTACCATTCATGCAATCGTCACATTTGTGTTGGCATATCCCGAAGCCTCTCAGAACTGACCAAAGGCTCCCTGTTAACAAATTTGGGTGCTACCTCAGCCTTGGGCATATCGCCGTGAATAATTTCATGAATAGGCATACCACATTGCTCGGCCAATATCCTAGCCGTTTCCGGATCCATAGGTTCTTCCTCATATAGTTGAGGTTCAGGTATGTTCACCTGGAGTGGGGGGAGCGATTGGTTTGCTTGTTTCCCCAGCTGGGGAACATCTCTTTTGGTTCTTTGGCTACCACTCGATTGTTTTGCTTGTTTCCCCAGCTGGGGGACGTCTGTTCTGATGCTTCCGCTACCACTCGATTGTTTTGCTTGTTCCCCCTGCTGGGGAACCTCTTTTTTGATGCTTCCTCTACCGCTTGATCTCTTTCGTTTCAGTGTCTTCTGAAGACATCGTGTATAGTCATCTGGCGCATTTAACTGAGCTTGGGATGGCTGCATCAGTAATTTCCTAAAGTGCTCCTTGGTTTCCGGTTTTATTTGGACCTCTGGCTCAGGTTGTTTCTTTTTAAAATGAGCATCCACTTTGGCCAGTACGACCGCATCGGTCTCCTCATCGGTCAGGTCGTAAGCCCTCTTGGGAGGAACCGGCGGTACTCTTGGGAGGGGCAACAACTGTCGCTTCGGGCGTTGGTTATCGCTCGACGGAGCGGTGGTATTCTTCCGCTTTTGGCCCTTAGTGGGTGGAGGCGGCTGCGTAGATTGAGATGGACTCGTGTTGGGGTCATGGATTGGACTATTACTGGGAGGAGACGGTGCACTTGGAGGTGGACTTGGAGGAGATGGTGCACTGGGAGGAGACGGTTGCCTTGGTGGAGAAGGTGGCCTTGGTGTCGAGCCTGGAAACTTGATGTATTCTTTTTTCCAAAGAATGAAGCCACTCGTGACTTCTCCCAGTGTCGTCTCCCCTTCACCTCCAGGGATGTCAAGCTGTAGTGACTGACACATAGGTAGAATTTCATCCACACCGACACGAGCATAGCCAGCTGGAATCGGATTGCAATGGTAGGTCTCTCCCGGTGCAGAAGGTAAAGCAAAGCCGACCGCCACCTTCATGGAAATATTCTTCAGTTCAACATGCAGCTCACAACTAGTCTTCTCCTTAATTGCATCCACGGGGTACACATCCATCGTTGCATCATTACCGTGGCCCTCCGTGGAAGCCACGCTGCTTTTCCGTTGCGATGGGCCGACCATACTTTCTACTGTAGGATCTTGCTGTCGGAGTCCTTTAAGTTCATTAAGCTCCTGGCGATGCTCCTGCAGCATGGCTTCAAACCTCGCGAACCGCTCCGTACCCTCCTCTTTTTGCCGCTTTGTTCTTCTCGATCGGCTTCTGTACGTGTCACGGTGCTGGTGAAAACCGATAACCCATGGATAAGAAGGTCCGAACCCTCTTGTTCGTCCAGCCTTTTCAGGATTCCCGAGAGCCTTTGTCAGCTCATCGTTCTCTCTGTTGGGAACAAACGTTCCCTCTTCAACCTCTTTTATCACGTTAACAAGTTCTTTCTTGGGTGAAGAAATTTCTTTGGCTGCAACAATCTTGCCTGTTTCTGGGTCTAATGATGCCCCATGCCCGAATACCCAATTTCTTGACCTTAAGGGCGAACTAGACATAGCTGGAGTGACCCCTTTAGCCTCTAGGTCAGCCTCCGCTTTATCCCACTTAGGCATGGCACTCCTGTAGCCACCTATGCCCATATGATGGTGATATTTATTTTTGGCTACATTTTCCTTATTTTTTGCTGATATTGCCTTAGCTGGTGCCGAGGTCTTGTATTCCACAAATGCGGCCCAGTTATCCTGCTACAACTCTAGTGGGCCAACGAATGGAGGAGTTGTTTCCTTCAAGACATACTTGTGGTACAATCTTTTTTTCCATTCCTTGAATAGTTCGGCCATCTTCTTAAGAGCAATGTGCTTGACTTTTCTCGTCATTTGCTGTGTGAGCTCATCAGTCTCCAAGACTGGTAGGGTGAAATGTGTCATGAGAGAATTCCACATCGTATCTTTCGCTCTGTCATCTACAAAACTAGCCCCAGCTGGATCCTTTTTCTTTCCTGGCTTGTTCCAATTTCGCGTGGTGATCGGGACTTTGTCTCTAACAATCACTCCGCATTGACTTGTAAATGCATTCGTAGCTTCTTTGGGCTCCAGCGGTTGACCCTGGGGAGAGACTAAGTCAATGCTGAAACGGACATCAGCGGGCAACTTGTGTGTCAGGCCTCTTGTATTTGTAGAAGATTGGCCGGAAGCGAAGGTCTAAGAGAAGAAACATTCGTCAGTACATATATACGAATCAATTAGTGCATCTATACTAGTGAACGATCGATAGAGGCTTTATATACCTTGATGGAGTTTGTCATTATTATGGTGTCTTCACCATGGTCTCCACCATGGTCAGCACCATCATCTCCACTATTTTCTCCACCATCATCTCCTCCAGACAAATTAAGATATTCAGAGCCATCATAATAAGACCCCCCAGTACCCACATCTATCATGTTGAGAAGATCCTCTTCATTCTATCTACCGTCCATAGCTTAACTAATACAGAAAAAGAATATTGCATTAAGTAAAAGAATATTACAACTACGGCAACTCGGATACAGTACTTAGTGATTAAGATAAAGTACAATAATATAAGATAAAGTACATTATTAATACATCACCGGAGAATAGCTCGGGTGCATTATAGGATAAAGTATAAGATAAAGTACATTATTAAGATAAACTAGCGAACACGGCTGCCGCGTTCTGTGGTACGGGAGCTCTGCAGCCATAGAAGAGGAACCATCACCGAAGAATAGCTCGGGTGAGATCCGTGAACCTGCCAGATATTGGAGAACCTAGTCTCCAAAAGATACATGTATCGCCGTACATGCTCGTCCTCCTCCCTGATACGACGACGTACCACCTCCTCGGAGGCTGGCTCCCTCTGCACCGCTCCTGGACCTCATGGACGCCACCAAAGAAGCTCCGGGTCGACGATGATACCCGGATTCCTCACCAAGGTACGAGTCCCAACAGGTAGCACCTCCTAGTGCCAACCAGGCGGAGCCCAGACTCGGACATCCCCGACGGAGTCTAGTAGGCTCGAACGAGGTGGACACGGCATAACTAAATAATAGCAATAAACAATCATAAAACATAAACAGTAACTCAATCACTAAGTATATATTGCCCTAATAACAATAACCCTAAACCTATCACTAACTAAAATAAACCTAATTAACTAAGTATTCTAACTAAACCTAATCCCTATAAACCCTAATCCCTAATAAACCCTAAGCCCTAATAATAAACTAACTAAAATCCCTAACTAAAATCACTAACTAAATCACTAACTAAAATTCCTAACTAAATCAATAACTATTATCTCTAACTAAATCACTAAATAAATCACTAACTAAAATCACTAACTAATTGATAATAAACTAACTAAAATCCCTAACTAAAATCACTAACTAAATCAATAACTAAAATCCCTAACTAAATCAATAACTATTATCCCTAACTAAATCACTAAATAAATCACTAACTAAAATCACTAACTAATTGACTAACTAAATCACTAACTAATTCTCTAACTAAATCACTACTAAAATCCCTAACTAAATCACTAAATAAAATCCCTAACTAAATATAATCCCTAACTAAATATAATCCCTAACTAAATCCCTAACTAAATAAAATCCCTAACTAACAAAATCACTAACTACACACCTACGTACGTACCTCACCTGCAGGGGGCGGCGCGGCGGGATGGACGACGGCGAGCGACGAGGCGGGATGGGCGATGGCGCGGGCGGCGGACGGGCGGTGCTGGGACGGGCGGCGGGCGGACGGGCGAGGCTAGGACGGGCGCAGCGAGGAGGGACGGACGCGGCGGGACGGGCGGCGCGGAGACGGTGCGGCGGGACGGAGACGGGCGGCGCGGGTGGCGGCGGGGCGGACGACGTGCGCGCGTTCATCTCTGCGGGAATGTGGCTCTCCGGGTCGTGCCACGACCCGGGGCGGGGGTGGGGTATTTATACCACCACCCCTTTAGCCCCGGTTCGTATTACAACCCAGGGCTAAAGGTGTTTTCGGCCTGCCGCACTTCCCGCGCGCCGCAACCCTTTAGCCCCGGTTTGTAAGGTTAGCCCCGGTTTGTATTACAAACCGGGTATAGTTTTCAGAAAATTATGTATTATATATCAAAATTTTCAGAAAAAGAAGATCTATTATTATATATCAAAATTTTCAGAAAAAGAAGATCTATAATTTAAATCTATTATCACAATTTATTATACAACTTAAATGAAATTATCTATTATTTAACAAGTATTATATTTAGTAGACATGTTCACAAAAAATAATAAAAATATAGTTTATTATTTAAAAATGGAAAAATACATATAATATAGCAAAATATTCACAAAAATATAGTTGAAATGTTCTCCCGCCATTTCCCCCGCTTCCCACCATGTTTCTCCCGCCATTAATATTCCTCCGCTTTCCGTCATGTTCTCCTACCATTTCCCCCGCTTCCCGCCATGTTCTCCCGCCATTTCCCCCGCTTCCCGCCATGTTTCTCCTGCCATTTCTGCTGCTTCCCGCCATGTCCCTCTATATCTAGGCCAACCGCCATTTCCGTCGACACAGCCACACCTTCTCTCTCACAACAATGGACACCGCTTACTGGGCTTTTCTGACGCTTGAGGAGACCGAGGCGCTGTGCGCCTCTAGCTACCCATGCCCGCCGGGGTATCGACTGCCCGCTGGCTGGATGCTGAGCGCTGGAGGGTTCCTGTTCCTCCTATGTCTCAAGGTTCGGCCCGCCAGGCGGCCATCACGAACCACTTCTACCTCGAGCTAACGCCGGAGCAGCGGATGGATCCCCATTGGGATCCCGACAACCTCGACACCTGGAATGCCTTCTTAGCAAACCGGCGGGAAAGGGAGCTCGCCAGGTACGAGGGTGACGGCCCGCCCCTAGTGAACCACAACGAGGCTGGTCGCCGCCTGTGGAGGGCGAACCGGACTATCGCTGGTGTGATGCGCTACATCGCCATGGGAGACCATCCTCGCCTGAGGTACCCGCACTTTCACCAGCAGCATAGCCACAAGAATGGTGGTGGTGGTGGTGAAGGCCTAGGGCGTACTAGGGTCGTCATCCAGGAGCCCCCTCCCCCGTGCGTCGTAAATCTGAGGCTGGAGGATCCATCCGCGTGCTACGAGGAAGGGCTGAGGATCCATCCGCGTGCTACGAGCGACGACGATGATGATGACGATTCCGAAGACGACCCAGAAGCTGTGTACTACAGGGCTAGATATGATTATGACCAATTTTTATGTTTTAATATTAATAAATGTCTGGCCACAACAAGTTGCAATACTACCTATTGAGCTCGAGATAGTTCATATCCATATACATATAAGAAGATCATAAAAAATAAAGGTTTAATAATATTGTACATCACCAACATCCACACATGTTAGGGTTTTCTTCTAATCCGTAACCATGGAGCATCTTCCTTACTTAACAGGATGCTTGGGTCATTCTTCACAGCGAAGGGTGGAATTTCATGAAACTTATCATAATCGTCTGACATGTCTGTCTTATCCTCCACCCCCACGATGTTTCTTTTTCCTGAAAGAACTATGTGGCGCTTTGGCTCATCGGATGCTGTATTCTTTTGCTTATCTTTCCTTTTTCTCGGTTTGGTAGACATGTCCTTCACATAAAAAACCTGAGCCACATCATTGGCTAGGACAAATGGTTCATCTCTATACGCAAGGTTGTTGAGATCCACTTTTGTCATTCCGTATTTCTTGTCTACCTCAACCCCGCCTCCTGTCAGCTTGACCCATTTGCACCGAAACAAAGGAACCTTAAAAAAGGTCCATAGTCAAGTTCCCATATCTCCTCTATGTAACAATAATATGTATCCTTTTGCCCATTCTCGTCTGTTGCATCAAATCGGACACCACTGTTTTGATTGGTGCTCTTTTTATCTTGGGCAATCGTGTAAAATGTATTCCCATTTATCTCGTACCCTTGGAAAGTCAATATAGTCGAAGACGGTGACCTGGACAACACATACAACTGCTCTCCAACATTTATGTCATTCATGAGATGTGTCTGCAACCAACCGCCGAAATTCCTCATATGTTCATCTCTAATCCAGGAGCCAGGCTTCCCCGGGTTGTTGGAGTGTACAATATTCTTGTGTTCCTCGATATACGGAGCCACCAAGGTGGAACTTTGCAGAACTGTGTAGTGTGCTTTAGTGAGAGAATGTCCGTCCATACATATCCTTGCTTTCTTTCCTAGCGTGCCTTTTCCACTAATTCTACCCTCATGCCGTGATTCAGGAACACCGATGGGCTTAAGGTCAAGAATAAAGTCAACACAAAACTCAATGACCTCCTCTGTTCCATATACCTTTGAGATGCTTCCTTCTGGCCTAGCACGGTTATGAACATATTTCTTTAACACTCCCATAAACCTCTCAAAGGGGAACATATTGTGTAGAAATACAGGACCAAGAATGTTAATCTCGTCGACTAGGTGAACTAGGAGGTGAGTCATAATATTGAATAAGGATGGTGGGAACACCAACTCGAAGCTGACAAGACATTGGACCACATCTTTCTGTAACCTTAGTAGACTATCTAGACTGATTACCTTCTGAGAAATTGCATTGAGAAATGCACATAGCTTCACAATGGGTACTCGAACATTTTCCGGCAGGAGTCCCCTCAATGCAATCGGAAGCAGCTGGGTCAAAAGCACGTGGCAGTCATGAGACTTTAGGTTTTGAAATTTTTTCTCTGCCATATTTATTATTCCCTTTATGTTAGACGAGAAACCAGACGGGACCTTGATACTGTAAAGGACTTCAAAAAGATTTCCTTCTCTTCTTTGGTAAGAGCGTAGCTAGCAGTACCTTCAAACAACTCTGGATGCATGCCGTCTCGGTCTTTTATACGTTGTTGGTCCTGCCGTGCTTCAGGTGTATCTTTGTTGTTCTCATACACGCCCAAGAAGCCTAGCAGCGTCACGCAAAGATTCTTCGTCAGGTGCATCACGTCAATTGCAGAGCGGACCTCTAGGACTTTCCAATAGGGTAGCTCCCAAAATATAGATTTCTTTTTCCACATGGGTGCGTGTCCGACATCATCCTTCGGAACAGATTGTCTACCAGGACCCTTTCCAAAGATTACTTTTAAATCCTTCACCATGTCAAATACATCATCACCAGTACGGTGGATAGGCTTACCCCGGCTGTCTGCCTCACCATTGAAATGCTTACCTTTCTTTCTTAGGATGTGCGAGGGCGGAAGAAAACGACGATTCCCCGGGTACACATTCTTCTTACATTTATCCAAATATATACTTTCAGTATCGTTTAAACAGTGTGTGCATGAATTGTATCCCTTGTTTGTCTGTCCTGAAATGTTACTAAGAGCAGGCCAATCATTGATTGTTATGAACAACAACGCTCGTAGGTCAAATTCCTCCTGCTTGTTCTCATCCGACACACATACACCTTGTCCGTGCCACAACTGTAAGAGTTCTTCAACTAATGGCCTTAGGTACACATTAATGTCGTTGCCGGGTTGCTTTGGGCCTTGGATGAGCACTGGCATCATAATAAACTTCCGCTTCATGCACAACCAAGGAGGAAGGTTACAGATACAGAGAGTCACAAACCAGGTGCTATGACTGGAGCTCTGCTCCCCAAAAGGATTCATGCCATCTGTACTTAGACCAAACCATAAGCCTCGCATCACCTGCAAAGCCTGGAAATTCACTCTCGATTTTCCTCCACTACGACCCATCAGCGGGGTGTCTCAACATCTTGTCTTTCTTACGGTCTTCCATGTGCCATCGCAACAACTTGGCATGCTCTTTGTTCCTGAATAAACGTTTCAACCGTGGTATTATAGGAGCATACCACATCACCTTGGAAGGAACCCTCTTCATGCGGCGCTCGCCCTCAACATCAACAGGGTCATCTCATCTTATCTTATACCGCAATGCAGTGCATACTGGGCATGCATCCAAATTCTCGTACTCGCCACGGTAGAGGATGCAGTCATTAATGCATGCATGTATCTTCTACACCTCTAATCCTAGAGGGCAAATAACCTTCTTTGCTTCATAGGTACTGGCGGGCAGTTTGTTATCCTTTGGAAGCAACTTCTTCATTATTCTCAGCAACTTTTCAAATCCTTTGTCAGTCACACCGTTCTCTGCCTTCCATTGCAGCAATTCCAGTGTGCTACCCAGTTTTTTGTGCCCATCTTCACAATTTGGGTACAACAATTTTTTGTGATCCTCTAACATCTTCTTGAACTTCAACCTCTCCCTTTCAGTTACGCATTCTTCCTGGGAATCAGCAATGGCCCGACTAAGATCATCATCAGGCAGATCTGATGCCCATTCTTCATCTTTTTCTTCATCAATGTCTTCCATTGTAGTACCATCGTATTCAGGGTAGTCGTTGTCATTCTCTTCTTCTTCGTTGTCTTCCATCATAACCCCTCTTTCTCCGTGCTTGGTCCAACAATTATAGCCGGTCATGAAACCGGACCGAAACAGGTGGCTGTGAAGGACTCTTGAGGAAGAGTATTCTTTATGATTCCGACAGACACCACATGGACAAGACATAAAACCACTCCGCTTGTTTGCTTCAGCCACAAGAAGAAAAGAATGCACGCCTTTAATGAACTCGTTAGAGAGTCGGTCAGCGTACATCCATTGCCGGCTCATCTGCAATATATAATTAATTAAGTACATCGAACATAATCATAATTAATTAGTACTAATCTAAAACCAGCAACCGGGACTAAAGATATGATGAACCTTTAGTCCCGGTTGGAGGCACCAACCGGGACTAATTATGGATGTGGAGACAACATGTCGACACTATGTCCTTAGTGGGCAGCACTAAGCCAGTAAATTAAATGCCCACACTATTTTGGGTGGGTGGCAGCACTATGCTAGCGTGAGTGTGTCGACATTATGTCATCAGTGCCCGACACTATGTTGTGCTGCTTAATCTATAAATAGGTATGCATTCTTGTGAAGAACTGCAAGATGGTGTGCGAGACCAGGGACACCACTACGGCGGAACTTCCTAAGACATCTTCGAGGAGCTCACCATAGAGGCACTCTCTAATATGTCAAATTAGTTAGCTCCACCAGCATACTGATTTAGCTAGAGAAGATATAAACCGAAAGATGGTGTGGGAGAGCAGGGACACCACTATGGCATAGTGGTTTAGCTGATTTAGCAGGGACACCACTATGCTAATTGCTAACACCGGAAGAGTATCTTGATAACATCAAACATCACACCGTAACAGGGTGACTATAAAGATGGGTTCAGTACTACGAAGGTGTTATGTTGAGGCTCATGGATCAAGAGTGGAATTTTTCAATCCCGATGACGGATAGATATACTCTGGGCCCTCTCGGTGATATCACATTAAGATAGCCTGCAAGCAAGTGATGTGATCACTAGAATGTTATATCACGGGAACGAGAAAAGAGTACATGTCGGTAACGAGATCAAACTAGGTATTTGGATACCGATGATCAAATCTTGGACATGTATTATATCACCAGACAAAGGGATTTAGTTACTAGCGTTAAAGGTTCTCACGATCACAGAAGTCATTGTTGAATATGCAGGAGTCAGTATGGATCTCCAGGTCCCGCTTCTGATTATTTATCTGAGAGGAGTCTCAATCATGTCTGCATTATTCGTGAACCATAGGGTGACACACTTAAGAGTTACTGGACACCATTTTGGAGCACATATGTTTTAGACGAAAGAATTGCAAAGCGCAGGAATTGTTTCGATAGAAACCGGAAATTGTTTCGGGTGAAATTGCAGAAAGTGGTTCTGCATGTGATATTGAAATATTGCAAGGGGTTATATGTGAATGTTTGTTAATTAAAGTAATTAACAAAATTCTGAATAAATTTAATAAAAGAGTTTTATTAAATGAGAGAGCATTAAACATAGAGAATTTTAATGCATTTAAAGTGGGGACTTTAAAAGGGAATGTGAAGAGGCATTTTAATGTGGAGGGGTTACCACCACATGAATGGGGGAGGTGAGGGGTCACCCCATGAGGCGCCGGCCATGGGGAGGGGCACCCCCTCCTCCTATAAAAGGCCCCCCTCTTCCTCCTTCCACACACCTCATCGTGAAGGATCTCTCTCCCCCTCTAGAATTATTCCCCATGGTCTCGGATTAGCGAGATACATGTTCCCAGTGGCATTTTGTCTGGAAGGAGTTGCTGCTTCCGCTGGATCGCTGGAGCGAGGAGGTGGAGATTGTCCGGTGGCTTGAACTTGTGTGCGATGACGGTTGCGCTGCTAATTTCGGCGCGCGGACTTCCACATGATCTTGAGATCGGCAACTGTACGACTACATCAACCACGAGTTCCTACTCATTAACAAAACTCGTTGTCTTCGAGGGTAAGTTCTCGATGCATGTATGTCCACCCGTTGCTCTGTACCTAGTAGATAGATCTTGGCGTGTAGTTCTCATCGTAGGAATTTTTTTGTTTTCTATGCTGCGGACCCAACAGTGGTATCAGAGCCTGATCTATGCGTAGGTGCTTTGCATGGGTAGTACACATATGTTTATATGTGGGAGATGATGATCATGTTATTGCATCTTCTATGTATTTTGGATATTGGTGGCATAGTGGGATGAAGCGGCTCGGACCAACCTTACATGTCATCGTACATGAGACCGGTTCCACGACTGACATGCAACTTGTTTTGCATAAGTGGTTGGCGGGTGTCTGTCTCTCCTACTATAGTCAATATCTGATTTACAACGAGTTGCTAATAACTTGGTTATCCTTGTTGTGGTTCATGTTCGTAGGTAAGAACGGTTCTATCTCCGAAAGCCCTAAGCCACGTAAAACTTGCAATCGATAAATTAGAGGCGTCTAGTTTAGATCGTTGTTGGGCTAGTGTCTTGATATGGTATTGTTGTAAGTAGATGTATGATAGATACTCTTACAACACATTCAACATGTAAGTTCCATAGACCTTGGCCTTACAAACAAAGGAATGATAGAGATCATACCACGATGCAAATGATAGAGATCAAATGCATGGACCATATCATCTCACTTTACACATTAGATGTTAGCATCTTATGCTACTAGTTTGGCGCTTTTTGTAGCATTGTAAGATGATCCCTCATTTAGATATCAAGATAAAACTGTGTTCTTCCTGAAGTATGCACCGTTCTGTGGATCATGTTTCGAGACATCACGTGATGATCGGGTGTTGTCGAATCCACACTTTCATAGGAACGGGTGTAAGACAGTTTTACACATGCGAATACTAAGGTTCTTTTTTGGCGAGCCTAGCATGTATAGACATGGCCTCGAAACACGGACCAAAAGCTTAAGCATGAGTCATATAGTTTATATGATGCCCATATAGATGCTCGCCTTTGAAGCTACATCAACTCACGTGATGATCGGACTTGGTGTAGTGGATTTGGTTCATGTAATCACCAAAAGGACATGAGGGATGTCGCTTTTGAGTGGGAGTTCATTAGTAATTTGGATTAGTTGGACTCACTCTATCATAAACTTAGTCTAAATAAACTTTACAAATTCTATTGTAGATGGCACCACCTGCTTTTAATTTCAATGTGTTCATGGAGAAAGAGAAACTTGCTGCGAATGGTAGCAACTTCACCAACTGGGCTATGAATTTGAGGATTCTCCTCAGTGCTGCACAAAATCAATATGTGCTAGAGGCACCGCTAGGCCCCCCACCAGCTCCTGATGCCCCTGACGAGGAAAAGAATGTCTATATGACTCGTCAAGAGGACCACAACTTCGTTCATTGCGGCATACTGTATGGGCTAGAGCCAGAATTTCGAAAGCGTTTCGAAAATGCCAATGCCTTTGATACCATGGGAGAATTGAAAATGATTTTCGATACCCATGCTACCATAGAGAGTTATAATGCTTCTGAAAAGTTCTTTAGCTGCATGATGGAGGAAAACAGCTCCGTTAGTGAGCACGTACTCAAAATGTCTGGGTACGCCGATAAGCTTGTGTCCTTGGGAATAATGATTCCCATTGACTTAGGCATACATCATGTTCTACAATCTCTGCCACCTAGCTACAAGAGCTTCGTGATGAACTATAATATGGAGGGCATGAAGAAGTCTCTTCCCGAGCTTCTGTCAATGCTTAAGACTGCAGAAGTGGAGATTAGGAAAGAACATCAAGTGTTGATGATCAATAAGACCACCGGTTTCAAGAAGGACAAGAAAGGCAAGCACAAGGGAAAGAAGGGTGGAAAATCTATTGCTGCACCTGAAAAGAAACCCCGAGCTGGCCCTAAGTCTGACACCGAGTGTTACTATTGCAAGGGGACTGGCCATTGGAAGCGCAATTGCCCCAAGTATTTGGCGCACAAGAAGGCCGGAAAGGCAAACAAAGGTATATGTGATATACATGTTATTGATGTGTACTTGACTAGTACTCGCAGTAGCACCTGGGTATTTGATATGGGATCGGTTGCTAATATATGTAACTCGGTTCAGGGGCTGCGGAACAAGTCACAACTAGCAAGGGATGAGGTCAGGATGTGGGTCGGCAATGGATCAAGAGTTGATGTGATCGCCGTCGGGACGCTACCTCTCCATATGCCATCGGGATTAGTTATAAACCTAAATAATTGTTATTTGGTGCCTGCACTGAGCATGAACATTGTATCACAAAGTGGTTATTCCTTTAAATCTGAAAACAATGGTTGTTCGATTTATAAGAATGATATCTTTTATGGTCATGCACCTGTGTTGAATGGTTTGTTTCTATTGGATCTCGATAGTAGTATCACGCATATTCATAATGTTGATGCTAAAAGGATTAAACTTGATAATGATATATCAGCATATATGTGGCACTGCCGTCTAGGTCATATTAGCGTTAAACGCATGAAGAAACTCCATTGTGATGGACATTTGGAATCACTTGATTTTGAATCATTTGATACATGTGAGCCATGCCTTATGGGCAAGATGACTAGAACGCCGTTTTCCAGTTCAATGGAACGGGCGAAAGATTTATTGGAAATCATACATACTGATGTGTGTGGACCAATGAGTGCGTCGGCGCGAGGTGGATATTGTTACTTTGTTACTTTCACGGATGATTTTAGTAGATGCGGGTATATCTATTTGATGAAACACAAGTTTGAAACCTTTGAAAAGTTCAAAGAATTTCAGAATGAAGTGGAAAATCATCGTAACAGAAAGGTCAAATTTCTTCGGTCTGACCGTGGAGGTGAGTATCTAAGTTACGAGTTTAGCACACACATGAAAGAGTGTGGAATAGTTTCATAACCCATGCCTGCCGGAACACCACAACGTAATGGTGTGTCGGAACGTCATAATCGTACTTTATTGGATATGGTTCGATCTATGATGTCTCTGACTAACTTTCCACTGTCATTTTGGGGTTATGCACTGGAAACAGCTGCACTCACTTTAAATCGGGCACCATCTAAATCCGTTGAAACGACACCGTATGAATTATGGTTTGGAAACAAACCTAAGGTGTCATTTCTTAACGTTTGGGGATGCGATGTTTATGTGAAGAAACTTCAGCCGGATAAAATCGAACCCAAAGCGGAAAAATGCATCTTCATAGGATACCCTAAGGAAACGATTGGGTATACCTTCTATCACAGATCCAAGGGCAAGGTTTTTGTTGCCAAGAATGGATCCTTTCTTTAGAAGGAGTTTCTCGCGAAAGGATTAAGTAGTCGGAAGGTAGAACTCGAAGAGGTTATTGAACCTTCTCTTCATGAAATGGCGAGTAGCACAACACCAGAAATTGTTTCAGAGTTGACTTCACCTAATGAAGAGAGAGCTAATGATATTGATCATGAAACACTGAAAGAGGACACTACCGAACCTCACATGTCAAGTAGGACACGTGCAGCTCCTGAACTGTACGGCAATCCTATTGTGAATTTCATGGTCGATGAAATAGATGACCCTGCGACGTATGAAGAAGCGATGATGAGCCCGGATTCCAAAAAATGGCTAGAAGCCATGAAATCCGAGATGGAATCCATGTACGAGAACCAGGTTTGGACCTTGGTGGACTTACCTCACGATCGAAAGGCCGTTGAGAATAAATGGATTTTCAAAAGAAAAACTGATGCTGATGGTAATGTGACCATCTATAAGGCTCGACTTGTCGCAAAGGGGTTTCGACAAATTTAAGGAGTTGACTACGATGAGACATTCTCTATCATAGCGATGCTTAAGTCGGTTAGGATTATGTTAGCAATTGCTGCATATTTCGATTATGAAATATGGCAGATGGATGTCAAAACTACGTTCCTCAATGGTAATATTGAAGAAGAGTTGTATATGATATAACCTAAGGGTTTTGTCGATCCTAAGGATGCTAATAAGGTATGCAAGCTTCAGCGATCCATCTATGGACTGAAGCAAGCATCCCGGAGTTGGAATCTCTGCTTTGATGAGGTGATGAAAGAGTTTGGATTTGTCCAAACTTATGGAGAGGCTTGTATTTACAAGAAAGTGAGTGGGAGCAATGTGGCATTTCTGATATTATATGTGGATGACATATTATTGATTGGAAATGATATAGATCTTTTAAACAGTGTTAAAAGTTATCTAAATAGCAAATTTTCGATGAAAGACCTTGGTGAAGCGTCATATATATTAGGCATTAAAATCTAGAGAGATAGATCAAGGCGCCTAATTGGGTATCGCAGAGTACATACCTTGATAAGATATTAAAGAAGTTTAATATGGACGGAAGTAAGAAGGGGTTCTTACCAATGTTGCAAGGCAAGACATTGAGCAAGACTCAAAGTCCGGCTACGGCGGAAGAAAGAGAGATAATGGATAAGATCCCCTATGCCTCGGCCATATGCTCTATTATGTATGCCATGCTATGTGCAAGACTGGATGTGGCACATGCTATTAGTTTGACTAGTAGGTACCAATCTGATCCAGGTTTGGAACACTAGATAGCGGTCAAGAACATCCTCAAGTACTTGAGAAGAACTAGGGATATGTTTCTTATATACGGAGCTGAAGAAGATCTAGTCGCTAAGTGTTATGTCGATGCTAGCTTTGACACCGATCCGGATGACTCTTAGTCTCAATCCAGATACGTATTTCTTTTGAACGGAGCAACAGTTAGTTGGAGGAGTTCCAAACAACCTGTGGCGGCTGGATCAAAGACGGAGGCGGAATATGTTGCTTCTTCAGAAGCGGCGCAGGAAGCGGTTTGGATGAAAGAGTTCATTACGGAACTAGGTGTGGTTCCTAGTGCATTGGACCCAATGGTGATCTATTGTGACAACAATGGAGCCATAGCCAATGCCAAGGAACCGAGGTCTCACAAGAATTCCAAGCATATTAAGCGTCGGTTTCACTCCATCCGCGAACATGTCAAGGATGGAGATATAAAGATTTGTAAAGTACACACGGACCTAAATGTAGCAGATCCGTTGACTAAAGCTCTCCCTAGGGCAAAACATGATCAACACCAGAAATCCATGGGTGTTAGATTTATCACTATGTGAACTAGATTATTGTCTCTAGTGCAAGTGGGAGACTGAAGGAAATATGCCCTGCGAGGCAATAATAAAGTTGTTATTATGTATTCAATATATATGATAGATGTTTATTTTGCATGCTATAATTGTATTGATCAGAAACATCAATACATGTTTGTTTAATAACCAAAAAGGGTTCCTAGTTATGCCTCTCTTATAGACTAGCTTGTTGATTAACAAGATGATCAAGGTTTCCTAATCATGGACATTGGATGTTGTTAATAACAAGGTCACATCATTTGTCAAATGATATGATGAACATTCATCCGAAGTATAGCATTACGATCAAGTCATTATGTTTACATTGCTATAACATCATACGGAGTAATCTTTATCCTTAGACCATGAGATCATGTTAATTGCTAACACCGGAAGAGTATCTTGATAACATCGAACGTCACACCGTAACAGGGTGACTATACAGATGGGTTCAGTACTACGAAGGTGTTATGTTGAGGCTCATGGATCAAGAGTGGAATTTGTCAATCCCGATGACGGATAGACATACTCTGGGCCCTCTCGG
The DNA here is from genome assembly GCA_910589775.1 of Avena eriantha. Taxonomy (NCBI): domain Eukaryota; kingdom Viridiplantae; phylum Streptophyta; class Magnoliopsida; order Poales; family Poaceae; genus Avena; species Avena eriantha. Next base: position 138,557,559 of record OU342742.1, on the reverse strand, counting down.
TGATATCACATTAAGATAGCTTGCAAGCAAGTGATGTGATCACTATAATGTTATATCACGGGAACGAGAAAAGAGTGCATGTCGGTAACGAGATCAAACTAGGTATTTGGATATCGATGATCGAATCTCGGACATGTATTATATCATGAGACAAAGGGATTAAATTACAAGCGTTAAAGGTTCTCAGGATCACAGAAGTCATCGTTGAATATGCAGGAGTCAGTATGGATCTCCAGGTCCCGCTTCTGATTATTGATCTGAGAGGATTCTCAATCATGTCTGCATTATTCGTGAACCGTAGGGTGACACACTTAAGAGTTACCGGACACCATTTTGGAGCACATATGTTTCAGACGAAAGAATTCAAAGCGTAGGAATTGTTTCGATAGAAACCGGAAATTGTTTCGGGTGAAATTGCAGAAAGTGGTTCTGCATGTGGTATTGAAATATTGCAAGGGATTATATGTGAATGTTTTTTAGTTAAAGTAATTAACAAAATTCTGAATAAATTTAATAAAATAGTTTTATTAAATGAGAGAGCATTAAACTTAGAGAATTTTAATGCATTTAAGGTGGGGACTTTAAAGGGAATGTGAAGAGGCATTTTAATGTGGTGGGGTTACCACCACATGAATGGGGGAGGTGAGGGGTCACCCCCCATGAGGCGCCGGCCATGGGGAGGGGCACCCCCTCCTCCGATAAAAGGCCCCCCTCTTCCTCCTTCTTCCACACACCTCCTCGTGAAGGATCTCTCTTCCCCTCTAGAATTATTCCCCATGGTCTCGGATTAGCGAGATACATGTTCCCGGTGGCATTTTGTCATGAAGGGGTTGCTGCTTCCGCTGGATCACTAGAGCGTGGAGGTGGAGGTTGTCTGGTGGCTTGAACGTGTGTGCGAGGATGGATGCGCTACTGATTTGCGGCACTCGGACTTCCACCCGATGTGGAGATCGGCAAGTGTACGACTACATCAACCACGAGTTCCTACTGGTTAACAAAACTCGTTGTCTTGGAGGGTAAGTTATCGATGGATGTATGTCCACCCGTTGCTCTGTACCTAGTAGATAGATCTTGGCGTTTAGTTCTCATCGCAAGAAAATGTTTGTTTTCTATCATGCGGACCCAACAAGAAAGTGGACCAAAATTGAGAACATGCTACAACTGTGGAGATAGGATGCACTTTGTAGCCGAGTGTCCTTATCAAAATAGAGAAGACAATGGTGGCAGGCTTATGCTTAAAGAAAAATTCAAGGCACCTAAGAAGAAGCCATTTACCAAAAAGAATGGCCCTTACAAGAAGCAACCCAAGATTGTGCTGGTGGCACAAGAAGAATACTCATCTAGGAGTAAAGATGAAGAGGATGAAGAAATTTCTCGCGAGGTGGATGCTATAGCCACCACATCGACTCCACCATCTCTCTTTGAGTCGCCAAACGAGAACGTCGTCAACAACAATATCACTTGCCTTATGGAAAGAGGGTCCGAGGGCTATGCTTCCGGTGGGTCTAAATGGGTACTCGATAGCGGATGCACGAGTCATATGACCGGAAGCAAGGAGATCATCACGGAGATGCAGCCAAATCATGATCATAAAACCGTCTCCTATGGTGACAAGTCAAAATCTAAGGTATTGGGTCTCGCAAAAGTTGTGGTGGCTCACGATATCTCTCTCGTGGACGTCATGCTTGTTGAGACCCTCGGGTACAACTTACTTTTAGTTCGCGCCCTTGGTAAGATGGGCTTTGCAGTTTATATTGATGCTGATTTGGTGGTAAAATTGTGGAGAAAGTCTCTAAAAGTCGCTTTCGTGGGATATGTCGAAAATGACCTGTACGTGGTGGACTTTTCGAGGAAAACCACTACAGGCCTGATGTGTCTTTTCGGAAAGGCTAACGTGGGTTGGCTATGGCATCGCTGACTAGCCCACGTCAATATGAGAACTTTGCAAAGTCTCCACTAGGGTGGACACATCCTTGGACTAAAAGAAAATGTTTCCTTTGCCAAAGATCGTGATTCTAGGGCTTGTGTTGAAGGGAAAATGCATGACTCTCTTCATCGTAGGAAGATTATTATCTCATCAAAAAGGATCTTATAGCTCCTACATATGGACCTCTTCGGACCTCCATCTCATGCAAGCCTCGGTGGGAAGAAGTATTGTCTGTGATCGTTGATGATTACTCAAGATACACTTGGGTTTATTTCTTCAAGTTGAAGAGTGAAACCCAACAAACGGTCATCGACTTCGCCAATGAGGTTCAACGTCAACACAATGTTCCTATTCTGGCTATAAGAAGTGATAACGGATCTGAGTTCAAGAACTACACCTTAAATGAGTTCCTAAGTGAAGAGGGGATTAGACATCAATATTCCGTTGCGCACTCCCCTCAACAAAATGGTGTAGCCGAGAGGAAGAATCAGACTCTAATGGACATGGCAAGGTCAATTCTAGCCGAATTCAAGTCTCCATATAACTTCTGGGCTGAAGCAGTCTCTACCGCTTGTCATTCATCCAACCAGTTATACCTCCGTAAGATCTTGGACAAGACTCCGTATGAAATACTTACGGGTAACAAGCCAAACATCTCATACTTTCGGGTATTCGGGTGTAAGTGTTTCTTTCTCATCAAGGGAGTTCGTTTATCTAAGTTTGAATCTAAATCTCTAGAAGGTATTTTTGTTGGTTATGGTGTCGAATCCCACACTTATAGAGTCTACAATAAGCTCTCCGGAACTATTGTGGAATCTTGTAGTGTGGTGTTCGAAGAAAATGACGGTCCTGTGCGGAGCAAGTTGGTGTTTGTGATGCAGATGTTCAAATACCCCCGTTGAGGAACCCATTGTGGCGGATTGGGAAGGAAAATGCTCTACCCATGTAGAGCCCTCATCTACACATACTCAACATGTTCCAACCACGGGAGCAACTTCTACACCATCTCCATCAACTGTTGAAGGTCAAGATGTTCTAGAAAGCTCTAGGCCGGATTATCCGGTTGACACCAGATTATCCGGCCACCCCGCTCCTGACGACCAAACTGCACCTGGTGCTAAAGAAATCACTTCAAGATCCAGGCCGGATTTTTCGGCTGACCCCGGATTATCCGGCCCCTTGCCAGTTCAAGCAAGTCCTAGACAGCCTGATGAAGTTGTGACCAGTTCTCCCAGGCCGGATTATCCGGCCTATCCATTGGCCAGATTATCTGGCCCTGAATCACCTGTCGTTCAGCAGCCTCCTATTACGGCTGCTGACCCACCTCAAGGGCACGCTTCATCACCACCTAGTACTGTTACCCTAGATTCTAGTCAAGGTCGAGCAAATGATTCCAATGAAGATTCAAGTGATGAAACTGTTCCACCAAGAGACAACAAGCTTATTGAACTTCGTCGCAAGGCTCGTGCTGATCGGAACCTTGAGTTAAGGGGTCACACCCTCGACAAAGTTGTAGGTGACCTTTGATGAAGGGTTTCTACAAGGAGGGAATTGGCAAGTTTTGGTGAGCATCAAGCTGACATCTCAATGGTGGAACCCAAGAAAGTTTTTGAAGCTCTTGAAGATCTGGACTGGGTTGTTGCTATGCATGAAGAATTGAATAATTTCGAGCGCAACAAGGTCTGGAAACTCGTGGAGAAACCCATTATTGCCGCAATGTTATCGGCACTAAATGGATATTTAAAAACAAGCAAGATGAGAATGGCATTGTTGTGAGGAACAAGGCGAGACTTGTGGCACAAGGCTACTCTCAAGTTGAGGGCATTGACTTCGGCAAGACCTATGCTCCTGTGGCTCGACTTGAGTCCATTCGTATCCTTTTGGCTTATGCTGCCCATAACAATTTTAAATTGCAGCAAATGGACATCAAGAGTGCTTTCCTTAATGGTCCTCTACATGAGTTGGTATATGTAAAGCAACCACCGGTATTTGAGCATCCTAACTTCCCGAACCATGTCTACAAACTTGATAAGGCACTCTATGGCCTTAAACAAGCCCCACGTGCGTGGTATGAGCACCTTAAAGAGCTTTTGCTAGACCATGGCTTCGAAGTTGGGCAAATCGATCCCACTCTTTTTACTAATAAGGTTAAGGGGGAGATCTTCGTATGCCAATTATATGTAGATGATATCATCTTTGGTTCTACTAATAAAGGTTTTAATGATGAATTTTCAAAGCTTATGATTGACAGGTTTGAGATGTCTATGATGGGGGAATTACGGTTCTTTCTTGGATTCAAGATCAAGCAACTTAGAGAAGGAACCTTCATCAATCAAGCAAAGTACATCCAATACATGCTCAAGAAATTCAAGATGACGGATCTTAATGGTGTCGCCACTCCGATGCAAACAAAATGTCACCTTGAACTTAACCCACATGGTAAAGATGTGGATCAAAAGATTGGGCGGGTGATAAGGATGATCGGAAATCCACTTCTGGAGCTTGTCAATTCTTGGGAAGGTCTCTAGTGTGTTGGTCATCTAAAAAGCAGAATTGTATCTCTCTCTCCACCGCTGAAGCTGAATATGTTCATGCTGCTAGCGCTTGTACTCCGTTATTGTGGATGAGGCAAAATTTAAAGGAATACAGTGTCAATTGTGACAAGGTGCCTCTTTTATGTGATAATAAAAGTGCAATCAAAATTGCGTACAATCCAGTACAGCACACAAGGATAAAGCATATTGAGATTCAGAATCATTTTATTCGAGACCATGTTGCTCGAGGCGATATTGATCTATCTTTTGTGAGCACGAAGAATCAACTTGCTGATATTTTTACGAATCCACTTGATGAAGAAAGATTCTGCTACTTGAGGAATGAGCTAAATATCATTGATTCCAGGAGTTTGTCTTGATTACCCATGCACTCACCAGTACATCTCAGTCTTATTTGGTCTAGATGTGGGCATGGATATAGGGGGAGTGTGGTCCTAATTAATTGGACTAACCCTCCCCCATAATGCCAAAAGAAAGATAAATCATTTCTCTTAATATCATTTTGTGATATGTGAGCTTATTGATGAGTATTGGTCGTGAACCCAAGATATATCTTCGCGGTGTCACACCATACACTCCAACAAGGTGGCTTCGGCCACCGCCCTCCCCCTTGAGGAGAATTGGATTTTTATGGATCTTTTTGGTTGTTTTTGCTTATCTCTTGTTCTTATAGGAATCACACTCAATTTTGGCTCTTATTTGATTTGGTTCTTGCAATTTTGAGTGTCTAGTACCATCTCAGTTTGGCTCTCTTAATCCTAAGCCTTTCCCTACCCCTAAGCCATCTATTCTTGCACACAAGTCCCTTGTACACCTTGTGGGGGTGTTGTTTGGGGACGCGCGGGCCTGAATCTGTGTACAACAGAAATTCAGATTTGAGGTTGGATAATCCGGCCCTAGTGTAGGCCGGATAATCCGGCTCTGGCGGATTTGAACTTAAAGGGAAGGGATCGGGGGGAAGGGCTCATAACGAGCAACACTTCTCCCCCAACCCTCTCCTCCTCCTCACCCGCCGCCTGCCGTCCCCTACCCTCCCCAGAGCCTCTCCGGCCACCGGATTTTCTGGGCCTCCCCGGATCTTATTCTCCGCGCCTCCGGGTACCTTCTCCTCCGTGTTCTTCCTCCAATGAGTGAGGGTAACTCCCTCTCTCCCCATCTTTGGCTAGATGTGTTATTTGTTGGGTGGAACGTTGTCTAGAAGGATGTTTCTTCGCATAGAAATTGTAGTCTTGCAGTTTCTAGGCTCGATCTATTTTTTGCATTCAATCTAGGTGAAGTCGAAAATTTCTGCCAGGGCCGGATTATCCGCCCCTGGCCAGGACGGATAATCCGGCCTTACAGATTCAACTCTGGTTTAGTTTCACCTCAGTGTGTGCATTGAGTAGATTTTACTTATGAACTTTTTGACTACTTTTACCATGCTCTCTCCTGGACTTGTGTGTATATTTATCCCCATGCTATCTCCCTTGTTCTCCTCACAGGTGGTTCTAGTGTTCCCAAGACCTACAAGCACCGTCCTCGTGGTAAATACTTTCGGGACGACGGACAGGGTAACTTAGTGGACAATGTTGAGTTGAGGAGACGAAAGAATGAAGAGAAGCACATGACTAAACAAGCAAAGAGGACTAGAAATGGGGTGTCCAAAAGGAAGGGCAAGGAGCCCAAGATCAACTACAAGGCTTTGGATCCAGTCACTTATTCCTCTATCCGTCACCGTGATTTGTTTACCGAGTTGCCTCGTGATGATGAGCTGGGGGATGCTCGCTTTTGGTGTGCTGAACAGAAAGGTATTTTTGAAGATGTGTATGCCAGGCTGAACATTAGGCCTATGCACCCGCTGGTTCTTGCTGAGGCTTTGGAGAAGCCCCACCTTGTGGATGCAATGTATATGGCTGAGCGGATGGGGCTACACCATCTCATGGCTCTCCAGTGCTCATATGACTCTAAAGTGGTGAAGCAGTTCTTTTCCACTTTAGTTTTATGTGGAGATGAGAATCGCACTATGAAGTGGATGACTCATGACAAGCCCATGACTACTGATTTCCGTGTGTTTGCTGAGGTTCTTGGATACTCTTTCTGCAGCAGGGACAGGTCCAGTGGCCATCACATCATCACCCAGCTGAAGCCCAACAAAGATGCGGCTCTCTCTCCTTGCACAATGGACAATGGCATCATGGGCACTCTTTCTGGTCTTGCTCGTATCTATGGTGCCCTGGTAGGCCTCTTCCATGATTCCATCACTTCGAGTGGAGGCAACAATGATAGCATCCGTGGCCACCTTGTCCAGCTCCTTGCCCTCTCCCATGAGGTTGCCTCGTGCGAGGATGATTCCATGCAATACATGCTAGATGTGATGGACTTCATCTACCATGAATTGATTGATGCAATGTTCATCCGGCTGTCCATTCCTTATGCCCCCTACATTATGATGCTCACCAGGCACCTGCTTCCTTCTGAAGATTTCAACATTGATGTTGTGCATAAGGAAGAGAAGATCTACACCAAGGTTTGGAAGACCTCTCACCCCTCTTCTACTCCTGAGGGTCTCATGAGGGATGCTCGCAGGCCTCCAGCGCCTCCCGTTCCTCGTGAGATCAAGCAGCTGAACTGGTTCCAACGGAACATCCTTTGCATGGGCGTGGACACACGCAAGGGTCAGTACAAGGCATACAAGCAGTGCCATGAGTTGGCTCACTCTCAGCAGCTCATCTTTCACCATGTGTCCGGTGCTTCTGGTGATCCCCCGGCTCCTACCCCTCCCACACCATATGCTCGGTGGAACTCTTCTTCTGGGCTGAACTATGGAGAGCTGGAGCATCACTTGTTCCCCTCTGCGGCTACTGCTGATGATGAGGATGATGACACCGAGGAGCTTGAAGATGAGGACTGATACATTGCAAATGTATCAATAATTTTTGATGTTCCATGCTTGGTTTTATCCACTTTCTTGTGCTTTGTCCACACTTTGGAGTACTTTTCATATGATTTCTTGGACTAACCTATTAACAAGAGCCACAGTGCCAGCTGCCCGTTTTCTGCTGTTTTTGGTTCCAGGAAAGTCAGAAAATGAATATTCTCGGAATTGGACGGGACAAAAGCCAAAGTGCCTATTTTTTCGTAAGTCATCAGATGCCAGAGTACGAGACGGAGAGGGGCTAGGGGGCCACCACACCACCTGGCCACGCGGCCCAGCCTGGCCCGCGCCAGGGGGTGGTCTGGCTACCTCCGGCACCCCCTCGGCCTCCCCTTCCGCCTATAAGATGCCCTCAGGACAAAACCCTAAGGACCGGATCAAAAATCCATGAAATAGTCTGTAGCCGCTGTCATCTCCATCCCTAGATCGGGAGGGATCTAAAGCTCTTCCCGGCACCCTGCCGGAGAGGGGAATTCACCCTAGAGGCCTTCTTCATCACCATGCAAGCCTCCGGTGGGATACGTGAGTAGTTCATCCTTGGCCTACGGATCCATGTAGTAGCTAGATGGCTGGTTCTCCTCCTTTGTGCTTTCATGTCTAGATCTTGTGAGCTCCATTCATGATCAAGATCATCTATTTGTAATTCTGCATGTTGTGTTTGCAGGGATCCGATGGATATTGAGATGCTATTTTAGATTGATTATTGATTCTATCATGTCTTTGTTATTTGTGATCTTGCATGCTTTCCTTTGTTAGTAGCTATCTTGGCCAAGTAGATGCTAGCAACTCCAAGAGTTAGTATTTATGCTTGATACTGGGTTCATGCCTCTGGTAATCTGGGGAAGTGACGGAAATCTCTAAGGTACTAGATGTGTTGTTGCTACTAGGGAGAAAACAACAATCCTTCGTTCATAGAACAATCGTATTGTTTACTTTACACGCAATTCGTAAAGCAATAATCTGTTGCTTGCAACTTAATACTGGAGGGGGTTCGGATGATAACCTGAAGGTGGATTATTAGTCATAGATGCAGTTGGTGGCGGTCTATGTATAATGTTGTAATTTCCAATAAAGTCTCAAAGGAGTCAAGATGATTAGTATATGCATGTATTCCTTTCTCGATGTTTGTCAATTGCCTCGCTGTAATTTGTTCACCCAGCATGTTATCTATCTTAAGGAGAGCCACCTCTAGTGAACTATGGATCCTAGTCCTTTTCTTTACATACAATCTATAAACTGTTTACTGCTTTGTGTTTACTTTCTGGAAACTATTACTTCTTTCCATTCAATACGTTTAATCCTTTGTTTTCAGCAAAACACGGTGAGATTGACAACCTCATCGCCAGTTGGGGATAGAGTTCTGTGGTTGTGTTGTGCAGGTCTCCACGTTGCTACTAGCACCGGTAGTGCGCCCTGCCAAGGCTCAGCTAGCAACACCTTTGGGGTGTTTCCTTGCTCCTACTGGTTCGATAAAAACCTTGGTTTCATAACTGAGGGAAACTTGCTCCTGTGCTCATCATACCTTCCTCTTCTGGTTCCCAACGAGCTATACATCAACACTGAGCCATCAAGGACGAGGATGGGAACAAGGACGAGGACGAGGATGAGGATGAGGACTACGAGTGATCCCCTGGGGCGCTAGCATCGCTCTTCTTCCTTTTTGGAGTCTCGATGCCAAAGGGGGAGAAGTTGTTCTATTAGGTCTTCATGGATTTGCATGGGTCGAGCACAATCATTTGCACTTTTTCCTATTAGTCGTTTTCTCACTTGTGTCCATTTAGCGTGGAACTTTATGTTGTGTTCTGCGGTTTGTTTCAGACTCTGTGATAGTGGATGTCTGGATTTATCTCATGGATTATGCTTATGGATTCATCTATTCATATCTTATTATGCTGGGAATCTATTGAGAAAGGCGCTTATAATTGGTTATCACGTTGATAATTGTGGCTATTTCAAGGATGCCTCTCTCCCTATCTCGGTGGTATGATTTTGCTGTTCATATGTCAATGGAATAGATCCTCACCTATTTGTGTGCATTTGTATTCAAATGCAAAATTCTAATATGCACACATTGAGGGGGAGTCTCTTTCATGGTTTGTTGGTAGTCTTATGATCCGTCCCTACAAATCCTAGTATTTTCATCTAACACCAAAAAGGGGGAGATTGAAAGAACATTTCATGTTTTCCTATGTTTTGTGTGTTAGATAACAATACCGTGGAGTTTTCTCATGTGCGCTAAGTGTGTAGGTGTTTTGGGGGGCCAGATTATCCGCCCCCATCAAGGGCCGGATAATCCGGTCTACCTCATCGATCAAAGGCTGCCAAGGCGCGTCGCTCGGAGTCCGGTTGGATTTTCTCCTGGAAAATCCGAACTGGGGTGGTTTTTCCTTCCTAGGCCGGATAATCCGGCGTTTCCACGGGCCGGATAATCTAGCCCACCAGAAATCGACCAAAGGCAGCCAAGGCGCCTCGCTCGGAGTACAGTCAGATTTTCTCCCGGAAAATCCGAACTGGGCGGTTTTTCTTCCCCAGGCCGGATAATCCGGCCTTCGCATGGTGCCGGATTATCCGGCCCCCAGGAGGTGACCAAGGGCTAGCTTGGCGCGTCACTTAGAGAGGGGGCGGATTATCTGCCGGATATTCTGAGTCTAGGGGCAGAGTTTTCCCCAGGCCGGATAATCCGGCCCTCACTTGGGCCAGATAATCCGGCCCCCAAAGTCTCCAACGGCTTGGTTTTGGAAGGGGTATAAATATCCCTCCTTCCCCAACGTTCAGAATTCTTGATTCACTCGAAATTGTTCAGACACTATGCAAGAGCTCCCATTCTAGATCTCCCACTTCAACCACCCGAAGGCTTCGATCTTTGGGGGAATTGAAGGAGGAGAGAATCGTCATCGTCATCACGAATCAAGCACATCAACTCCTCTCAATTCATTTGGGGAAATCCCTGATCTAGTATTCTTGTCAATATCTAGATCTTATTCTTTGTTATTGATAACTTGTTCTTGTGGAAGCTTGTTGTCATTACGGGAGCCTCCAAGTTGATTGTGGAGTTTTGCCCCGCTAGTTGTGTAAAGGAACCGGCACCCGCCTAGAAGGGTCCCTATAGTGGAAAGGTGGATTAGACCTTTGGTGGTAGGATCCATCGGAGAACAGGGTGAGGCCTATTATGGCGTGGTGGTCTTAGTACCGGCCACCCCTCCAACACAGACGTACTTCCCTTAATAAGGAAGGAACTGCAGTCAAACAAATCCTATGTCTCCGCGTGCTTCACTATGGTTTACCCGTTCCTCTTCCACTCGCTCTTTACTCGCTAGTAGATAGGTTTGCATATAGGGAAATTCCACCTAATAGTATATCTAGAGAATTTACCCTTTGTGCTAAGCCTAAAATTGAAAAAGCATTAAAATTTGAAGTAGCACCTATTCACCCCCCCCTCTAGGTGCCCATACGATCCATTTCAACAGTGATCGATATGGTATCACGGTCTGAGGAATCAGACACTATATTTCCTAATCATCGCAACTTAAAATTTGTGACATGATCGTGTCACGGTGCTTAGGTTGGGTATGCTCATCATCTCATTATCTTAATGAGGTGACTCCATTGTCAACTAGCATAAATGCCACATGATCATGAAACCTTAATCATCTGTTGACCAATGAACCAGTGACTAGAGACTCACCAGGAACTCCTGGTTGTTTACATATCACACATGTATTGATGTTTTCTTTCATTACAGTTATAGCATGATATAAAACCTAATTATAAACTTTATGAAATATGATAATAACCCATATTATTATTTGTCTCCAGGGCATATTTCCAACATAAGTGTACCGCAAATTATTTTTTCTTTGTCGAAAAATGGTGGCGTGAAACAGATACCGCAAAGGCGCGGAACAGATACCACATATGCATACCTGTTTTGCGGTATGCATGTGCGGTATCTGTTTCACACCGCCATTTTTCGACCACAAAACATAACCGTGTATTCACCCTAGAAATGTATTTGCAGATAAAATTAATCAATGTATGCAGATTTAAATCATCAAATTGATCAATGTTATAAAATTACAAATCAACAATCTTCCATAGTTTACAACAACAGTTTAAGAATGAATAATTCAACACAAATGAATGAGTGGTCTATAAAGAATGGTTCACAATACAAATGAATACAAAATAATTCAATGGGAGCTCTTCCCATGCAAGGACCAATGGTGGGCAATAAGATCTTGACGGAGATTGGAATGCTGAGTTCTATTTTCAATCTACCGGTAGGTTTCAAGGAATGCTTCTATCTTTTCAGGGTTTCTTCTATACTTGACACGGCAACCAACATTGTCATACTCCAAGGGCAACTTCTTAACCCTCTCATCCTCAACAATCATGTTGTGAAGAATGACACATGTTTTCATGATGTTAGCTAGGTGTTTCTTTTGCCAGTAATGGGCAGGCCCTCGGACAATGGCAAACCTAGCTTGGAGCACCCCAAAAGCTATTTCTATGTGGTTGCAGACCAATGCGGGCTGCTTCTTGACAAGTGGCAAAATGAGCTTCCTGGGGGTATTGGGGTTTACTTATTGCTTTCACAAATGTTGCCCATTGTGGCTAAATGCCATCTGCAAGATAATACCCCATGTTATACTCACGGGCATTGATCTTGTAGTGGCAGGCTGACTGTTCTCCATTTGCTAGCTTCGAAATCATATGAGATCTCTTCAAAACGTTAAAGTCATTGAGAGAACCCGGTAGACTGCTAACTGCAAGTGCATAGATTGTTTGTAGCTAGTTATGAAATAAAGATATCGATCCCACATGAAGCAGGAGTCTGAAGTCTAATAAGTCTTGAAATAAATATTATGATAGAAATGCTAAATAAAGTTCTAAGTAACAAGATAATATGCGAGTATTGTGTAAAAGGGTGTTTTTAGGTTTTAGGTATAAGAGCAACAATAAAGTAAAGTAAAACAACTGAATACAGAAAGTAAGTATCGCGTATGTAAGAGATATTGGAACTGCAATAGGGAAAAAAGCGTTCTTAGGGAGTAGCGGATACACCACTAGCATTATAAGGAGCTAAGATAAAGATTATTATCATGAACATTCTCAACTATGTATGTGTGGGAGAAACTCCATATTTGGACAAATAAGCAGCAACCGCTGCTCACATCATCCTCATAACCACAACAGTCGACAATCGACATCAATCGAATTACTTTGCTATTAAGGGACATAATCCCGTAGGACATATCCCATGGCATGGATAGTGTTCCATGAGTTTCCTCGGTTTCCCAAGCTGATACGTAAGGAGTGCCAACAGCTTTATAGTCACTGTAAGTGCTAACACACCTCCGCCTACCAACAAGTAGTTACGTCCATCAAGTCCCCATGAGAGGAAAATATTGAGAGGTCGACTTCTCTCAACATCAAGATGAAGACAATCTAACACATGGTCACAACGATGAATATCATAATAAACTTTATCTTATTTCAATCTCATACTAGGGTTTATCCATCTCCCCAAGAACTAATGATCTACTCAGACATGGAGGCAATTAACATCATGGCAATACCAATGGGATCTATCATGGATGAATAGTACTTGTATAAATCTACAACGAGTACGGAAATTACAATAAGATCTAGACAATATGTAGATGGGATGGATGGAGATGGTCGTTATGCAGTGGTGGATGATGAATATCGATGCCTTAGCCTCCCGGATCTGTGCAGGGCGAAGATGAATCCCTCGTGGATGAGTTCCCCCTCTAGATGCCTTCCGGAGGTGAGGTTTCAGTGATTTCTAGGTGTTCTGTATGTCGTCTCTCCGATCTAGTTATACGAGGTGAAACTATTTGAGGATAGGAGGCGGCGCCACCTATACGGCTGGAATATTTATTCCGGTCGTATAGTTGGTCGTTGAACCCCCTGTCTCCTTTATTCGCTTCTGGTTTTCTTTTGGTATTATGAATATTTCCCAAAAAAGCGATTTACGCTGTTTTTGACTCCTTTTCTCCACAGTACAACTGCTCCAAGAATTGTATCCATTGGATCCATCATGTGTCTTGGTCCTAGTGAAAACAGACATAAAATATGCGCGTGGGCACCGTAAAATACCAAGATCCTACATCTACAATGCAAAATAATAGTGTAAAACATGATGCAAATATGCACTCATCAACTTCCCCAAGGTTAGACTCTTGCTTGTCCCGAGCAAGTCTAGCTTAATGGATGTGATCCTCATATCCATGAAGCTGAGTCGATTAAAATAAATCAGGCAGTTCTAGCATGTGTTTATCATATACGATACATAGGAATAAGTTCATGAATAGTACCTTACTCGAACCTTCTGAATAGTATTAGCAAGCTTCCACACCTTATTGATCAACAGTTCATAAAAGATGAATCTCAACATAATGTAAAAGTATCCGGTTCAACCGAATGAGTTGGCGAGGTAGTCCTAAGTGTTTTAGGATCAACGTATTCACTTGGAAGTCAAAATCTCAAAAGTGTCTCTTTGTCATACTACAATATAGTGGTATATGCCTATTTTCTCTTTGCACACTCGCCCTTTTTCTTCTTTCTTTTCTTGTCTTTTGTATATATGCTCACACTTTTGTTTAAGTGTTGTACAAAGGAGCTAGCCATACATTCTACTTCATGTAGGAATTCAAAGTTTAACGATCTCAATTATCAAATTCCAATTGTATATTAAGCATTCTTATGACTTGAAGATTCTACCTCGACTTGTTGTCACTCTATTTTGATAGCACTTTCATTTTCCTTTGTTCAAGGTTTCTTTTTCAACTTAACTGTATAGATAGTTATTATTTATAAACCAAACCATATACATACAACATATTGACCAAATTATCTTTATGTGTTCCATTAGTACCAATGGTATGGAAGACTCCTATTGCTATCATCAAGTGCAAGTAAAATTATACTCAAGCCATTCATATATCCAATAAAGCAAACACAAACTCAATATTGCTTCATATATAATAATAAACTCATAATTTCATTAAAGGGATCGACTATTCCTGAAGGGAATTCTAATGATGCAAACTTTATTGCTAGTTTGAACTAATACAAAAATAATAATAATAACTTATAAGATAGATTACAAGGTCTTAAAGATCTCCCCAAGCTTGGAATCAAGCCAGGTGGGATCAAATAATCCCTTGCGATTATTTGATACCATGATTGTTGTAGATCACTGTGGCGCCATGGCATGTAACACCGCGATGCGTAGCTTCTTGTTGGTCTCCTCCAGAGCAGTAATGCGGCTGTAGCACTTGTACCAATATTAGATAATTCCTCGTGCTTGTGCGGCTTGGGATCCGTGGTGATGAACTTGACCGTCTCCACACACCATTTTCCATGTGGCTTGCGATCTTCTCTTTCTTGTTGAGCTTTCTTCATTGTCGCACAATCGATCTCCGGTGGATCATAGACGTCACGGTGGATGTAGACGTCAACCACGTCATGATCGGAATCGTTGTTGTAATAGTTTGTCTTGACGTACTCCTTGTACCTCGGGCTAAACCTCTCCACCTCCTTGTCATCGTCCTCCATGGACGGTCTGCTAGAGCGGACCGTGGAAGGAGCAATGAGCCCCATGGGTTTCCCACAACCTAGGACGGGATAACGCATTGCTAGATTGGTTCCTGGAGATTATGATTAGAGAGAGAGAGACAATGGCAGTATATAAGGGGGTCAGAGGTCGGTAAAACTTGTGAGAAACACAAAATTATCGCCCAAGAAAAGGATATTAATAAAACAGGGAAAGAAATCACGGATTTGGAAGTGTCCTTCCACGTAACAACCAAATATACGGGCGCGACCCGTATATCTCCGGCCGTATAGTTGGTTCCAGGCAGATATTTCCAAATATCTCGATTACAGGTCGATTAAATCACGACTCGGAACCGACAATAACGTTTTTTTCATGTTTAACGAAAAGACAAACAAAAAGTGTCTAACAGTTTAACAACCAACTATATAGCCAGAATTTTGGCTCCGGTCATATAGTTGGGACCGTATAGATACAGACATCAAAAATCAAAAGTGTTTGGGAGTTTAACGACTAACTATATGGCCGAAATTTTGGCTCCGGTCATATAGTTGCGACCGTATAGATACAAACACCAAAAATCGAAAGTATCTGAGAGTTTAACGACCAACTATATGGTGGGAATTTTGGCTCCGGTCGTATAGTTGCGACTGTATAGGCTTAGATATCAAAAATAAATTCACGATGATGACAGAGAGAGTTTAACAACCAACTATACGGCGGGATGTTCCTCTTCGGTCGTATAGTTCCGCCCGTCAAGTTGGTAAACACCCTCTAAAACTTTAGAAAAACACAAGCAATTCGAAGGAAAAAAATTTAGAAGTAAAATTTGTGAAGACAAATCACTTATTTAGGTAAGAACACTTACCTTGCGCGTACCATTTGCTTATTCGGGGATCAAAAGCTCCTCCAACAACAAAGACTTCTTCTCTCTTGGAGGAATTGACTTTAGTTCATTGAGTAATTCTCCTAAACAAAAATCACCAGGACTAAAATTTCTCTCAACAAGATTGGTGTCTTGCTGGGCAAACATGGACACTGCATCTAACATCTTTATTTCTTGCCTTTGCATAATATGCAACTCAAATTCTTGAAGTGAAAGAATCCAACGGATCAGTCTTGGATTATGGTCTTTCCTCTCAAGGAGTTCTTTTAAATCATCATGATCCGTATGAACTCTTACCTTTGCATCAACTATGTAAGAACAAAATTTATCACAAGAGAAAAATACAGCAAAAAGTTCCCTTTCTTCCTTAGGGTAATTCTTCTAAGCACCATTTAGAGTTCTACTAGCATGATGTATAATGTTAAATCTGCAACCAATGTGTTGTCGAGTTACTCCTGCTACAACATCATCACAAGCTTCACCTATTAAGTCAAAGGTTGTATCCTAGATAGGTGGCTTAATAATAGGAGAACGGGATAAAACATTTTTGAGTTTATCAAAGGCTTAAAGAAATTTATCATCAAAATAAAATCTTACTCCCTTTTGCAGGAGATTAGTCAAAGGTTTAGATATTCGAGAGAAATTTCTAATGAACCTTCTATAAAAAACCCACATGACCAAGGAAACTTCTTATACCTTTAATATCCCTAGGTTGTGGCATTCTCTCTATTGCCTCAACCTTAGCTCTATCAACTTCAATTCCCTTACCTGATACCTTGTGTCCAAGGACTATACCTTATTTGACCATAAAATGGCACTTCTCCCAGTTTAGAACAAGATTGGTTTCTTTGCAACACTGCTAAACTGTTTTAAGATTATCCAAGCAACTAGTAAACGAAGTTCCATAGAGATAAAAGTGATCCATAAATACTTCCATTATAAGTTCTATAAAATCCACAAAAATAGCAATCATGCATCTTTGAAAAGTAGTTGGAGCATTACATAAACCAAAAGGCATACGTCGGTAAGCATGTAAACCATAAGGACTACTGAAAGTTGTTTTAAGTTGGTCATTCGGATGAACAACTATTTGAGAAAAACCAGAGTATCCGTCCAAGTAGCAAAAATGAGTATGGTCTACTAACCTTTCTAAAGTTTGATCTATGAACGGTAAAGGATAGTGATCTTTCCTATTTTTTTGAAGTCAATGCACATCCTATGCCCAACAATAGTTCTAGTAGGTATGAATTCATTGTTTTGATTAGGAACAACAGTAAAACCGCCCTTCTTAGGGACACAATGAATAGGACTTACCCATTCACTTTCTTTAATAGGATAGATTATACCTGCGTCCAGTAATCGTACAATTTCTTTTCTTACCACTTCCTTCATTTCAGGCTTCAATCTTCTATTAAATTCCGCAACTGGTTTAGCACCTTCTTCCATGAATATTCAATGGAGGGTTACCATGGGACTAATGCCCTTCAAATCATCCATTGAGTACCCAAAGGCTTTGCGATGCTCCTTAAGTATCTTCATGAGTTCTTATTCTTCTACTGAAAGTTTAGTACTAATAATAATAGGAAATTTATTTGTATCATCTAAAAACCTGTAATTAATATTATCTGGTAGAGTCTTCAACTTTGGGGGTGATAGTTCCTCGTCCCCTCTCTTTTTTGGCTCTTCAAAAGCCTCATTAGTTGGAGGTCCCATAATTGGAAGTGAATTGAATTCATATTCTAGTTCTCCTAGGGACTTGTCCTTCATAACTATTTCTTCATACTTTGGATCTTCATTTATTTCTTATTCTTGATTACTAAAGAAAAGATCCGCCATTTCCTCAATAGTTTTCTCTTCCTCTTCTTCTTGTATTTGTGGGGCCTGTCTTTAAATTTGGAAAAGTGGAATTGATGCAGCCCGTCCTACGGACGCTTCTACATCTACACCAACAAGTCCCCCAAGTGGACCCATGATTCGTGCCCGAGCCAAACTCCTGCAAACTAAGGTGAACTCGCTCCTCTCTTCGTGCCAATTCGATACCTCCTTGGGCGGCGTGCTACTTCATACCACTACTTTGTGCATCATCAGGTATGAGCCCTCGCCGCGTCGACCCACGAGCCCTGAAGCTGCACCTGAGCTGAAGCTGCCGGAGTGTCCGCCCGAATCTAGCCGGAGTGTCCGGCCACCCCGGAGTGTCCGGCCCGACTCAGCTGGAGTGTCCAGACGTGGACATTCAGAAGGTCAAATCGGACACCGCCTAGACACTTCCTGGAGTGTCCGGCCCACTCGACCCAGAGTGTCCGGCACCCCCGGACTGTCCGGCTCACTCGCCCCGGAGTGTCCGGCCCAAGTGATGGGCCCGCGAGCTAGCTGGGCCCTATGGCCCATGTACCCCTCTACTTCGCCCAGAACTCTACTTTAATGCCTGAATTACCCCTGAACTTGTGGTTGGCCTATATATAGACCCCCACCTCCATTGAAAACCCTAGGCATGATATTGGAATTAGTGGAAACCCCTTTGTGGATCTATCTAGTTCTTGCCTCATGCTCCTTGACTAAGGAGCACCAATATCCCCAAACCTCGTTGGAGTTTGCATTGTGCCTCCGCGTTGTACAAGGCCTAGGCATCGGTGTCCCTTTGCCTAGACGTCAAGATCTCACCGAGTCTCCCATCTCGCCGTGCCGGTTCGAGAGAGAGTCCTCTGCCCGACGCCAGACCGGTCACTGTCGGCGTGAGCTATTGGTGTTTATCGTTGTTTTGCGTGTGTGTGTTCATCGCGTTCTTCGTGCGTGTGTTCGTCGTGTTCATCCTCTCCTCCTTCCCCCGCACTCCACCCTCGACTTGAAAGGGGATCGTGAAAGATCGGGCCACCCTAGAGGTTTGCCCTCAACATATTGGTATCAAGAGCTTCGTTGCTCACGATTTTCCCCACAAATTTTTCTTCTATCCACCAAAAAATTCGAAAATCCCCACAAAAACAGCCCATATTTGCCTTTGGATCGATCTCTTGATTTGGAGTGTTATTTGTGGTTTTGATCCGACCAAACCTTTTCTAAGGAGTTGGTCCAGCTTTATCCTCCGTTTTCCCAGCCCGATTTGGCCAGTTTCTCGCGGATTTGAGGCCCGAAGGCGAGGATTTCCGCTCAAGAACACGAGCAGGAAACCCGCGCTGGTGTGTCCGGTCACCCCGGAGTGTCCGGCCCAACCGGAGTGTCCGGCTGAACCAGACCAGAGTGTCCGGCCAGACCAGAGTATCCGGCCCAGACAGACCGGAGTGTCCGGCTGTAACGCCAGTTTTGACTGATTTGCCTCATTTTTCGCATTGGCTAATCTCCTTTGTTTGCTTGTGTCCCGTGTGCGTGTCAGCAAGTACCAGCAAGCTTCCGCATCATCAACTTCCGCGCTCATCGACACCACGGACCACGAACATCATCCCACACCACCGACGCCAAGTTCATCATCAAAGAAGGTATAACTTGCGTCACCTTGTTAACCCCATCTTCATTTGTGTGTACCTATCCCATGAGAGTGGCTCATCTTGTGTTTGCTTGAGCATTGTGCATTTGTCCTTGGATAGTGAGAGTGCAAGAGCAATAGCAAGTGTGACTAGGTAGCATCAAGGGAGAGCAAAAAAAATGTGAAAAAGATACAACGAAAAAGCAAAAAGAAAAATAGTCTCCCCTTGCAAAAGAGAGTCTCAAAGCTTGTAAGCAAGAGAGAAAGAAGAGCGCCCAAGGCAAGTGCACAAATCCGTTGCTCATTTTTCCTCTTTGCAAATGAGCCACGGTCTCTCCTTGCATTGGCACGACAACGAGCTTAGTCTTCGTTAGGTTATTTTGTTTGCTCATTTTCATAGTCATGTCAATCCCAACTTTCTCCACGTGTGTGTACATAGTCGTAGGTTCCCGTCACTCTTTTGAGTTGTTGACCTTCGCCTTTGACTTGAGTTTTGTTGGATTTTTACCACTTTTGACTATCCCTTTTCTTTTGGTTGGTTCTTTGGCTTTCCACAATACTAACCTACCACCAACAAGCTGTTGAGAGTGTGAGTTTTCTTTGCATTTCCACTTTGCACGCTAATAGCTCTCACTTGTGGTTTCTAGTTTGGTGCAATCCCCAAGGTGAGGTACAAGGCTAACATCGCCATATTCCACTTCCATATACAATACTTATGTGTTTTGCATGATGGATAGGCATGGTGAGACGAGCCAACCACCTCCCCAAGAAGAATATCAAGGCCCATACATGACGCGCGCAAGTCACTTCATCGTTCGACAAGAGTTCCGTGAACATTGCCAAGCACTTGAGACGAGACAAGATGAACAATTTGGCGAGACGCAAGCCGAGTTCAAGAACATCGACAACCGCTTCGACGGCCTCGAACGACAAATGCATGCAA
Organism: Avena eriantha; assembly: GCA_910589775.1. Taxonomy (NCBI): domain Eukaryota; kingdom Viridiplantae; phylum Streptophyta; class Magnoliopsida; order Poales; family Poaceae; genus Avena; species Avena eriantha. The sequence continues at coordinate 138,537,295 of OU342742.1, read as the reverse complement.
TGCATCACAACTTCGGCCACCAAAATGAAGCGCTTCAATGCTCTGTCGCCGAAACAAATGACAATCTTCGACGCCTCATCGATGGCATGGCAAGACCACGTTCACGCGCATCAAGCTCGGCAAGTTCTTCGCATCGTCATGCACCTCTTCCCCAAGATCTACATCAAAGTGCTCAAAGACGCAATGATGCCCCCGTGGTTGAAGATGGAACCTCTTCGAACTATGTACCTTCCCCACGGCACGCCGCAACGTCAAGCTATGACGGTGACCTCTCTTCAAGGCCATGAGCAAGGCAAGAAGCACACCGTCATCACGCAAGGGCACTAGTGATCCGACAAGAGCAACCACAAGAGGAACCACAAGCGCAACCACAAGTACAACCGCAAGTCTACCACCATCGACGGCGACACATTCTTGACACAACAAGTGATGACTCCAATTTGGAGAATCAAGCTCGTCATCGACGCCAAGCTCTTCAAGATCCTCCTCCTCGTCATCAACGTCATGAACGTCAACAACGACACCATGGTCATCACGAGGCGCCTCCTCCACATCAACAAAACTTGGAGCGTCAAGTGATACAAGTTGAGCGACGCCCACCATGTCAAGAGGCTCATGACCATGTTCTTCTCCGTGAGGCCCATGTGCCTAACCAACATCACCAACCAAGGAACGAGCCTCCTCTTCATCATCAACCGCGTCAAGAGGCTACACACCTTCGCCACCATGAGGCCCAAGTACCTCAAGAATGTCAACAACCGCGACAAGAGCAAGAGCAAGCTCCGCAACAAGGACGCGAGAACCAAGTTCCACCTCCCCAACTACAAGATCATCACCAAGCTCGTCGCAATGACCGCAACGATGAAGAAACTTTTGGCAAGCTCAAGTTCACAATGCCCAAGTTCACCGGATCAAATGACCCCAAAGAATACCTCTCGTGGGCACTCAAAGTCGACAAGATCATCCGCATGCACAACTATAGCAACGAGAAGATGGTCGCCATGGCTTCGCTAGAGTTTGATGATTACGCCAACCTTTGGTAGGAACAAGTTCAAGTTGCTCGTGATGCAAGACAAGAGCCGCCAATCACAACTTGGCATGACATGAAGGCTCACATGAGATCCCGGTTTGTCCCCGCGCACTACACGCGTGACCTCTTCAACAACCTTCAAGCACTTCGTCAAGGGACAAAGCCCGTGGAAGAATACTTCAAGGAAATGGAACTCAACTTGATTCACGCCAACATTGATGTGCGCATGGAGCAAACAATGGCACGTTTCCTCATTGGCTTGAATCACCCAATCAAGCGCATCGTCGAGTTCCAAACATACAACACCATGGTTGAGCTTGTGCACATTGCAACAAAGGCTGAACATCAAGTGCAAGAGGATATCAAGTACAACAATCCCAAGACGTACTTCACCTACAAGAAAGCTTCAACCCCTACACCAACAACTTTCAATGGTAGATCCTCAAGTACCTCCAAGCCTTCCTTCAAGCCCACACTTCCTCAAGGAAAACTGCCCCCAAGTGGCAAGCAAGCAAAGAGTGATACACCTTTCAACGGTGAATGCTACAAGTGTGGAGGTAAAGGACACAAGTCGGCCGAATGTGGAAACAAGAAAGTCTTGTTCATCCATGACAATGGTGATGAAGAGTACTTGAGTGAAGATGAGTTTGATGCCCATGTCAAGGAAGCAATGGCAAGGCAACGGGTGGAAGATGATCAAGAACTCCTCATGTGTGAGCATGATGCAAGTCCATCGCTTGTTGTCACAAGAATCTTGACCACTCAAGCACAAGAGCATGAAGACCAACGCTCCAATATCTTCCAAACATGAGCCGGCATCAATGGCAAATCTATCAAGGTGATCATTGACGGAGGGAGTTGTCACAACCTTGCTAGCACCGAGTTGTGTGAGAAGCTCAAGCTCAACCTCCATCCACACAAGCAACCCTACCACGTGCAATGGCTAAGTGACCAAGGGTCCGTGAAGATCAAGCATACCGTATCGGTCTCCTTCGCCATTGGTCCTTACAAAGATACGGTGGAGTGTGATGTGGTTCCTATGACAGTTTGCCACATGCTTCTTGGTCGACCATGGCAATTTGACAAGGCTGCTCAACATGATGGTCGCACCAATATATACACCTTCAAATGGCACAACAAAACATGTGTTTTGCAACCGATGACTCCTAGCCAAATAATTGCGGACACTGCAAAGGCTTTAGTGAGGGCGCAAAGCACAACACCTACTTGTGAGAAGAGCGGTGAGAGAGAGAACCACCTCATAGTGAGTGAGAGCCACAAGCCAAATTCGAGTGGAAAAACTAAGAGTGTTCTCCTTGCCACCAAAAGTGAGATGAGAGATGTTCGGAACAACCCATCCATCTTGCACTATGTCCTCCTTTGCAAGGGACTAGCGCAAGGAACTAACGAATTAACCAATGTTCCTCCATCTTTGATGAGTGTTTTGCAGGAATTCAAGGATGTGTTTCCCGAAGAGCTTCCACATGGACTACCTCCTCTTCGCGGCATTGAACATCGCATCGACCTCATCCCCGGTGCACCACTTCCAAACCGCGCTGCTTACCGCACGAACCCGGAGGAGATGAAGGAGATAGAACGTCAAATCAACCAACTCGTCTCCAAAGGTTTGATCCAAGTTAGCACTAGTCCAAGTGCCGTACCCATGATTCTTGTTCCAAAGATGGATGATACGTTATGCTTATGCATGGACTGCCGTCCAATCAATGCTATCACCGTGCGTTATCGACATCCCATACCACGTCTCGATGACATGCTTGATGAGTTGTGTGGAGCCACTATTTTTTCGAAAATTGATCTTCATAGTGGTTACCATCAAATACGCATGGCTGAAGGTGATGAGTGGAAAACCGCCTTCAAGACCAAACTTGGTCTCTATGAATAGTTGGTTATGCCCTTTGGTTTATCAAATGCCCCATCCACCTTCATGCGCCTTATGAATCACATCTTGCGTTCTCTCATTGGAAAAAGTGTTGTTGTCTATTTTGATGATATTCTTGTTTATAGCAAATCACTTGAGGACCATATAACACATGTCAAGGAAGTTTTGCAAATCCTTCGACATGAAAAGCTTTATGCTAACCTTCCCAAGTGCACTTTTGCTAAAGAAAAGTTGATTTTTCTTGGATTTGTCGTTTCTTCGAAGGGAATTGAAGTTGGTGTTTCCAAGGTAAAGGGCATACGAGATTGGCCCATACCAACAAATGTGAGTGAACTCCGAAGTTTTCATGGGTTGGCCAGTTTCTATCGTCGCTTTGTGAAAGACTTTTCAACCATTGCTTGTCCCCTTAATGAATTGACCAAAAAGAATGTCACCTTTGTGTGGGGCAAAGCACAACAAAAAGCTTTTGATGAACTTAAAAAGAGGCTCACCGAAGCACCTCTTCTTGCTTTATCGGATTTCACAAAAACTTTTCAGATAGAGTGTGATGCTAGTGGTATTGGCATTGGAGGAGTCCTTATGCAAAACGGACGTCCTATAACCTACCATAGCGAAAAACTTGATGGTGCTCGCCTTAACTATCCAATTTATGACAACGAGCTTTTTGCCTTAGTTCGTTTCCTTCAAGTTTGGCAACACTACCTTTGGCCCAAGGAATTTATCATACATTCCGACCACGAGTCATTGAAATATCTCAAAGGCCAAGCTAACTTGAGCAAGAGACACGCTAAGTGGGTTGAATTCATGGAATCGTTTCCGTACATTGTCAAGTATAAGAAGGGCAAAGATAATGTTGTTGCGGACGCATTGTCTCGCAACCATACAAGCCTTCTTACGAGACTTGAAATCAATGTTTTGGGTCTTGAGGAAATAAAATCTTTGTATGCTTCCGACCCGTTCTTTGAACCAATTTTCGCAAAGTGCTCCAATGAAAAGGGAGTTGATGATTTCTATTTGCATAAGGGCTTTGTTTTTAAACAAAACAAGCTATGCATTCCAAAGTCGTCGCTTCAACTTTTGCTTCTCCAAGAAATTCATGGTGGAGGCCTTATGGGTCACTTTGGTCGCGACAAGACATTGGACATGCTCTCCAATCACTACTTTTGGCCCAAGATGAAGCGTGACGTGGAGCGCTACGTTCAACGATGCACGACATGTGTTCAAGCTAAGTCGCAGCTAATCCCGATGGTCTTTATATGCCATTGCCTATTCCTCATACACCTTGGTCCGACATTAGCATGGATTTCGTGTTAGGATTGCCTAGATATAAGCATGGTCATGATTCTATATTTGTTGTTGTGGATCGTTTTTCCAAGATGGCACACTTCATACCGTGCCATAAGACCGACGATGCTTCACATGTTGCAAATCTGTTTTTCAGGGAAATCGTCCGTCTTCACGGTGTGCCAAGGACAATCGTCTCCGACCACGACGTCAAATTCATGAGCTACTTGTGGAAGACCCTCATGGCCAAGCTCGGCGTCAAGCTCCTCTTTTCATCCGCATCACATCCTCAAACTGATGGCCAAACTGAAGTTGTCAACCAAAGCCTCGGAACCCTCCTTCGTGTGTTGATCAAGAAAAACCTGAAGGACTGGGCGGAATGCATTCCACACGCCGAGTTCACCTACAATCGAGCCAAGCACTCAAAAACCAAGATGATTCCATTCATGATCATCTATGGTTTCGAGCCCCTCACCGCGCTCAACATCCTACCACTACCTCTCCATGAGCGCACAAACATGGACGTCGAGAAGCGCGCCCAAGCTATGAAGAAGCTTCATGAAGAAAAAAGAGAAACTATCGAACAACAAGTCATTCGCCAATCTTCAAGGTTAAACAAGGACAAGAAGGAGATGATATTTGAAGAAGGTGACCTTGTGTGGATACACCTAAGCAAGGACCGCTTCCCCAAGGAACGTGACTCCAAGCTCAAGCCAAGAGGAGATGGTCCCTTCAAGGTCCTCAAACGAATCAACAACAACGCCTACATCATCGACATACCGACCTCCAAGTACCTTGCAAGCAATACATTCAATGTCAAGGATCTCGCACCCTACCATGGAGATGCTCAAGATGATATCCATGAAGATTCGAGGACGACTCTTTCCCAAGGGGGGGGGAGCTAATGCAGCCCGTCCTACGGACGCTTCTACATCTACACCAACAAGTCCCCCAAGTGGACTCATGACTCATGCCTGAGCCAAACTCCTGCAAGCTAAGGTGAACCCTCTCTTCGTGCCAATTCGATACATCCTTGGACGGCGTGCTACTTCATACCACTACTTTGTGCATCATCAGGTACGAGCCCCCACCACATCGACCCATGAGCCCTGAAGCTGCACCTGAGCTGAAGCTGCCGGAGTGTCCGCCTGAATCCAGCCGGAGTGTCCGGCCACCCCGCAGTGTCCAGCCCGACTCAGCCGGAGTGTCCAGCCTGCCCGAGCCCGGACCTGGCGTGGACATTCAGAAGGTAAAATCGGACACCGCCCGGACACTTCCCGGAGTGTCCGGCCTCCCCGGACTGTCCGGCCCACTTGACCCGGAGTGTCCGGCACCCCCGGACTGTCCGGCTCACTTGCCCCGGAGTGTCTGGCCCAAGTGATGGGCCTGCGAGCCTAGCTGGGACCTATGGCCCATGTACCCCTCTACTTCGCCCAGAACTCTACTTTAATGCCTGAATTACCCCTGAACTTGTGGCTGGCCTATATATAGACCCCCACCTCCATTTTAAACCCTAGGCATGATATTGGAATTAGTGGAAACCCCTTTGTGGATCTATCTAGTTCTTGCCTCATGCTCCTTGACTAAGGAGCACCAATATCCCCAAACCTCGTTGGAGTTTGCATTGTGCCTCCGCGTTGTACAAGGCCTAGGCATCGGTGTCCCTTTGCCTAGACATCAAGATCTCACCGAGTCTCCCATCTCGCCGTGCCGGTTCGAGAGAGAGTCCTCCGCCCGACGCCGATCCTAGGGATTGCACCGGACCGGTCACCGCCGGCGTGAGCTATTGGTGTTTATCGTGGTTTTGCGTGTGTGTGTTCATCGCGTTCTTCGTGCGTGTGTTCGTCGTGTTCATCCTCTCCTCCTTCCCCCGCACTCCACCCTCGACTTGAAAGGGGATCGTGAAAGATCGGGCCACCCTAGAGGTTTGCCCTCAACAGGAATTCATTTTCCGCTCCCCCAAGCTTAAGAGACACAATCTCCTTTTTGAAATCAACATAGGCACCTATATCACCCAAAAAGATTCTTCCAAACATAATTGGGAAAAGAGTGTTAGCTGGCATATCAACAACTACAAAATCGATAGGAAAGTTTTTGTTGCCAATTGTGACAGTTGCATCTTCAACTACTCCCATTGGGATTCTAAGATTTTTATTGGCTAACATAATTGTCATATCAGTATTTTCAATTGTAGCCGGTTCTATTTCTTCTTTTATTTCTAAGTCGAAATCATAAGATATAACATTAACTTCGGTGCCAATATCACATAAACCATAGTGCGAGGTTTCTTTAAATATGCATGGAAGAATAGGCTTACCCTCATCTTTTACCTTTGTTTTACCTTCAACCAATACGGAAGTCTCTTCATCAAGTTCAACTATGATACAATCTGCATACATAGCCATAATTGCTTCCTTGGTTACCTCTTCATCTTTGGTTTCTTCCAGATGTTCCACGATTTCTGGCATACTTTCTTCTTCCTTCTTTTCCTCTGCTACTTTGACCTGTTCATATTCAAGAATATGCTTTTGTGCAGTGTTAGGGAAAGGCATCTCATGTATTGGTTCTAGGGAAGCCAATGTTGCTTTATCTTCTGTTTTCTTCTCAGATTCGGGTGGTGGATCATATTTGACTGCACCCTCTTTCGGAGCTTTGATATGTTCTATAAAAGCTTTAACAACTTGCAACACAAGATTTGAATCCAAATAACATTCTTTAGATAATTCTTCAACATGGCTCTTTTTATTATAGTCATGAATATAATCATGTTCTATTTCTATGCCTCCTTCACTTCCTAGACCAAAATTCCATGAAACTCTATGATCGCGAATTCTATTAAGTGAGCCCAAGCTTTAGTTATAGGAAGATTCATAAAGGCTCCTTCTGCGAAAGAATCTAGTTCAATTTTATTAGGTTCAGTTAAACTGCCATAAAAGATATGCAATAAATACCATTTAGGTAAATCATGATGAGGACATAGACGTAGTAAATCATTATATCTGATATAAGATCTTACTAGTCCTTCATTAGAACGGTTCCTCCAAGTCATTATAAGATGCCTGATTCCAAAAGATTTCGACAACGGATAATATTTTGCTAGAAATTCACTGGCTAGATTATACTAAGTAGTAGTGGCTTCAGGGGGTAGAGATCCATACCATGAGAGAGCTGTACTTGTCAAAGTCTGACCAAAAAGTTTAACCCTTACCTCATCAGTGGTATATCCTGTCAATTGAAAAGTGCCACATATATCTTTGAAACATGCAATATGCTCATATGGATCATGATTTTCTTCATCTCCAGTAAATTGCTTCTTATGTAAAATACCAGGTAGTAGAGGATTTATTTCAAACCCCCTTGTCTTCTCATTGGAGTTGTCTCTTTTATAAATATTATAGGGCTTCCCAAAGTGGTTGAGTGGGTTACCACTAGTCATATGCTCAAACTCCATCATGTTGGTGGAAACCTGTAACTCAAAACAAAATTTATCAAGACAACAATAAATAAGCAAAAACTAAAATATATAAAACGCCTAGCTCCCTGGCAACGGCGCTAGAAAATAGCTTGATGATTACAAGTGCACAGATCGTGTGTAGCTAGTTTTGAAATAAAGATATCGATCCAACAAGGAGCAGGAGTCTGAAGTCCAATAACTCTTGAAATAAATATTATGATAGAAATGCTAAATAAAGTTCTAAGTAACAAGATAAAATGCAAGTATTGTGTAAAAGGGTGTTTTTGGGTTTTAGGTATAAGAGCAACAATAATGTAAAGTAAAACAACTGAATATGGAACGTAAGTATCGCGTATGTAAGAGAGATTGGAACTACAATAGGGAAAAAGTGTTCTCAGGGAGTAGCGGATACACCACTAGCATTATAAGGAGCTAAGATAAAGATTATTATCATGAACATTCTCAACTATGTATGTGTGGGAGGAACTCTGTATTTGGACAAATAGGTAGCAACCGCTACTCACATCATCCTCATAACCGCAGCAGTCAGCAATCGACATTAATCAAATTACTGCACTATTAAGGGACATAATCCCGTAGGATGTATCCCATGGCATGGATAGTGTTCCGTGAGTTTCCTCAGTTTCCCAAGTTGATTCGTAAGGAGTGCCAACAACTTTATAGTCACTGTAAGTGCTAACACACCTCTGTCTACCAACAAGTAGTTCCCTCCATCAAGTCCCCATGAGAGGCAAATATTGAGAGGTCAACTTCTCTCAACATCAAGATGAAGACAATCTAACACATGGTCACAGCGATGAATATCATAATAAACTTTATCTTATTTCAATCTCATACTAGGGTTTCTCCATCTCTCCAAGAACTAATGATCTACTCAGACATGGAGGCAATCACCATCATGGCAATAACAATGGGATCTATCATAAATGATTAGTACTTGTATAAATCCACAATGAGTACGGAAATTACAACAAGATCTAGACAATATGTAGATGGGATGGATGGAGATGGTGGCGATGCAGCAGTGGATGATGAAGATAGATGCCATAGCCTCCCGGATCTGCACATGGTGAAGATGAATCCCTGGTGGATGAGTTCCCCCTCTAGATGCCTTCCGGAGGTGAGGTTTCGGTGATTTCTGGGTGTTCTGTATGTCGGATCTCCGATCCAGTTGCACGGGGTGAAACTATTTGAGGAGGCAAAGGCGGCACCAACTATACGGTCGGAACTATATTTCCCTCTGATCCAGTTGGTCATTGAACCATCTATCTCCTTTATTCGCTTCTGGTTTTCTTCTAGTATTATTAATATTTCCCAAATAAGCGATTTGCGTTGTTTTTGACTCATTTTCTCCACAATACAACTGCTCCGAGAATTGTATCCATTGGATCCATCATCTGTCCTGATCCTGGTGAAAACAAAATGTGCGCGCGAGCACCATAAAATACCAAGATCCTACATCTATAATGCAAAATAATAGTGTAAAATATGATGCAAATATGCACTCATCATAGACCAAAGAAGCAATGCCATATCCAGAAGTCCTACGAGGCCACTCCTTCGAGCATGATTGTTGCATCTAGGTGATGGCTAATGTACTTCCTGTGACATGCTTTTGGGCAGTTCTTCCACCTCCAATGCATGCAATCGAGGCTTCCGAGTATCCCCGGCCAACCTATTTTATCATTCTATGACATTAGTCTCTTCGTGTCCTCCTCCTTTGGTGCTTGGAGGTACGTTGGACCAAACACCTTGATCACTGTCTTTGCAAATATACGCACGCATTTCATGGTCGTATTTTTGCTAATACAAAGATATTCATCAGTGTAGTCAACTGACACTTCATAGGTGAGCACTCTCATGGCGGCAGAGATATTTTGGTACAAACTGAAACCAAGCAACCCAGCACAATTCTGAAGGGTTCCATAGTAGAAAATGAAAATTTTCCTATGTTGGAACCTCCTAACACCCAAGATCTATCTATGTAGTAATGTAGTAACGACCGGAGTGTATAGAATACATACCCTTGTAGACCAAGGTACCTCAAGTGAGGCCCCTGATACGTCCAAAACGTACCTACTTTCCCAAACACTTTTTCTATTGTTTCTCCCCTATACTTGTGTCATTTGGATACAACTAATGCGGAATGACGTTGTTTTCAGCAGAATTGCATTGGTGTCTACTATTTGTGCAGAAAACCAACTATCAAGAAAAATCCTGGAAAATATGCCAAAAATCCTATTTCACCCGAAGACTCCAGGAGCCAAAATACGAGACGGAGAAGAGCCAGGGGGTGGCCACACCACCTGGTGGCGCGGGCCAGGCCATGCCGCGCTAGGGGGTGGTGTGGGCCCCCCAGGAACCCCCTCGGCCTCTCTCTTCGCCTATAAGGAGCCTTTTGACCTAAAAACTAAGCGGGGTTCGAGGTTTTTCCAGAAGGAGTTTCGCTCCGCCGCCACCACCAGATTCCACGAAACAGCATCAGAAACTCTATTCGGGCACCCTGCCGGGACAGGGAATTGGAGGAGATCATCGTCATCATCATCACCATCGCTTCTCCATCGACCATCCATGTTTCCCCCATCTATGAGTGAGTAATCCCCCGCTGTAGGCTATGGGGATGGTAGGGATTGGATGATATCATTCATGTAATGGCATCAGATTGTTAGGGCATGGTGCCTAGTATCTTTTATTAGTGCTTTATGACTTTGTTGCGACTTTTTGTGCTTAATGCTTGTCATTAGGGCCCGAGTGCCATGATTTCATATCTGAACATATTATTGATTCATTATGATAGTATTGTTTATGGTCTTATCTACAAGTTGTATACACACGTTGTTGTCCGGAACCAATGGCCCCGAAGTGACAGAAATCGGGATAACCGGAGGGAATGGCTTTGATGTGAGGATCACATGTGTTCACGGAGTGTTAATGCTTTGCTCCGGTGCTCTATTAAAAGGAGCACCTTAACTGCCTAGTTCCCTTGAGGCCCCACTGCAAACGGGCTGGCAGGACAGAAGATGTTGTGCAAGTTCTCATTGCGAGCACGTATGACTATATATGGAACACATGCCTAGGATTATCTAGAACTTGGATGCTTTATCTTCTTTATCTGCAATTGCCCTATGTTCTGATTTCTATGTGAATTGTCTTGTCCATGCAACGCCCGTCCATCCATCCCTATGCCTACCGCACTCGAATCCCACTGTTTACAGCTTTTGTTACTATTGTCTTTGCTTTCCTACTGCTGTTACTTTGCTATTCCTAATACAAAACTGTTGCTACGGATAAACTGCTATGAGCAAGATTGTTTCCAGGTGCAGCTGAATTGACAACTCAATTGTTAAGGCTTATAAATATTCTTTGGCTCCCCTTGTGTCGAATCAATAAATTGGGTTTCACTTCCCTCGAAAATACTGCGATACACCCCCTATACTTGTGGGTCATCAAGACTATTTTCTGGCGCCGTTGCCGGGAGCATAGCTTTATTTATCAAGTTCACTTGGATTCTCTATTGTTCGCTGCTATCCGTCCATCATGGGTAAGTCTCGTGATGGCAAGGTTCCTATTTTACCATCCACTACAAGAAGAGGTACAGTTCTGAACACCTCTGCTGCTCTTGATTCACCGTCTGTTTTGAGTAGTTCCTTACACCACCACATACACATGCTACACACACTGCTACTACTGCTGAATCTGAAACTTATGATACTTATGATGATGCTTCTACTGTGCTTGATAAGAGTGGTTCATTAGGTCCTTTCCTAGATGCTATGATTGCTAGAACTATAGTTGGAAATACCAAAACTCCTAATGAAGACACTACCACACCTGTTAGCTCACCTGGGTCTAGTGAGAGTTATGATATTGAAGATGGTTATGTTGAGATGACCGATGAATTTATTAAAGAATGTAAAAACACCCATGATAGGAGCGTTGCTAAGAGTCTCCTTGAGAGGCGTACTATTAGACCCAAATTGTCTCCTAATGCTAAGTTTGCTGCTTCTCCCATAAACATTATAGATGAAGATTATGATTTCTCTTTAAATCTATCTTACATAGCTATTGTCGAGAAAGAACCTTTTAGTGGGACTAAGAATGAAAGTGTGATAGCACATATGAATGAACTTTCTACCATGAGTGGCTTGTTTTCTGATGATACTAAGATGCATACTTACTTTGTTGCCAAGATTTTCCCCTTTTCACTGAAAGGAGAAGCTAAAACTTGGTTTAGTAATTTACCTCTTGGATCTATTGATAGCCCTGGGTGCTTGATTAATACTTTCTTGCGGAAATATTTCCCTCCTAGTGCTAGACATGCTATTTTGCATGAACTTTTTGATTTTAAACAGGGAGAAAAAGAGGTATTGCATGAATCTTGGGCAAGGATTTGTGCTTTGATTCATGCACAAGCTGGAAGTCCATTACCTAAGAATGAGCTTCTTGATATATTTTATAATGGACTAACCGAAGAATCTAGGACATACCTAGATAGTTGTGCTGATTGTGTTTTTAGGAATAGGACTCCTAAGGAAGCTGGGGAATTAATGGCTAAAATAAGAAAGAATTATGAAGATTGGACTCCTCCTAAACAAGCTATACCTGAAGTAATTGTATCTGAACCATCTATTCCCGTGCCTATTCCAACATCAAAGAAGAGGGGAGTTATTGAATTAAATGATGAAGTGATGAAGGAAGCTAAGAAATGTCTTAAGGAGAAGGGAATTAAAGCTGCAGATGTCAAGAATTTACCTTTTATAGAAGAATTATGTAAGCCTATTCCCTACTCCTCCACTATTGAGGTACACTCTCTCCAACACTTTGATGAAGGTGATATCCCTTACTCTAAACATCCTGATCAATGCTAGTTAATGTTGCTAAAGAAAAACATGCTAATGAAATTAGAACTAGAAGTGGTGCTGCTACCCAGGATCCTCTATATCCTGAGGGGCATCCCAAAAGAATTGAGCAGGACTCTCAACAAGCTGAAAATAGTGGTTCTACTCATAAGAAAAGGAAAAAGAAACATAAAACTGTTGTAGAACCCTCTGAACCTGCTATAGATCCTAATAGTATATCTATCTCTGATGCTGAAACTCAAAGTGGTAATGAAGAAAATGAAGTTCCTAATGAAGAAAAAGTTGATGAAGAACCTGAAAACCACACTAAGAATACTAAATACACCAAAGAAGTTGCTAAGAAACATGGTAGTGAAAGAGAACCTTGGGTCCAAAAACCTATGCCTTTCCCTAATAAGAAACACAAGTCAAAGGAGGATGAACATTATAATAAGTTTTGTGAGTGGATGAAACCTTTATTCTTGCAAATTCCTTTGACTTATGCTATTAAATTGCCTCCTTACTCAAAGTATATGAAGGATATTGTCTTGAATAAAAGGAAGATCCCTAATGGAGAAATTTCTACTTTGCTTGCTAATTATTCCTCCAATGGTAAGGTTCCTAAGAAACTTGGAGACCCAGGGATTCCAACTATCCCTTGCTCTATTAAGAACAATAATGTTATAACTGCTTTGTGTGATTTGGGAGCTGGAGTTAGTGTTATGCCTTTCTCCCTCTATAAGAGGCTTCAGCTTGAAAAATTGATACCAACTGATATATCTTTGCAAATGGCTGATAAATCTACCACTATTCTTATGGTTATATGTGAGGATATACCTGTTCAAGTGGCTCATAATTGCTTGATTCTAACTGATTTTGTTGTGCTTGAAATGCCTGAAGATGATAATATGTCTATTATTCTTGGGAGACCTTTTCTTAATACTGCAGGAGCTGTTATTAATTATAATCAAGGAAAGGTGACCTTCAATGTTAATGACAAGGAACATACTGTCTACTTCCCCAAGCAGATTGAAAGGACTTATGGCTTAAATTCAATTGAACATGTTGAAGGCATTCAAGTTGGAGAAATATATTGTCCCATACCAAGAGAAAAAATTGAAACTATTATGATTGGGACCATTGCTATCAAGGTTGAGGTAACATAATCATTAGTGGAATACAAAGTTTTGTCTCATATGCAATTGTTTTGGTAGAAAGACTTGATCAACCTTGTTAACAAAAGGATTCCGTTGAACAAAACAATGTTTTCATTATGATTATCTCCGTTTATTTCTACCCTTTGCATTTTAGTTTTTTCTTTCGTTTAGTTTTATTTTTGTTGTTAATTGCTTGCATGTTAGAACTTCTGTAGTTATAGCCTTATTTTGTCCTTGCATCATGTTTCCAAAAGAAAAAAAATTCTGTCTATCAGAAAAATCATTCTTATGTTTCTGAAAAATGCCCAAAAATAAAGTGTCTCGAAAAATTCCAGAAAATTCATATAAAATTTTTACGTGAAAAAAGGGGCAGAGGTGTACCTGGGAGGTACCGGGGGGGGGCACCAGGCAGGCACACCACATGGTGGCGCGGCCAGCCTTGGGTGGCACCATGCCCTGGTGTGGGCCACCCTTGGCCCCCCACTAACTCTCTCACCTGCCACTTTCTTCTCTCTCCCGAGCAAGCTTCCGTTCACTGCTCAAAATCGCATTCTTGCTGTGCTTGCTCTTGATTTTTTCGATCTCCTTGCTCAGCCCATCTTTCTTGCTGAAATTTGGAGCATTTGTTCCCTGGTATGTGACTCCTCCCCTTGTCCAAGTAGATTTGTGTTTAGTGGATTATATCTTGAGTATTTTGATGCTGTAGGTGACTGGTTATGAGAGCTTGTAAGCTTGGTTGATGCTTAGAGATATAGTTTTAATGCATGTTTAGGCCTCTTGTAAGTCCCTATGAGTAGAATCCTTCATTATATGTACTTTGCAATCACTTGTTTAATAGGTTTTTAAATTTCTGAATAGAAGATGAGTGACCACCACCTAAACCAACATGAGCTTTGGGTGCCTGAGGTCATGAAGGTCCACCGGGAGGAGGAAGTTTTTCCTCCATTTATCCATGCTCTGATTTCATGAGTGCTACAGGAATTCTACAAGATTTCCACACTTTGGTTTCTAATGCAGGGTTAGAGCACTTTTTGGAAGATGAACCTTGTCAATTTGTGAAGCTAACCATGTGTCTGGTGCAGGATTTCCAATTTAGTCACTCTTTGCCTAACCCCATGGTCCATTACAAAATTTACAATATTGCTGTCAACCTTTCTCTTGATGATTTTTGTGCAGCTATTAAGGTACCTCAATGGGGATCATGTAGGAAGTTTAAGGAGAGACCTGAACCACTCATGGATTTATATGCAGAAATTTTCCAAGGGAGTAGCTTCTTAAAGGAGAGTGGAAAAATCCGTAGCATTCATCTTCCCTCCATTCGCTACTTTGCCTATTTTATTGCCAAGTGTGTTCTTGCTAGGAAAACTGCCAATAAGTTATCTTCGTTTGATCTAGCATTTATCTCTGCTGCTCTTAGACAAGATAGGTCTTACAACTTGGGTGCTTTGATAGCTTTCCGTCTTGCTGCTAACCGTGAGAAAGGTGGAATTTGTGGAGGCCTCATTGCTTCTCGTTTACTAGCATTGCATGGTTTAGTGCCTCATCATCTAGACCTTCAGTTTCCCATAGAAAGGCTTGATCTTAATTCCATGATACAGCATAAATTTGTTTCCTCCTGGGCTAGTATGAGTGAGTTATCTTATGAAATAACCTTTCTCAAAGCTGGTTGGAGAAAGAGCAAGTCCGAGCGTGTTGTTCTTTTGCCTGCACCTGTTTTGTTTAGCCTTGATAACAGGGAAGGATGGTCCCTCACTGAGGAGGAGCTTGCCACGTACTTGGGAGGGCTCTCCCAACAGGAGCAGGACACTAGAAGGGAGGTCACGGATGATTCGGTCCAGCCTTCGAATGAGGGAGAATCTTCATATCAACAGCCCGCTTATGATTGGGGAGCTTCTTCTTCTTCTCACGGGCCCAGCTACGACCATTCTTACCAAGATCTGTCCGCTTGGAACCCTTATTCGTACATGGATTGATACCCACTTAGGCCAAAAGCCTAAGCTTGGGGGGAGGTACGCCGACACCGCACTCATCTCCATATCATGTTGCGTCAGTACTTTGTATATTCATGTTTTCGTTCTCTTTTTAGTTTCCGTTTTACTTTGCTTTTGCTTCCTAAAACACAAAAAAAAGACCAAAAATATTTTTGTTGCTTCTCTTTGGTTTGCTTCTTCTTTTTGCCTTGGTTTGTTTTTCCCTTTTTGCTTTGTTTGAACTATTAGAAAAACCCAAAAAGATTTTGCTTTGCTTGATTTTCCCTTTTGGTTCTTGTTTAAAAATCCAAAACACCAAAAATATTTGTCGTTCTTCTTTGGTTTTGTGAGTTTGCTATAGGGTTCAGCAGTCCTTAGTGGAATATTGGTTTCATATTATTATTCAAGCCACACAAGTGAAGAGCAATAATGAGGATTAATGACAACTTGAGGCGTGGTAAGAGGCTGGTAACGAACTCTATTTGTTTTCATTTTTTGTACATATACTCATCATTGTGAGCATGCTTAGTATGTTCATGTAGGGTGTATGTTATCTTTGGATGCTTAGTAGTTCTTGCTTTCTTATGATTAGTTCCAGCTCGTTAATAGTTTGTAGCATGTCTTATAAATGTTTACTTGCATTGCTCTATGCATAAATTGGTATGACACCGTGGTATCCTCCTCTGGACGTTTCATTTGAATTGACTTGGCACATGCTCACGCATGCACATGACTGTAATAATCAGTTGAGCCTCGATGAATTATTTTGCCTTGAGGATCTTGAATCACTTTCATGCCATGAGTAGTCCTGTTTTGTTGCAAGCATGATATTGACAGCTATTGCTCTCTCGTTTGTCGCTCCCTTACTATTTCTAGCCTTCACTTCCACTGAGTGTTTTACTCATGTTTCCAACTCCCTTAAACCAAATTTCCAAAGTGTCCACCATACCTACCTATTAGCATCATTTTCTACTTCCGTGCATATTCAATATGCCTTGTTTTCTTCCGAATAAAATGTTTGCTTGTTATGAGAAAGTTAGTTAGCAAAGCTCTCACAAACTTGATGGCACACTTTATTTCCTACACTTAATAAACCTAAACCATTGTGAACTCTCCATGAAAGTTATATGCTTGAAAATTATAGGCTGGGGATTAGCAGAACCGTGTTGTCATGGGGAACGCTTTCAACACTTGTAAATATATACCCAGTTGATACCTTGCTCTTTTGTTTGCGGATGTCGTCGGTGTGAAATAAAAGGGGAGCTTGTAAGTCCATGGAGTTATGTATGTGTGTCAGAGAAACGCCTGGGCCGCTGGTCTAATCCATGCTGACATGGTGGAAACCTACAGCGTAACCATAATGATATCTATGAAGCATTCTTCTAATAAAAAAGAGAGAGATAGCTATTGAGAAAAAGGAAAAAAGAGTTTTATGAAAGTTAGTTAGTAAAGCTCTCACGAACTTGATGGCACACTTTATTTTCTTGCACTTAATAAACCTGAACCATTGCGTCCTTCTTTGTTGCGCATATGCTTGCGCTTTATGAGTTGAAGTTAGCAGAACCATGTATCATGGGGACCGCTTTCAACGCTTCATAGGTACTTTGTACCTAGTTGATATCATGTTCTTTTGCTTATGGATCCCGGCGGTGTGAAATAAAACTGGAGCTTGTAAGATCATGGAGTTTGTATGTATGCTAGAGAAACGCCTGGGCCGCTAGCTTAAGCCATG
Source organism: Avena eriantha (assembly GCA_910589775.1). Lineage (NCBI taxonomy): Eukaryota > Viridiplantae > Streptophyta > Magnoliopsida > Poales > Poaceae > Avena > Avena eriantha. The sequence continues at coordinate 138,519,909 of OU342742.1, read as the reverse complement.
CCTAATCATGGTGGAAACTTGCAGCATAACCATAATGAGCATTCTATGAAGCATCCTCAATAAAAATCTATGCACATAGTAAATAAAAAGATCGCCGAGATGCTCATTGTCTGCTTGCCTTGTTATTTTGATTATGGGATAGCTCCCGTGTCATGTGCAAGTGGTACCCCGTTGGCGGTTCTCTATGATACGTATATACTTACAATGACAAGAGCTTACTTGTGACTCAAGTTGAGTAGCATGAGGATCGGTCTTCGTAAGTAAGGGGCATGAGACTTCGATTTATAACTTGTCAAGCATATCCTCTTAGTTGTGTCACTTTAACCTTAACCATTTAAAGATGCTTATGATAGGGGTAATGAGAGCTCAAAGCTAATGAGTACTATACTTTCAGCATTTGGAAGCTTTTCAAAATTATTAAAAACCTTTTTCTTTACTTGTTGAGTCTCCATTTATTCTTTGAGCACCTTCTTGAGAGCATAGTTGTCATTCTTTGTGTTTGTTCCATTACTTGATTATTTGTGTTATGACTTTGATGCTTGTATCCTTGATATCTTTACTTCTAGTCATCACTTGAACTTCAGAGGTGCCTTGACATTCATAATCAAAGGCAAGCGAGATACCACTCTATCATACCTTTCTATGAGCATTGTAATGTTGCTTATGTCTGTGCCTCATGCTACTTATTATTTTTGAGTTGGAATCTCTTCATAGCTTGCAATGACTATTAAGTAGACTTGCTTGCATACTCTTTATTATGAATTGTCTAAGTAGTTGATCACATTGCTGATAATATTTACATCATATGAAACAAATGTGTCACTAGGGCCCGAGTGCCATGATTTCAGATCTGAACATGTTATTGATTCATTATGATAGTATTGTTTATGGTATTATCTACAAGTTGTATACACACGTTGTTGTCCGGAACCAATGGCCCCGAAGTGACAGAAATCAGGATAACCGGAGGGAATGGCTTTGATGTGAGGATCACATGTGTTCATGGAGTGTTAATGCTTTGCTCCGGTGCTCTATTAAAAGGAGCACCTTAATTGCCAATAGTTCCCTTGAGGCCCTGCTGCAAACGGGCTGGCAGGACAGAAGATGTTGTGCAAGTTCTCATTGCGAGCACGTATGACTATATATGGAACACATGCCTAGGATTATCTAGTACTTGGATGCTTTATCTTATTTATCTGCAATTGCCCTATGTTCTGATTGCTATATGAATTGTCTTGTCCATGCAACGCCCGTCCATCCATCCTATTCCTACCGTACTCGAATCCCACTGTTTACTACTTTTGTTACTACTGTCTTTGCTTTACTACTGTTGTTACTTTGCTATTCCTACTACAAAACTGTTGCTACTGATAAACTGTTGTGAGCAAGATTGTTTCCAGGTGCAGCTGAATTGACAACTCAGTTGTTAAGGCTTATAAATATTCTTTGGCTCCCCTGATACATTGTAAATGTATCTATAATTTTTGATGTTCCATGCTTAGTTTTATCCACTTTCTTGTGTCTTGTTCCAACTTTGGAGTACTTTTATTATGATTTCTTGGACTAACCTATTAACAAGAGCCACAGTGCCAACTGCCTGTTTTCTGCTGTTTTGGTTCCAGGAAAGTCAGAAAAACAATATTCTCGGAATTGGACGAGACAAAAGTCAAAGTGCCTATTTTTTCGGAAGGGATCAAGTGCCAGAATACGAGACGGAGAGGGGCCAGGGGCCGGGCACACCACCTGGCCGCGCGGCCAGGCTTGGCCCGCGCCAGGGGGTGGTCTGGCCGACCCCAGCACCCCCTCGGCCTCTCCTTCCGCTAAGTTGCCCTCGGGACGAAAACCCTAGGTACCTGATAAAAATCCACGAAAGAGTCTGTATCCGCCGTCGTCTATCCCTAGATCGGGGGGATCTGAAGCTCTTCCCGGCACCCTGCCGGAGAGGGGAATTCACCCTGGAGGCCTTCTTCATCACCATGCAAGCCTTCGGTGTGATGCGTGAGTAGTTCATCCTTGGACTACAGATCCATGTAGTAGCTAGATGGTTGGTCTCTCCTCCTTTGTGCTTTCATGTTTAGATCTTGTGATCTCCGTTCATGATCAAGATCATCTATTTGTAATTCATACATGTTGTGTTTGCGGGGATCCGATGGATATTGAGATGCTATTTCAGATTGATTATTGATTCTATCATGTCTTTTTATTTGAGATCTTGCATGCTTTCCGTTGTTAGTAGCTATCTTGGCCAAGTAGATGCTAGCAACTCCAAGAGTTAGTATTTATGCTCGATAGTGGGTTCATGCCTCTGGTAATCTGGGGAAGTGACAGAAATCTCTAAGGTACTATATGTGCTGTTGCTACTAGGGAGAAAACAATGATCCTTTGTTCATAGAATAATTGTATTTTTTACTTTACACGCAGTTCGTAAAGCAATAATCTGTTGCTTGCAACTTAATACTGGAGGGGGTTCGGATGATAACCTGAAGGTGGATTATTAGTCATAGATGCAGTTGGATGGCGGTCTATGTATTATGTTGTAATGCCTAATCAAGTCTCAAAGGAGTCAAGATGATTAGTATATGCATGTATTGCTTTCTCGGTGTTTGTCAATTGCCCCGCTGTAACTTGTTCACCCAGCATGTTATCTATCTAAGGAGAGCCACCTCTAGTGAACTATGGATCCCGGTCCTTTTACTTTACATACAATCTACAACTGTTTAGTGCTTTGTGTTTACTTTCTGCAAACTTTTACTTCTTTCCATTCGATACGTTTAATCCTTTGTTTTCAGCAAAACAAGGTGAGATTGACAACCTCATCGCAAGTTGGGGACAAAGTTCTGTGGTTGTGTTGTGCAGGTCTCCACATTGCTACTAGCACCGGTAGTGCGCCCTGCCAAAGCTCAGCTAGTAACACCTTTGAGATGTTTCCTTGCTCCTACTGGTTCGATTAAACCTTGGTTTCATAACTGAGGGAAACTTGCTGCTTTGCTCATCATACCTTCCTCTTGGGGTTCCCAACGAGCTCTACATCAACACCGCCTTCAAGCATTTTTCTGGGCGCCGTGCATTGAGCCATCAAGCATTTTTCTGGCGGCGTTGCCGGGGAGTCAAGGACATCTTCACAAGGGGAGTCCCTCATAACCAATCTCTTTACTTTGTTTTTTTGTTTTGCTTAGTTTCTTTTTGCTTTGTTTGCTTGTTTTGTTCTTCAAAAACACAAAAAATTAGTTCCTTTCTTAAGTTGCCTTTATGACTAGCTCTGCTCCAATCACTATTTCATTATGGATAGCTCACTCAGTTTCCTATTTGGGAACAGTTTTATGACTGCTAAGGTAATAGATGAACCACCGACTGCTAGAACCTCCATGGAAGAAGAAATTGCTGAACCTGAAAGCTCATTAGATGAAAAAGAGGAGGAGAGTGATGGACAAAAGGAGGAAGAATGGATCTACCCATGCCGACCTTCTAATGAGAGTAACTCTTTATCCCTTACATTATTTGATTGTCCCCCATGCTTATCAAAGGAGGGTGGATGTTATGTTCCCGAGGATTCTTTTGAAAATGCTTATAATAAAGCTCTAGTGCTTGTAGATCAAGAAAAACATGCTTTATGTGATAGTTATATTGTTGAGTTTATTCACGAGGCTACTGAAAATTATTATGAGAGAGGAAAATATGGTTGTAGAAGGTTTTATGGTAATGAAACACCTCTCTTTCTGCTGAAAGTTTTGAAGTTACTTTTGTTTCATCTTCCTATGCCTGTCACTTTGTTCTTTGTGCATTTATTTGCATACAAGATTCCTATGCATAGGAAGTGGGTTAGACTTAAATGTGTTTTGAATTTGCTTCTTGATGCTCTCTTTTACTTCAATTCATATTTCCTATGAGAGCATCTTCTCAAATTTTTATGCCTAACTTAAAGGCGTTAAATAAAAGTACTTGTTGGGAGATAACCCAAGAGTTTTAGTTGAGTCTTGGAAGTTAACCTCTAATGAGAGTGAAGTAATGATTGGAAAAGTTGCTGTCCCGAAACAGATTTCTGTGCTTCACCGTTAAAATTCCTGAGAGAGCTCTGTACGTCGGATTGAGCTGTAATGTTTTGTGCTTCTACCCCAGGTTGTTATCTAACTTTCGTTAGTTCAACACTTTTTTTTGAGCAACATAAGGTCTTCTAAAAAATTCGTCTTTACCTGCTGGTCTGTTTTGACAGATTTCTGCCATTTTCTGCATTTGCTTCTTGTTAGTTCCTTCTTGAGTTCCTTTGGGGAATCGAGCTTTTTGAGGGAATTTCTACAGTAGCTAGTGTTCTAATGGAAGTTTATTTGGTGTTAGAACTGAACCTTGAGACTTATTTATCTTAAAGTGCACTAATGTTGCTAATGAGATTGTGTGAAGTTTTGTATGAAGGAAAAATTTCAGGTGTATGGAAGGAATGAGCATGAGATGAAGGATGGACTAAATATCAAGCTTGCAGATGCCACGCATGTCACCCCAAGAAACATCCAAGAAGTACAAGCGTCAAAGCTTGGAGATGCCCAAGGCATCCCCCTTCTTCATCAATAAAAATTCCAGGTTTCTTCCAAACGCTTCATTTTTATTGTTTCATGCACAGTTGTGTTTTTCTTGGAGCGTCTTCTTTTTCGTTTTTGTTTTGGTTTTTAGTTTGCTTGTTTTTCTTAGTTTTCTGAATAAATTGGTTGGACCCCCTCTTTCACACATTGGTTTGCAAATAGTTTGGTTTGGTTTTGGAAAAGAGTAGGAAAGTTCATGATTAAGTGGTAAAGAGAGCTTGTTTTTGACTGTGGCCTATGCTTTGTCATGCCATGCTTGATATTGTTTTGGCTTTATTCTTAGTATTATTTGCTGTAGCATGACATGTTATAAACAATTGAGATTGCTTAATGTGCCTTGGATGAATCATGCGTTGTTTTAGCATATTAAAGCATAGTATAGTGGTATTCTCTTTTGATGCTTTATTTGGGTTGACTTGGCACATGCTCACACCATGTTAAGACTATCCCAAGTCACCATAGCCTCCATGATATTTTAGTTTTGACTTGTAGTATCACTTTATGCTTTGATCAATGATGTTTTGTCGCTCTGCATGATTATGGCCATTATTGCTCTCTTAGTTTGTCGCTCCTAGTCTTTTGCTAGCCTCCACAACAAAGTATGAGTTTCACTCATGCATCCAACTCCCTAAACTAAGTTATTCCAAAGAGTCCACCATACCTACCTACTAGCTTATGCTATTCCAAGTATATTCATGCTTTTGTTTACCTTTCACTTGTTATGAGAAAACTAGTAATTAAAGCTCTCACGAACTTGATGGCACACTTTACTTTATTGACTCTAATAAACTTGAACCATTGGGTCCTTCTTTGTTGCGTATATGCTTGCACTTTATAAGTTGAAATTAGCAGAACCATGTTTCATGGGGAACGCTTTCAACATTGCACTTGTACTTTGTACCCTGTTGATATTATGTTCTTTTGCTTACGGATCCCGGTGGTGTGAAATAAAAGTGGAACTTGTAAGATCATGGAGTTTGTATGTGTGTTAGAGAAACGCCTGGGCCGCTAGCCTAAGCCATGCCTAATCATGGTGGAAACTTGCAGCATCACCATAATGAGCACTCTATGAAGCATCCTCAATAAAAAAAACTATGCAAATAGCAAATAAAAAGATCGCTGAGATGCTTAGTGTCTGCTTGCCTTGTCATTTTAATTATGGGAAAGCTCATGTATCATGTGCAAGGGGTACCCCGTTGGCGGTTCTTAATGATACACATATACTTACAATGACAAGAGCTTACTCGTGACTGAAGTTGAGTAGCATGAGGATCGGTCTTCGTAAGTAAGGGGCATGAGATTTCGGTTTATAACTTCAAGCATATCCTCTTAGTTGTGTCACTTTAACCTTAATCACCTTCAAGATGCTTATGATAGGGGCAATGAGAGCTGAAAACTACAAGTACCATAATTTTTGGAAGCTCTTTATGAGACTTGAATCCCTACTTCCTTTTACAAAAGGCCTTTCTTCACCATTATATTGAGTCTCCACCTTCTAATTTTATGCACCTACTTTGAGAGCATAGTGGCCATTCTTAGTTCTATGTGCATTGTCCCAAGACTAGTTGACTGATGCATAACTTGTTATTGCTTGTTTTAAACTATTGTATCTAGTCACTCTTATGAACTTTGAAGGTGTCCTATGCATTTATATTTGCTACTCTATTGAGGGACAAGCTGAATACTTTTATGCTATGTTTTCTTTATGTGAAACAAACAAACGTCTTGCAAAGCATTGTTATTCATGAATCTTTTGTTTGTGCCTTTTCATGTTGCAACATAGTTTCTTTGTCTTATTGCTAGAACTTTGTCTTTCATGTTATGATTGAAGTACTATGATCCCAGCTTTGAATGTTTTGCAAATATTTTGATCAAGTCTTTGATGGTGCATGTCACCTCAAAAATTCTTTCTTTTTATCACTTACCTACTCGAGGATGAGTAGGAGTTAATCTTGGGGATGTTGATACATTGTAAATGTATCTATAATTTTCGATGTTCCATGCTTAGTTTTATCCACTTTCTTGTGTTGTGTTCCAACTTTGGAGTACTTTTATTATGATTTCTTAGACTAACCTATTAACAAGAGCCACAGTGCCAGCTGCCTGTTTTCTGCTGTTTTTGGTTCCGGGAAAGTCAGAAAATGAACATTCTCGGAATTGGACGGGACAAAACCCAAAGTGCCTATTTTTCCGGAAGGGATCAAGTGCCAGAATACGAGACGGAGAGGGGCCAGGGGCCGGCCACACCACCTGGCCGCGCGGCCAGGCTTGGCCCGCGCCAGGGGGTGGTCTGGCTGATCCCAGCACCCCCTCGACTCTCCTTCCGCCTATGAGTTGCCCTCGGGACGAAAACCCTAGGTACCCGATCAAAAATCTACGAAAGGGACTGTAGCCGCCGTCGTCTCTGTCCCTAGATCAGGGGGATCAGAAGCTCTTCCAGGCTCCCTGCCGGAGAGGGGAATTCACCCTAGAGGCCTTTTTCATCACCATGCAAGCCTCCGGTGTGATGTGTGAGTAGTTCATCCTTGGACTACGGATCCATGTAGTAGCTAGATGGCTGGTCTCTCCTCCTTTGTGCTTTCATATTTAGATCTTGTGAGCTCCGTTCATGATCAAGATCATCTATTTGTAATTCATACATGTTGTGTTTGCGGGGATCTGATGGATATTGAGATGCTATTTCAGATTGATTATTGATTCTATCATGTCTTTGTTATTTGAGATCTTGCATGCTTTCCGTTGTTAGTAGCTATCTTGGCCAAGTAGATGCTAGCAACTCCAAGAGTTAGTATTTATGCTCGATAGTGGGTTCATGCCTCTAGTAATCTGGGGAAGTGACAGAAATCTCTAAGGTACTAGATGTGTTGTTGCTACTAGGGAGAAAATAACGATCCTTTATTCATAGAACAATTGTATTGTTTACTTTACACATAGTTCGTAAAGCAATAATTTGTTGCTTGCAACTTAATACTGGAGGGGGTTCGGATGATAACCTGAAGGTGGATTATTAGTCATAGATGCATTTGGATGGCAGTCTATGTATTATGTTGTAATGCCTAATCAAGTCTCAAAGGAGTCAAGATGATTATTATATGCATGTATTGCTTTCTCGGTGTTTGTCAATTGCCCCGCTGTAATTTGTTCACCCAGCATGTTATCTATCTAAGGAGAGCCACCTCTAGTGAACTATGGATCCTGGTCCTTTTACTTTACATACAATCTACAACTGTTTAGTGCTTTGTGTTTACTTTCTGCAAACTTTTACTTCTTTCCATTCGATACGTTTAATCCTTTGTTTTCAGCAAAACAAGGTGAGATTGACAACCTCATCGCAAGTTGGGGACAAAGTTCTGTGGTTGTGTTGTGCAGGTCTGCACGTTGCTACTAGCACCGGTAGTGTGCCCTGCTAAAGCTCAGCTAGTAACACCTTTGAGGTGTTTCCTTTCTCCTACTGGTTCGATTAAACCTTGGTTTCATAACTGAGGGAAACTTGCTGCGGTGCTCATCATACCTTCCTCTTGGGGTTCTCAACGAGCTCTACATCAACACCGCCATCAAGCATTTTTCTGGGCGCCGTGCATTGAGCCATCATCCCCTTGTGTCGAATGAATAAATTGGGTTTCACTTCCCTCGAAAATACTGCGATACACCCCCTATACTTGTGGGTCATCAGCCCCTCTTGGTTTTGTACACATACGGTGTACGATGACGACCTCCGGCTCCTTGATCCCTACCGGGAGTGCGGAAGTAGATCTCCGGCTTGGAATCCCTGCAGCGCAACGACGTGCTGGAGGTGCGCCATCTCTTGCATGAACATTCCTTTCTTGGGACTATGCCAATGCATGGAGACAACTATGTAGAGACAGAGGGAAGAATTCTCTAAGGAAAATGCCTTAGAGAACATGTCAAATTGTGTGTTTAATCCTACCCATGGGCACCCCTTTTATAAAAGGGGAGGGAGGTGTGCCCTCCCCTTTGGGTTTCCAATGTGGGACTAATCAAGGGAGAAGGGGGAGGCATCATGGGCCTCGTGGGCAGGCGGGCCAGGGGTGGGCCCCACCCCGCTCACAGCCCTAGGCTAGCTGGGTGGGCCCCCTTGAGGCGGCTAGGCCTTGGGCCTTTGGCCCTTGGCCTTTCCCTCTTGCGATTTTCCCTCATGGGCCCTTTTTCTAGGAAGTTTGGCCCATTAGTGGAATACTCGTTCGAATTAGATTTTAATATTATATTTAATATTAATTAGATTAATTAATATGTAAATACATATTACAAAATTCGATTTGACCCGAAACACCTTTGGGTTCCCTTTCGATTTCCTCCGAACGACTTCGGAATTTTCCTGGAATGATTCTGGTTCTCTCATGGAACTTTTCTGGTTTCCTTTTCTCTTTCATATGGTGATTCCAACTTACAGAGGATCTCTAGCTCATCGTACTACAGGAAATCCGGTCTATTGCAACAATATTTATTGCTACAACGACATTTCATTGCAATAAAACACAATATTGCCACGAATTCCCTGACAGTGGTAATAGGATGTACATATTGCCACAAATGAATTTTGTCACGATAAATACTCTTTTTGTTGTCGTAGAGGCTCTGTATTGCAACAACCTACATGGTCGTTGCAATATGGCTCCGATATTGCAACAAGAAAATTCCGTTGCACGAGTTAGTCATTTTGTTGCAATAGAAACTAGGTCTTGCAACAAAATAGTTATTCGTGGTAATATTTAGAAACATATTGCAGCAACTTTGTAACGCTGCGATAGGTATAAATTTGTTGCAAAAAATTGTATAACTATTGCAATAAAATACGTATTTGTTGTAATAGTGTATATTTTTGCCTCAATTTCATGTTGTTGCAATAACTATTGTTTACTGTGACAATTTGTGTATCCATGGCAATATGTAGAGGATATTACAACAACCTACTACTGTTGCAATAGAGAACAAGATTGTAATGATATTCCATACAGTCAATGACGTGCATTCACGTGGGCCACCTACACAGGAGAAGCCTGGGCTCTGGCCCAGTCTTCCGAGAATGTAAAAAATAGTTACCAGCTTGGTCCATTCCATCGAGACCATGACTGTCATTTTGTGTCCTTGTGATTTCTACTACTACCGATGGCTTAACTCCTTGTCCCTATACACGTGTGCCCGTATCTCTGTCTCTCTCGGTCTTCTCAAGTTTTCGAGTCCATCAAATTCTAGGAGTCTCGGTGATATGGGTATGCCCTACGGGTGCCTAAGGTTAGCCTAGCTAGTTCGGTCCAGCAGAGGCCCACGAGATAAGCCGTGTTTGGTAATGAAGCCCGGGAAGGCTCAGGTGGCTCAGGCCCATGGAGGATGCGACTCCTTGGAGGATACGACAAAGTCTAGATAGAAGGTTTAAAGGGACAGCGAGGAACCCACCGAAGACAAGGGACAGCGGTGCCGCGTGGGAGGGATCGACCTCCACCGCCAAAGCGGTAGCAGACCGGACGTAGCAACAGGAGCATACTAGGCCAACTAGGCCCGACCGAGCCCAAATCGGGCATGTGAAGTCCCCGCCAAGGTGCTGCAGTAGACGCATTGACATCGTCGCTCCCCTCACCAACCATGGCAGCGACCTGAGGGCGAGCTAGCCCGCCCAAACCCAAGTCGGGCCCAATGGGCCCAAATATAGGGTTTGGAGCCACCGGCCAAGCTCATCTTTGCCACCACCACCACCAATCAGCAGCGCCCTCGCCCCTCCGCCATCCAAGTCACCGCCGGAACGCCGCTTGCTGAAGAACAACGCCTCAAGAAGAGCACAACACGTGAAGCCAAGCCGCAGCCCACCATCTGCCACCGAGAGGAGGCCCAGAAGGTCCTAGATTTGAAGATCCAGATCCGACCTGGGAGGGGCCAGCACCACACCCCTCCGCCGCCCAAAGCCACGTGTGCACCGTCTCCAGGACGATTCGGCCCGCGCCTCCGCCCGTCAACGCGCCGAGGCCCTCCGTTGCGCCCTACATCTTCTCGCGCGCCGGCGAGGACGGACCGCTCGCCGCTAGTACGCGGCTTCCCTTTGGGCCGCCCCAGGCATCGAAGCACGAACCCCGCCGCCCCCATCACTGGCGGTGCGCGCGGACTTCCGGCGGCCGTCTCTAGGGGGATGAGGGTGGAAGGGGGAGAGAGGAGTGGCGGCGGCGGAGGGGCGCTAGGGTTGGATCCCCCCGTAGCCCTGGAGGTGGCGACGCTAGGGAGCGGGGCCAAGGTGTTCAGTGGACCGAATACTCTCCCCGCCATCACAATTGGCATGTACGTTTTGCATCGAGGACATCCATCTCGGCCTGTCAACGAAATAACCTACTATGAACAAATTTTAGTAATATTATTTTTAGAAGCAAATATATTCCATATGTGTTTAAAATATTGTTTCTAATTTATTTCGTTAGCAAAAACGATCACTTAAAATAATTACTGTCCAAACAAATATTAAGCGTGTACTCTACTTTGTGGAGGTAATCTTTTCCATCCCACTAACCTTCAATTTTTCTTATGACTTCCCAGCAATTTTTGGTCGTGTATTGTCTATTGCGCCATATAATTTCTAGACCTCCCGCTAAAAACTGTCCCGATTATTTCTCTCTTCACTTAAACAAACAAATCGTGAGATTGGATCTGAGCTCTCTCTTCCTCGTTCTCACGGCGTCATGACGGCGCCGTCGACACTTTAGAACACACCAGAGTATCGAATGGAGATGTCACAGGTAATTCCTTCCAAATCTCCTCCATAGCCTTTCGTTCCCCTTTGCCTGCTCTCACGTGAGGCGAAGAGAGAAGCGACCCCTATTGTCTTCCGGCCGGCCGGCCGGCCTGTGGATCCCTCTCAGCGCAGCGCCCCCTTTCCCCTCGGGATGCAATAGGCCCCATCTTCGGCAACCAAGTCCATGTCGTCCTCCGGCCGGCCGGCCTGTGGATCTCTCTCAGCGCAGCTTCCCCTTTCCCCTCGGGATGCAACTGTCCCTATCGTCGGTGACCGGCAAGGCGGCAGTGGTGGCAGCGCTCACGCCTAGCTGGGATACGGTAGACCTGTTGCCGTCGATGTCATCCACGGCCTCGGCCACGGTGACCACAGCCACGGCGGCTGCGACCACGATCACGACTGCCAACACCTCGCTGATCCCGCAGTTCGACTGGGAGCTCTTCTAGAGAGCATGCCACTGTCGAGCCCCGCGACGGCGACATGGTACACACCTTCAATACTTGTCCATGGATCGTTTATCCCTCTGTTCGTGTGAGCTGTAGTGTTTTCTGAATTTAGGTGCAGTTAGCAAGTATGTGTTCTGATTTAGGTTCAGTTAGCAGTAGTCTGTTAGATACTTGGTGATAATTTTGTTCTAAACTTATTTGATTTTAGAAGAAGAAATAATATCCTTTTGTTCACAGAGTCCATGACAAATGTATCATCGAAACTTAAGCATCACATTTGTTTTCATGTTCAGAACCTGACACACATCAAACATGAGACCTGGATGGAGATGGAGATGAAGATGAAAGGCATTCTCTTGAGGACACGTCAATATGTAGTACATATCAAGGCGGTGAGACACTGAGTAGTCTGACCTACAAGAGGATCAACGTCTCCACCAAGCATGTGCCTTGTAAGCAGCAGAAGCAGCAGTCTTGACTGTGCCGTTGGCGATGACCAGGCGAAATCAATCGCTAGCACCCTTAGTTGGTCCTGCTCACCAAGTGTTTGAGGTAATGTGCAAAGAAAACAACTACGTTATGGTTATTTATTTTTACTAGATATAGAAATTTATAATTGAAAATGATTTAGCTGATATATAAATTCTGGCGACATATCCTTGAAAGCAATGGTAAAGGTTGTCAATTAGGAGTTTAGGACACACTACATTTACATTTACTCATTAAGTAACACATAGTTTTTTTTGTGTGTGGGGAACAATAGATGTTGTTCTGTGGATTTGTTTCCCTAATTTCCCAAGAAGTTTTATATGCAGATTCTTAACACTACAATTGATTCTTATAAACTACAGCATATACAGTGTAGTAAGTGATTGTCTCTCCACTTTTTATATTCCAGTTTGGTATATAAGGTCAGTGTTTCCCTATGTGGAATATATGAGTTCAGATATTAACTGATGGTCGTCAATTCATTACCTACATATTGTGTCTTTGCATGAATTTTAAAAATAAACTCACAGGTCTACTTCAATTTTTCGGGGATGGAGAGTCACAGAGAGCAGTATTGACAATATTTCAATTTTGCATTCAAACGTAGAGCTACAAGTAGAGTCCGCATTTGGTTCCTAAGACTGAAGACTTGAATATATTCAATATGCTAATAAGTTGATGGGAATCGGGGAATGGTAAATAACCAATAATTCCGTCGAAAAATGTGGTAAGGTGAATGACTCATCCATCAACTTTTTTTTTTGAGAAAACAACTAACTGATATGTGAACGAAGCTCATCTTGCCATGCATAGGACTTCTAGAGAAGTGTTGTCCTTAGCTTGCATATTCGGATTAAATATGTATCTCTCATATAACTGGACAATTTGTAGGATTTGGGACGCTTCTTTTAGCTTTGTTATTATTTCTGAATATCTTCTGTTTTGGAGTACATGTGTGCACAACAATGATGTTCGGAAATTCACTGCTTCTTGATTTATAAAGGAGTATTTGTGGAATAAATAACAAGTACCATGGTGCAATGTTGTTGATGTATCTACTAAATCATATGTGTCCCAGTATATCAATAACAACTATATATAGGAACATTGCAGCTAGCGATGTAAAGGTACAGTAGAGCAATTCATTTGACACATAATAAATCATATGAGTGCAGTATTGCTGCATGGTCGTACATGTGCACAGTCCCCAATGAGAAATAATTGATTCATGACCATATTTTCAGTATACAAATAATTATCTTTACTACTTTGCTACATTCTGAAAGGATATTGAGAACGCAGTCTATAATATCATAGACTGATTTGTATCAGAAGCATTGATATACTCTTTTGTAAATCAATAAGATTGCTATAAGTTGATTGAGATGATCCTAGAGTAGTACAAGTGATGTTTCTGAATACATCCATGGGAAATGGAGCAAAATAGGAATAAAACAACTTTGGGAAATCTGACATCGTAAACTCCTCCAGAGTAGCACCCTCCTATCATTTTTGTGGTGTTGTATTTATCTAATTTTAAGTGATAGTCTGATTCCGCAACCTCCTATCATTTGCCAAACATTTCTCTACAACTCTATCATTTGTTAAGCGCGATATCATGAGTCAAGTTTGTGTTCAATCGATTAGACGAATGAGTTGGTATTTACTGTTAAAGAAACTATATTATCATGTAAGGTGAACACTATCTATTTCCTCATTTATGTTAGATATGTGTTACACACTGCCATCTATATGTTTAGCCTTCAGCATGACAATTCGTGTTTCAGTAAACTAAATGTTAACCATTTGAACGTGGAACTAAAGCCATTTTAAGTTTTTTATATTAAGCGACAAGGAACGCTCTTTCAGAGCTTTCAAATTCTAGTATGTGCAATTGCACGGGCTGATGACTAGTGGTGGATAATGTAGGAACATTAAATTATAGTTTGTGGTATCCATATTGGGATAATGTAGGAACACTAAATTATAGTTTGTGCTATCCATATTGGTTCAGTACACCAATCATAGGACGTGTACCAATCTCCCTCTGTTCATTGGTTCCATTTAACACCGTTCCATGTCCTTACAAACCATCTTAGAGGTTCGTCATCGTTTTTCTTTTGTTTTACATAACTGGCCTTTCTGACTTTTGGATGGTATATATCCATCTTTCCAAGTGACATGGTTCAACCAAGACTACAAGTGTGGTCCTAGAGTTGTCTTCATGTGCATAATCTATAAACTACAAGTCTTTAAAATTTTATGAATACATTAATGCAGTTGACACATGCCACTGTTATTTATTGTTACATTCTAATGTCTATTTGCATCAGACCACAATTCCTTGTTTAAATGTTGTTGGGCTACTGCAGACTATAGTTATTCACATTCTATATTCTTCTTGCAAATGTAACCATATTACAGCTTGTACTGTTGTAGTTTGCCAATGAAAATTACAATGGTGCTGAAATAATTTTATGGCGTATATTGTGTTGGACTGATTAACTTGAGCTAAACAATTTTTTCATTTTTTGTTTGCAGGATTCAAATATTTAACTGGATTGGACTGGACATTCAGTATGCACCCCGGATATTTTGATCTTTGCACTTAATTAAGATAGCTCTTTGCACTTAATTAAGATAGCACATTCAGTATGTTGAATGATTGCTGAATTATTTATGGATATTTGCTATGAGAAATATGATATTTTATGAATCTACATTAGATACCTATGGTTTGAATTATATAATTGAATGCCTATTTTTTTGGTTGCGATAGTGTATTATCACAAGATAGTTTCGGTTACAACAGGTTATTACCACGAAAAATATAGTGTTGCGTCATATCTTAGCCGCCACACCTACCAATTGTGTTGCACTAGAATGTTGCCACAAACCATTTGTATTGTCGAGATAGCTGCCCGCCACAAATATGTTGGTCGTTGTGATAATCATTTGCCGCCACCAAATTCAGCTTTGTTGAAATAGTCCATTTTCCATGAATGATTTGTACCGTTGCATTAGTTTCTCGCGACAAGCATTTCGACCGTTGTGATAACTATTTGCTGCCATGAAATTTAGTTTTGTTGAAATAGTCCTTTCCCCATAAACCGTGTGTTGTTGAAATAGGCTATCGCCACAACTGCCTATCACCACAAACGGGCAATCGCCACAGTTTTTATGTTCGTTGCATTAAGCTATCCCAACGAACCAAATTGTGGTATTAAGCACGTGCTGCCATGAGGAAAAATGTGGCAGCTTGTCACATGGCCGTTGCAATAGCACGCTTTCTTGCCACAGTTTGGTTTTCGTGGCAACAACCTATTATCATGCGTCTTATCGCAACACTTGGCAACAAAAGTCATGTCGTGGCAATAAGTACCTATTACCACAATTCGACACTTATTGCCACGAATCTTGTTGTTGCAATAGACCCGAATCCTTGTAGTTACCCTTAAGTGTATTTCCCCAAGGCTCGGGAATGGCATAGACATGATATCCATTAATGATCAATAGTGGGACCGGGATGCCCATAATGACCCCTGTGCATTCCACGATGATAATGTTGTTTGAACTGTAAACAGTTGTTTCCCATTCCCTTTGCCACTTGGTACCTAGTTCACCCGAGATTTGATCTATGGTATCTCCATACCTTCGTTCGATCTTGTTACCGATGAACTTCTTTTCTCGTTTCCGTGTCGTTGCATTATGTGACCTAGTCACACGCTTGCAAGCTTTGTTAACGCAAAGTCACCGAGATGGCCACATATGTATCTATCCATTACATGGATTGGAAAATCTTGTTATTAATATGTACTCCTCTATGTGCCCCTTTGGGAAACCTGAGTAGCACCTTTTTGATAACCCAGCCACGGTATGATACTTGATAACCATCTAAGCTCCTTCTAGAACAGTGATTTGCATTATCTCACAGTCTAAGGATCAGGTTGTGAGGTTTCCTTAGTTTATCATTAATTGTGAACTTTGTAACTAGATCTCATTAAGATACAACCGGTTGGGTTGTTTTTCTATCACATCATTCAACTAATGACGTGACCTCATTGTCAATGGGCATAAATGCCCATGATCTCGAAACCCTAGATCATCCTCATGACCAATAAACTAGTTTGCTAGAGGTAACTAGAGACTTGGTTTGTTTACATACCACACGTATATTAATGTTTCATATTAATATAGTTATAGCACAATATGAAACTATTATGAACTAATTAAGATATGATAACAAAAACCTATTTATTATTTGCCTCTAGAGCATATCTCCTTCAGTCTCCCACTTGTACTAGAGTACGAATAATCTAGCTCGCATTTTACTCATCATAAACCATATCACATATGGAAAATGTCATGTCCATGTTCTGTTTTACCAGATCATTATGTCTTTGCAAATCGTTAATGTCTTCCTAACTTTGACATTCAAACCATTATCTCATAATGGGTTGAAGTATTCGTTTGGCGACAAAGTGAGAATTTGTTTCTAGTGTTTATAATGACGGTCGTTTTCACTGTTGTCATATAAACTTCAAAACACACATTGCAATCCTTTGTGTATGTACGGCAGTTATGGCAGTAGAACGAGGCTGGTTTCTAGGAGCCTACAGTGAATTTAGATCAACCTCAGGGGTTTTCCCATGGGCATTGTGCCCTGGGACACATCATTCTAAGTTAAAGGCGAACTAGTCTCGGCATAAAAATATACATCACATTAGATGGAGCCTTTATACTTCTATATCTATGTAGATCCTAGTGCATGAAATGCAACTATGCCTCTTACTTTGCTTCTTGCCATTTAAGTATAAACTCAATTCTGGTTCAGTGATCAGGAGTCACTTCAAGACATGTTCTTATAGTTAAGAGCTAGTCCTTCCAACCAAAACCTCGGTTCACATTATGTCGAGTATTCAATATGGTTGTATGGAAGAACCTGTGACTTAGGCACAGGAGATGCAACACATCTCTTTCTTTCTTTTAACCATAGTTCCAATACTAACTCAATGCTTAATATAATAAGAACTTCTTTATTACCTTGTTCCATTCTGAAGTTCTTCGGAATCTTTCTTAGGACATTCTCAACATTTTTCAGAATCAAGTCCCAGAAGCATTCGACATTTGATTTTTATCAAACTTACCAATCTATCTCGACAGATCTTATTGTTTTATAACTTCAACTTCATCCTTATTTATCTACTTAAATGTTATTAACACCAATCACATCATTCACATATGACGTCCACGTATTCTAGAATGATTTCACAATGCCACTCAAATATGGCATCCATATTTGAGATCCAGGAATTTCACTTACCTCCCACTCAAAATATGTCTGCAACATATTATGATTCAACCAAGCTACTTAGGTCCCACTCAAAATAAGTCTCTTACATATTAATATTTGGCCAAGCTAATTAGCTCCCACTCAAATGCAGGTCCTCTGGATAATCTTGGACATTCCAAAATTCTTTGATCATCATTAGATTGAGAATTCCAGCTACAAGACTTCAATATCCATATATTACTAGTGTAAATCCAATAGACTTAAGCATCACTACATTTGTAGTCAACTCCTCGAATTTGTCCATACTTTGTGACAAATCGAGCTTTATGTCTCCATTTAAGTTTCATTTCCGTCTTATGACTTTGAAGTCATTTAGAAGTGTCAAGTAAACATCTTTACTTAATAAGATCAAGTAACACATTATTTTGCAATCTTAAATGTAACTTAATATAGTATTTTATGACTCCTGGTCATTTCTCGCACGTAGGTCCATCACGCAGCTTTGTAATTCGTAGGTATGTCTTGTTCATAAACATGACAAGTGAATTAATAATATAATTCCGCAAACTTGCAGAATCTATCGTTGAATCCTACTTTCTTTAGTAAAAGCATTCACTAAGACTTAATTATCATTATCACTAGTTTCTTCTCTATTTTTAGAGGTCAGTTTCACAAAAAAAATTCGCTACAGCACTCAACAATCTGGAGGTAAGGTCAAATACCTTGTTTTGATCTTTTACTTTCTTCCACCTATATCTTCATCAAGACACGTCAACTTTGGACAACAACAGGTTTGCCTTGTGGAATATGTATTCATAGTTACCTAAGAATACTCTACAAAGACATGTTTATTTGCCAGGACTTCAACTTATCGAAATCTCCAGAAACTCGAACTTGCCATAACACTTATGGTGTTGTTTCCACAAATCTTTAGATGTTCCTTTGTATTTGAAATGAGTGTTTGCGTATTTTCATCTCTAACTCTAAACGACAACTATAACCCCGACAAAAGATAATATTACACCATATGTATCTAATACAAAATGACTATGATGTTTAGACATTTCAACATAGTTTGACTTTGTCCAATTATCTTAATTTTTGAAACATCTTTCACAAGTCCTTTCATGCCAAAATTAACTTAAATATTTTAGTCATGTTGATCAAATCAAAGAGACTTTATATTTCTGTTGATTCAATATCCCTCTTTTGTTGTGAGCTCATTTGAACAATTAAAATCGTTTCAAACTCATGTTTCATTGAGTAAATACACTTATTTGTTGAAAATATGATACATCACTATGTATAAGATTCAACATATTTTCGCATATCACAGTTTTACCAGAATGCAGAGTCTTAGTCATTCTGTCCAATGGGGCATGGTTTTGCAAAGTCTCTAGATTAAGCATCTAAGACACCGATCTTCATTTAAAATGAAGAACATGCAATAACCAAAATGACTTAAACTATAGTGTCATTAAACTTTGGATATCTTTTAGCATTCTAGTCCTATATAAATGTTTAAACTATTATCATTAACATAGTGATGAGAATAACTCATTTATAATCGTAATGTGACCATAATAGTATTTTTCATAAGAATATTACAAACTAGCTTGTAACTTGTTCATATGAATAATCGTCTCGCCAATAGCAAGACACACAAACAAGGATTACAAAATTATATTCAAGTCTACTACTCCAATTGATAAACCTTTTGAGGAAAGGGGTGATGTCGGTCATCAACTATTTTGCTTGCCATCATCAAGAACATTGCCTCAATTCCAGCAATTCTCAAGCAGATCATCATGTTTTCACAAAGCAGGACAAGTATCAAATACTTTGCAAACTACAACTGGTTTTGCAGGAAACATATTTATAATTTGTATGTCTTACATATTCATCCATGACCTCCTATTAGAATTAAGGCCTTCTAAGAGTTCTCAACTCTAATGCAAGATCTCTAAGTGTTTCTCCAAATATTCTATTTTCATCCATGATGGAGGAAAACCCATCCAACGGCTCATACTTTATGTGCCAGATCTTGCATAATGCAACATTGTCGTCCAACTCTCCATCAAATGGAGGATGGCTTATTGGATGATAATGGAGAAAACACAAACATTGCAGAGTCATCGAATTATCTCCTAATGGTTATTGTATCAAGAAGAGAAGATCACCTTTTACGAGGATATCCCTTAGGTGTGGGTATTAATCTATGAAGTTGGATCCTTTTGCTAAGTTCCATATCAAGCAATAAATTTCCCATGGTCACAAAAGACCTCAATGGGATAGGCCATGATCCACTAAGATATTTGCAAATAAACATTGATGGCTACGCACTTCTATTCTTGTAGACAGTTGTTGGGCCTCCAAGTGCGGAGGTTTGTAGAACAGCAGCAAGTTTTCCCTTGAGTGGACAACCCAAGGTTTATCGAACTCAGAGAGAAAGTGGTCAAAGGTATCCCCTCTCAAGCAACCCTGCAATCAAGATACAAGAAGTCTCTTGTGTCCCGAACACACCCAATACACTTGTCAGGTGTATAGGTGCACTAGTTCGGCAAAGAGATAGTGACATACAAGTGGTATGGATATAAGACAATGGTGCCAGAAAAGAGCTTGATGGCGTGGAAGAGACTAAAGGCAAACTGAAATAAAGATGGCAGTAAGCAAACATGTAACAGATCTAGTTGCAAACAGTGTTTCAATGCTTAGAAACAAGGCCTAGGGATCATACTTTCACTAGTGAACATTCTCATATAAATATATTCTCTTTATGATACTACTCTGAACTACTCTCCGGTTGGACACTCTAATCCATGGTAGGGCTATAACAGCACACCTCAAAGTTCATCTTTCCCATCTAGATAACCCCACACTGTCACCTTGAGCGCTAAATGGTTTCAATAAACACCACAATTTCATAAAGACATCCAACTCCAAATATAACTCATAACAAGTATTTGTAATCTCTAGCTTAAGTGCCACCATGGTGTGCACACTGTCAACTTCACACACATGGGGAGAGCAGAGATCTATTAAAGCACTTGTGTAGCAAGGTAGATCTACTTGATTACAAAGATCATGATCAGAATATGATCATGCATAGAGAGATAGATGAACACATAGCTACCGGTAGAACCCTTAGCCTCAAGGAAGAACTACTCCCTCATCATCATGGGAATCAGCAACGACGATGGAGATGGTGGTGGAGATCGATGGAGATGGCTCCGGGGGCACTTCCCCGTCCCGGCAGGGTGCTGGAACAGATACTTTTTGTCCCCTAAATCTCCTTTTCGGTGGTGGTGGTGCTTCAGAACTTTTCGTGGCTCGAGGCTTGACGATTTAGGGTTTTTGCATCGGGAGGCATCTTATAGGCGAAGAGGCACGGTCGGTGGGCGGCCAGGGGGCCCACACCACCTTGTGGCGCGGCCAGGGATATCCCGCGCCACCATATGGTGTGCCCACCCTGGTGCCCTACTCAATCTCTGCTTCGTGTTTCCGTGTTGCTCCGGAAAAATAGGCATATTGGCTTTTGTCCCATCCAATTCCGTGAATATTCATTTTCTGACTTTCCTGCAACCAAAAATAGCAAAAAACAGGCAACTGTCACTATGGCATCTTGTTAATAGGTTAGTCCAAGAAAGTGTACAAAAAGTACTCCAAAGTGTGGAAAAAACATAAAAAGTAGACAAAAACCAAGCATGGAACATCAAAAATTATAGATACGTTTGCAACGTATCAACATCCCCAAGCTTAACTCCTGCTCGTCCTCGAGTAGGTAAGTGATAAAAAGAAAGAATATTTTTTTGAGGTGACATGCACCATCATAAACTTGATCAAAGTATTTGTAAAACATTCATAGCTAGGATCATAGTACTTCAACATAGCATGAAAGATAAAGTTCTAACAATAAGACATATCAACTTTGTTGTAGCATGTGATGACCCACAAGTATAAAGGGTGTATCGCAGTATTTTCGAGGGAAGTGAAACCCAATTTATTGATTCAACACAAGGGGAGCCAAAGAGTATTTATAAGCCTTAACAACTGAGTTGTCAATTCAGCTGCACCTGGAAACAATCTTGCTCACAGCAGTTTATCAGTAGCAACAGTTTTGTAGTAGGAATAGTAAAGCAACAACAGTAGTAAAGCAAAGATAGTAGTATCAAAAGCAGTAAACAGTGGGATTCGAGTGCGGTAGGCATAGGGATGGATGGACAAGCATTGCATGGACAAGACAATTCAAATAGCAATCATAACATAGGGCAATTGCAGATAAATAAGATAAAGCATCCAAGTACTAGACAATCCTAGGCATGTGTTCCATATATAGTCATACATGCTTGCAATGAGAACTTGCACACCATCTTTTGTCCTGCCAGCCCGTTTGCAGTGGGGCCTCAAGGGAACTACTAGCAATTAAGGTGCTCCTTTTAATAGAGCACCGGAGCAAAGCATTAACACTCTGTGAACACATGTGATCCTCACATCAAAGCCTTTCCCTTCCGGTTATCCCGATTTCTGTCACTTCGGGGCCATTGGTTCCGGAAAACAACGTGTGTATACAACTTGTAGATAAGACCAAAAACAATACTATCATAATGAATCAATAACATGTTTAGATCTGAAATCATGGCACTCGGGCCCTAGTGACAAGCATTAAGCACAACAAGTTGCAACAAAGTCATAAACCACTAATAAAAGATAGTAGGCACCATGCCCTAACAATCTGATGCCATTACATGAACGATCTCATCCAATCCCTACCATCCCCATAGCCTACTGCGGGGGATTACTCACTCATAGATGGGGGAAACATGGATGGTCGATGGAGAAGCGATGGTGATGATGGTGATGATCTCCTCCAATTCCTCATCCCGGCAGGGTGCCAAAATGGAGTTTCTGGTGCTGTTTCGTGGAATCTGGTGGTGGCGGCGGAGCGGAACTCCTTCTGGAAAAACGTCGACCCCCCTGAAGTTTTTAGGTCAGAAGGCTCCTTATAGGCGAAGAAAGAGGCCGAGGGGGTGCCTGGGGGCCCACATGACCCCCTGGCGCGGCCTGGCCTAGCCCACGCCAGCAGGTGGTGTGGCCACCCCCTGGCTCTTCTCCGTCTCGTATTCTGGCTCCTGGAGTCTTGGGGTGAAATAGGATTTTTGGCATATTTTCCGGCATTTTTCCTGATAGTTGATGTTCTGCACAAAAAGTAGACACCAAGGCAATTCTGTTGAAAACAGCGTCAGTCCGCATTAGTTGTATCCAAATCACACAAGTATAGAGGAGAAACAGTAGCAAAAGTGTTCGGAAATGTAGATACGTTTTGGACGTATCAACTCCCCCCAAGCTTAGCGTATTGCTTGTCCTCAAGCAATTCAGTTTAAAACTGAGTGTGATAAAAGAACTTTCACAAAAAAATTTGCTTCATAACATGTAAATATTCTCAGCAATGCGATCAACTACTTAAACAGTTCATAATAAAGAGTATGCAACTGAGTGAAAGTGAAGGCTAGAAATAGTAAGGGAGCGACAAACGAGAGAGCAATAGTTGTCATTATCATCCTTACAACAAAACAGGACTACTCATGGCATGAAAGTGATTCAAGATCCTCAAGGCAAAATAATTCATCAAGGCTTAACTGATTATCACAGTCATGTGCATGCGTGAGCATGTGCCAAGTCAATTCAAATGAAACATTCAGAGGAGGATACCGTGGTGTCATACCAATTTATGAATAGAGCAATGCAAGCAAACATTCATAAGACATGCTACAAACTATTAGCGAGTTGGAGCTAATCATAAGAAACCAAGAACTACTAAGCATCCAAAGATAACATACACCCTACTTGAACGGACTAAGCAAGCCAATAGTGATGAGTATATGTACAAAAATGAAAACAAATAGAGTTCGTTACCAGCCTCTTACCACGCCTCAAGTTGTCATTAATCCTCATTATTGCTCTTCACTTGTGTGGCTTGAATAATAATATGAAACCAATATTCCACTGAGGACTGTTGAACCCTGTAACAAACTCACAAAACCAAAGAAGAACGATAAATATTTTTGGTGTTTTCGATTTTTTTTTACATAAGAACCAAAAGGGAAAAACAAGCAAAGCAAAATCTTTTTGGGTTTTTCGAATAGTTCAAACAAAGCAAAAATGGAAAAGCAAACCAAGGCAAAAAGAAGAAGCAAACCAAAGAGAAACAACAGAAATATTTTGGTCTTTTTGTGTTTTTAGAAAGCAAAAGCAAAGAAAGAGAAAGAAAACTAAAAAGAGAATGAAAACATGAATATACAAAGTACCGACGCAACATGATATGGAGATGAGTGCGGTGTCGCCGTACCTCCCCCGAAGCTTAGGCTTTTGGCCTAAGTGGGTATTAATCCCACGCTGGCCAGGATGAAGTGTCACCCTGGTACAACGAAGAGATCCCCTCATCCCGGTGCGAACTCGAGTACGTCCCTCCGTAATGCGCGGAGTAATCATAGGAGGGCACATCCTCCTGGTGCTGCTCGTGGAAACCTAGCAAGCGAAGCTGCTTGTCGACCTCCTCCTTGGAGCGCTACCACGGTCTCTTGTGAACACTAAACAAAGCAGGCTGTGGCAAAAGGATCTCCCTTTCATCCCCATCAGTGAAAAACATCCTATATACTAGATTGTTCAAATTAGAAGTAGCAGTGACAAAGTGATGAGTTTTCATGGCAACAAGCTCAAGCCTCTGTGGTGCCAGCATAGCATCATAGGGATCCACTGAAAGACCTAACGCATTGACTATACGCGATGCAATGATGCCCCCATAGATAGGCCCCCTAGCAGCTAGGCGGCGAGCAATAAGCGAGCCAAGATTGTACCGAGTATCATTGTTAAGCGCAGCAGCAAGGAAAGCTAAATGATAGTTGGAGATATTACTTGTGTTCTCCCTACCTAGTACACTAGTAGCAAGATAATATGCAAAGTATCTAAGAGCAGGGAGTTGGATATTTCTTATCTTTCCGCGCTGCACCACGTGGTCATCATCATTGGTCACCCCTCGGTAAAGCTCCAACAAATCAGCGGGTCGCCCTTGAATTTTCTTCACGGTCCCTGTCATGCGCACACCTACAATACTGCAAAATCTCTCCAAAGGCATGGTGAAGGGCAGATCATAGATTTTAAAAGAGACAGTAGACTGATAGGGTGTGTTAGTAAACGTGAAGCTCTCAACAAAAGTTTTGGTGAGCATAGCGTATTGCGCACTCTCATCTTGCATATATGAGGTCAAACCAACCCTCTCAATCTTTAGCAAGAAATCATCAAGAATACCTGTAGCTTGTAAGAGAGTAAAACAAGGAAAAGAGGATGGGTGAGCATCCCCATCATCCCTTTCACTGCCAATACGAGTTACAATGAGATCTTCATTGTATGATGGCCTAGCTTGAGAGGCTGTCCTCGAGGGCCTCGACCTCCTAGGTGCATCACTCTCAAATATCTCTCCAAAAGTATGGTTGTTCATGCTTGGTATTAAACAAGTGATTGGAAAGTAAATATAATGAAGGATTCTACTCATAGGGACTTGCAAGAGGCCTAAACATGCATCAAAACTATATCTCTAAGCATCGAACAAGCTTACAAGCTCTCATAACCAGTTACCTATAGTAGCAAAATACTCAATATATAATCCACTAAACCCAAATCTACTTGTACAAGGGGAGGAGTCACATACTAGGGAACAAATGCTCCAAGTTTCAGCAAGAAAGATGGGATGAGCAAGGAGATCGAAAAAAATCGAGAGAAAGCACAGCAAGAACGCGATTTTGAGCAATGAACTGGAGCTTACTCGGGAGAGAGAAGAAAGTGGCAGGTGAGAGAGTTAGTGGGTGGCCAGGGGTGGCCCACACCAGGGCATGGCGCCACCCAAGGCTGGCCGCGCCACCATGTGGTGTGCCTACCTGGTGGGGCCCCTGGTACCTCCCAGGTACTCCTCTGCCCCTTTTTTCACGTAAAAATTTAATATGAATTTTCTGGAATTTTTCAAAACACTTTATTTTTGGGCAATTTTCAGAAATAGAAGAATGATTTTTCTGATAGACAGATTTTTTCTTTTGGAAACATGATGCATGGACAAAACAAGGCTAGAACTACAGAAGTTCTAACATGCAAGCAACTAACAACAAAAATAAAACTAAACGAAAGCAAAAACCAAAATGCAAAGGATAGAAATAAATGGAGATAATCATAATGAAAACATTGTTTTGTTCAATGGAATCCTTTTGTTAACAAGGTTGATCAAGTCTTGCTACCAAAACAATTGCATATGAGACAAAACTTTGTACTCCACTAATGATTATGTTACCTCAACCTTGATAGCAATGGTCCTAATCATAATAGTTTCAAATTTTTCTCTTGGTATGGGACAATATATTTCTCCAACTTGAATGCCTTCAACATGTTCAATTGAATTTAAGCCATAAGTCCTTTCAATATTCTTGGGGAAGTAGACAATATTTTCCTTGTCATTAACATTTAAGGTCACCTTTCCTTGATTACAATTAATAACAGCTCCTGCAGTATTAAGAAAAGGTCTCCCAAGAATAATAGACACATTATCATCTTCGGGCATTTCAAGCACAACAAAATCAGTTAATATCAAGCAATTGTGAGCCACCTGAACAGGTACATCCTCACATATACCCACAGGAATAGTGGTAGATTTATCAGCCATTTGCAAAGATATATCAGTTGGTATTAATTTTTCAAGTTGAAGCCTCTTATAGAGAGAGAAAGGCATAACACTAACTCTAGCTCCCAAATCACACAAAGCAGTTCTAACATAACTGTTCTTAATAGAGCTAGGGATAGTTGGAATCCCTGGGTCTCCAAGTTTCTTAGGAACCTTACCATTGAAGGAATAATTAGCAAGCAAAGTAGAAATTTCTTCATTAGGGATCTTCCCTTTATTCGAGACAATGTCCTTCATATACTTTGAGTAAGGAGGCAATTTAATAACATCAGTCAAAGGAATTTGCAAGAATAAAGGCTTCATCCACTCACAAAACTTATTATAGTGTTCATCTTCCTTTGACTTGTGTTTCTTATCAGGGAAAGGCATAGGTTTTTAGACCCAAGGTTCTCTTTCACTACCATGTTTCTTAGCAATAAAATCTACTTTGGTGTATTTAGTATTCTTAGTGTGGTTTTCAGGTTCTTCTTCAACTTTTTCTTCATTAGGAACAACATTTTCTTCATTATCACTTTCAGTTTCAGCATCAGAGATAGATATACTATTAGGATCTATAGCAGGTTCTGATGGTTCTACAACAGTTTTATGTTTCTTTTTCCTTTTCTTACGAGTAGAACCACTATTTTCATCTTGTTGAGAATCCTGCTCAATTCTTTTGGGATGCCCCTCAGGATATAGAGGATCCTGGGTAGCAGCACCACTTCTAGTTCTAATTTCATAAGCATGTTTTTCTTTAGTAGCATTAACTAGCAAGTCGTTTTGCACTTTAACGAGGTGATCTATTTGAGTTTGAACCATTTGAATGTGTTTAACAATCATGTTAACATCATTAGAGGTTCTTTCCACAATATCTTTCAACTCAACAATATCTCTAGTGTTTTCCATTAGATGATTTTGCACCCTTTTATTAAAGCTGTCTTGCTTAACAATAAAGATATCGAATTCTTCTAAGCATTGATCAGGAGGTTTAGAGTAAGGGATATCACCTTCATCAAAGTGTTGGAGAGAGTGTACCTCAATAGTGGAGGAGTAGGGAATAGGCTTACACAATTCTTCTATAGGAGGTAAATTCTTGACATTTGCAGCTTTAATTCCCTTCTCCTTAAGACATTTCTTAGCTTCTTTCATCACTTCATCATTTAATTCAATAACTCCCCTCTTCTTTGATGTTGGAATAGGCACGGGAATAGATGGTTCATGTACAATTACTTCAGGTATAGCTTGTTTAGGAGGAGTCCAATCTTCATAATTCTTGCTTATTTTAGCCATTAATTCCTCAGGTTCCTTAGGAGTCCTATTCCTGAAAACACAATCAGCACAACTATCTAGGTATGTCCTAGATTCTTCGGTTAGTCCATTATAAAATATATCAAGAAGCTCATTCTTAGGTAATGGACTTCCAGCCTGTGCATGAATCAAAGCACAAAACCTTGCCCAAGATTCGGGCAATACCTCTTTTTCTCCCTGTTTAAAATCAAAAAGTTCCTGCAAAATAGCATGTCTAGCACTGGGAGGAAAATATTTATGCAGGAAAGTACTAATCAAGCACTCAGGGCTATCAATAGATCCAGGAGCTAAATTACTAAACCAAGTTTTAGCTTCTCCTTTCAGTGAAAAAGGGAAAATCTTAGCAACAAAGTAAGTACGCATCTTAAAATCATCAGAAAACAAGCCACTCATGGTAGAAAGTTCATTCATATGTGCTACCGCATTTTCATTCTTAGTCGCACAAAAAGGTTCTTTCTCGACAATAGCTATGTAAGATAGATCGAGAGAGAAATCATAATCTTCATCTGTAATATTTATGGGAGAAGTAGCAAACTTAGCAATAGGAGACAATTTGGGTCTAATAGTACGCCTCTCAAGGAGACTCTTAGCAGCGCTCCTATCATGGGTGTTCTTACATTCTTTAATAAACTCATCGGTCATCTCAACATAACCATCTTCAATATCATAACTCTCACTAGACTCAGGTGAGCTAACAGGTGTGGTAGTGTCTTCATTAGGAGTTTCGGTATTTCCAGCTATAGTTCTAGCAATCGTAGCATCTAGGAAAGGACCTAATGAACCACTCTTATCAAGCACAGTAGAAGCAACATCATAAGCATCAGAAGTTTCAGATTCAGCAGTAGTAGCAGTGTGTGTAGCATGTGTATGTGGTGGTGTAAAGAACTTACTCATAACAGACGGTGAATCAAGAGCAGCAGAGGTGTTCAGAATCGTACCTCTTCTTGTAGTGGATGGTAAAATAGGAACCTTGCCATCACGAGACTTACCCATGATGGATGGATAGCAGTGAACAATAGAGAATCCAAGTGAACTTGATAAATAAAGCTATGCTCCTCGGCAACGGCGCCAGAAAATAGTCTTGATGACCCACAAGTATAGGGGGTGTATCGCAGTATTTTTGAGGGAAGTGAAACCCAATTTATTGATTCGACACAAGGGGAGCCAAAGAATATTTATAAGCCTTAACAACTTAGTTGTCAATTCAGCTGCACCTGGAAACAATCTTGCGCACAGCAGTTTATCAGTAGCAACAGTTTTCTAGTAGGAATAGCAAAGCAACATCAGTAGTAAAGCAAAGACAGTAGTAACAAAAGCAGAAAACAGTGGATTTCGAGTGCGGTAGGCATAGGGATGGATGGACGGGCGTCTGGACAAGACAATTCAAATAGCAATCATAACATAGGGCAATTGCAGATAAATAAGATAAAGCATCCAAGTACTAGACAATCCTAGGCATGTGTTCCATATATAGTCATACGTGCTCGCAATGAGAACTTGCACACCATCTTTTGTCCTGCCAGCCCGTTTGCAGCGGGGCCTCAAGGGAACTACTAGCAATTAAGGTGCTCCTTTTAATAGAGCACCGGAGCAAAGCATTAACACTCCGTGAACACATGTGATCCTCACATCAAAGCCTTTCCCTTCCGGTTATCCTGATTTCTGTCACTTCGGGGCCATTGGTTCTGAACAACAATGTGTGTATACAACTTGTAGATAAGAGCAAAAACAATACTATCATACTAAATCAATAACATGTTCAGATCTAAAATCATGGCACTCGAGCCCTAGTGACAAGTATTAAGCACAACAAGTTGCAACAAAGTCATAAAGCACTAATAAAAGATACTAGGAACCATGCCCTAACAATCTGATGCCATTACATAAACGATCTCATCCAATCCCTACCATCCCCATAGCCTACAACGGGGGATTACTCACTCATAGATGGGGGAAACATGGATGGTCGATGGAGAAGCGATGGTGATGATCTCCTCGAATTCCCCGTCCCGGCAGGGTGCCAGAACGGAGTTTCTGGTGCTGTTTCGTGGAATCTGGTGGTGGCGGCGGAGCGGAACTCCTTCTAGAAAAACGTCGAACCCCCCGAAGTTTTTAGGTCAGAAGGCTCCTTATAGGCGAAGAGAGAGGCCGATGGGGTGCCTAGGGGGCCCACACCACCCCCTGGCGCGACCTGGCCTGGCCCGCGCCAGTAGGTGGTGTGGCCACCCCTGGCTCTTCTCCGTCTCGTATTCTGGCTCCTGGAGTCTTCGGGTGAAATAGGATTTTTGGCATATTTTCCGGGATTTTTCCTGATAGTTGATTTTGTGCAAAAAAGTAGACACCAAGGCAATTCTGCTGAAAACTGCGTCAGTCCGCATTAGTTGTATCCAAATCACACAAGTATAGAGGAGAAACAGTAGCAAAAGTGTTCGGGAAAGTAGATACGTTTTGGACGTATCAGCATGAAAAGGCACAAACAAAAGATTCATGAATAACAATGCATTGAAAGACGTTTGTTTGTTTCACATATAGAAAACTTAGCATACTGGCATTCAGCTTGATCCTTATGGAGTAGCAAATATAAATGCATAGGACACCTTCAAAGTTTATAAGAGTGACTAGATACAAATAGTTTAAGAACAAGCAATATCAAAGGTATGCATCAATCAACAAGTCTTGGGACAATGCACATAGAACTAAGAATGGCCACTATGCTCTCAAAGTAGGTGCATAAAGATAGAAGGTGGAGACTCAACATAAAAGTAAAAGAAAGGCCCTTCATAGAAGGAAGCAGGGATTCAAGTCTCATAAAGAGCTTCCAAAAATTATGGTACTTATTATCTTTCAGCTCTCATTACCCCTATCATAAGCATCTTTAGGTGATTAAGGTTAAAGGGACACAACTAAGAGGATATGCTTGACAAGTTATAAGCCAAAATCTCATGCCCCTTACTTACGAAGACCGAACCTCATGCTACTCAACTTCAGTCACAAGTAAGCTCTTGTCATTGTAAGTACATATGTATCATAGAAAACCGTCAACGGGTTACACCTTGCACATGATACAGGAGCTATGCCATAATAAAAATGACAAGGCAAGCAGACAATGAGCATCTCAGCGATCTTTTTATTTGCTATTTGCATAGGTTTTTATTGAGGATGCTTCATAGAGTGCTCATTGTGGTTATCCTGCAAATTTTCACCATGATTAGGTTTGGCTTAGGCTAGCGGCCCAGGCGTTTCTCTAACACAAATACAAACTCCATGATCTTACAAGTTCCCCTTTTATTTCACACCACCAGGATCCATAAGCAAAAGAACATGATATCAACGGGGTACAATGTACAAGTGCAATGTTGAAAGCGTTCCCCATGATACATGGTTCTGCTAACTTCAACTTATAAAGCACAAGCATATACGCAAAAAAGATGGACAAAATGGTTCAAGTTTATTAAGTGCAAGAAAGTAAGGTGTGCCATCAAGTTCATGAGAACTTTAATCACTAATTTTCACACAACAAGTTTAATTCGGAAGGTAGATAACAACATGAATATACTTGGAATAGAAAATGCTAATAGGTACGTATGGTGGACTCTTTGGAATAACTTGGTTTTATTTTGAGTTGGATGCGTGAGTGGAACTCATACTTGGTTATGGAGGCTAGCAAAAGACTAGGAGCGACAAACTAAGAGAGCAATAATGGCCATAATCATG
Organism: Avena eriantha; assembly: GCA_910589775.1. Lineage (NCBI taxonomy): Eukaryota > Viridiplantae > Streptophyta > Magnoliopsida > Poales > Poaceae > Avena > Avena eriantha. The sequence continues at coordinate 138,488,654 of OU342742.1, read as the reverse complement.
CAGAGCGACAAAACATCATTAATCAAAGCATAAAGTGATATTACAAGTCAAAACTAAAAGATCATGGAGGCTATGGTGACTTGGGATAGTCTTAACATGGTGTGAGCATGTGCCAAGTCAACCCAAATAAAGCATCAAAGGAGAATACCACAATACTATGCTTTAATATGCTAAAACAACGCACGATTCTTCCAAGGCACATTAAGCAATCTCAATTGTTTATAACATGTCATGATACAAAAAAAATCACTAAGCATTAGGCCAAAACAATATCAAGCTTGGAATGACAAAGCATAGGCCACAGTCAAAAACAAGCTCTCTTTACCACTTAAGCATGAACTTTCCTACTCTTTTTCCAATCCAAACCAAACTATTTGAAAACCAATGTATGAAAGAGGGGGTCCAACCAATTTATTCAGCAAACTAAGAAAACTAAGCAAACGAAAACCAAAAACGAAAAACGAAGACGCTCCAAGAACAACACAACTGTGCATGAAACAATAAAAATGAAGTGTTTGGAAGAACCTAAGATTTTTATTGATGAAGAAGGGGATGCCTTGGGCATCCCCCAAGCTTTGACGCTTGTACTTCTTGGATATTTCTTGGGGTGACACGGGTGGCATCCCCAAGCTTGAGCTTTAGTCCATTCTTCATCTCATTACATCATTCTTTCCTTAACACCTGGAATTTTTCCTTCATACAAAACTTCACGTAATCTTCATTAGCAACATTAGTGTACTAAAGATAATAAGTCTTTGGGTTCAGTTTCAACACCAATAAAACTTCCATTAAAACACAAGCTACTGTAGCACTTCCTTTGAAAAGCTCAATTCCCCAAAGAGAACCCAAAAAGCAACTAACAAGAAGCAAGTGCAAATAATAGCAGAAATCTGTCAAAACAGACCAGCAGGTAAAAACCAATTTTTTCGAAGACCTTATGTTGCTCAAATTGAAAAGTGTTGAACTAACGAAAGTTACATAACAACCTGGGGCAGAAGCACAAAAAGTCACGCCTCAGAAAAACGTACAGAGATTTTACACGAATTTCTACAGTGAAGCACAAAAATCTGTTTCGGAACAGCAACTTTCCCAAGCTTTATTTCTCTCTCATTAGAGGTTACTCTTGGCACAAAAAGCAAATAAAAATGATAAGGAGCGGTTATTACAGAGGTAATAACTTCCAAGACTCATCTAAAAATTTTGGGTTATCTCCCAATAAGTACTTCAATTTAATGCCTTTAAGTTAGGCATGATAGTTTGAGAAGATGCTCACATAAGAAATATGAATTGAAGTAAAAGAGAGCATCAAGAAGCAAATTCAAAACACCTTTAAGTCTAACCCACTTCCTATGCATAGGAATCTTGTAAAGAAACAAGTCATAAAAGCACAAAGCAACAAGTATAGTAAAGCAAAACAAGTGCAACTTCAAGACTTTCAACATAAAGAGGGAAAACCTAATATTATTGGGATGCATAAAACCATGTTTCCCTCTCTCATAATAACTTTCAGTAGCATCATGAATAAAATTAACAATATAAGTATCACATGAAGCATTATTATCATGATCCACATGCATAAAATAATTATTACTCTCCACATAAGCATAGTCATTCTTATTAATCATAGTGGGAGCAAATTCAACAAAATAGCTATCATTATTATTCTCATCGCCATAATCATCAAATATAGGAGGCATATTGTAATCATAATTAATTTTATACTCAATAGTAGGTGGACTGAAAATATCATATTCATCATTGTAATCATCATATATTGGAGGTATAGTATCATCAAAGTAAATTTTCTCCTCCGTGCTTGGGGGACTAAAAATATCATGCTCATCAAAACCAGCTTCCCCAAGCTTAGACTTTTCCATATCATTAGCAATAATGGTGTCCAAAGAATTCATACTAACAACATTGTTATTAGCATGCAAATATAGTTCCATAGGTTTTTAAATTTTCTCTTGTCGTGGTGGTGTCACGGCAGATGCCATGGATAGGCTAAAGGTGGGGACTAATACACGCTAGGGGAATCTAGGGAGGGATAGTGAAGTGATTCTCCACACAGTAGTTTGTATTGCTCTGTTTCCAAGATTACAAGTGCTCCTTGAGTTGTATTGGCGAGAGGAGGAAGAAGGAGCTCTCTTACTCTCACCCACAGATCGCACCTAAAACCCTAGCCCAAACAGAATAGTAGAAAGACCAACCCCTTCTCCTGAAACCCTAGCCCCTCTTTTATAGAGGGAGATCGGGATCTGCCTAGGGAATACGTGGAAGCATATTACTAAGAATATGCTCCCCCCAAAGTAGTAAGCCGACCGGGGTGCTTTTCCCCCGCGTCACACATGCAGAGGCTATGTGAGCCTCTGCGGCGCCCGCGTCAGCCGACATGGGCGTCATCACCCTTGTCGGCCACGCCCCGGTGGTCCTGTCCTTGCTTGCTTCGCTCAGGTAGTGCGTACCGGTGCTTCTTTTGACCAGCGAGATTCCTTCCTTCTCCTAGAAGCTAGACGTGACCCAGATCATGGTTGATCCGGCCACGCTTGTTCCTGCATACAAGTAAAACATGCACTTCCGACTTACTGCTTAAGTCGGTCGAGACTTAGTTAGGCGAACGCCCCCAGGTCCGGGTTACCCCGTGATTCAGCTTGCCTTGAGGTGACCCGGCCAGCATTTGCTTTGGCCTTGCCGAACCTCGGCTAACTTGGCCTTTATACCCCGGTGTGACCCTACCCGGGGGTATCCCCCCAACATTAGTCCCCGAAGCTGGTGCGGTCTTAGCTGCCTTGGCCGCTAAGGCCACATCAGGTTCAATTTCGAGCTCCAGTCGTTATTTCCGAGTTACCTCTTTACCTCAGATTATATGGATTTACGTTCCCTTCGCACATTCCAAGTTTTCACTTGCCGGCCGGGTTACCACTTTAACTCGGACTTCATGGTTTTACTTTCCCTCCGCACATTCCAAGTTTTCACTTGCTGGCCGGGTTACCACAGTTCCATCCGGGTCTTGTTTCCTTCTCTCGTACGCCAACCCATGTGAAGGGTAATCATTTTGTCGTCTTATTTTAAGGGCCTACACAGTACGCCGTAGTAATTGTTAGTTATCACTATACGCGGGTCACGTCATGCCTGCCTCCTCATTTTTCGCATCACAGTGTCACGTCATAGGTTCATCTCTGCTCTGTGGCCCTCCATGTGGCTCCCCACTGATTGGTCTGGGCAGGTGATACACGGCCACTGCGTGCGGCCGATCCGCAGGATACGATCCCACTCACCCCTCGAGGGAGTGGTTAAATAGCGGAGGGGCGCATCCCTTAGGAATTTTCCCCTTCCGCGCCCCTCTGCCCGTTGCTCTTCTTCTTCGTCTTCCTCGCGACCGCGCTGTCGCCAGTGGTCCCAAATAGCAGCGTCGCCGCCGCACTTTTCCCTTGCACCTCTGCATTGCAGCCACCGCTATGCAACTTTCTCGCCACGGGTCCCTGCCAATCCAGGCCTCTGCCCCCCGCCGCCACTAGCGCCAGCGAGGGCAGCAAAGATCAGATGACGAAGGAGGAACTCGTCGTCGCTGAGCAGGAGATGGAGGAGGACGCCGCGACGGCGGACCGCGGTGCGTGGGCCAGGTCCTGGGTCTGCGAAGACGACCTGGACTGGCTCTACCGCACCAGGCGCATCCTCGTCGGCATTGAGGCTCCTTGCCTCCTCTGAGCTGGCCCCCTCACCCAATCCGGGGGAATACGTCGTGTTCTTGTCCCACTTCCAATGGGGCTTCGGGTTGCTGGTGAGCGATTTTTTCCGGGACGGGCTCAGTACCTACCAACTCCAGCCGCACCATCTTCCAGCAAACGTCATCACTTCTCTTTCTGCCTTTGCTTCTATGATCGAAGGCTACACCGGACTATGGCCCACGAAGGAGCTATGGATCCGTTTTTTCGGCCTCCGTCGCAACGTCATTCCTAACATCCACACTGATCTGGAGGACAAGTAGCTCACTCAATTCGGAGCGGCTTCCATCTCACCCTGGAAGTTTTCCGTTTTCCCCCAGGTCACCGGGTTAGAGTCCTGCAAAGGGTGGGCCCGGACGTTCTTTTACGTCCGGAACACAGGCACCGAAGACTTAATCCGGCTGCTCCCCTATACTCCGGGTCCACCTAACCCAGATCTGTGGGACACCGTTCCCAAGAAGCCCACGGCCTTGGCCAACCAGGTCAACAAAAGGTTCGAGGAGCTGAAGAAGCTCGGGCTATGCAACGAGGATGCCATGATCACTTTCGTGCGTAACCGAATTTTCCCCCTCCAGAAGCGCACCCACAAGGTGTGCCACATGAGATTTGGCCGTGATCCCAACCGGACCTCATCCTTTGAGCTGAGCAACACGGAGATTTATCGCCGGGTCAAGGCTCTCTTCACCACCCACAAGGACTTCTCCTCCGAGTGGACTTGGGGGATTGAGCATTACTGCTGCGATAGGCTTCCTCCCGCGGTAAGCTTCATGTTGCAAACTTACCCCGGACTAATTACACGTCAGCTATTGTTGCATTTTTGACTCTTTTGTTCATTCCTTTCCTCAACAATTTCTTCAGCAGACCCTCGAGGACGGCACCGATCCGACCCTTAAGTGGGCGCCGGACCGGGAGACTCCGGATGAGGAGGAGCCGGACCAGGAGATGTTCCTCCCGATGACCGACGCCACGAAACGACCCACGGATAAATCCTCTTCTATTAGAGATTGGCCCGATGATGAAGATGACTCGGATGTCGAGGTGATTGAACCTGTTGAGGCTGTCCCCCTTTCTTTTGCTTTTCCGCCATCAGCTCACCCCGGTGGTCACATCCACGAGGATCCTCCCCTTGCTACGGGTGAACCTGTTCCGGTGGCACCGAAGAAGAAGCACGGGGCTGCTTCAAGTTCTTCCTCCAGACCTTCTCAGCCCGCTAAAAGGCGAAAGAAGTCTGGGGACAAGACTGCCTCCAAGCCAGCAGGCAAGGCCCCAGCATGAAGGGCTCGGAAACCCAAGGAGGCCCAAACCTCGGATGCGTAAGTCATTCTTCCTTTTGTAACTTGCTCTTCCTTACATCGTTGTAATTTTTCTTCTGACATTATTTGATTTTGCAGGGCTCTGGTGGAGGTCCCTCAAAGTGGCTCTAGCATCTCTTCACCTCTCCGACCTAGCCCTTCTCCCCACCGCGACGACGAGTCACGTCCGCTGAGCCCTATTCCAGAGGGTTCTGCGGCCGTTCTGGGTTCTACTCTACCTCGGCAAGAGGAGGGTAACCTTGGAGCGGGGGAGACCGGCCCAGCCGAGACGACGGCATCCACCACTTCGGCATCACCGCATCCAGCAGCCACTGAGGCTACCTCGGCTCTAGCACCAGCACCAACAACCAAACCAGCACCAATACCAATTCCGGCATCAGCACCAACTCCGGCTGCAAAAACATCAGCAGCGGCACCAAGTCCAGCAACAAGAGCACCAGCGCCTAGCTCCTCTGCCTCGTCCGAATCTTCTCAACCTCGGCGAGGAACTACCCCGGCCGCTCCTAAGGGGAAAACCGCTGCGACGGCTTCCTCTTCCCAGCAAGCCAAGGGCAAGAAGGCTCCGGATGCTACCAAGCCAACATCCGTCGAGGCTGGGCAGCGTACCCTCGCATCAATGCTTCCCAAGAAAGCTCCAGCAGCGAAGGACGCCCCTGCCGAGCCAACTGATGCACAGTAGTTGGTTCTGCACACCAGCCCAGCCCTTGCCTTGATTGAAAGGAAAGAAGCGCACGCGAAGGGCTTGGTGGCGCCCCATATGCCCAGCGGTGAACGGTGCCCTCTGAGCCTGATAGAATTTGTCATGAGTTGGAATAAGGCCAAGGTAGTTCAATACGTTGATCTCCCGGAGAAGTTCGGCCCCGCCGAGTTTTCCGCCCAAATGAATACAGCTGCAAAGGCAATTAACCTCGCCGGGCGGATGATGGAGGTACGTCGCTTCCCCTTTACATGCTGTAGATAATAACCATTAGTCCCTGAGCCTCCGGGGGAGTAACTTGTCACTCGGTCGGATGCTCTTTAGAAAACTAACGTAGCTCCATGAGAACTTCGAATATGCACACACCTAGAGCCGGGTTAAGTTCCACTTGGCCCGGACTTTAGTATACTTCGAATATGCACACACCTAGAGCCGGGTTAAGTTCCACTTGGCCTGGATTTTAGTACACTTCGAATATGCACACACCTAGAGCCGGGTTAAGTTCCAGTTGGCCCGGATTTTAGTACACTTCGAATATGCACACACCTAGAGCCAGGTTAAGTTCCACTTGGCCCGGATTTTAGTACACTTCGAATATGCATCGAGCTAACTTGTGTTTCTGTATCCCTTTCAGGTGACCACCAATCGCTGGAGTGCTGAATTCCAACGCTTGCTAGATACCCACAAGATGCTACGCGCAAAGCAAGCTGCACTTATCGCGGAGTACAAGAAAAGGGGTAAATTTCTTCCTTAGCGCTTCTTCATTTTTCTTCATCTTCCTTTGCCGAACTAATCTCATCATTCGGTTTTCGCAGCTGGGGTGGAGGCTGAGAACATCATTATGCGAAAAAATCTGGAGAAGATCAAGGGTAAGTCATTTCTGTCCGACCTTGCCGTGCTTTCCACTTCCTTTTCTCCTTGGCTCGGCAAACATTCATACCTCGGCTCTGCCGGGCCAACACACTATTTCAGCATCGCTTGAAGATAGTGTGCCCGTGCCTGATATGATGCTGCATTTTCTCGAACAAGCAGGGCAGCACCAAGCCGAGCTTAAGAAGAAAGATGACGAGCTCGCCCTCCTCCGGACCAAGGACGATGAGATTGCCAGGCTCAAGGCTAAGATGGAGAAGATGAAGGCTCAGCACCAATTCGAACTTCAAAAGGCTAGCCAGAATTACACAGAAGAGCACGAGCGCCTCAACCTCCAGATCGCCAAGGACCAGGATCTTCTCAAGGAGTCCGGCATCCAGCTTGGGTCGGCGAACGCTGAGCTTGAGGAGCTTCGGAAGAGACGCGATGACTGCACCAAGGAGTTGACCTGGATCCTCAGCCATATATCACGTAAGTTCCTTTCCCTTTTCCGACCTACTTCTCCGGGTTACTTCATATGTCTTTTCTTGACCTTCCTCCTTTGCCTCGCTTCCAAGAAAATTTCCAGAGGGTACTCCTATTGCAAGCGCAGCAGTTGCCAACTTCTGTCAGCAAAGGGGTACTCCGACCACTCCTGATGGTGAAGGGATTCCTTATGACCTGGAGGACCTGTTGGCAGCTTATCATCTCGCGTGGAGCTCATCAAAAATTACGGCAAGGACATCCTCGGCGCTGCAGCTCGCATCTTCAACACGTTCTGGCCCAGCGAAGAAGCCCCGGAGACCACTGCACTTCTCATTGAGAAGTTAATGGAAACCGAGACTCAGCTTGACCTCTAAAGAGAGTCCGCTGGACGTGCCGCAGCTGATACCATTCTTCACCACATACTCACATGGTATGAGAAGATCGATCTCAACCTCCTAACACGTCTGCGCACAGGATCCAGATGGACCAATGACCCGGAGTGGGTAGCTCGGTGCCAGGCTTGCGCCCATAGCCTCATCGAATACGCTCCCATTCATGAATGGGTTGAGGGGCCGAGCTTCCTGGAAGCCACTGCGGACGAAGAGGTTGAGAATGATGAGGATAGCTCGGACGATGAAGAAGAAGATGACGCCTCGGATATTGAAGGCGGTGAAGATGATGCCGAACTTCCTCCTACTGCTCCTTGAGCGAAAAAACTCGAAAATTTATCAGATCCCCGGTATGCCGGGTGGAGTTGTATTCCAAACACATGTGATATTTTGCTACTAAGTTCTTATGCCCGATTAACTTGGGCGTAGTCCCCGAGTTTATTTTTCTTGTTCGTTCAATCTCTTGGCTCGGTTCGTGTCTACCTTGATTCGGTTTTACGACTTACGAATCTGAGCTTCAAAAATTGTCTTAACAATACTGGGAAACTTTTAGACTTAGCTCAAAAATAAAACTGCATAATAACTTGAAAATAAATATAGGGTTAGTCCGAAAAACAAACGTCGGCTCGAATAAATTATTTTCCTTATTCGTTTTTCATGTGCTACGCAATTCCAAACTTGTTCTCTTGCTTGCCAAGAAGCCAATTCTTGTTGGACAGCAGCAAGTCGAAGAGTTGGGTTCTTTGTGCTCACACATTACTAATCCGAGTTAAGTAGAATAACTTATTCCAGCTGACGCGTGAAAAACAACAAACATTATTAAGGCAGTCCCCAAGTTACTACTCGAGGTGCCAACATTTCATTGATAAAATCATTGCCGACATACATACCGACATATGAGAAGACTCGGATACATACACTTCTCTGCTAAGTGTAGAAAGGACGAAGTAGAGCTACATTCCACGGACGCTTAGATTCCTCGCCGGACTTGTCCGCCTTGTTCTTTTCCTATGGCTTTGCATCTATAAGATAATAAGAATCATTGTACAGTGCTTGCTCATGATGAACGGCCCTTCCCATGGGGGGGATAATTTATGCATGCCAGCAGTACGTTGTACCAACCGGAGCACCAGATTGCCTTCCCGAAAGACTCGGGGGCACACTTTCCGGCTATGATAGCGTCAGAGATTTTGCTGATATATGGCGGATCTGGACAGTGCCAGTTCTCTCGCTTCTTCCAGCAGATCAACATCATTTTGCCGGGCTTCTTGCACTTTGGCTTCTGTGTATTGGGTGACCCTAGGCGAATCATGCTCTATGTCGGCTGGTAATACAGCTTCTGCCCCATATACCAGAAAAAATGGCGTATAGCCTGTTGATCAATTCGGAGTCGTTCTTAAACTCCACAGTACCGCTGGTAGTTCTTCTATCCATCACCCCGCTGATCTTTGCAGCGGCTCAATGAGCCGAGGTTTGATCCCGGATAATACTAATCCGTTGGATCTTTCCACTTGTCCGTTCGATGCGGGGTGGGCTACCGAGGCTATGTCCAGCCGGATCTTCTTATCCCGACAAAAACGCGCAAATGATCCTTCCGCAAAGTTTGTGCCATTATCAGTTATGATACTGTGAGGATAACCGTATCTCAAGATGATATCTTTGAGAAAAGTTACGGCCGTAGCTCCATCACATTTTCTTATAGGCTTTACTTCAATCCACTTGGTAAACTTGTCCACCATTACCAGAATGTAGGTCATATTTCCCCTTGCTGGTTTGAACGGGCCAACCATATCCAAGCACCATACAGCGAACGGCCAAGTGATTGGTATGGTCTTGAGTTCCGACATTGGCATATGTGTCTTGGTAGCATACCTCTGACAACCATTACATTTTCTCACCAGATCTTCTGCTTGCTCTAAGGCACTTGGCCAGTAGAATCTGTGCCGGAAATCTTTTGCTACCAAGGCTCGGGATGAGGCATGATGCCCGCATTCCCCCTGATGTATATCTCGGATGATTTCAAGTCCTTCTTCCGGGTCAACACATCGTTGGAGGACATTGGTCACACTTCTTTTGTATAGTTCGGAATTGATGATCGTGTAGGCCTTTGCCCTCCTCTGTGTTTGCCTGGACAGCACTTCCTCAGTGGGTAACGTTCCATCTTTCAGGAATTGAAATATAGGTAGTGCCCAAGCTGGTATTGCTCGCACAGGGAACACATCCTCATCAATCTCCATCTGATCCACCGGCATAACTTCAACCGGACCACGCCGAGTAGTCCCCGGGTCTTGCGATGCAGTCCCCGGGTTCAGTGAAGCAGCCCCCAGGTTTGCCGAGGCAGTCCCCGGGTTTCGTGCACCATTTCCCATGTCAATGTCCATGGGCACAGCTCCGGATTCTGTGTCCTCCGGGACATAGATTGAGTCGGTTTCTGGGGAGGGCCTGATGGATGATTTCCTGAGGTACTCCAATGCTACACCCGGTGGAATTGCTTGTCGGGTTGACCCGAGCTTCGACAGCATGTCGGCAGCCTCATTTTCCACCCGGGGTACATGGTGAAATTCGCATCCCTCAAAGTAACCAGATATCTTCTGCACATGAAATCTGTACAGCGCCATGTTTGGATCCAGGGTGTCCCACACTCCCGACACTTGCTGCACCACCAAATCCGAGTCGCCAAAGCATACGATCCGACGTATCCCAATCTCTTTTGCCACCTTGAGCCCGTGCACAAGTGCTTCATACTCAGCGACATTGTTTGATGTCGCGAAATGGATCTACAGCACATATTTCAATTGGTCCTTCTTTGGCGACGTGAGTACAACTCCGGCACCTAGCCCGGTTTAGGTTTTTGATCCGTCAAAGTGCATTCGCCAATAGTTTGGATCTGGAAGTGGTGGTTCGTATTGCACCTCGGCCCAATCCACGAAAAAGTCCGCCACAGCTTGAGATTTGATTGCCTCTCTTCTGTCATATTGCGGCGCATAAGGAGCTAGCTCAATTGCCCATTTTGCAATTCTGCCACTCGCATCCTTGTTACTCATTATCTCGGATATGGGGGCCTCACAAATGACCTGGATAGGATGCTCCTCAAAGTAGTGCTTCAGTTTCTTGGCGGCCATGTACACGCCATATGCCACCTTTTCATAGTGTGGATAGTTCTGCTTTGAGGCTGACAACACCTCGCTCAAGTAATACACCGGCCTTTGCACCGACTTACCTTCCTCGTCGCGCTCCACCACTATCACTGCACTTACAACTCGATTGGTTGCGGCTATATAGAGCAACATTGGCTCCTTTGACAGTGGTGAGGCTAGCACTGGTTCCGTGGCTAACATCTTCTTCAGGTGGGTAAAAGCTTCATCGGCCTGCGGCGTCCAAATGAACTTATCCGACTTTTTCATGAGTTGGTAAAGTGGCAATGCCTTCTCTCCCAACCGACATACAAACCGACTTAACGAGGCCAGGCAACCTGTGAACTTCTGGACATCGTTAAGACATTTTGGCAGTTCCATTTGTTCGATGGCCCGGATTTTGGTTGGGTTAACGTCAATACCTCGGCTGGAAACAAGAAAACCAAGCAATTTTCCAGCCGGGACACCGAAGGTGCACTTTTCCGGGTTAAGTTTCATCCGGAACCTCCTTAGGTTCGCAAACGTTTTGCCTGATATCGTCAAGGAGCGTTTTGCTTTCCTTGGTCTTGATAACCACATCATCCACGTACACCTGTACATTTTGACCTATTTGGTCATGCAAACATTTTTGCATACATCTTTGGTACGTTGCCCCTGCATTACGTAAACCGAATGGCATAGTGCGATAGCAATAAGCCCCATACGGGGTAATAAACGCAGTCTTTATTTGATCATCCGGATTCAGTGGTATCTGGTGGAAACCAGAATATGCATCAATGAATGACAACAATTCACATCCAGCAGTTGAGTCTATGACCTGATCTATTTTTTGGCAGCGGAAATGGATCTTTTGGACACGCCTTGTTCAGGTTCGTGTAATCGATACACATGCGCCAAACTACTGCCACGTTCGGGTCATCCTTCTTCTTTTCCACCAGCACTGGATTAGACAGCCAATCCGGGTAAAGAACTTCCATGATAAATCCTACAGCTAGCAACCGAGCTATCTCATCCCCAATGACTTTCCTCCTATCTTCGGCGAAGCGGCGGAGAGGTTGCTTCACCGGCTTAGCTCCGGGTCTCACATTCAAAGAGTGCTCGGCCAACTCCCTCGGAACACCTTGCAAGTCTTGTGTTGACCAAGCAAAAATGTCCCGATTCTCATGGAGGAAGCTGACGAGCTCGCTTTCCTATTTATCACTTAACCCGGCACCAATTGTTACGGTGCGCTCTGGGAACATGTCATCAAGAGGAACCTTCTTGGTATCTTTCATGGCCTGGAAGGAGACACTTCCATGCGGGTTACTCAGCGCCGGCATATACTGCTGCGCGGACTAAGCCAATGCCGCCACCTCTTGAATTTTCCTTTTTTTCCTGCGCAATCACAAGTGACTCAGCTAAGTTTGACCCGGCTGATGCACACTCCATGGAACGTCGGAAATCTCCTGCAATGGTAATCACCCCGTTTGGTCCGGGCAACTTCATCTTCAAGTAGCTAACGTGACAGCTTGCCATGAACTTGTTCAGGGCTGGCCTTCCGAGTAATGCGTGGTACGCACTTTCCAAGTTCACCACCTCGAACTCCAAATTTTCGGTTCGGTAGTTATCTCTTGTGCCGAACAAGACGTCAACCCGGACCTTGCCTATGGGCTCACAAGAAATGTCGGGCACAATACCATGGAAAGTTGTCCTCGTGGCCTGCAGCATGTTCTTCGAGATACCCAATTTGCGCATTGTGTCCGCATACATGATGTTAATGCTACTGCCATTGTCGATCAGTACCTTTGCGAACCTTACATTAATGCTAGGTCCAATGAGTGTCGGATCCAGCACCAACGCATACGAACCAGGGCTTGGCATAAGCTTGGAATGATCCCTGATGCTCCAGGTGATTTCCTGATCGGACCAAGGCATGTACCTCGTCACTGCAGGCATTACTGCATTCACCTCCATATGCCTACGCTGCAAGCTCTTTCTATCAGTTTCCTCAGTGGTGAACACACAATAGCTCTGATGGTGCTCCCTGTACTCATTTCTCTCCTCATTTCCGGGGTATCTCTGATCTGGTTGATGCTGATTTTCTACTTGATGCACTGCATCCCTTCTCTCATTGTTATCATACCTCGTCGGAGGGGGAGGCAACATTAGCTATTGCGTGTTCGCTCCGGAGAGCAATTGCTGCCGGGGTAACTCCTGCCGAGGCTGATCATTCCGGGGTGCCTGAACATTCCCCGAACCACCTTGTTCAATCTTGCGCATCCACTCACATTGCCTCGTCGTATGACCCGCTGGGTTATTCGGATTTGGCGTGTGAAACTTACACGGCTGGTCCAACATTGACTCATAAGTATACCTCGGACGGTCTTTCCTTTCTTGCCACTGCTTCTTTTGCTCCGGTGTCCAAGTCTTCTTGCCATCGTTTCTCGGAGTCCACTGCCCTCCAGTTTTTTGGCGTTGACTGCCCCCTGCTCTAGGCTGATCTTGATTCACAGCTGCAACTTGGTGCAAACCGTATCGATGATCTGGTCTATCATCTCTCCTTTTTCCTCTGTAGTCATTCCTCCGGGATGATCCAGCCCCATATCTCTGATAGTACTCATCGTTTGACTCGTTTGATACGAGCCTAGGTTGAGTCGGATCACCCAACGCATACGAATCTGCAATCCGTATCATCTCTGCCAATGTAGTTGGCATTTTCCTTTACAACTTCTGCCACAGCTCGCTTGCATATCTGCACCCTTGGGCAAACCATGCTATGGCCTGTGATTCTATCACACCCTCACACGAGTTTCTCACAGTGCACCACCGGGTTAAAAACTCCCGACCCGTCTCATTTGGCCTTTGCTTGCACATAGCTAGGGTCTGCGGCCTATTTGGCCTCTGATACGTACTCGAAAAATTGCTGATGAACATTTCCTCAAAATCTATCCAGCAGTTGATGCTTCCTGCTGGCAAATTGTTCAGCCATACCCTTGCCGGTCCTTCCAACATCTGGGGTACATATCGTATAGCCCATCTCAGGTTGCTAGTGGCAATTTTCACAGCCGTAGCATAATTTATCAGCCAATCCTCCGGCTTTGTACTGCCATCATACGTCTTCGTGCCCCTGGGTAGCTGGAAGTTCAGTACCGGTGGCTCCTTCATGATCCGGGGTCCAAAACATGCTGGACCCGGTGGACCTTGACATTCAATTTGTTCCGACCTATACAGTCGATCCAGTTTCAACCTGGCATCATCCGGCAACAAATCCCTGCTTCCCAATCTTGACCCTATCACATGATAGTTCGGCCTTGGGTATCCCGTGTTTGCCATTTCCGAGTCTCCATCATTATACATGTCTTGCTCTCGTGGAGCGCCTTTCTGTTGCATACCTCGGCCGGCACTTTGCTCTTGCCTTGGTATATTTCGCTGCTGTGGTTGTCCTGCTCCAGCCGAGTTTTGCTGTCCGGCATTGCCGTTGACAACGTTCCCTTGACCGGCATTGCCTTGGTCGCGGTTACCTTGGCCAGCTTCACCTCGGCTCACACTCCGTCGATCATCATTTTTCTGAGCTTCTTTTCCTTTCCCTGCCCGCGTCGGGTCATAGGGGACGATCTGTTTGTTCCGTCTGGCCGAGGTTACTACCTCTTCTCTCCTTGGACCACCATGAGGAGACGATGCGGCTCCAGCGGATTTCTCCGGGTTACCCACCGCCGAATGGACGATCTTGGAGGCTCCAGCTCTCTCCGGGTTAGCTCTGAATAGTTCCTCGTTTTGCCTGTTCGCAATCCGAACCATCTCATTAACCCTATCTTGTTGTCTTTGACGGGCTTCACCCGTCAGACCCTCCAACTCGGATACAGCTGCAGCCGCTGCTCTGAGGTTCTTTGCCGGGGTACTATACCTCGGCAGCCCCACGGACAAACAGTTTTCTGATACATCAATTCCAGTATCACCCTCTCTGTTCATCTCGCTCATGAGATTTCTTCCCTTCACTTTTATAGTATCAACTTTGTTCGCCTTTGCGTACTCACGCAGCATCATATTCAATGACTGCTGTGCCGCGGCTATCTTTTTTGCGCCCTCTAGTATTTTCTGCCTAGTTTCTTCCAGCTCGGCCTGCGCTCGAGCCGGATCTACTGCTGCTACTACAGGGTTTTCCAAGCTATCCATTGCTTCCCTCAACACGTTCTCTGGCCTCTCAAGTGGAGGACCTCTACCTTTCCTCGGTGCCTTAGGCGTTACCTCCGGATCTGGCGTCAGATCCTTGCTCGCGCCCGCACCTGGCGCGGTCATCGTCACCTCCGCATGGTCCTCGGAGCGAGCGATACGCGTTCTGGGAACCACGGTGAGGGGTGGCTCCCCCGCCTCGACGACGTGACACGGATGAACACACGACACGTCAACAGCAACGTAGACCTTGTGCGCGCCGAGCTTGACGAAGAGGCCATTGCGCGGAAGACGGCGCGAGCCGAAGCAGCCAGCGTTGTCGCTGATGAAGTACAGCACTCCAAAGAGCTGAACGAGCCCGGAGACGATGCGTTCGCCGGTGCCGATGATGTTTCCCATCCGGATCTTGACCCCTGCTAGCGCCGCTAGCCCCACCGTGGGCGCCAACTATCGTGGTGGTGTCACGGCAGATGCCATGGATAGGCTAAAGGTGGGGACTAATACACGCTAGGGGAATCCAGGGAGGGATAGTGAAGTGATTCTCCACACAGTAGTTTGTATTGCTCTGTTTCCAAGATTACAAGTGCTCCTTGAGCTGTATTGGCAAGAGGAGGAAGAAGGAGCTCTCTTACTCTCACCCACAGATCGCACCTAAAACCCTAGTCCAAACAGAATAGCAGAAAGACCAACCCCTTCTCTTGAAACCCTAGCCCCTCTTTTATAGAGGGAGCTCGGGCTCTGCCCAGGGCATACGTGGAAGCATATTCCTAAGAATATGCTTCCTCCCAAAGTAGTAAGCCGACTGGGGTGCTTTTCCCCCGTGTCACACATGCAGAGGCTACGTGAGCCTCTGTGGCGCCCGCGTCAGCCGACATGGGCGTCGTCACCCTTGTCGGCCACGCCTCGGTGGTCCTATCCTTGCTTGCTTCGCTCAGGTAATGTGTACCGGGGCTTCTTTTGACCAGCGAGATTCCTTCCTTCTCCTAGAAGCTAGACATGACCCGGATCATGGTTGATCCGGCCACACCTGTTCCTGCATACAAGTAAAACATGCACTTCCGACTTACTGCTTAACTCGGTCGAGACTTAGTTAGGAGAACGCCCCCAGGTCTAGGTTACCCCGTGATTCCGCCTGCCTTGAGGTGACTCGGCCAGCATTTGTTTTGGCCTTGCCGAACCTCGGCTAACTTGGCCTTTATACCCCGGCGTGACCCTACCCGGGGGTATCCCCCCAACATCTCTTCAAACACTTCATGTCCTAAATCAAGAGAAATACAATAAAGCTCTCTAATTTTGTTGTTGTTTTCCATTAAGCCTAACTAGTGAAAACAAGAAACAAAAAGACAAATTGCAGAATCTAAAGGAAATAACTTTGAGTACTCACACCGGAGGATGTGAGTACCTTTTACCTTACCTCCCCGGCAACGGCGCTAGAAAATAGCTTGATGTCTACGCACTTCTATTCTTGTAGACAGTTGTTGGGCCTCCAAGTGCAGAGGTTTGTAGAACAGCAGCAAGTTCTCCCTTAAGTGGATCACCCATGGTTTATCGAACTTAGGGAGGAAGTGGTCAAAGGTATCCCTCTCAAGCAACCCTGCAATCAAGATACAAGAAGTCTCTTGTGTCCCCAACACACCCAATACACTTGTCAGGTGTATAGGTGCACTAGTTCGGCGAAGAGATAGTGAAACACAAGTGGTATGGATATAAGACAACGGTGCTAGAAAAGAACTTCATGGCGTGGAAGAGACTAAAGGCAAACTGAAATAAAGATGGCAGTAAGCAAACATCTAATAGATCTAGTTGCAAACGGTGTTTCAATGCTTAGAAACAAGGCCTAGGGATCATACTTTCAGTAGTGAACACTCTCATAAAATACATTCTCTTTATGATACTACTCTGAACTACTCTCCGGTTGGACACTCTAATCCATGGTAGGGCTATAACAGTACACCTCAAAGTTCATCTTTCCCACCTAGATAACCCCACACTGTCACCTTGAGCGCTAGATGGTTCCAATAAACACCACAATTTCATAAAGACATCCAACTCCAAATATAACTCATAACAAGTATTTGTAATCTCTAGCCTAAGTGCCACCATGGTGTGCACACTATCAACTTCACACACATGGGGAGAGTAGAGATCTATTAGAGCACTTGAGTAGCAAGGTAGATCTACTTGATTACAAAGCTCATGAGCACAATATGATCATACATAGAGAGAGAGATGAACACATAGCAACCGGTAGAACCCTTAGCCTCGAGGAAGAACTACTCCCTCATCATCATGGGAATCAGCAACGTCCATGGATATGGTGGTGGAGATCGATGGAGATGGCTCCGAGGGCACTTCCCCATCCCGACAGGGTGCCGGAACAGAGACTTTATGTCCCCCGAATCTCCTTTTCGATGGTGGCGGTGCTGCGAAACTTTTCGTGGCTAGAGGCTTGACGATTTAGGGTTTTTGCATCGGGAGGCATCTTATAGGCAAAGAGGCAAGGTCGGTGGGCGGCCAGGGGGCCCACACCATATGGCGTGCCCACCCTAGTGCCCTACTCCATCTCTGCTTCGTGTTTCCGTGTTGCTCCGGGAAAAATAGGCATATTGGCTTTTGTCCCGTCCAATTCTGAGAATATTCATTTTCTGACTTTCCTAGAACCAAAAATAGCAGACAATAGGCAACTGGCACTATGGCATCTTGTTAATAGGTTAGTCCAAGAAAGTATATAAAAAGTACTCCAAAGTGTGGACAAAACATAAGAAAGTGGATAAAAACTAGGCATGGAACATCAAAAATTATAATACGTTTGCAACGTATCAGACATATAGACTAAGTTCATAATTAGAGTTCAATTTATAATTTATCTCCACTAAAATTGTCATCCCTGGATGACTTTAGTGATCACATGATCCCAATCCTCTGCACCTCCCCGATCATCATGGCCATCAGTGCAGCATCAAAGGTAGACATTCCCTAATTTCAATCACATCATACATGTGACTCATGCTCGATCTTTCGATCTCTTGTCTTCCGAGGCCATGTCTACACATGCTAGGCTCGCCAAATCTAACTTGTGTGTATTCACTGTGCAACATGGCTTACACCTACTGTATGCGAACGTAGTATGTCTGACATCCGATCATCACGGCGCTGCCTCATAACGAAGAACTTTCTTGGTGGTGCACATACGAGGGGAACACAATCATTGAAATTAAATAGGGATTATATTATTTGCTACTGTTGAGTATCTAATACTAGCACACAATAAGATGTAAAACATGTTGGGTCCGCAGCATAGAAAACAAAAAATTTCCTACGGTGTGAACTATACGCCAAGATCTATCTACTAGGTACAAAGCAACGGGTGGACATACATCCAACGAGAACTTACCCTCGAAGATAACGAGTTTTGTTAACTAGTAGGCACTCGTGGTTGATGTAGTCGTACACTTGCCGATCTCAAGATCGTGAGGAAGTCCGAGCGCCGCAACTCAGCAGTGCATCCGCACTCGCACACACGTTCAAGCCACCGAACAACCTCCACCACCTTGCTCCAACGATCCAGCGGAAGCAGCAACTCCTTCCAGACGAAATGCCACCGGGAACATGTATCTCGCTAATCCGAGACCATGGGGGAATAATTCTAGAGGGGGAGAGAGATCCTTCACAAGGAGGTGTGAGGATGAAGGAGGGAATGGGTGGCCTTTTATAGGAGGTGGGGGGGTGCCCCTCCTCTCCATGGCCGGCGCATGGGGGTGACCCCTCACCTCCCCCATTCATGTGGTGGTAACCCCTCCACATTAAAATGCCTCTTCACATTCCCTTTTAAAGTCTCCACTTTAAATGCATTAAAATTCTCCAAGTTTAATGCTCTCTCATTTAATAAAACTCTTTTATTAAATTTATTCAGAATTTTGTTAATTACTTTAATTAACAAACATTCACATATAGCCCCTTGCAATATTTCAATATCACATGCAGAACCACTTTCTGCAATTTCACCCGAAACAATTTCCGGTTTCTATTGAAACAATTCCTACGCTTTGCAATTCTTTCGTCTAAAACATATGTGCTCCAAAATGGTGTCCGGTAACTCTTAAGTGTGTCACCCTACGGTTCGCGAATAATGCATACATGATCGAGACCCTTCTCCGATCAATAATCAGCAACGGGACCTGGAGATCCATACTGACTCCTACACATTCAACGATGACTTCTGTGATCATGGGAACCTTTAACGCTTGTAATTAAATCCCTTTGTCTCGCGATATATTACATGTCCGAGCTTCGATCATCGGTATCTACATAGCTAGTTTGATCTCGTTACCGACATGCACTCTTTTCTCGTTCCCGTGATATAACATTCTAGTGATCACATCACTTGCTTGTAAGCTATCTCAATGTGATATCACGGAGAGGGCCCAGAGTATATCTATCCGTCATCGGGATTAACAAATTCCATTCTTGATACATGAGCCTTAACATAACACCTTCGTAGTACTGAACCCATCTTTATAGTCACCCTATTACGGTGTGACGTTTGATGTCATCAAGATACTCTTCAGGTGTTAGCAATTAACATGATCTCATGGTCTAAGGATAAAGATTACTTCGTATGATGTTATAGCAATATAAACATAATGACTTGATCGTAATGCTATACTTCGGATGAATGTTCATCACATCATTCCACCAATGGTGTGACCTTGTTATTAACAACATCCAATGTCCATGATCAGGAAACCTTGATCATCACTAGTGGAAAACGGGCCTCCAGTCCTGGCCCGTAAGGGGCTTTAGTCCCGGTCCTGGTAACCGGGACTGGAGGGGCGGGACTGGAGGGGCGGGACTAAAGGCCCACCCATTAGTCCCAGCCCTCTTACCAGCCGGGACCAATGGGCATCCACGTGGCTATCTCTGCGGGCGCTGGGTGCCCCCCATTAGTCCCGGTTCGTATTACGAACCGGGAAAATGGTTCTCTATCGCGGTAGAATTTTAGGCACTTTCTCTGCCGCGGCAGAGAATTTAATTTGTATTCTTTTTTTCATTTCAAAATAGTTTTCTACGCTACCACATACCGTACATGTTCGTGCATACATAAGATAACTTCTCTTAAGATCGAGCATACAAATATATACATGATAGTTACACATGGAGATCACAATTATCGGGACTAGAGCCCGTCTATTCAATTACACGGTCGGGGATCATCGGCGCCTATTCACACTAAATTCTCCGGCGTCATCTATCATCTCGTTCGTCAAGAATCCTGCCAGTTCTTCAGCAATTGCTACTACGCGTTGCTGTGGTAGGATCTGATCCCGCATTTTCTCGAACTATATAAGAAAAGGAGATCAATATGAATATCAATCATGATAACAAAAAGTGACGGTAATAAAAATAATGTTATGAATGTATTGCTTACATCGACTCTATAATCATTCAGCTCACTGGTAAACATGCGAATGAACTCGCAAACGTAGAATCCACATAGATTCGTCCCCTGTGGCTGCCTCGCACACTTTACGAGAATAGAATTCAATCAAAATAATAATCCAGCATCATAATTGTATTGAAACTAGAAGTAAAGAGATGCGCCTACTACTTACCGAGACCGGCTTAAATGTCAGCTTCTCAGTAAAGTCACCCGTAACCGCACTCTTGAACTGGTTCCAAATCCTATCTGGTAAATAAAATGAATGAGTTATTTATTACGTGATATCTCAAGAAATCAATGAAAGAGACCGATGTAGCACAAAAATTACCTTTGGAGCATGTCTTGCATGTCACTAAACTGTTCCAGGGGTCTCTTTAATGGGTCCATGACTTCAACTCTTCCCTTATCAAGTTGAATGTCCACGAGAATCCAGTGGAAATTGTACACATTTATATATACATCAGTAACTCATAAATTACACTTAACATCGAGTAAGCAAAAGAGAATGTGTACAATAGAGTAAGACACTCACGCGAAATTGTAAGGAAACAGTATGTGGTCACCGAAATTTTGCTCCGTTAGAAACCTTAGAAGGTTTTCCTGTGTGTCCTCGGGTTTTTCCTTTAGCGTCCGACAATGTATTTTATCAGGGTCAATGAACCCAACGCTGAAGATTGACCTTCTTTTACATTCCATGATCTTCATTTTGCATAATAATAGAGTACAAAAGGATATAATTAGGATAATTACATGCAATGAACTAAACAACTGAAAAAATGAGCAGCTTATATATAGACAATGAATTCAACAACTTACAGACAATAGCAACTCATGAGACTTTTGTCGAGGGCGTCGAAAGCGTATAACTGGAAGAGTTCTGGAAACTCAACATGGACCTCTTCTTCTCGGAAGTAGTAGTCATGTGGGACTTTCGCCACGATCATTATTCTCTCCTCCTTTACGGCTTTCAAGTACCATTTATGTAAACTCCGCATTTGTGTTGGCAGTTGTTAGAACTGCTCAAAGCTGACCAGTGGCTTCCCTGGGACATATGTAGGGACTACCTGAGCCTTGGGTAACTTGTCATCCTAGGAACCTAGCAATTCCTCAATAGTCACATTCATAGCGGCCGCAAGCTTCTTAGCTTCTTCCATATCCTGCTGGGGAGTGTCATAGGATACCACCTTGAGGGGTGGGGTCGATTTTTTGGCCTGTTCCCCGAGCTGGGGGACGTCCTTTCTTTTCCCGGTTGCACTTTGACTTGATGATTTGCTCCCGCTTGCACTTCTACTTGATTTGCTCTTCTTCACTTCCTTCTGAAGTGTGCGTCGATAGTCATCTGGCTTATGGTGCAAGTCATATTGCGATTTTGTGTTCAGAAAAGAAAGTGCATACGCTTTTTGCTTCTCGGTGTATACCGGGGCGGGCTCGGGTTTCTTCTTTTGAAGCTGCGCAACACATTCGGCCTTTACGATCATGTAGGTTTCCTCGTCAGTACAATCGTAAGGTCTGATAGGAAGATTCTTATGAGGTACTCTTGGGAGGGGCGACATTTGTCGTTTTGGGCTCCTGCGTCGTTTAGTACTAATCGGAGGCTGCGGCGGAGATCGAGATGGACTCGGGCTATGGTGGTCGTAGTCATGGGGTGGGCTTCTTGGAGGTGATGGAGGTGAAGGTGACACGCGACCACTCGGAGGCGGTGTTGGCTTTGGCGTCCAGATTGGAAGCTTGATGTTGTTATTGTCCCATAGAATGATACCACCCAGTATTTCTCCGAGTGTCCTCTCACCTTCAGGTCCAGGGATGTCAAGCTCCATTGAGTCCCACCCCATTGCGATTTCATCCACACCAACTTTAGCATAGCCAGCTGGAATCTCACGGCCATGCCAGCGTGCGCCAGGTGGACAAGGTAAAGCACATCCAACCGCCACCTTGATGGATAGGTTCTTCACCTTCTGATGGAGCTCACAAGATGCCTGCTCCTTGATTCCATCCACGGGGTAGCTGGGACCGCCATCTACCATACGTGCATCATCAGAAGGGACCTCCGATTCAGCCACGCTGCTTTTCCGCTGAGATGGGACGTCGGTAATATTGAGTACAGGATCTTGCAGGCGCGCTGCTCCTCGAAGTTCGTCAATCTGTTGCTGATGCTTTCGAAGTGTTCCTATCAACTCTGTGAACTTGTCTCCCTCCTCCTCCTATCGTCGCCTCTTTGCTCTCTCGGCTCCTATAAGTATCTCTGTTTTTTGGGAAACCCCATCTCCCACGTATAACTAGGGCCAAGGCCTCGTACACGTCCTCCGTGTTTGTCATTCCCGAGGACCTTTGTCAGCAAGCCTTTCTCTCTATCGGGACGGAACTTTGTTGTCCCCGCTTTAATCTCCTTCACCACTTTCTGCCATGTATCCCGGGGTATCCTAATCCCGTCACTGCAAATAAGGTCCCCTGTACTTTCGTCCTAATCACTCCTATGCCCAAGGAACCAATTCCTTGCCCTCAGATCCCATTCTTTGTGTATTGGTTCTGGAGTGATCCCTTTAGCAAGCAGCTCATTCTCTTTAGCATCGCACTTTGGCATGGTAGCCGTGTAGCCCCTGGCCCCAGGTGATGGTGGTATTTCTTCATCGCGCCATTTTTCTTGTTTTTTCCGACATTTCCATAGCAGGTTGTGACTCCTTGAACTTCACAAATGCATCCCAGTTAGCCTGCTGCTTTGTTAGATAGCATTCAAATTTAGGTGTCTTCTTCGTCTTCTGATACTTTTGCCATAATGCTTTCTTCCAGTTCTTGAATAGTTTGGCCATCTTCGTAAGAGTCCACTGCTTGACTTTCTTCCTCAATGCAGCTGTGTCGGCATCATCCTCACATTCTGGCAGGGTGAAATGTGTCATGAGGTCATTCCAAAGACCCTCTTTGCACCTATCGAAGACATACTCACCCTCTTTCGCCCCTTTGGTCTTATTCCACTCTCGAACGGTGATCGGGATGTGATCCCTAACCATAACTCCGCATTGTTGTTTAAATACAGTTTTAGCCTTTTCGGGTTCCACCGGTTCACCCTGTGGTGATACCCGCGTAATTGTATAACGCGTAGATGCGTCCAACTTTTTGGCCAGGCCTCGTTTGCAATATTTTTTGCTCGATGTGGAGGCCTAAGAGAAGAAACATTCGTCAATTTATATATATATACAACTCAGTTAATGCATCTACTGATCACCAGACTTCATATATACCTCGCTGTCGGCTTCTCCACCACCGGAGCCGTCGGCTTCTCCTTGATCATTTCGGTCGACCTCCTCTCCCTCACCGGAGGGGTTCAGATAAATCGACGGAGATTCGGGTGGATCAACATGGGGGGTGTCGTTGATCATATCCTCGAGAATTTCTTCCTGTGCTAGGTCTCTCTGGATTGGATCCATAGTTTTCTACAAAATGCACACAATAACATTAGCAAAATTCTAGTGATGCCCAACCCTAACCCTAAGTCCGGGCGGCCCGCAAGCACCACCGAGTCATCGACGCATCGTCGACAACCGATAGTGTCGTTGGCCTCTCACCATCATACTATATATACTCCATATATACTATACACATATATACTATACTCCATATATACTATACACATATATACTATACTCCATATATATACAATATACTATATCTATTATATTACAATATTCTATATCTAAAAGATACAAGAAATAAAAAAACATATATATATATACTATATATATTCTATTACTATACACAAACACATATATATATACTATATATATATCTATATACTAGTAATAATTATTAACATATAAAAAAGATACACGAAAGAAAAAAAACATATATACAATATACTATATATCTATAATATACTATAAAATATACTATATCTATAATATACTATAAAAACATATAATATATATACAATATACTATATATACAATATACTATAAAAAAAGATACAGGAAATTAAAAAAAGTGGCCGGGGCCGGCAGGGACAGAGCTGGAGAGGCAGCGCGCGGTCGGGGGCGCCACCCGGGCTCGTCGGGGCCGGGGATGGAGGAGGCGCGGCGCGCGGCGCGCGGCGGGAGGAGGGAGTTACCTCTGGCGGGGCTCGCCGGGGCCGGGGACGATGGAGGAGGCTCGGTGCGCGACGGGGGGAGGGAGGAGGCGCGGCGCGCAGCGGGGCGGACGTCCGTGGCGTCTGGAGAGGCGGCGGCGCGGCGCGGCGGCTGTGCAGACGGCTGGAGAGGCGGCAAGAGGCAATCCAAATTTTGGCATCCTGCCGGCGTCGTCGTCGTCCTCGCGCGCGTCTGCAGAGTGTGGAGATGGAGATTAGGGGAGCGAAGCGACGCGTATTTAAATGGATGAACCTTTAGTCCCGGTTCGTGGCTCGCACCGGGACTACACGGCCTTTATTCCCGGGGCGAGCCACGAACCGGGACTAAAGATATAACCTTTAGTCCCGACCCGTGGCTTGCCCCGGGACTAAAGGCTTTTCGGCACTGCCCACGGGGTGCGCGCCAACAGCACCCTTTAGTCGCGGGTCATGCCACAACCTGGGACTAAAGGCCCCTTTTTAAAAAATTGACTACAACCTCTGTTTCCCGCCTTATTGCATACTATGTTATTAAATAAACTACTATATATCAATATTATTAAATCTGATAAAAGTTTACAATATTTTAGGGTTTAGGGTTTAGGGTTTCAGGTTTCGGGTTTACAATCTGATAAAAAAAATTCAATTAGCATATTATTTAAAGATTTGAATTTTACAGTTTTTGCATACTTATGAATTTGAGAAAAATTTCAACATGAAAAGTTCTTGAATTTGAATAACTAATCCAAATCTATTTTCTGTTTTATAAAATAATTATTCTAACTAGTGAAACTAATAACCATTTTGCCATTTCCAATTTAAAAATGCATTAACTATTATATTTTGCATATTTTTAACATAAAAAGTGCTTGAATTTGAATCAGAGATTCAAATCCATTTTCTGTTTTATAAAATAATTATTCTAACTAGTCAAACTATTAACCATTTTGTCATTTTCAAACTATTAACCGTACGAGGGTAGCCCCTTTAGGGTTAGGGTTTAGGGTTTAGGCTTGGTCGTTGCCATAACACATCTAGACTCATATCTGCCGCCTCTCTCCACTCTATCCCATGGCTTTCACCATACCTCTAACCCTAGGGAGGTGGAGATGGAGTCTTTCACGGGCTAGCAGGAAAATATTTTCCAAGGCGGAACTTCCGAAGATGCCATAGGGCATGTGCACCAAGGGCATCTTCGAAAAATTCCGCCACAGGAGATTTCCCAACCCTTTCCTCCATACATGGGGATGAAACTCTCCATCCATGTTGGCTTGGTCGTTGCCATAGCACATCTACACTCATATCTGCCGCCTCTCTCCACTCTATCCCATGGCTTCCACCATACCTCTAACCCCAGGGAGGCGGAGATGGAGTCTTTCACGGGCTATCAGGAAAATATTTTCCGAGGCGGAACTTCCAAAGATGCCATAGGGCGTGTGCACCAAGGGCATCTTCGAGAAGTTCCGCCACGGGAGATTTCCCAACCCTTTCCTCCATCCATGGGGATGAAACTCTCCATCCATGTTGGCTTGTTGAGTTGCTTGCCATGGCGTATCGATGCTCCTTTTATAGGCACGGCGCCGCTTCTACTTTGTCTTCTTCCTCCGACAGGGCGTCGTGCGCTACATGCTTTATCTCATCGAGCAGTGCGTCCACCCACGCGTCCTTATCCTACCGACAGCTTTAGTCCCGGTTTGAGCCCCCACCCGGTACTAAAGGTTACCCACGCGTCCTTATCCCACCGACAGTTTTGTTAGATGACACAAAAACCACCTTTAGTCCCGGTTGCACCCACCAGCCGGTACTAAAGGTTAGCCACCCCCCAGATAAGGCCCTCCCAGATAAGCCTCCCCCAGATAAGGCCCCCCATCTTTTGTCCCGGTTTGAGCCCCCACCCGGGATGAAAGTTTTCCGCGCCACTGCGTTCCCGTGCTTTCCAACGGTTCCCACCTCTATCTCAAATAAAAGGTTTAATACATTACATAGATTTATGTCTCAAATAAAAGGTTTAATTACATAGATTTATGTCTCAAATAAAAGGTTTAATACATTATTACACATCACCAACATCTAGTGTTGTGGTTTTCTTCTACACCGTAGCCATGGAGAATCTTCATCATTTAACAGGATGCTTGGGTCAGTTTTCACTTTGAAGGGAGGAATTTCATGAAACTTATTGTAATCTTCTGACATGTCTGTCTTATCATCCACGCCCACGATGTTTCTTTTCCCTGAAAGAACTATGTGGCGCTTTGGCTCATCGTATTCTGTACTCTTTTGCTTATCTTTCCTTTTTCTCGGTTTGGTAGACATGTCCTTCACATAGAAAACCTGAGCCACATCGTTGGCTAGGACGAATGGTTCATCCATGTACGCAAGATTGTTGAGATCCACTGTTGTCATGCCGTACTTTTCGTCTACATGTACCCCGCCTCCTGTCAGCTTGACCCATTTGCACCGAAACAAAGGGACCTTAAAAGTAGGTCCATAGTCAAGTTCCCATATCTCCTCTATGTACCCATAATATGTGTCAATCTGCCCATTATCATCTGTTGCATCAAAGCGGACACCACTGTTTTGGTTGGTGCTCTTTTTATCTTGGGCAATCGTGTAAAATGTATTCCCATTTATCTCGTACCCTTGGAAAGTACATATAGTCGACGATGGTAACCTGGCCAACGAGTACAACTCATCTCCAACAGTGGTGTTATTCATGAGATGTGTCTGCAACCAATTGCCAAAATACTTCTCGTGTTCCCCTTTAATCAAGGTTTCATGCTTCCCCGGGTTTTCAGAGCGTACAATATTCTTATGTTTCTCGATATACGGAGCCACCACGGTGGAATTGTGTAGAACTGTGTAGTGTGCTTGAGTGAAAGAATGCCTGTCCCTACATACCATTGATTTCCTTCCTAGTGTGCCTTTTCCAGTCATCCTCCCCTCATACCGAGATTCAGGAACACCAATCGGCTTAAGGTCAGGAAGAAAGTCAACACAAAACTCAATGACCTCCTTTGTTCCATAGCCCTTGGAGATGCTTCCTTCTGGCCTAGCACGGTTATGAACATATTTCTTTAAGACTCCCATGAACCTCTCGAAGGGGAACATATTGTGTAGAAACACAGGACCGAGAATTCTAATCTCTTTGACTAGGTGAACTAGGAGGTGCGTCATAATATTGAAGAAGGATGGCGGGAACAACAACTCGAAGCTGACCAGACATTGGACCACATCAATCTGTAACCCTGATAGACTTTCTCGATCGATTACCTTCTGCGAAATTGCATTGAGGAATGCACATACCTTCACAATGGCTAGTCGAACATTTTCTGGTAGAATTCCCCTCAATGCAAACGGAAGCAATTGCGTCATAAGCACATGGCAGTCCTGAGACTTTAGGTTTTGAAATTTTTTCTCTTTCATATTTACTATTCCCTTTATATTCGACGAGAAGCCAGACGGGACCTTGATACTGAAAAGGACTTCAAAAAAGATTTCCTTCTCTTCTTTGGTAAGAGCGTAGCTGGCAAGCCCTTGAAACTGCCCTGGATGCTTGCCATCTCGTCCTTTATGATGTTGCTGGTCCTCCTGTGCTGCCGGGGTATATTTTGACTTCCCATACAAGCCCAGGAAGTCTAGAATATTCACGCAAAGATTCTTCGCCAGGTGCATCACGTCGATTGTAGAGCGGACCTCATGCACTTTCCAATAGGATAGCTCCCAAAATATAGATTTCTTCTTCCACATGGGTGCGTGTTCGGTAATGGGGTCTTTCGGAACAGGTTGTCCTCCAGGACCCTTTCCAAAGATTACATCCAAATCCTTGACCATACCAAATACATCAGCACCACTACAGGGGACAGGCTTCGTCCGGGTTTCTGCCTTGCCATTGAAATGCTTGCCTTTCTTCTTTAAGGGATGACTGGGCAGAAGAAAACGACGATTGTACGGGTACACATTCTTTCTACATTTATCCAGATATATACTTTCAGTCTCATCTAAACTGTGTGTGCATGCATTGTATCCTTTGTTCGTCTGTCCTGAAATGTTACTAAGAGTAGGCCAATCATTGATGGTTACGAACAACAACGCTTGTAGGTCAAATTCCTGCTGTTTGTGCTCATCCCACACACGTACACCTGGTTTGGCCCACAACTGTAGAAGTTCATCAACTAATGGCCTTAGGTACACATCAATGTCGTTGCCGGGTTGCTTCGGGCCTTGGATGAGCACTGGCATCATAATGAACTTCCGCTTCATGCACAACCAAGGAGGAAGGTTGTAGATACATAGAGTCACGGGCCAGGTGCTGTGACTGCAGTTCTGCTCCCCAAAAGGATTCAGGCCATTGGTACTTAGACCAAACCATAAGTTCCTTGCGTCACCAGCAAAGTCCGGGAAGTCTCTCTCGATTTTTCTCCACTGCCGACCATCAGCAAGGTGCCTCAACATCCCGTCTTTCTTACGGTCTTCCATGTTCCATCGCAACAACTTGGCATGCTCTTTATTTCTGAACAAACGTTTCAACCGTGGTATTATAGGAGCATACCACATCACCTTGGCAGGAACCCTCTTCCTGGGTTGCTCGCCCTCAACATCACCAGGGTCATCTTTTCTGATCTTATACCGCAATGCAGTGCATACCGGGCATTTATCCATATTCTCGTACTTCTCACCGCAGTAGAGGATGCAGTCATTAGGGCATGCATGTATCTTCTGCACATCTAATCCTAGAGGGCAGACAAGTTTCTTTGCTTCGTACGTACTGGAGAGCAATTGGTTATTTCTTGGAAGCAACTTCTTCATTATTACCAGCAACTTTTCAAATCCCAAGTCAGTCATACCGGTCTTTGCCTTCCACTTCAACAATTCCAGTGTGCTACCCAGCTTCTTCTGGCCATCTTCACAAGTTGGATACAGCAATGTGTTGTGGTCCTGTAACATCTTCTCGAACTGCAACCTCTCCTTTTCTGTGTCGCAGTCTCGCCTTGCATCACTAATGACCCGACCAAAATCATCAACGGGCTCATCTGGTTCCCGTTCTTCACCCCCTTCTTTTTCATTATCTTCAACTGCGGTATCATCGTATTCAGGGAACATAGATCAGTAGTTGTCATCATCGTTCTCTTCTTCATCACCGTCTTCCATCATAACCCCTCTTTCTCCATGCTTGGTCCAAACATTATAGCCGGACATGAAACCGGACCGAAGCAGGTGGCTCTGAATGACTCTTGAGGAAGTGTGAGCCTGCTCATTCCGACATTCAACACATGGACAACACATAAAACCATCCCGCCGCTTGTTCGCCTCGGCCACTAGGCGAAAAGAATGCACGCCTTCTCTGTAAGCGTCAGAGCGTCGGTCACCGTACATCCATGGGTGGCTCATCTTCATCATACAACCATGCATATATATCAAACGCAATCACGATGCTTAAATTAGTACCGCGCAGTCAAAACAAGAAAATAGTTGCTAACCTTTTAGGACACTTCAAAACAAAGAGGAGAAACCTTAAGTGTCGCTCTGGCACCTCATATCATATTTTGACTTATGTGAACTCAAGTGGCATCGCTCTAATAGGCATTTCACCGAACACCTCTAGTGCATATGAAGAAAAAAAGTTAGCACAAAGTTATACCCACCTCTCACATAGGAAAAAAACAGGAGAGAGTGGAGGGCTGGGTGCATATATATAGGGCCAGGCCATTAGTCCAGGTTTGAGATACAAACCGGGACTAAAGGTTCTGCCAGGAGCACGCGCGCCGGCCCAGACCCATTTGTCCCAGTTTGTATCTCAAACCGGGACTAATGGTTCCTTACGGACCGGGACATAGTGCCTCGGCCTCCTCGGGTCGTCTGGTTCGGACCATTAGTCCCGGCCCCAGCCACGGCCGGGACTAATGGCCCGAACCAGAGGCCCATTTTCTACTAGTGCATCATGTTAATCAGCAAGCTAGTCTATAAGAGAGGCATAACTAGGAACCCTTTTTGTTTATTAAACACACATGTATTGATGTTTTCGATCAATACAATTCTAGCATGCAAAATAAACATCTATCATACATAAGGAATACATAATAATAACTTTATTATTGCCTCTCAGGGCATATTTCCTTCAGTTTCCCACTTGCACTAGAGACAATAATCTAGTTCACATAGTGATAAATCTAACACCCATGGAGTTCTGGTGTTGATCATGTTTTGCCCTAGGGAGAGCTTTAGTCAACGGATCTACTACATTTAGGTCCGTGTGTACTTTACAAATCTTTATATCTCCATCCTTGACATGCTCATGGATGGAGTGAAACCGGCGCTTAATATGCTTGGAATTCTTGTGAGACCTCGGTTCCTTTGCGTTGGCTATGGCTCCATTGTTGTCACAATAGATCACCATTGGGTCCAATGCACTAGGAACCACACCTAGTTCTGTAATGAACTCTTTCATCCAAACCGCTTCCTGCGCCGCTTCTGAAGCAGCAACATATTCCGCCTCCGTCGTTGATCCAGCCACCACAGGTTGTTTGGAACTCCTCCAACTAACTGCTGCTCCGTTCAAGAGAAATACGTATCCGTATTGAGACTTAGAGTCATCCGGATCGGTGTCAAAGATAGCATCGACATAACACTTAGCGACTAGCTCGTCTTCACCTCCGTATATAAGAAACATATCCCTAGTTCTTCTCAAGTACTTGAGGATGTTCTTTACCGCTATCTGGTGTTCCGAACCTGGATGAGATTGGTACCTACTAGTCAAACTAATAGCATGTGCCACATCAGGTCTTGTACATAGCATGGCATACATAATAGACCCGATGGCCGAGGCATAGGGGATCTTATCCATCATCTCTCTTTCTTCCGCCGTAGCTGGACTTTGAGTCTTACTCAATGTCTTGCCTTGCAACATAGGTAAGAACCCCTTCTTACTTCCGTCCATATTAAACTTCTTTAATATCTTATCAAGATATGTGCTTTGCGATAGCCCAATTAGGCATCTTGATCTATCTCTATAGATTTTAATGCCTAATATATATGAAGCTTCACCAAGGTCTTTCATCGAAAATTTGCTGTTTAGATAACTTTTAACACTATTTAAAAGATCTATATCATTTCCAATCAATAATATGTCATCCACATATAATACCAGAAATGCCACATTGCTCCCACTCACTTTCTTGTAAATACAAGCCTCTCCATAAGTTTGGACAAATCCAAATTCTTTGATCACCTCATCAAAGAGGAGATTCCAACTCCGGGATGTTTGCTTCAGTCCATAGATGGATCGCTGAAGTTTGCATACCTTATTAGCATCCTTAGGATTGACAAAACCCTTAGGTTGTATCATATACAACTCTTCTTCAATATTACCATTGAGGAACGCAGTTTAACATCCATCTGCCATATTTCAGAATCGAAATATGCAGCAATTGCTAACATAATCCTAACTGACTTAAGCATCGCTACGGGAGAGAATGTCTCATCGTAGTCAACTCCTTGAATTTGTCGAAACCCCTTTGCGACAAGTCGAGCCTTATAGATGGTCACATTACCATCAGCATCAGTTTTTCTTTTGAAATTCCATTTATTCTCAACGGCCTTTCGATCGTGAGGTAAGTCCACCAAGGTCCAAACTTGGTTCTCGTACATGGATTCCATCTCGGATTTCATGGCTTCTAGCCATTTGTTGGAATTCAGGATCATCATCGCTTCTTCATATGTCGCAGGGTCATCCATTTCATCAACCATGAAATTCACAACAGGATTGCCGTACAGTTCAGGAGCTACACATGTCCTGCTTGGCCTACGAGGTTCGGTAGTTTCCTCTTTTGGAGTTTCATGATCAATATCATTAGCTCTCTCTTCATTAGGTGAAGTCAACTCCGAAACAACTTCCGGTGCTGCGCCACTCGCCATTTCATGAAGAGAAGGTTCAATAACCTCTTCGAGTTCTACCTTCCGACTACTCACACCTTTCACGAGAAACTCCTTCTCAAGAAAGGATCCATTCTTGGCAACAAAAACCTTGCCCTCGGATCTGTGATAGAAGGTATACCCAATCGTTTCCTTAGGGTATCCTATGAAGACGCATTTTTCCGCTTTGGGTTCGAGTTTATCCGGTTGAAGTTTCTTCACATAAACATCGCATCCCCAAACTTTAAGAAATGATAACTTAGGTTTTTTTCCAAACCATAATTCATACGGTGTCGTTTCATCGGATTTAGATGGTGCCTGATTTAAAGTGAATGCAGCTGTTTCCAGTGCATAACCCCAAAATGACAGTGGCAAGTCAGTCAGAGGCATCATAGATCAAACCATATCCAATAAGGTACGATTACAACGTTCCGAGACACCATTATGTTGTGGTGTTCCGGCAGGCGTGAGTTGTGAAACTATTCTACACTCTTTCATGTGTGTGCTAAACTCGTAACTTAGATACTCTCCTCCACGGTCAGACCGTAGAAATTTGATCTTTCTATTACGATGATTTTCCACTTCATTCTGAAATTCCTTGAACTTTTCGAAAGTTTCAGACTTGTGTTTCATCAAATAGATATACCCATATCTACTCAAATCATCCGTGAAATTAACAAAATAACGATATCCACCTCGCGCCGACACACTCATTGGTCCACACACATCAGTATGTATGATTTCCAATAGATCTGTCGCTTGTTCCATTGAACCAGAAAACGGCGTTCTAGTCATCTTGCCCATAAGGCATGGCTCACATGTATCAAATGATTCAAAATCAAGTGATTCCAAAAGTCCATCAGAATGGAGTTTCTTCATGCATTTAACGCCAATATGACCTAGACGGCAGTGCCACATATATGCAGATATATCATCATCAAGTTTAATCTTTTTAGCATTAACATTATGAATGTGCATAATATTACTATCAAGATCCATCAGAAATAAACCATTCAACATAGGTGCATGACCATAAAAGATATTATCCATATAAATCGAACAACCATTGTTTTCAGATTTAAACGAATAACCACTTTGCATCAAACATGATCCGGATACAATGTTCATGCTAAGTGCAGGCTAACAATTATTTAGGTTTATGACTAATCCCGATGGCATATGGAGAGGCAGCGTTCCGACGGCGATCACATCAACTCTTGATCCATTGCCGACCCGCATTGTGACCTCATCCCTTGCTAGTTGTCGCTTGTTCCGCAGCCCCTGAATCGAGTTACATATATTAGCAACTGATCCTGTATCAAATACCCAGGTGCTACTGCGAGTACTAGTCAAGTACACATCAATAACATGTATATAACATATACCTTTGTTTGCCTTGCCGGACTTCTTGTCCGCCAAATACTTGGGGCAGTTGCGCTTCCAATGGCCAGTCCCCTTGCAATAGTAGAACTCCGTATCGGACTTAGGGCCAGCTCGGGGTTTCTTTTAAGGCGTGGCAACATATTTGCCACCCTTCTTTCCTTTGTGCTTGCCTTTCTTGTCCTTCTTGAAACCGGTGGTCATATTGATCATCAACACTTGATGTTCTTTCCTAATATCCACTTCTGCAGTCTTAAGAATTGACAGAAGCTCGAGAAGAGTCTTCTTCAGGCCCTACATATTATAGTTCATCACGAAGCTCTTGTAGCTAGGTGGCAGAATTGGAGAACACGCTGTATGCCTAAGTCATTGGGAATCATTATTCCCAAGGACACAAGCTTATCGGCGTACCCAGACATTTTGAGTACGTGCTCACTAACGGAGCTGTTTTCCTCCATTTTGCAGCTGAAGAACTTTTCAGAAGCATTATAACTCTCTACGGCAGCATGGGTATCGAAAATCATTTTCAATTCTCCCGTGGTATCAAAAGCATTTCCATTTTCGAAATGCTTTCGAAGTTCTGGCTCTAGCCCATATAGTATGCCGCAATGAACTAAGTTGTGGTCCTCCTGATGAGTCACATAGACATTCTTTTCCTCGTCAGGGGCATCAGGAGCTGGTGGGGGGCCTAGCGGTGCATCTAGCATATATTGCTTTTGTGCAGCAGTGAGGAGAATCCTCAAATTCATAGCCCAGTTGGTGAAGTTGCTACCATTCGCAGCAAGTTTCTCTTTCTCCATGAAAACATTGAAATTAAAAGCAGGTGGTGCCATCTACAACAGAATTTGTAAAGTTTATTTAGACTAAGTTTATGATAGATTGAGTTCAACTAATCCAAATTACTAATGAACTCCCACTCAAAAATGACATCCCTCGTGCCTTTTTGGTGATTACATGAACCAAATCCACTACACCAAGTCCGATCATCACGTGAGTCGGTCTAGCTTCAAAGGCGAGCATCTATATGGGCATCATATCAACCATATGACTCATGCTTAACCTTTCGGTCCGTGTTCCGACGCCATGTCTGTACATGCTAGGCTCGCCAAGTAAGAACCTTAGTACTCGTGTGTGTAAAACTATCTTACACCCGTTGTATGAAAGCGTAGAGTCGAGTACACCCGATCATCACGTGATGTCTCGAAACACGATCCATAGAACGGTGCATACTCAAGGAAGAACACATGATCGAGACCCTTCTCCGATCAATAATCAGCAGCGGGACCTGGAGATCCGTACTGACTCCTACACATTCAACGATAACTTCTGTGATCGTGAGAACCTTTAACGCTTGTAACTAAATCCCTTTGTCTCGCGATATATTACATGTCCAAGATTTGATCATCGGTATCTCCATACCTAGTTTGATCTCGTTACCGACATGCACTCTTTTCTCGTTCCCGTGATATAACATTCTAGTGAGCACATCACTTGCTTGCAAGCTATCTCAATGTGATATCACCGAGAGGGCCCAGAGTATATCTATCCGTCATCGGGATTGACAAATTCCACTCTTCATCCATGAGCCTCAGCATAACACCTTCGTAGTACTAAACCCATCTTTATAGTCACCCTGTTACGGTGTGACGTTTGATGTTATCAAGATACTCTTCAGGTGTTAGCAATTAACATGATCTCATGGTCTAAGGATAAAGATTACTTCGTATGATGTTATAGCAATATAAACATAATGACTTGATCGTAATGCTATACTTCGGATGAATGTTCATCACATCATTCCACCAATGGTGTGACCTTCTTATTAACAACATCCAATGTCCATGATCAGGAAACCTTGATCATCTTGTTAATCAACAAGCTAGTCTATAATAGAGGCATAACTAGGAACCCTTTTTGTTTATTAAACACACATGTATTGATGTTTCCGATCAATACAATTCTAGCATGCAAAATAAACATCTATCATATATAAGGAATACATAATAACAACTTTATTATTGCCTCTCAGGGCATATTTCCTTCAAAACATGTATCAACATCATATGTATATTGTGATCTCCATCGAGGGCTCCGGCATGATTTCCATCTTGCCCTTGGTTTGACGCCAAGTCCATGACGCCACCACCCGGTCATCCATCAGAACGATGACTATTACTATACTACTTAGTAACAGAAAAGTAAACTACTTTACCTTTGTAACGACCATGACCATATCAAATCACATTCCCTCCTGTAAAATAAAGTGAGATGCCTCTACTTTATCTATTGCAAGTTTTACGTGGTTGTTAGAGCTTTCGCAATAGAATCATTTCTAATCTATGAACTTTCCAACCACAACATGGATCCAAAAGTTGTCTCTACTGCACCCCTTTCGGGCCCTCCGTTGTAAATACTATATCAACTATTGAAAGAGAGACAGAAACCCGCTAGCCACTTATACGTAACAAGCCATATGTCAAGCGTGGAACCAGTCTCGCGTACGAATACACGTAAGGTCGGTGCGGGCTGCTTCATCAAACAATACTGTGATATAAACAAGTACATGTTAGAGGGTAACAACTAAGGGATCAATGCCCGCACAAAACTTGTGTGTACTAGCCGTACAACACTCCTACGCATAGATCGGCTCTGATACCACTGAAGGGTTCCGTAGCAGAAAACGAAAATGTTCCAACGTTGGAACCTCCTAACGTCCAAGATCTATCTATGTAGTAATGTAGTAACGACCGGAGCGTATAGAATACATACCCTTACAGAACTACGCGGTTAACATTCCGAGGGGAACGTGGTTGAAGTAGTCGAACTCGTAGCCGACCTCAAGGTCGCGAAGCTCCTCACAGGTCACCCCTTGCTCCTTCTTCATCGTGCAGAAGCTCTGGATCACGACATCCAAGGTGCCTCAAGTGAGGCCCCTCGTGGTTTCGTACACATACGGTGTATGATGACGACCTCCATCTCCTTGATCCTTGCCGAGAGTGTAGAAGTAGATCTCCAGCTTGGAATCCCTGCAGCGCAACGTCATGCTGCAGGTGCGCCGTCTCTTGCGTGAACAGTCCTTTCTTAGGACTGTGCCAACGTGTGGAGACAACTATGTAGAGAGAGAGGGAGGAATTCTCTAAGGAAAATGCCCTTAGAGAACATCTCAAATTGTGTGTTTAATCCCACCCATGGGCACCCCTTTATATAAGGGGAGGGAGGTGTGCCCCTCCCTCCCCTTTGGGTTTCCGATGCGGGACTAATCAAGGGAGAAGGGGGAGGCGCCATGGGCCTCATGGGCCGGCTGGCCAGGGGTGGGCCCCACCCCACGCACAGCCCTAGGCTGGCCGGGTGGGCCCCCTTGAGGCAGGTAGGCCTTGGCCCTTTGGACCTTGGCCCTTCCCTCTTACGATTTTCCCT
This sequence comes from Avena eriantha, assembly GCA_910589775.1. NCBI lineage: Eukaryota > Viridiplantae > Streptophyta > Magnoliopsida > Poales > Poaceae > Avena > Avena eriantha. The sequence goes on along the minus strand of OU342742.1, from coordinate 138,451,671 downwards.
CATGGGCCCTTTTTCTAGGAAGTTTGGCCCATTAGTGGAATACCCCTTCAAATTAGATTTTAATATTATATTTAATATCAATTGCATTAATTAATATGTAAATACGTATTACAAAATCCGATTTGACCCAAAATACCTTTTGGTTCCCTTTCTATTTCCTCCGAATTACTTCGGAACTTTCCCGGAACGATTCTGGTTCTCTCACGGAACTTTTCCGGTTTCCTTTTCTCTTTCATATGGTGATTCCAACTTACAGAGGATCTCTAGCTCATCGTACCATTAAGTGTATTTCCCCATAGCTCGGGAATGGCACAGACATGATATCCATCAATGATCAATAACGGGACCGGGATGCTGATGGATTTGAAATGTAGCCATCCATGTCCATAGTTAAACAGGATATTATTCATATTTTTGATGAAATATCTCTCTAAACCCTGCCACTAATGCCTAATAATCAAAGGCGTATGCAATCCTTTTTTTCTATTTTTTCCTATGCAGATAATGACGTTTTATGATGGGAATCACTACATTAAAGTCAACGGTACAAGATTTCCAACAACCAAAAGAAACCAGGAGTCATGGGTCAGAGACAGATGCTTTAACGATCAACTATATGACCAGAACAAAATTCCATCTGTATAGTTCCAGCTGTATAGTTGCCAACGACACCGCTAGGTCAAACAGAACAACTTCCATGAAGGGAACCCTATAAAGAATCCTCAGGCGACGAGAAAAGATCCTCAAGAGTCCCTGCCCCAGATCATCAGCCGCCGGAGGAATAGACTTAGATCTAATCTCCAAATCCTTCTCCACCACCATAGCCATATTCCACCAATTGTAATAATAGATCTCTTCTTCAATTGGCGACATTGTAAGACAATTTTCTATCAATCTCATGATTTCCATTACAATGTTTGTGATTGTTGATCTCATCTCTATCTGTGAGTAATTCTCCTTGGGCTAAGGGCTTCGGCCTACCCATGTAGCATTTGTGCATGTTATTTATCATAGATGGAATCATGTATTAGTTTGTATGACATGATGATTATTGTATCCTCTCTTGCCTCAATCTAAGGACTTGTCGGGTACCCAAGACCCCGAGGATTGAGCCAGGTATAGGGAGTATGAGTGATGACTAATCTACAGGTTGGGAGACCTAGTGTCAAAAGGGGTAGTACGGCTATATGTGAGGGATTTACTTGGGATTAACGGTGACATCACTATGCATATCATTAGTTATCTTTCTTCTATGGATGAGACTAGTAGGTTATTGCTATAAGCGGTTGCGGAGGCAATAGCATACAGAAGGTTTAACGACCAACTATACGGCGGAAATAAAAATTCCGGCCGTATAGTTCCGGTCCTATAGATATTTTTGCCATCAATAATTTTTCTTTCATATGTACTGACAGTTTAACGACCAACTATACAATGGGAATAAAAATTCCGGCCGTATAGTTCTATTCGTATAGATATCGATGCCTTTGTGTAATATCTTTTCCTAGGTACATACGGTTTGACGACCAACTATACGGCGGGAACATATTGTTCTGTCCGTATAGTTCTGGCCGTATAGCCGCGCCGCCAGGGGCAAACCCTAAAATTTTGACAACAGACCAACTATACGGCGCGAACACATTGTTCCGGCCGTATAGTTCCGCCCGTATAGTTGCATCCAACCACAAAATTGCACGGGAAGGTACCTCCAACCCCAGAACTTCAATCCTTTTCACTATTCTACCTCTAAACCTTCTCAAAACCTCAAGAGATCTTCATCTCTACTCAATTTCATTTGATTTCCTCGCACACAAGTGATCTACGGTATGTTTCTCCTCCGGTCCTCCAATTACTTTTTGTAAATTCATCTTCATCTTTGATCTATTGTTATTATCAATCTAGGGCGAGACATACTATGAACTAATTGCCATGATTCTCTTGCCTAGATTACTATTTTGAGGAGATTCTTTAGTGTGCTATGATGAGGAATATGTCATACATAATGTTGTTGGATCAAAACGTTTTATTTTTGTCTTTATTCAATGTTTTAGATGATGAACACAAGGAGCTAAACTCGTGCTCGTGCCGTCACTAGAGCTTCTCGGGTTGTCAGTCAAGAACGCATGGGGATACGGTTCAGGAATGAGCTCCAACATGATCGCTTCGACAAGATCAAGAACCGCGAAGTGAAGGCCACCAAGTGGGCTTGCCCCATTATATTGAACCAACTCGATATTTCTGACGACTTCAATTTACTTTCCAATAGATATGGCCTGCAAAACTTTTTATACAATGATGTGCGTACTTATCGCCGCTTAACCATTGAATTCCTAAGTTTGTTGCAAAGCACTGTTAAACTATGGCAGGGAGAGGACACGATTTCTTTCCGACTTATGAACAACAACTACATTTTAACACTAGATGAATGGTGCACATGTTTTAATTTGCCAAACGATGATGTTAATGCCTTACGCGTATCCTTTACTGGCTTAGACCCTTCCCCTACACAATATTATAATGGAATAAGTTTCACTACTATAGTAAGCAAGGGGAAGAATATTCAACATCCTACAATTCGCTATTTGTTCTATGTTATTGCTAACACCTTGGAGGCACGTAATGAGTTCACAAGACTCAATGAGGAGGACATCTTAGTCCTCACAAAAGCTTCTTACATTAACTACAACTTGTCACTCAACTTGGGCGCAATCCTTGTGTGCTACCTAGAGAACCAATCCTCCCAAAGCCAAGGAGCAATCACAGGTGGAGGCGTCATCACCGTGCTTGCCACTGCCCTAGGCATCGACCTAGGTGAGTTGCAACCTGTGCTAGGTGAGCGACGTGTTGGTTTCTCTACTTTAAAAGCTTGTTGAATGCTCACTAGGAGAGGTGGTGTTTATTACCTGTATATTGCTGGAGTTGGGCATCTCTACCCCGCTCATATGCCTAATGGTATTTTCTCTATCAAGGAAGGACGTTTGCTATATGACTTGCAGTTTGAGCAACACCAACCCGAGGAGGAGATTCCGGAGGGGGATGAGGACCAAGAAGAGGAGCAAGAAGTCCCTTATCAAGAGGAGCAGCCACAAACCCGGTTTGCCACATACCAAGACTTCCAAGAACTTGGAGGGACTGTGGAGAGGATGCATAGCCTCTCTTTGAACCTCCGAGGAATAACTAGTAATTTATCAACTCAGTTTGCGAACTGGAGTAATGACTTCTTCCTGCCACCACAATGATGTGAAGGGCTTGCAAAATCCGAAACTTGGGGAAGTTTTCCTCATGTATCTTTATTTGGCATTCATTTGCTTTTATTTATTTCGAGGTTGTGTTTTTAATTCAAGTTTATAAGCACTCGTGTTGGTTTCCCCAACACTTTATTTTTAGTTATTTCTATTTGCTTTTGAAATTTTTTGGCCAAACTTTGCCACCAATTTTCTATTGTTTAAACTCCCTGTCTTAAAAACCACAAAAAGATTTCTCCATTTTTCTTTATTTTCCCTCTTTCTTTTCTTTCCGCCTCAAGGTTTTCACGTAATTTCAGGAGATTGATCAACTTCGAGTTTCCAAGAATCCAATAAAAAAGGAAGAGAGAAGTGGAACCAAACATGAGAGGTATGCCTTATGAATCCCCACTTTTAAAGTTTGAGAAACCCATGCTAGTTAGTGGTAAGTGTTCAAATGTTATATTGGTGGAGTGAGCCTTTGTATTGTAGTAAGATTTTGTTTGCACGGGTATTTAGTTGGGTACGTTTTGTTCCAGCTCTCGTAATTAACCAAGTCTTGCCTAAAAATTGCTAAACAATTGTAATAAGAAAAAGTCTCACAATTGAAGGCTTGGGTGTTGTAGTGCTTAGTCTTGAAGGCTTATTTCTAGAGACACTCAACACCACTGAAAATGTTGATTGACTTGATAGCTCTCTTTAAAAGGATTTGTTCGATTGAATTAATGTTTAGCGGTTTTTGTGAGCATGCCAAAGTTTGACTTGTTAATCATAAGTATGATATAGCTTTATGCGTGCCAAACTTCATGGGATGCCAACAACTCCGCTGGCCTACGAACGATCTTCATGGAGGAAACTCCTAGATTTCGGCTATGAGTTGATTAAACACATGTAGCAGCAATGCTATAGTGGGTAAGATTCTTGGCACTCCCGGGTAGTTGTGTTCATGATGGAATCACTTCTCTGGCTTTTATGAGTAATCATTATGCAAAAGGAATAAAAATCTTAGTGATGCCACGAGTGTTCATCACAGCCCGATAAACTAATAAAATGTTTGGCATGCTCTCAATTACTCAAGAACTGAAATTCTTGAAGGACAATGAATAGAAAAGTAGTGCATGAAAAGTCTTGATTTATTGTGTGGGAGAATTGACATACTCTAATATATATGCTTTTCATGACAACTCTCACACTCTCAATTAACATTATTATACTTTATTGTTCAAAGGCAAGCCTATGAGTTGATTACATGACACGGAATAAAGTTTACTCATCTAAATCATCCATGTTAACAATAATTTTGCTATGCTATAAGGATGCATAAAACCCGTATTATATGCTTGCCATTACTCTATCTATGCTGAAGTTTTTCAGATTTATGAAGTGGAGGAAACATGAGACTACCAATCCTGAGTAAGATCATCATCTCGTTAATTCGGTTTAAATGCTGAGTTCCTTTTTGATTTTGGTTTTCTTGCTTGGGGACGATCAAGTTTAAGCTTGGAGAGGTTGATGGCTCTGAAATATAGCCATCCACGTCCAGATTTACACTGGATATTATTCATATTTTTGATGAAATATCTCTCTAAACCCTGCCACTAATGCCTAATAATCAAAGGGGTATGCAATCCTTTCTTTCTATTTTTTCCTGCGCAGATAATGACGTTTTATGATGGGAATCACTACATTAAAGTCAAAGATGCAAGATTTCCAACAACCAGAAGAAACCAGGAGTCGTGGATCGGAGGCAGTCGCTTTAACGATCGGAACAAAATTCTGGCCATATAGTTGCCAATGACACCGATAGGTCAAACAGAACAACTTCCATGAAGGGAACCCTATATAAAGAAGCCTTGGGCGACGGGAAAAGAGCCTCGAGAGTCCCTGCCCTAGATCATCAGCCACCTGAGGAATAGACTTAGATCTAATCTCCAAATCCTTCTCCACCACCATAGCCATATTCCACCACTTGTAATAGTAGATCTCCTCTTCGATTGGCGACATTGTAAGACTATTTTCTATCAGTCTCATGATTTCCATTACAATGTTTGTGATTGTTAATATCATCTCTATGTGTGAGTAATTCTCCTTAGGCTAAGGGCTTCGGTCTAGCCATGTAGCATTTGTGCATGTTAGTTATCATAGATGGGATCATGTATTAGTTTGTATGACATGATGGTTATTGTATCCTCTCTTGCCTCAATCTAAGGACTTGTTAGGTACCTAAGACCCTGAGGACTGAGACGGGTATAGGGAGTATGAGTAATGACTAATCTGCAGGTTGGGAACCCTAGTGACAGAAGGTGTAGTACGACTGTATGTGAGGGATTTACTTGGGATTAACGGTGACATCACTATGCATATCATTAGTTCTCTTTCTTCTATGGATGAGACTAGTAGGTTATTGCTATAAGCGGTTGCGGAGGCAATAGCAATTATGGATGCACTATCCACATATAATTTATCTTGCTCTAACAATTACATGCATACTTTATCTTTATCTTTTATTCCCATCAAATGTTTTGCACAGCTACAGGTGAAACCGAACACCCTAGGCCCTCTCTCTCCATCATCGACAACAACAAAAAGACACAAACTCTAGGTCCGGTATAAACACAAAAGGAATTTTAAAACTCCCGAAGGTCCGTTAAAGTAACTTTACTACGCATCTTCTTCCCAAGGATTCGATAAACCTAGGTCTACTAGGGAAAAAGAAGCTATACTACATCAGTAATCCGGATCGAATGTATCAGATGCCCATAATGACCCCTGTGCATTCCATGATGATAATGTCGTTTGAACAGTAAACAATCGTTTCCCATTACCTTTGCCACTTGATACCTACTTCACCCGAGATTTGATCTATGGTATCTCCATACCTTCGTTCGATCTCGTTACTGATGAACTTGTTTTCTCGTTTTCGTGTTGTTGCATTCCGTGATCCGGTCACACTCTTGCAAGCTTCGTTAATGCAACGTCACTGAGATGGCCACATATGTATCTATCTGTTACATGGATTGGCAAATCCAGGTCTTGATATGTACTCCTCTGCGCGCCCCTTTGGGAAACCTGGGTAGCACCATTTTGATCACCCAGTCACGGTATGATACTTTATAATCATCTAAGCTCCCTCCAGAACAGTGATTTGCATTATCTCACAGTCTAAGGATCAGGTTGCGAGGTTTCCTTAGTTTTTCATTAATGGTGAACTTTGTAACTAGATCTCATTAAGATACAACTGATTGGGTTGTTTGTCTATCACATCATTCAACTAATGACGTGACCTCATTGTCAATTGGCATAAATACCCATGATCTCAAAACCCTAGATCATACTCATGACCAATTAACTAGTTTGCTAGAGGTAACTAGAGACTTGGTTTGTTTACATACTACATGTGTATTAATGTTTCACATTAATACAGTTATAGCACAATATAAAACTATTATGAACTAACTGAGATATGATAACAAAAACCTATTTATTATTTGCATCTAGGGCATATCTCCTTCAAATCTCCCTATGGCAGTTCATCTGTAACCGCTTGCCCACTAGCGAATAAATATGGATCCGTCACGGACCGTCAAATGGAAATTGCGCTCTGTGTGGCGAGTTTGAAAATGTATACCATATTTTTTTTCCATTATCACCTGGCTAAGTTCATGTGGGCATGCGTGAGAGACCTGCTTGTATGTTCCTGGAACCCAGCAGTGGCTGGATATTTCCTGTCTATTGTTCAAAACATCAAGGGTACGCCGGGGAGGCTGGTGTGGTTGTGTTTTGCTGCCATGTCTTGGGCTCTGTGGAACATTCGCAATAAAATGACTATTGAGCAGAAGTTCATCTCTTCTCCCACTGACTGCATCTTCCAAATGATAAACTTTTTGCAGATGTGGAAAGTACTAAGCAAACGCAAGGACATGCAAGCTTTGGAAGCGGCGTTGTCGACACTTAGAGCTCTCTACTCCAAGATGCACCAGGACTAGCCACCTATATCCTGCTTTCTTTCGCCTTGGCATAGTCTGTAGTGCTATGCGTGTATCTATCTGTCTATTGTTGGCATGTGATGTGGTCTGTAACTTTGAAGTTTCTATCGGTTACTCGCTGTGAATTATTTGGCTTTATAATATATATCTGGGCTACGGCCTTTAATTTGAAAATACATCGAGCGCCTGCCAACAAGCTACTACTGGATGATAGTGAAGAGGGTGGTCGGCCTCAAGGCAGTGTGGTGCCACGAATGGACCATTTAGTCTCTATTGATGATAATTCGGTACTACCTACCTATAAGGACCATTATATTTGGGAAAAAATAGGTACTACCTATAAGGACCGCAAATACAGTAGGCAAAGATAATTAAAGCAAATGCCGATCCTTGATGATACTACTAATTGCAATATAGGAGTACATAACTGTACATACGCCAGAAAAAGAGATAAAGAAACAGATCGATATCTGGCTTTTGTCAAACGGATCTGCAAGGCTGGTGGAGAATTATTTTCTTGTGTCCCACGAGGCAGCGCAGGCCCCAGCTATAATTCGTCACCTTCTGTCTCCCTCAGACAGCACAGGCTGGCCCATCGCTACAAATCGATCTCCTTATTAAGCACGATGCACACACCTCGCTGTACTAGATAGGTACTCCTAGCTGAGTCCATCCTCCATTTAGTTTGGATCACGTGCTTCCACGTCGTCCCTTCCGTCGGTCTCATCAGCTGGGCGCCATGGATTCCACTCTGTTCATCATCGGCATAATAGGTACGCACATTTGCACACGCAGATGCATCAACTCTCTCTCGATCTCACCATTGAGCTTCTTAATTTGCTTGTTGCAGGAAACATCATCTCGGTTCTGGTCTTCGTTTCTCCCATGTATGTACGAGCTGAGCTTACCATCGGCCATGGCGCCATGCTTTCATTTACACAAGCTTTTAGTACTAGAGTCTCCTAATTTGTTTTAGTTGTTGCTTACATGGATACATATGCATCTGGGCAGCCCAACGTTCTGGAGGATCGTGAGGAGCAAATCGACGGAGGATTTCGAGCCGGCGCCGTACGTTCTCACGCTGCTCAACTCGGTGCTATGGTTCTACTACGGCGTCACCAAACCGGACGGCCTCCTCGTCGCCACCGTCAACGGGTTCGGGGCCGTCATGGAGACCATCTACGTCGTGCTCTTCCTCGTCTATGCCGCCGATCATGCCGCGAGGGTGAGCCCAGCACAGACGACATGGTCTTATGTTGAAACATTTTGTTACAGAACAGGAATCAACATGATTATATATTTTTTTTATATCTATGCACGCGCACATCCAGTGCTCCACTAAGTTTTTATCAGAAATGGCAGAATTTTATGATCAATTATATCATATGTTACTATTTGCAGGTTAAAACCGCCAAGTTGGTGGCAATTTTGGACATTGGATTCTTTGGACTGGTGTTCGCAGCCACCACATTTGCCATTGGTGGGCTTGACATGAAGATCATGATTATAGGAATTATATGTGCTTGCCTCAACGTGTTCATGTACGGGTCCCCATTGGCTGCCGTGGTAAGTCATCCCACATCCACAAATAAATCAGATATATGTTTTTCCTAAGTATTTTTTAGAAATAGTTCCTTTCTCGTTCTGGTGGCTGAGATTGACAGGTTTCAGGTATAGGATGCTAATAATTGCAATATGTAGACAACAAGTTTCCGCATAAAAAAATATAATGAAATATGAAAAAACAGTGCATCCTCTTTTCTAAACTAGCCCTTGATTTAGGTTTTGTCTTAGTTCTTTATTGTAAAGTTTGACAAATTATATAGTAAACATATCAATGTATTCAATATTATTTGATTAAACTTTAAAAAGTTTAACCTTGACAAAACCCAAAGAAATTTTGGTTTATGCCGTTTTAGCCTACAAAATATTTTATAATTTTGAAGCTCTAGCTCTCTTAGTTGTATTTTTTATTGAAGTCGATATGGAACATAGTAGTCAAAAGCTTTCCGTGCTCAAAGATGTGCAATCAGAAACCATGCACACAAGAAAGCTGTATCAAAATACATCTGCATTTAACAAATATAGAGCTATATATCCCACATGCCTGGATAGACATTTAAGTCGTCTAGTTCAAAAAAGAGCATATACGTATGGGTGGGTGTGGGTCGATTGTGTGCTGCAACACGACATGTGCAATATATCCACCACAATTAATATTATACAAAGCATGCATATGGCATGTTGAGTTGTGTATTAGTATGTCAAATCAATGCATTCCCACTGTCAAAAGTCAGAAAGACACGTTCTTGCCTGAATCAGTAAGGAACATCCAGTACGACCATAGTGTTTTTTTAGACCAAGTAGTACTATACACTGATTAACTACGTGCCAGTGGGCCAAAAGCTTGATATCTGAAATCTGCGCACATGTCAACTTGCGGCGAAACAGAGAACGGTGATCGCCACAAGGAGTGTGGAGTACATGCCGTTCTTCCTCTCCTTCTTCCTCTTCCTCAACGGAGGCGTCTGGGCTACATATGCCCTACTCGACAGAGACGTCTTCCTTGGGGTACGTGTATATCTTACTTAGTTTAACTGCTTACTGAACTATATTTAATTCGAGTGTGAAATCCTACTTCTGCAGGTCCCAAATGGAATAGGCTTCTTCTTGGGCATCATCCAACTGGTTATCTATGCAGTCTATAAGAACAGCAGGGTAAAATCTCAAAGCAACGATGAAGCCACATATGATGGATCGGCTTCTCTTTTGTCCTCTGATGCAAGAGGCCATGGCGAGAAGAATGCTTTCAGTTTTCTTTAGTAGCATTTCTGGATGGTGTACCAAATAATTCAATGATTGTTTATGTATATGTAATTGTTTTTTCATGAATGCGGCAATGTATTAAGAAAATAGTGTGAACATGTTTAGTTTACAAAAAATGAGACACAATAATGGATAGGAGGAAAATCACTACTTTCCAAAAAAAAAACATGTTGATTTAGTCATCGGCTTTTGGTCAAAAAAACATAACATATTCAGTAAAAATACGTTTAATGGGAATAATTCATGGCCCATATTTTCCTAAGTACTACTTATAACATCATTCCAAAGATAGCTCCTGAGTTGTGCATTAAATTTATAATCGAAATTTTGTGACATGATAGATGCATGCGATGTTCTATGAACTAGTTATGTTAGAAATTTTGAGAACATTTAGCATAGGTTCTTAATGTTAGGAGTGCACTGGTTGCATGTCTAATATATTTGCCTAAGTGCTAATGTAGTACTTTACTTAAGGGGTTGGAGTGTGGATTATGTGAGCATGTAGGGAGTTTGCAAACTAACAGTGTCTTGGTTAAATCAACAATAGCAAAGATCGGTTGTCGACATGTTAAAAACAGCATATTGAGAAGGCAACAGGGTCACACGATTTCGAAATATACTCTACCGTTGGAAATCCTTCGACCATTGTCAAAATGACGATCCTTCTTCATAATCTTCTTTAGAAGGTTTTGACCTCCTTTAGTGATTTAGGGTACATTCAAGTCTTCCGCTAAATGGTTCCGACACATTAGTGGATGTTCTAACTTGTCGACCCCTTCACCGGAAGACTTCCACAAACTACGTGCCAACACGTCAATAATGGAGACCTTTTGGTAAGAACAAACCCGACCTAATGCATAATGCATATTATATTGGGCCCAAGGCAGCCTACATTAGCCCTGATTATTGCCAACGAGTAGAATAACTAATACAATAGTACAAATAAGGTCTATCGTAGTGTGTAATGAAGAACATCACACGACAAGATTTCAACTCAGACACCATAAACGATTATATCAGGTTACACAAAGTTTAATTGTGACCATTTTTCACATCACCAAGCTATGAAGTTATCAAGTTCATTAATTACAAAGCAACGTGTATCGATGACTGTTGGTGTTGGCTCGTACCGGGACACGAAAAATGCGCCTGAGTGGCTGATGTGCTGCTGGCACTGAACTGGCTGAATTGATGAAGAACTTATTATGGAGAATGGTCGCAGATGCATTGTGGAGGCTAGCAAAGGCGTGCCTCTATTCGTAATCATCTTGCCTGGCGGACCCAGCAGAGTGTAAGGGTGGGGCTGACCAAGCCAATTTATCAGCTACAGAAAAATAAAAATAAAAATAAAATCAAGAAGTCCCAGCAAACTTATGCATGCCCCATATCCTAGCAAATTGGGCTGGATCCGCCCACTGCCATAGCGTGACAAAACCTTCTCAAGTATTTTAATTTCTGAGCCAATGCGGGATGGGTTCTCATTCTTGAGGAACTCACTCATCCATAGTAGTACTATAGTCCCTACGGGAAGGAAGATCAACGCTGAGGAGGAAAACCCTCGGCGTAGCTCGGATAACCCTCGGGACTAGTCAACGCTGAGGGTGACCCTCGGGACTAGGTGGTCCTCGGCACAGCTCTATATCGTCGGCGTTGCTTCGGCCCTCGGAGTAGAGCCTTGTGCCGACGGTTTATGCCGCTTCTCGGCGTTGTCCGGCCCTCGGCTCAAGAAGTTAACGGACCGGAGAAGACGGTGCCCAGGAGCAACGCCGAGGGTGATACGCTCAGCATAGGTTGCCACGTGGAGCACGCTGGACGCTGGGGGTTGGTTCGGCGTAGTGTGTCTCGTGCCGAGGGGATCACCCTCGGCGTTGGTTAGGCTGTGCCGAGGGGATCACTCTCGCCGTTGTTTGGCTATGCCGAGGGGATCACCCTCGGCGTTGGTCTCCATCAGCCCTATGTTTGGACCAATGCCGAGGGGAACACCCTCGGTCTTGATGACCACCAGGCTACTGTTCGGACCAATATGCCGAGGGGATCACCCTTGGCGTTGATGTCCACTGGTTTTGTTTTCACATTTTTTCACCTCCTCACAGCAGATGCATATATATGAATTGGTTGTAATAATGCAAAAACATTCAGCATAGATGATGTCCACAAACATATCACATAGCTAGCATCAAATCTTGCTACATAGATATATGTAGTCACTAATACACATCACTACAAGTTCATTGCACATAGTATTCGAGAGCATCATCACTACAAGTTCATTACATATAGTAGAGCATCATCACTACAAGTTCATTACACATAGTCATGCGATACATTTCACGTGGCAAACCGATCTTCCACGGACTTCAAGCACCGGCACAACACACACTTTGTCTTCGAGAGCACCGTCACTACAAAATGAAAGAACATGGCCGTTTAGCATGGCGCATTGTCTAAGTCAAAGTTCATGCATGAAAAATTGTACGAGAGAACACGCCCGTTTAGCATGGCGAATTGTCTAAGTCAAAGTTCATGCATGGCAAATTGTCTAAGTCAAAGTTCATGCATGGAAAGTTGACATTGGAAAATTGTATGAACGAACACGCCCGTTTAGCATGGCAAATTGTCTAAGTCAAAGTTCATGCATGGCAAGTTGAGCATGGAAAATTGTATGAAAGAACACGCCCGTTTAGCATGGAAAATTTTCTAAGTCAAAGTTCATGCATGGCAAGTTGAGCATGGAAAATTGGATGAAAGAACACACCCATTTAGCATGGCAAATTGTCTAAGTCAAAGTTCATGCAAGGCAAGTTGAGCATGGAAAATTTTCCAAGGCAAAGTCAAAGTTCATGCTTGGAACTAACCGGGGTCGGGGAGTGTGGACGCGAGTCACGGCCAGAATGACCAGGAGTAGGACCTCCTTGGTGAAGTGGAGTAGTCTCGGGTGACTCGGGTGACTCGAGTGGAGAGGCGGTAACACGGCCAAAGTGCGTCTGTGAATGAGATGATCCCTACATATGTTTGAGCACAATATTAACTACTAACTTAGTAGTTATTTCGTGTATAGTAACTAAAAACTTAGTAGTTCTGTGAATTACTAACCGGAGTCCCCGTGGCTAGATGTGCGAGAAATTCGGCCTTCGACGACAACACTGGCATCGGTAGTTTTGGTGGAGGATCGACATAAGGGGCACTAGAGTACCGTTCACCATAGCCATATACCATGCCTGCACATAAGTTTATATGTCACACGTGGTCAAGGAAAATACAGCCTACGAACCGCTTGCAAGTAGCTCGAATGGGCTAGAAATAACCTTATGTGCCGCTTGAAGGTGCTCCTCGTGGGCATCAATTGCATCATGCCATTCCTTCATCTTCCGGTGAAACTCGTGGCAAACCTCATCATAGGCATCCTCATAGCGGGGCTACAATTTGATATAATGAATCTCATAACAATATACATGCAAGATCAAAGATCTAAATTTGGATAAAATGAGAAAAAGCTTACATCGCGACGCGGTGCACGAGGTAGGATAGAAGCCACCTTGCCCATGGTAGCTTTGATCCGTGTGAGACTGGTTGTAGAGGGCAGCACCGCATTAAGAATCTTCAAGCGGCCATGTGAAAATAATTACTCCCTCTGACCCAAGTTAGTTGACTTAGTTTTGTCTAGATTCGGAGGTATCTAGCACTAAAACAAGTCTAGATACATTCGAATCTAGACAAATATAAGTCAAATAATTTGGATCAGAGGGAGTATAATATTTTTACGATATAAAATCTATTGTATTATTCCTCGGTCCAAAAACAAGTGATTTAGATTTGTCTAGATTTGCATGCATCTAGTCATGTTTTAGCGTATAGATACATAAGAATCTAGATCTGTTTTATGTTTATTTAGGTCATATCTACATGGAAAACCAAGGTTGGGACCAAGATTCCACCGTTAGCCCTCCGTTTGATCTGTTGCGGGAGTTTCCTCCGACACGTCCAGCACTTTTCTAAGTGTTATTGCATGGAATTCAACATCCTCACACCCGAGATCTAGAAATTGCATCTATGGGCCTTCCACCACACTTGTACATGTATGCTAGGGCTACTTGCAAGTTTCCTCATGGTTCCGGCGCTCCGATGGTCTTTTTCCAACGAAACCCTGGTCTGTGGGCCCCGCAGGTCTACCCCTATAGCATTCTCCGTATAAGGGTGGAACAATGTAGTTTTCAATTGGTTTATGTTTATTTAGGTCATATCTACATGTAAAACTAAGGTTGGGACCAAGATTCCACCGTTAGCCCTCCATTTGATCCGTTGCGAGAGTTTCCTCCGACACGTCTGGCACTTTTCTAAGTGTTACCGCATGGACGTGAACATGCTCGCACCCGAGATCTCGAATTGCATCTATGGACCTTCCACCACACTTGTACATGTATGCTAGGGCCACTTGCATGTTTTCACGTGATTTTGGCGCTCCGACGGTCTTTTTCCACCGATACCCTAGTTTGTGGGCCTCGCAAGTCTACCCGTGTAGCATTCTACGTACAAGGGTTACTTTTTTGCTAATTTAAGTTTATTCAGGTCATATCAACATGGAAAACCAAACTTGAGACAAGGATTGCACCGGTGGCCCTCCATTTGATCCGTAGCGGGAGTTTCCTCCTAAATGTCCAACATTTTTCTAAGTGTTATCACATGCACATGGACATGCTCATACACGGGAGCTACACATTGTATCTATGGACCTTCCATGAAACTTTTACATGTCTCATAATTCCACTTGCAAGTTTCATGTGATTTCGGCGCTCCAATGGTCTATTTCCACCGAAACCCTAGTCTGTCGGCCCCGTAGGTCTACCCCCATAGAATTCTCCGTATAAGGGTTGAACAATGTAGTTTTATATTGGTTTATGTTTATTTAGGTCATATATACATGGAAAACCAAGGTTGGGACCAATATTCCACTGTTAGCCCTCTGTTTGATCCGTTGCGGGAGTTTCCTCCGACACGTCCAACACTTTTCTAAGTGTTATCGCATGGAATTGGTCATCCTCGCACCCGGGATCTAGCAATTTCATCTATGAGCCTTCCACCATGCTTTTACATGTATTCTAGGGTTACTTGCAAGTTTCCTCATGGTTCCGGCACTCTGACGGTCTTTTTCCAACGAAACCCTAGTCTGTGGGCCCCGTAGGTCTACCCCTATAGTATTCTCCGTACGAGGGTTGAATAATGTACTTTCTTGTTGATTTATGTTTATTCATGTCATATCTACTTGTAAAACTAAGGTTGAGACCAAGATTCCACCGGTAGCCCTCCGTTTGATCCGTAGTGGGAGTTTCCTCCTAAATGTCTAGCACTTTTCTAATTGTTATCACATGCACACGAACATGCTCATACACGGGAGCTACACATTGAATCTATGGACCTTACACCAAACTTTTACATGTATGATAGGTCCACTTGCAAGTTTTCACGTGATTCCGGTGCTCCAATGGCCTATTTACACTGAAACCTTAGTCCGTGGGCCCCGCGAGTCTACCCCGTAGCATTCTCCATATGAGGATTGACCTATGTAGTTTTCTATTAGCTTATGTTTATTTAGGTAATATATACACTAAAAACAAAGGTTGGGACTAATATTCCACTGGTAGCCTGTTGTTTGATCCGTAGCGGGAGTTTCCTCCCACACGTCCAACACTTAAGTGTTATCGCATGCACGTTAACATGCTTACACCTTGGAGCTAGGAATTGCATCTATTGACCTTCCACCACACTTTTACATGTATTATAGGGCCACTTGCAAGTTTTTACGTGATTCCGACGCTCCAACGGTCTATTTCCACAGAAACCCTAGTCCGTGGACCCCGCAGGTCTACCCCCGTAGAATTCTCCGTACGAGGGTTGATCATTGTAGTTTTCTATTGTTTTATGGTTATTTATGTCATATCTACATACAAAACCAAGGTTGGGACCAAAATGCCACCTGTAGACCTTCGTTTGATCTGTTGCGGGAGTTTCTTCTTACACGTCCAACACATTTCTAAGTGTTATCGTATGCACGTGAATATCCTCACACCCAGGATCTAGGAATTTCATCTATGGACCATCCACCACACTTGTACATGTATGCTAGGGCCACTTGCAAGTTTTCACGTGATTCCGACACTCCAACGGTCTATTTGCACAAAAATCCTAGTATGTGGGCCCCGTAGGTCTACCCCCGTAGCATTCTTCGTACGAGGATTGAACAATGTAGTTTTCTATTTTTTTATGTTTATTTAGGTCATATATACATGGAAAACCAATGTTGGGACCAAGATTCCACCGGCAGCCCTCTGTTTGATCCGTTGCGGGAGTTTTTTCTTACATGTTCAACACTTTTCTAAGTGTTATCGCATGCAAGTGAACATGCTCACACCCGGGAGCTAGTAATGGCATCTATCGACCTTCCACCACCCTTGTACATGTATGCTAAGGCCACTTGCATTTTTTCGCGTGATTCCAATGCTCCGACGGTATTTTTCCACCAAAACCCTAGTCTATGGGCCCCGCAGGTGTACCCCAAGGCTTTCTCCATACGAGGGTTGACCAATGTAGTTTTCTATTTGTTTATGTTTATTTAGGTCATATATATATATGGAAAACCAATGTTGGGACAAGGATTCCACCAGCAACCCTCTGTTTGATCCGTTGCGGGAGTTTCTTCTTACATGTTCAACACTTTTCTAAGTGTTTTCGCATGCAAGTGAGCATGCTCACACCCGGGAGCTAGGAATTGCATCTATGGACCTTCCACCACTCTTATACATGTATTATAAGGCCACTTGCATTTTTTCGCGTGATTCCAACGCTCTGATGGTATTTTTCCACCGAAACCCTAGTCTATGGGCCCCGCAGGTGTACCCCAAGGCTTTCTCCGTACAAGGGTTGAATAATGTACTTTTTTGTTGATTTTGGTTTATTCAGGTCATATCTACATGGAAAACCAAGGTTGAAACCAAGATTCCACCGTTAGCCCTCCGTTTGATCCGTAGCAGGAGTTTGCTCCTACATGTCTCGCACTTTTCTAAGTGTTATCACATGCGCATGAACATGCTCATACACGGGAGCTACACATTGCATCTATGGACCTTCCACCAAACTATTACATGTATGATAGGTCCACTTGCAAGTCTTCGCGTGGTTCTGGCGCTCCAACGGTCTATTTCTACTGAAACCCTAGTCTGTGGGCCCCGTAGGTCTTACCCCATAGCATTCTCCGTATAAGGGTTGAACATTGTAGTTTTCTATTGGTTTATGTTTATTTATGTCATATCTACATGGAAACCAATGTTGGGACCAAGATTCCACCGGTAGCCCTCCGTTTAATCCGTTGAGGGAGTTTCCTCCATCACGTCCAACATTTTTCTAAGTGTCATCCATGCACGTGAACATGCTCGCACACGGGAGCTAGGAATTGCATCTATGGAACTTCCACCACACTTGTACATGTATTCTAGGCCCATTTGCAAGTTTTCTCGTGATTCCGGCGCTGCGACGGTCTTTTTCCAACGAAATCCTAGTATGTGGGCCCTGTAGATCTAGCCCTATAGAAAGTCACACCGGCGAGCTTTGTATTGCAACATTGGGACTTCCGCCACACTTACACGGATGTGCTAGGTCCACGTGCAAGTTCCACGTGCAAGGTTTTGTTGGATTCTAGTTTGTGGGCCCTGGCGGTCTATCCCATGTAGCTCGTTCTATATATGTGACATATTAATAGAAACTAAAAATATTATGCAACAAAAAAATCAAATACAAACATATTTATTCACACATGCATATATATACATAAAATAAAATGTCTAATATAATGGCCTTTTTTAGAATCAACGCTTTGCATATAAATATATACCAAAAAAATCGACACAAACATATTTAATTGACACTTGTAGCAAGGCTGAGGGGATTCCCCTTGGTGTAGGTATATCAATGCTGAGGGGATTCCTCTCGGCGTAGGTCCTGCTATACACGTGATATATTACTAGAAACTTAATGTATCATGCAACCAAAAAAATCAAATGCCAAAATATTTAACTCACACATGTATATGTATACCGAAAATAAAAGGCCTACTATAATTGTTTTTTTAGAAATGAGCCAATTGAGAGGTGTTGTAGCAATGCTGAGGGGATTCCCATCGGCGTAGGTGTAGCAGCACTGAGGGGATTCCCCTCGGCGTAGGTCCTGCCGTGAACACAACAAGTGCACGCTCGTGGAAACGGCGATGGTCACCCCCTCGGCTTTGCGATGCGCCGTTAGTTTTCCCTGCGCAGAGGTACGCCGACGATAAACCCCTCGGCTTTGCCATACGCCGTGAACTATATGTCCAGTCGTCGGCCTGGCGGACGAACGTGACTCGTGCTCAGTATGTGCCGACGGTTCCCCTCAGCGTTGCTCTACCTATGCCGAGGGTATTCCTACGCCGACGGTCCCCCTCGGCGTTGCTTGCCTATGCCGACAGTTTGACTGCCGACGGTTTTTTGGCAGCCCTAGGCACTGCTAGAGCTATGCCGAGGGTCCCCCTCGGCATTGAAATCCCCCTCGGTGTCTACGTTTGTTCCCATAGTGTAGCCTAGTCGTGATACCCACACATGACAGAGAGAGTAATTCAGAAGGGACATTTTATAGAACTGACGTTAGGATTTTGGTTTACCGGAGCGAACGTATTATGAACCGCCGGACACTACGATGTACGGTGGATCATCTTACATTCTTTTCACTACTACTGCTACTTGGCAAAGTTGCCAGGGTCCATAACAATTTTTTTGGCAACTTTCTGTCAAGTCGCGCGGGTCATCTAACGCGGGCACGTTCATGCTAAATGCTAAATTAACATCGATTTACAAAGCTCATTGTTCCCTCTAATAAATATACTGAACCTAAAAAGTTTCACTTCTGAGGTTAAGACTTTGATACGTTGCTAACGTATCTATAATTTTTGATGTTCCATGCTTGTTTTATATCTACTTTCTTATGTTTTGTCCACACTTTGGAGTACTTTTACACATTTTCTGGAACTAACCTATTAATAAGATGTCACAGTGCTAGTTGCATGTTTTCTTCTGTTTTTGGTTCCAGAAAACTCAGAAAATGAATATTCTCGGAATTGGACCGGACAAAAGCCAAAGTCCATATTTTACCGGAAGACTCACGGAGCCAAAAGACGAGACGGAGAGGGGCCAGGGGCTGGCCACACCATGTGGTGGCGTGGGCTAGCCCTGGCCACGCCACCAGGTGGTGTGGGCCCCTGGTCCACCCACCGACCTTGCCTTTTCGCCTATAAGAAGCCTCCGATGCAAAACCCTAAATCGCCCAGCCTCCAGCCACGAAAAGTTCTGTAGCGCCGCCGCCACCGAAGGGGAGATTCGGGGGACAGAAAGTCTCTGTTCCGGCACCCTTCCGGGATGGGGAAGTGCCCCTAGAGCCATATCCATCGATCTCCACCACCATCTCCATCGCCGTTGATGATTCCCATGATGAGGAGGGAGTAGTTCTTCCTCGAGGCTAAGGGTTCTATCGATAGCTATGTGTTCATCTCTCTCTCTATGCATGATCATATTGTGATCATGAGCTTGTAATCTATAGATCTACCTTGCTACTCAAGTGCTTTAATAGATCTCTGCTCTCTCCATGTGTGTGAAAGTGACAGCGTGCACACCATGGTGGCACTTAGGCTAGAGATTACAAAAACTTGTTATGAGTTATATTTGGAGTTGGATGTTTCTATGAAATTGTGGTGTTTGTTGGAACCATCTAGTGCTCAAGGTGACAGTGTGGGGTTATCTACATGCTGAAAGCGAACTTTGAGAAGTGTTGTTATAGCTCTACCATGGATTAGAGTGTCCAACCGGAGAGTAGTTTAGAGTAGTATCATAAAGAGAAGATATTTATATGAGAGTGTTCACTAGTGAAAGTATGATCCCTAGGCCTTGTTTCTAAGCATTGAAACACCGTTTGCAACTAGATATGTTACATGTTTGCTTGCTTTCATCTTTATTTCAGTTTGCCTTTAGTCTCTTCCACACCATCAAGCTATTTTCTAGCACCGCTGTCTTATATCCATACCACTTGTATTTTACTATCTCTTCGCCGAACTAGTGCACCTATACACCTGACAAGTGTATTGGGTATGTTGGGGACACAAGAGACCTCTTGTATCTTGATTGTAAGATTGCTTGAGAGGGAATACCTTTGACCACTTCCTCCCTAAGTTCGATAAACCTTGGGTGATCCACTTAAGGGAAAACTTGTTGCTGTTCTACAAACCTCTGCACTTGGAGGCCCAACAACTGTCTACAAGAATAGAAGTGCGTAGACATCAAGCTATTTTCGGGCGCCATTGCCGAGGAGGTAAGGTAAAAGGTACTCACATCATCTGGGTACTAAGCTATCTCTAGTGCGGTTGCTGGTGTGTGAGTGCTCGAAGTTATTTCCTTTAGATTCTGCAATTATATCTTTTTATTTCTTGTTTTTATTTTCATTAGTTAGGCTTAATGGAAAACAACAAAAAAAATTAGAGAGCTTTATACTATTTATCTTGAGTTAGGAATGAAGTGTTTGAAGAGAAAATTAAAAAACCTATGGAACTTTATTGGCATGCTAATAGCAATGTTATTAGTATGAATTCTTTGAACACCATTATTGCTAATGTTATGGAAAATTCTAAGCTTGGGGAAGCTGGTTTTGATGAGCATGATATTTTTAGTCCCCCAAGCATGGAGGAGAAAATATACTTTGATGATACTATACCTCCGATATATGATTATTACAATGATGAGTATGTTATTTTCAATCCACCTACTATTGAGGAGAAAATTAATTATGACTACAATATGCCTCCTATATTTGATAATTATGGTGATGAGAATAATAATGATACTTATTTTGTTGAATTTGCTCTCACTATGATTAATAAGAATGACTATGTTTATGTGGGGAGTATTAATTATTTTATGCATGTGGCTCATGATAAGAATGTTTCATGTGATTGTTATATTATTAATTTTATTCATGATGCTACTGAAAGTTATTATGAGAGATGGAAATATGGTTTTATGTGTCTCAACAATATTAAGTTTCCCCTCTTTATGTTGAAAGTCTTGAAATTGCACTTGTTTTGCTTTCCTATGCTTGTTGCTTTGTGCTTTCATGACTTGTTTCTTTACAAGATTCCTATACATATGAAGTAAGTTAGACTTAAATGTTCTTTGAATTTTCTTCTTGATGCTCTCTTTTACTTCAATTCATATTTCCTATGTGAGCATCTTCTCAAACTATAATGCCTAACTTAAAGGCGTTAAAGAAAAGTACTTATTGGAAGATAACCCAAAAGTTTTAGTTGAATCTTAGAAGTTATTACCTCTGTAATAAGCGCTCCTTATCATTTTTGTGTGGTTTTTGTGCCAGGAGTAACCTCTAATAAGAGAGAAGTAATGCTTGGGAAAGTTGTTGTCCCGAAAAAGATTTTTGTGCTTCGCTGTAAAAATTCGTGTAAAATCTCTGTATGTCGGTTTGAGGCGTGAATTTTTGTGCTTCTGCCCCAGGTTGTTATCTAACTTTCGTTAGTTCAACACTTTTAGATTTCAGCAACAGAAGGTGTTCGAAAAAATTGGTTTTTACCTGCTGGTCTGTTTTGACAGATTTCTGCCATTATTTGCATTTGCTTCTTGTTGGTTCCTTTTTGAGTTCTCTTTGGGAAATTGAGATTTTTGAGGAAAGTGCTACAGTATATTGTGTTTTAATGGAAGTTTTATTGGTGTTGAAACGGAACCTAAAGACTTATTATCTTGAGTGCACTAATATTGCTAATAAAGATTGTGTGAAGTTTTGTATGAAGGAAGAATTTCAGGTGTATGGACAGAATGATGTAATGAGATGAAGAATGGACAAAGGCTCAAGCTTGGGGATGCCACCCATGTCACCCCAAGAAATATTCAAGAGGTACAAGTGTCAAAGCTTGGGGATGCCCAAGGCATCCCCTTCTTCATCAATAAAAATCTCAGGTCTTTCTAAACACTTCGTTTTTATTGTTTCATGCATAGTTGTGTTGTTCTTGGAGCGTCTTCTTTTTCGTTTTCGTTTTCGTTTGCTTAGTTTGCTTGGTTTGCTGCAATAAGTTGGTTGGATCCCAACACTTCTTTTGGAGAGAGACACACTCTGCTTTCATTGTTTAGAACACTCTAGTTTTCATTCTTATCGTTTTGTGAGTGTTCTCTTTTGCTAGTACTGGGTGATGGCTCGTGAATGATGAGCTCGTTGGGGAACCCCAAGAGGAAGGTATGATGAGCACATAAGTAATTTTTCCTCAGTTATGAAACCAAGGTTTAATCGAACCAGTAGGAGCAAGGAAACACCCCAAAGGTGTTGCTAGTTGAGCCTTGGCAGGGCGCACTACCGGTGCTAGTAGCAACGTGGAGACCTGCATAACACAAGCACAGAACTCTGTCCCAAACTTGCGATAAGGTTGTCAATCTCACCGGTTTGCTGAAAACAAAGGATTAAACGTATCGAATGGAAGAAAGTAATAGTTTGCAGAAAGTAAACACAAAGCAGTAAACAGTTTGTAGATTGTATGTAAAAGAAAGGACCAGGGTCCATAGTTCACTAGAGGTGGCTCTCCTTAAGATAGATAACATGTTGGGTGAACAATTTACAGCAGGGAAATTGACAAACATCGAGAAAGCATACAAGCATATACTAATCATCTTGACTCCTTTGAGACTTGATTGGGCATTACAACATTATACATAGACCGCCATCCAACGACATCTATGACTAATAATCCACCTTCAGGTTATCATCCGAACCCCCTCTAGTATTAAGTTGCAAGCAATAGATTATTGCTTTCTGAATTGCGTGTAAAGTAAACAATACGATTGTTCTATGAACAAAGGATTGTTGTTTTCTCCCTAGTAGCAACAACACATCTAGTACCTTAGAGATTTCTGTCACTTCCCCAGATTACCAGAGGCATGAACCCACTATCGAGCATAAATACTAACTCTTGGAGTTCCTAGCATCTACTTGGCCAAGATAGCTACTAACAACGGAAAGCATGCAAGATCACAAATACCAAAGACATGATAGAATCAATAATCAATCTGAAATAACATCTCAATATCCATCGGATCCCCACAAACACAACATGCAGAATTACAAATAGATGATCTTGATCATGAACGGAGGTCACAAGATCTAGACATGAAAGCACAACAGGGGAGAACCAACCATCTAGCTACTACATGGACCTGTAGTCCAGAGATGAACTACTCACACATCACACCGGAGGCTTGCATGATGATGAAGAAGGCCTCCAGGGTGAATTCCCCTCTCTGGCAGGGTGCCAGGAAGAGCTTCAGATCCCTCCCGATCTATGGATAGAGACGATGGCGGCTACAGACTCTTTCGTGGATTTTTGATCGGGTCCTTAGGGTTTTGGTGCTGGGGTCGGCCAGACCACCCCCTGGCGCGGGCCAGGCCTAGCCGTGCGGCCAGGTGGTGTGGCCAGGCCCCAGCCCTTCTCCGTCTTGTATTCTGGCTCCAGATGTCTTCCGGAAAAATAGTGACTTTGGCTTTTGTCCCGTCCAATTCCGAGAATATTCATTTTCTGACTTCCTGGAACCAAAAATAGCAGAAAACAGGCAGCTGGCACCGTGGCTCTTTTTAATAGGTTAGTCCAAGAAATCATATGAAAAGTACTCCAAAGTGTGGACAAAACAAAAGAAAGTAGATAAAACCAAGCATGGAACATCAAAAATTATAGATACATTTGCAATGTATCACTGGGTTTAGCCTTAGTTTTCTTGTGCTTTCAGCTTAGAACTTTTTAGTTCTTCCTTTTGGATTTGTGAGACAAGCTCATTGATCTTTATTTATTATTATCTTTGTGATTTTTCAAATAAGTTAGTTTGGATTGGAAAAGAGTAGGAAAAGTTCATACTTAAAGTGGTATAAAGGGAGCTTGTTTTGACTATGACTTAGACTTTATCATGTCATGCTTGATATTGTTTTGACTTTATGCCTAGTAATTATTGTTGTAGCATGACTTGTTTCAAAAAATTGAGATTGCTTAATGTGCCTTGGAAGAATCATGCGTTGTTTTAGCATATTAAAGCATAGTATTATGGTATTCTCCTTTGATGCTTTATTTGGGTTAGCTTGGCCCATGCTCACACCATGTTATGACTATCCAAAGTCACCATAGCCTTTATGATCCTTTGCTTTTCGACTTGTAATATCACTTTATGCTTTAATTAATGATGTTTTGTCGCTTTGCATGATTATGGCCATTATTGCTCTCTTAGTTTGTCGCTCCTAGTCTTCTGTTAGCCTCCATAACCAACTATGAGTCCCACTCATGCATCCAACTCCATTAAACCAAGTTATTCCAAAGAATCCACCATATCTACCTATTAGCATTTGCTATTGCAAGTATATTCATGTTTTTATCTACCTTTTGAATTAAACTTGTTATGAGAAAACTAGTGATTAAAGCTCTCACAAACTTGATGGCACACTTTACTTTTCTTGCACTTAATAAACTCGACCATTGTGTCCATCTTTGTTGTGTGTATGCTTGCGCTTTATAAGTTGAAATTAGCAGAACCATGTATTATGGGGAACGCTTTCAACATTGCACTTGTACATTGTACCCCGTTGATATCATGATTCTTTTGCTTATGGATCCCGGCGGTGTGAAATAAAAGTGGAACTTGTAAGATCATGGAGTTTGTATGTGTGTTAGAGAAACTCCTGGGCCGCTAGCCTAAGCCATGCCTAATCATGGTGGAAACTTGCAGCATCACCATAGTGAGCAATCTATGAAGCATTCTTCTTATAAAAAAAGAGATATAGATTGAGAAAAAAGAAAAAAAAAGATGAGAAAAGAGGAAAGAGAGAAAAAAGCACCATTTTCCCATGGTAAATAAGAAGATTGGTGAGATGCTCATTGTCTGCTTGCCTTGTCATTTTGATTATGGGATAGCTCCTGTATCATGTGCAAGGGGTACCCCGTTGGCGGTTCTCTATAACACATATGTACTTACAATGACAAGAGCTTACTTGTGACTAAAGTTGAGTAGCATGAGGTTCGGTCTTCGTAAGTAAGGGGCATGAGATTTCGGCTTATAACTTGTCAAGCATATCCTCTTAGTTGTGTCACTTTAACCTTAATCACTTAAAGATGCTTATGATAGGGGCAATGAGAGCTGAAAGCTAATAAGTACCATAATTTTTGGAAGCTCTTTATGAGACTTGAATCCCTACTTCCTTCTATGAAGGCATTTTTTTACTTTTATTTTGAGTCTCCATCTTTGATCTTTATGCACCTATTGAGAGAGCATAGTGGCCATTCTTAGCATAATGTGCATTGTCCCAAGACTTGTTGATTGATGCATAACTTTGATATTGCTTGTTCTTAAACTATTTGTATCTAGTCACCCTTATGAACTTTGAAGGTGTCCTATGCATTTATGTTTTACTACTATAATGAGGGACAAGCTGAATACCACTATGCTATGTTTTCTATATGTGAAACAAACAAACGTCTTTCAATGCATTGTTATTCATGATATTTGTTTGTATCCTTTCATGTTGCATGCATAGTTACTATGTCTTATTGTTAGAACTTCATCTTTCATGCTCATGTTTGGAGTACTTTGATCCCAGCTTTCAATGCTTGCAAATGGTTTGATCTTGATTGTAATGGTGCATGTCACTTCAAAAATTATTATTTCTTTTCTTACCTACTCGAGGACGAGCAGGAGTTAAGCTTGAGGATGTTGATACGTTGCTAACGTATCTATAATTTTTGATGTTCCATGCTTGTTTTATATCTACTTTCTTATGTTTTGTCCACACTTTGGAGTACTTTTACACATTTTCTAGAACTAACCTATTAACAAGATGCCATAGTGCCAGTTGCCTATTTTCTTCTGTTTTTGGTTCCAGAAAAGCCAGAAAATGAATATTCTCTGAATTGGACCGGACAAAAGCCAAAGTCGATATTTTACCGGAAGACTCACAAAGCCATAAGACGAGACGAAGAGGGGTCAGGGGCTGGCCACACCATGTAGTGGCACGGGCTAGCCCTGGTCGCGCCACCAGGTGGTGTGGGCCCCTAGTCCACCCACCGACCTTGCCTTTTCTCCTATAGGAAGTGTGGCATCCCGCTAAAACCACTACTAGAAAATCGTTGTGTTTTTGTGTTGCGCATCATCATGACTGCATGCTCATGTCATCATGGCACATTGCATTTGAGCATCGTCATCATCGTGCATAAGTTTGTCTAAAACTATTTTATAAAAGCCTATCTTTGTCTTCCAAATATATCTCCGTCTTAATTTCAAATTAAAACTCCGGTCTTTTTCCGGGTCTCTTATTTGTCCAAAAACTATTTGCAAAAGTCTATTTTAAAATTAAATGAAATTTTAAATTATTCTTAGGGGGCACCTAAACCGGGCCAAACCGACCCACCCGGCCACCCCCAATAAAAACCAAAATTCCTAACCCCTACCTTATCCCCTCACCAACCCCCACCCTCACAGCCACACGCACACGCACCTACCACCCCACCCCTGACACGCCTCCACCTGCCTACCCTGACCCACCCCCTGGCCCAATCCCCCACCGGCCTCCCCTCCTCCATCTTATCTCCCAGCTCGCCACCTGCACACTTCCCCACGCACGCACTCACACGCGCGCACGCAAACCGCGTCCACCCCGCGGTAGCCCGCCCGCCCGCCAGCCCTCCTCACACCAACCACGCCACCCTTCCCCGACCACACGCTCCCCCTGGGCCCTGTCCCGCACACTGCACCACCCCCGATTCCCATGCCCCGTGTCCCCACCTGGTCGCCGACTCCCACCAACCGCGCCCTCCGTCTCCACCTAACCCCATCGACTCCTCCTCCCCATAGCGCCTCGCCGCCGCCTTCTCTCGTGTGGTCCGCCCCCGTCTCTGCCTGCGTTCACTCCGGCTGCCTCCTCTCGGTCCTCCTCTCCACCTCGCCCCACCTCGCCGCCATCCATGGCCGTGCTCGGCCCCGTCGCCCCATCGGGCTCCGCAGCGCGCCTCCTTCCTCCCGTCCCCGTCGACCCGTCCCTCTCGAGCCGGCCCGCCGCCGGGGCCGCCCCTCTCTCCTCCTGCTCGCCGTCGCGCCGCCGTGGGCCCCTGCCTCGCCGTCATCCCCGCCTCCGCTGCCGGGGTCGCCGTCGCCTGGGCCCCGTCCTCCCAGGAACCGCACCGTCGGTCGTCAGCCGCCTCACCCCGAGGGCACGCCGACCCCACCTCCGGCCGGCCCCGCCTATGCCCCCTCCGCTGCCTCCGGCCGTCGTCCCGTGCCTTGCTCAAGCTCTGCCCCGACGTGGCCTCCTCCAACAGTGTGGGTTAAGAGCGTTGCCACCGACTCGTGTACCAGTTCTGCCTTGCATCAAGTTGTTGCTGTACCTGTGTATGCCTCACACCTATTGGCCTCGCTTCCTTGTCTAAGACGTGGTGCTGCTCAAGGCAGAAGCTAAGAACCCTTGCAGGATTAAGACCCTAACAAGATCCCAGCTCGTCCGTGTGTGCCGTATTATGCCAAGGTCTTCTCGTCCACAAGACTAAAGGGGTGTGGATCCAAGATCGACACCGACCCGGAAGAATCCGAGGAACCATCGACAAGGGACACGAGCCCGCTACAAACGCCTTGGTCTTCGACAAGGATCCGACAAGATTGCCTACATGGATGTCAAGTTCCCCTTCGCGAACCCGAAGCCCTCGAGCCCTCCTACACAGATCCGATGGTGAACCCCCCGAAGACCGATCCCGCCAAGCCCCGGAACGCCAAGTTCTTGATCCCGGACGCCATGACCGTCTACACGGACCCGAAGACCACCGGTACCCGATCCATTCAAGTTCGCCATCGACGACAAGATCGACCGCTTGTAACCCAAGATCACGTCACGACAAGTTCTCCATCTTGGATCCGAACCTCGCCGTCCCCGTCGAACCCTGAGACCGGACCTCGAACCCCCGGCACCCAAGATCTTCCGAACCCAGATGTGTGACCCTAAGCCTCTACTTTTATAATATGACAGATACCTGTCGCATCATTAAATCATCATGCTTGCATACATCTCATCTGGTGGGTTGGGTTAAATAGTAGTTCCATCTCATAATTAAATATGGAGTCTATATGCGGGCTATTCCAGTCTTATATCGGCTCCATTTAAATTGGTGTAGCGAACCGATGCCATGTTTCGTCAGATAACACAACATTTAAATTGCGGGGGTCTAAATAACTTGAACCGTTTAATTAATGGTCGGGACCCCGGTTCCGCTTAATACTGCATAATTGCACCGCATCTGCATCATATCATAAGCATGCCGGATCTTCTGCCGTAGTATTAAATATTGCATCCGGTGTTTCTTCTAGTGTTTGCTTCTTCGCGGATTAGGCCGATGAGTGGATGCGAGTATCGACAAGTTCTCCGGATATGTTCTGTCGGCAATGTTCTCCCAAGCGAGCATCTCTCCCCCTTCTACATATTTTGCATTTATAGTCTTTATTTCCTCCTGTTGATCTATTGCTATCCGTGTCGCGATGCTTTAGTGTCCCGTACCAGTTATATCCCGTGCAGGCTCTATATTGCCCTGGACACCTCCTAATACCTATTGCTTGGTAGATAGCTGGCCCTGTGAGTCGTAGTTGCTTGCTCAGGTGCGACCTCGTGTTGTCGAGTATCACAGTTGTTGGAATGCTGGCAGATGTTTATGGTGGAGATGCTTAATGGTGGAGATGATCATGACTTTAAATACAACTATTAAAATACTAGATATAACTAATGCAGAGGCATCGGTGGGCAATAGATGTTATTTGGTTCTTCCACGCTCACTTGTGTCCCGTTGGACCCCGAGTACTTGATACCTGTTCCTTGACTATTCACACTATCCACATCCGGGAGGCCTTATGGACCCCCCCTGAGCCAGAGCTTGATTCATTTCTATTTCTTGGGGACACAAACTACTTTGGGGTTTTATTACTATCCTGTACTTATGCCATGTTTTACTGCTTTATTTACAATTGTGCGTGGAGCACATGTACTGTTTAGGATCGTGATATGTTTTCGCTGTATCGACAAGCCCAGTCACACTTTCGGGTTCCCAGTCGTTTACAGCCGTCCACACAAACCCTGGGTCCGTTCCGGAGCCGGCCAACTTCGTTGCGGGTAGCTTAGTGGGGTGGCCCCCTGAAATATTTCTGAATCCTGTGATCGCTTTGTCGTGAATGCCTCGTTGGGTTTTGAGTTGGTTTTTCCGAGGTTGATCGAGTGTGTGTTGCTATTTGTGCACCCCTGCAGGGTAAAACTTTCTGAAAGCCGTGTCCGCGGTTATGGACGACTTGGAGCACAGTATCTCGATCATAGACAAGCATAACTAAAGTAGTGCTATAAATTTGACCTAATATGTGACTAGTAATCAGCCTCACTATAACGGAATGGATATTAAAAATGCCAACTCCTGGTGGATCTGTGGTGATCTTTGTCATACTATACCTGCCTAGTAAGTATTGCAACTCCAATGGAATGTGATAAAAGTGCCAACAACTGCTGGGTTTTGGGCTCTTCAGGACAATTATATCTGACTAGTAACTGTTCCAACTACAACGGAATGTTAATTAAAACTGCCCACTACTTATGCTACAGGATGACTCATGCTATCTATATCTGATTAGTAAGTGCTGCAACTATAACGGAATGAGTAAAATTGTCAACTGTGTGAATTCCTTGGTCCGACTTCCTCGTTTGGTCTCGAGGGGGAAATACCAGGATGGGTTTGTTTGGTGTTACTATCAGGTTGAATCCGAATAGGTCTTTATTATCTCTCTCTAATAGCCGACAGTTGTACCGAGTCTCTATAGGTTGTTTAGTGCATGCTGCGTTGCCGCCTCAGTCCACCATACCTATGTAGGCGAGAGCCGCCGAATTCTAGCCTTGCCGTGTACTGTCCACAGTACTAACGCTCCTCTTTTTCCTTTGCCCTTTGTCGGCACCCCTTTTGTTTTAGCAGGTTTGAGATCGACGTCGTTAGCAGGGTTACCCTTCCGGCTTGGCCTGGGTAGGGTTATGGACGCCATTGGTTATTCCTCAGGGCTCTTAGCCCCATTTGCCTCTTGTCCGTAGTCGGACGCTCTATCGTTTTCAAGGTGATTTGGATCTTTGTATTGTATATCTGTATTCTTGAATCGTTGAATCGCTGTTGAATATATATCTGTTCTATGGGTCCTATCGAGGACTGTTGTGTAATGGTATTACTTCGTTTTTCCACTCGCACGAAAGTGCCTGGTGGGCGTCCTTGAATCGTTTCTATGCGGGTTTGGCGGGAATCGCCGAAACTTGCATAGGGCCGATTTGAGGGTGTTACAGAGTGGTATCAGAGCTCAGCAGTTGCGATACCCTACAAGTCCAGCTTGTAGGATAACCTAGCTAACGGCCGAAGTAGAGTGTCAAAACTATTTTTTGCAAAATCGGTTGGATAGATCTGATTAGGTCTGCTTTTACTCCTTACCCCTCTGCTATTCTCCTCTTACCTCTGCGTGTTTTAAATCTGCTCTCTTACCTTTCTTCAAGTCCAGGATTTCTCGTGGTTGGGTTTCCGTCGTACCTTCAGGGTTTCGCTTCCTCTTTTGGTAACGGTGCTTCTACATCCGGTCTTCGTGCTATCTGAGGAATCCTTCATCTGTTGGACTTATCTCTGTTCCTTGCTGTGCTTTCCGGTGTTTTCCGACGCGACGACATCATCTACGCCAGATCCAATGTAGAGTGTGCCTCACTTCTTGTTTCTGAATCTCGTTTGTCGAGATCTTCAGTCTGATTCCGAGAGTTGGTTGCATAATTCTCCTATTCGTGTGCAGAGTAATGGTTTGGGTGCGCGATGGACTGATCACCATCCGACTACTCTTATCATTCGCTCTTGTACATTGAATCGGTGGATCCAGCAATTATACTCCGTCCGTAGAAGCTAGAGGTGGCTTTATTTGTTGATACCTCTACCTTCGACCTTTGTTACCAGAGTGTCCTCTCGACGATCACGGACAACGACCTCTTGTTAGTGGTGTCACGAGGATCTACACAAAGCGAGAAGAATCCGATCATCGGCCTTTTCCCCGGTACCATGAGGCGGATCTCGAGGGCGAGATCCATTGTTAGTGGTGTCGAATTGTGGCATCCCGCTAAAACCACTACTAGAAAATCGCTGTGTTTTCGTGCTGTGCATCATCATGACTGCATGCTCATGTCATCATGCCACATTGCATTTGAGCATCGTCATCATCGTGCATAAGTTTGTCTAAAACTATTTTATAAAAGCCTATCTTTGTCTTCCAAATATATCTCCGTCTTAATTTCAAATTAAAACTCCGGTCTTTTTCCGGGTCTCTTTTTTGTCTAAAAACTATTTGCAAAAGTCTATTTTAAAATTAAATGAAATTTTAAATTATTTTTAGGGGGACCTGAACCGGGCCAAACCGACCCAGCCGGCAACCCCCAATAAAAACCAAAATTCCTAACCCCTACCTTATCCCCTCACCAACCCCCACCCTCACAGCCACACACACACGCACCTACCACCCCACCTCTGACACGCCTCCACCTGCCTACCCTGACCCACCCCCTGGCCCAATCCCCCACCGGCCTCCCCTCCTCCATCTTATCTCCCAGTCCGCCACCTACACACTTCCCCACGCACGCACTCAGACGCGCGCACGCAAACCGCGTCCACCCCGCGGTAGCCCGCCCGCCAGCCCTCCTCACACCAACCACGCCACCCCTCCCCGACCACACGCTCCCCCTGGGCCCTATCCTGCACACTGCACCACCCCCGATTCCCATGCCCCGTGTCCCCACCTGGTCGCCGACTCCCACCAACCGCGCCCTCCGTCTCCACCAACCCTCATCGACTCCTCCCCATAGCGCCTCGCCGCCGCCTTCTCCCACGCGGTCCGCCCCCGTCTCTGCCTGCGTTCACTCCCGCCGCCTCCTCTCGGTCCTCCACTTCGCCCCACCTCGCCGCCATCCATGGCCGTGCTCGGCCCCGTCGCCCCATCAGGCTCCGCAGCGCGCCTCCTTCCTCCCGTCCCCGCTGCCCCGTCCCTCTCGAGTCGGCCCGCCGCCGGGGCTGCCCCTCTCTCCTCCAGCTCGCCGTCGCGCCGCCGCGGGCCCCCACCTCGCCGTCATCCCCGCCTCCGCTGCCGGGGTCGCCGTCGCCTGGGCCCCGTC
Organism: Avena eriantha; assembly: GCA_910589775.1. Taxonomy (NCBI): domain Eukaryota; kingdom Viridiplantae; phylum Streptophyta; class Magnoliopsida; order Poales; family Poaceae; genus Avena; species Avena eriantha. Next base: position 138,419,348 of record OU342742.1, on the reverse strand, counting down.
CTCCCAGGCACCGCGCCGCCGGTCGTCAGCCGCCTCACCCCGAGGCCGCGCCGACCCCACCTCTGGCCGGCCCCGCCTGCGCCCCCTCCGCTGCCTCCGGCCGCCGTCCCGTGCCTCGCTCAAGCTCTGCCCCGACGTGGCCTCCTCCAACAGTGTGGGTTAAGAGCGTTGCCACCGACTCGTGTACCAGTTCTGCCTTGCATCAAGTTTTTGCTGTACCTATGTATGCCTCGCGCCTGTTGGCCTCGTTTCCTTGTCTAAGACGTGGTGCTGCTCAAGGCAGAAGCTGAGAACCCATGCAGGATTAAGACCCTAACAAGATCCCAGCTCGTTCGTGTGTGTCGTATTATGCCAAGGTCTTCTCGTCCACAAGACTAAAGGGGTGTGGATCCAAGATCGACACCGACCCGGAAGAATCCGATGAACCATCGACAAGGGACACGAGCCCGCTACAAACGCCTTGGTCTTCGACAAGGATCCGACAAGATCGCCTACATGGATGTCAAGTTCCCCTTCACGAACCCGAAGCCCTCGAGCCCTCCTACACGGATCCAATGGCGAACCCCCCGAAGACCGATCCCGCCAAGACCCAGAACGCCAAGTTCTTCATCTCGGACGCCATGATCGTCTACATGGACCCGAAGACCACTGGTACCCGATCCATTCAAGTTCGCCATCGACGACAAGATCGACCGCTTGTAACCCAAGATCTCCATCACGTCACGACAAGTTCTCCATCTTGGATCCGAACCTCGCCGTCCCCGTCGAACCCTGAGACCGGACCTCGAACCCCCGGCACCCAAGATCTTCCGAACCCAGATGTGTGACCCTAAGCCTCTACTTTTATAATATGACAGATACCCGTCGCATCATTAAATCATCATGCTTGCATACATGTCATCTGGTGGGTTGGGTTAAATAGTAGTTCCATCTCATAATTAAATATGGAGTCTATATGCGGGCTATTCTAGTCTTATATCGGCTCCATTTAAATTGGTGTAGCGAACCGATGCCATGTTTCGTCAGATAACACAACATTTAAATTGCGGGGGTCTAAATAACTTGAACCATTTAATTAATGGTCGGGACCCCGGTTCCGCTTAATACTGCATAATTGCACCGCATCTGCATCATATCATAAGCATGCCGGATCTTCGGTCCTAGTATTAAATATTGCATCCGGTGTTTCTTCTAGTGTTTGCTTCTTCGCGGATTAGGCCGATGAGTGGATGCGAGTATCGACAAGTTCTCCGGATATGTTCCGTCGGCAATGTTCTCCCAGGCGAGCATCTCTCCCCCTTCTACTTATTTTGCATTTATAGTCTTTATTTCCTCTTGTTGATCTATTGCTATCCGTGTCACGATGCTTTAGTGTCCCGTACCAGTTATATCCCGTGCAGCCTCTATATTGCCCTGGACACCTCCTAATACCTATTGCTTGGTAGATAGCTGGCCATGTGAGTCGTAGTTGCTTGCTCAGGTGCGATCTCGTGTTGTCGAGTATCACAGTTGTTGGAATGCTGGCAGATGTTTATGGTGGAGATGCTTAATGGTGGAGATGATCATGACTTTAAATAGAACTATTAAAATACTAGATATAACTAATGCAAAGGCATCGGTGGGCAATAGATGTTATTTGGTTCTTCCACGCTCACTTGTGTCCCGTAGGACCCCGAGTACTTGATACCTGTTCCTTGACTATTCGCACTATCCACATCCGGGAGGCCTTATGGACCCCTCCTGAGCCTGAGCTTGATTCATTTCTATTTCATGGGGCCACAAACTACTTTGGGGTTTTATTACTATCCTGTACTTATGCCATGTTTTACTGCTTTATTTACGATTGTGCGTGGAGCACCTATACTGTTTAGGATCGTGACATGTTTTCGCTGTATCGACAAGCCCAGTCACACTTTTGGGTTCCCAGTCGTTTATAGCCGTCCACACAAACCCTGGGTCCGTTCCGGAGCCGGCCAACTTCGTTGCGGGTAGCTTAGTGGGGTGGCCCCTGAAATATTTCTGAATCCTGTGATCACTTTGTCGTGAATGCCTCGTTGGGTTTTGAGTTGGTTTTTCCGAGGTTGATCGAGTGTGTGTTGCTATTTGTGCACCCCTGCAGGGTAAAACTTTCTGAAAGCCGTGTCCGCGGTTATGGACGACTTGGAGCACAGTATCTCGATCATAGACAAGCATAACTAAAGTAGTGCTATAAATTTGACCTAATATGTGACTAGTAATCAGCCTCACTATAACGGAATGGATATTAAAAATGCCAACTCCTGGTGGATCTGTGGTGATCTGTGTCATACTATACTTGCCTAGTAAGTATTGCAACTCCAATGGAATGTGATAAAAGTGCCAACAACTGCTGGGTTTTGGGCTTCTTCAGGACAATTATATCTGACTAGTAACTGTTCCAACTACAACGGAATGTTAATTAAAACTGCCCACTACTTATGCTACAGGATGACTCATGCTATCTATATCTGATTAGTAAGTGCTGCAACTATAACGGAATGAGTAAAATTGTCAACTGTGTGAGTTCCTTGGTCCGACTTCCTCGTTTGGTCTCGAGGGGGAAATACCAGGATGGGTTTGTTTGGTGTTAGTATCAGGTTGAATCCGAATAGGTCTTTATTATCTCTCTCTAATAGCCGACAGTTGTACCGAGTCTCTATAGGTTGTTTAGTGCATGCTGCGCTGCCGCCTCAGTCCACCATACCTATGTAGGCGAGAGCCGCCGAATTCTAGCCTCGCCGTGTACTGGCCTCAGTACTGACGCTCCTCTTTTTCCTTTGCCCTTTGTCATCACCCCTTTTGTTTTAGCAGGTTTGAGATCGACGTTGTTAGCAGGGTTACCCTTCCGGCTTGGCCTGGGCAGGGTTATGGACGCCATTGGTTATTCCTCGGGGCTCTTAGCCCCATTTGCCTCTTGTCCGTAGTCGAACGCTCTATTGTTTTCAAGGTGATTTGGATCTTTGTATTGTATATCTGTATTCTTGAATCGTTGAATCGCTGTTGAATATATATATCTGTTCTGTGGGTCCCATCGAGGACTGTTGTGTAATGGTATTACTTCGTTTTTCCACCGCACGAAAGTGCCTGGTGGGCGTCCTTGAATCGTTTCTATGCGGGTTTGGCGGGAATCGCCGAAACTTGCATAGGGCCGATTTGAGGGTGTTACAAGAAGCCTCCGATGCAAAAACCCTAAATCGCCCAGGCCCCGGCCACGAAAAGTTCTGCAGCACCGCCGCCACCGAAGGGGAGATTCAGGGGATAGAAAGTCTCTGTTCCGGCACCCTGCCGGGACAGGGAAGTGCCCCTGGAGCCATCTCCATCGATCTCCACCACCATCTCCATCGTCGTTGCTGATCCCATGATGAGGAGGGAGTAGTTCTTCCTCGAGGCTAAGGTTTCTACCGGTAGCTATGTGTTCATCTCTCTCTATGCATGATCATATTGTGATCATGATCTTGTAATCTATAGATCTACCTTGCTACTCAAGTGCTTTAATAGATCTCTGCTCTCCCCATGTGTGTGAAAGTGACAACGTGCACACCATGGTGGCACTTAGGCTAGAGATTACAAAAACTTGTTATGAGTTATATTTGGAGTTGGATGTTTCTATGAAATTGTGGTGTTTGTTGGAACCATCTAGTGCTCAAGGTGATAGTGTGAGGTTATCTAGATGCGGAAAGCGAACTTTGAGGAGTGATGTTATAGCCCTACCATGGATTAGAGTGTCCAACCGGAGAGTAGTTTAGAGTAGTATCATAAAGAGAAGATATTTATATGAGAGTGTTTACTAGTGAAAGTATGATCTCCAGGCCTTGTTTCTAAGCATTGAAACACCGTTTGCAACTAGATTTGTTACATGTTTGCTTGCTTCCATCTTTATTTCAGTTTGCCTTTAGTCTCTTCCACGCCATCAAGCTATTTTCTGGCACCATTGTCTTATATCCATACCACTTGTATTTTACTATCTCTTCGCCGAACTAGTGCACATATACACCTGACAAGTGTATTGGGTATGTTGGGGACACAAGAAACTTCTTGTATCTTGATTGTGTGATTGCTTGAGAGGGGATACTTTTGACCACTTCCTCCCTGAGTTTGATAAACCTTGGGTGATCCACTTAAGGGATAACTTGCTGTTGTTCTACAAACCTCTGCACTTGGAGGCCCAACAACTGTCTACAAGAATAGAAGTGCGTAGACATCGGACTTCAGAAAGTAAACTAGGGACATGGAGTCCCCAGAGTCCATACCCCATTCTTGAAGGATGACTCCTCCATGAACTCTCCACAATCAGGTCACATTACACCATACCGAGAACTTGATGAATTTTCTTATGCTACCATTGTGATCAACACTAATTTTCTGCCCCCACCCCACACCCCAGCAGTTGCAGAGATTGGAGTTGTGAAATTTAAGAGTAAAACATTTGTGATAATAAGATCTCCTACACCAGGCCAGTCGTCTTGCAATATGTCCAGTGACGTTGGAGTTGCTCCAAGAAGCCATAATACATTCAGACGATGCCACTGCATAAAAGCGATGTACATGTTTGGACATATAGGCTCTCCAAGATAATTCAGTAACTAATGTCACTTGCGAGAGAGAAGTGGTCATCAAAGCAGCTGCAAGTGAATCTGATGCTCCCAAATGTATCGTCATAAATGTTTAAGTACGGGCAGTGGCAGGACTCTTGGTCGACGGCTACACCCCAAACTTCTTCCATGACACTCTTCGGATCATGCTGGTCCTGCAGTGCTTCGGTCTCCCCCTCTCAAACTTAAGTTTGTATGGGCCATTTTTTCTTTTGACCCATCGAAACCTATATTCAGGATATGTATACCTTCGTATAGGTGTTTTTGGTCGAGTTGGGTAAGCTTATGTCACCTCTATTATCCGATATTTCTTTGCATGCCATGTTTTGAAATTCTATTGCTGCTGCTATATATACCTCTCGATTTCCTCGTCCTGTCGGTATGCGTGTACGGTGAGAACGGGCTTCAGGTGAGCTCGTATGGTCTTTGAAACGAATAAGTGTCGAGTTTTTGTTGTCAAAATTCGAAAAGAGAGAGGGCACCGAAGCAAAAGTGAATTTCGTTTTCCTCGTTGCAATTCTCGTGTACTAAGGCTCATGTTTAATTTGATTATTTTATTGTTCTGATGTAAATAGCACACAAAATGGAATTTCATTAACGTTTGCTCTAATCATACACTGCCCAACTGTCTATGTAAAGTCCCACAAGTTCCAAATTACTAAATAATCGGGGGATTTTATGATTGCTCGTAGGTTGCAAATTTAGCCCATGGGTTCAGTACCTGATTTCTAAAAATAATGACGGTTTATCCACATCTTATCAGGCTCTAAAAATTATACTCTCTCCATTTCAAACTAGTAGCCCCTATTTAGATTCACGTGTATCTAGACTAGACGATCATTGGTCTTGCTCAAATGTACGTGGCTTGATGTATATAGTGGTCAAGACCCTTGCTGTGACTTGTCATATAAAGTGTTCAGTGGCGCGACGATATCAAGAGCTTAAAAAGATTTGATGCAAAATGACAAAATTATCTACAGTAAATATTAACAATATATATGATCCTAAGCATAAACACTTATTACATTAGTCAAACCCGGAATTCAAAATTGACAAAATAAAAAAACAAGACAAAAAATTCTATCCGTATGCAAAATTCAGGAAATTTTTACCTTCCCCGCTTTGGCTGGTCTCGTACATCCCTATTCAATCAAGAATTTACTGCCTCCATTTTGAGATAGATGTCGAATATTTATCTAGGTGTTTTAGTATATAGATATATGTAAATTTAGACAAATTTCTGATATTTATTTCGAGACAAATTTAGTACTTCCTCTGTTTAGAAATAACTGACTTAGATTTGCTTAGATTCAAATGTATGTAGACATATTCTAGTGTATAGATATATTCGAATCTAGACCAATTCAAATCAGTTATTTCTAGACGGAGGAAGTATATACATGGCAGGTAGCTGAGCCGTTGAGACCTCTGTTCACCCCGCCGCGTTGTCATGGTGTTTCCTAGTCACAACCATCCGCTGGAGAGTGGCCGACCTTTGAGTCCAGCATTGGCCTGGAAGCAAGTCCTACCCGACCCGGCCCGCCCCCCCTTTGGCACCCGTACGGGAGGAGACATCCGTACGGGACCTGTTTCCCAGTCGAACTGTTGACAATCCCTTCAATATTTGGTCAACACAGATACAACATGGCGCCATAGCATGTCCCAATCCAGCAAATGAACTAAGAAAGTGAACGAGGCCCAAATGTTTGGTTCAGAGACATAACAAGTCCCAATGCCAATAAAGCAGCATGTATCCCCGAGAGCCATGCCATGAGATCAGCACATGTTTGGTTCAGATTAAAATTAGAACCCAAATGCGCTTAAGAAAGAGAGTTATCCATGAGCAAACTATGTACTCAGCCAGAAGTGCATGATCAGCACAGGCCCATCACGCTATACATTGAGCATAAAGAAATTCAGACACCAAATCAAGACTGACAGACCTTACTACTACGTGCTGCATTAGAGCATTCTGACGAGCATTAACAGTGTCTAGATTTGAGAGAGTTATTTCATGTCTGACCTGCCTTCCAACTTTCCAAGACATCTGCGACATGAGCGACATCGCTGAGTGCGTCAACATCAACACCTGAGATGTATGATGTTTCAGCATCACTTCGTGTTCACGGCTTCACTTGTAGAAAACCCCGTTTCACTTGCTGATCGAACAAACGTATTTGAGTTTTGACACATTATATGGTATGGTTCCACTCATGTGTTCATTGCTTCGAAAGAACTTTGTTTGAAGAATACTTCACCGAGGATTGTTGACAGTCTTGTCGGGGTCATCTTGAGATGTACGCAATGACCCATAGATTCAGGACCATTGCTGGTAGCTCCCTTGTAGGCATTAACACAAACAGGTAGGAGGCACACATACCACTCCACAATGTACAGGCGGAGATTTCAACCAATCCTGCATGAAGCTAGAGCCCATCCGGCGTTTTTTGTTGCTCGCTGGTGTGTACCCCATGGGCCAGTCAATGGTGTCACTCGCATCTCGCCGCCGACCGGGAGGCCTGATCTTGCCGGCTAGGTACCACGACAGGAAGCCCAGCTACGCGAAGGACCCTGCATACATGCGAGATGAAGAGGAGAAATCTGTGAGACACCGACGTGTGTGAATTTCAAGGATGCTCTGCAATTGTGTGAAGCTAGACAGATAAACACTTCATGAGCAAGTTCAGATGGATTTCAGAGTACGGTGGTCGTTGATTACAGGAGGTGTGCCCACTTGGGATTGGGAAGTTCTTGTGCCCTTCTTTGATGACACTGGCGTCTCTGTGGGAGATGACTTGCCCAGTGCTATTGTCGTAATACTGAGGAAACACGACTAAATTCAGTGTGGCAGATTTTATGGACGAAGAGAAAAGCTCCGAAGCATGCAGCAACAGGTGGAGAACTCACCTGCACACCGTCAGGAAAGCATCTCCAGTAGAATTCGGGGTGACGCCGGCCTGCCTGTCCTCTTCTCTGGCCGCGCGAGTCCGCGAGCTCAATCGACCCAATTTTACCGAGCGGTATGCATTGACTTAGGCGTGTATATGGTAATCATAAGAACAGAACAGACAACAACGGCATCCTTGAGCCATGGGTAGCGGCACAAGCAAAAGAATATTGCAGGGGATTGGCTATAGGGCTGTCCTGGTTGAGATGACAGCATGAGGTCCTGTAATCTGGAGCAGTAGCCATGAAGCTAGAGCGGCCCAGCTGGGAGGAATCGGGGAGGCACTTGGCTAGACGGGAACGTGCGGGGGCACCGACGAACCGAACTGGTAGCGGATGGAACGACCTGGAGCGTCCATGGAGGTGGGGCGCTCCAGGGATCTCGGGGCGGAGCCCGGCCATGCCTCGCCGCAGGAGTGAGACGAGAGGGTGTCGTCTGTTACCTCGCCGGGGAGGAGCAGTACGGGAGGACGGGGAAGGTTACCGGCGGCGGCGAAGCATCAAGGTCTTAGGGAAAATTTTCTGGGGATGCGGCGGTTGGGGTGCTCGCCGGCGCCTGGAGGGGAAGCAGGGGTACGCGGCGGTTGGGGAGGAGATTTGGATGAGGTGAGTGAGGCAATGAGATTGGGGAAGAGCAGCTCTCCAATCCCGTGTCTCCCCTCGCGGTCAAACCGGCCAGTTTGACTAAGCGGTGGCAGAGGCACAGTAATTACTTTCGAATTTTAGGGGCCAACTCTAGCAGACGGAAAATTTGGTTGGGTGAGGAACGTCCGGACCGCTAAATAATAGTATGGATAGATAGATATGTATTAATGATTTCGTAACTAAACGAACGATCCTTATTATGGAATAGGAAGGGGTATTTATTCTTTCCCAAAACGAGCAATATGAGCATTGTGTACCTATAAATATTTTTTGTCGCGTACTGATCAAAACAAATTGTCGCGTACCTACAAAGATTTTTTTGCCGCGAGCCAAGGTAGGACGGGCGGCGGACCTTGCCCTACAGAGAGCTTCGCCACTGAAAGTGATTATGGGATCGCGAAATTATAGCAGGCGATATATGCTTTTCATGGATTAATATGTCATTTAAATTCACACGCAAACTGGGCTCTCGAAATTAAGAATGATGAAAGAGTCATCACATCTCCCTCCTGCTTCGGGCCCCCTTACAACTGACGCTTGGTTGAAGACACAAGATGAAGCCCTGACAAGTCCCCCAGGACCAAGAAACTTGCTGGGTCAGGAACCTGGCTCACCCCTACTATGGTCTTAGAGCTACCTGCAATCTCTCCTGTAGCACTGGAAGGCTGATGCAGTAGTTGGGCTTTCTTTTGTTTTTTACTTTTCTGTTAGCTTTTCCTGTTCGACTGAACCTACGAGCCTGTATGGACTCTGAACTGTTGTTTTTGTGGTTTCATTTCAATGAAAATGGGACCGGGGGAGCACCCCCTGTCATTCTAAAAAAAAAATCATTTAAGCCTATGCGACATTAGGAAAACTTTTTTATTGAACGGGAATTCTATTTTCTACCCAATGCGGATAGGTGCACCTTTTGGGCCGACCCAATTAGCCCTTCTTTCTGCTTTTTTATTTCTTTTTCCTTTTCGGTCTCTTTTCTTGTTTTTATTTTCTTTTTCATTTTTTTATCTTTTTTGCAAATATGAATATTTTTTAGATTAGAATATTTTTAAAACCAAACAAAAATTTCTAGTGTGAGCATTTTCTAAACTCTAAACATGTTTTAAATCTAAGCAATTCGAATCAGAACTTTTTCAAAATTTGAACAATTTTAAAATCTAAATAATTTATTCAAATATGAAAATTTCAAATATTTGTTTTATATTTTTTTCAGAATCTAAACAATATTTAAATAGAAACCAATAAACAAAGTAGAAAACATAAAAAATAGTAAAACAGGAAAAATAATAATATGTATCTATTTTACCAGGCCACGATGAGGAGCATGACCATTAAGAATTGTCGCGGGCCGAGTGTCTCCAATTGGGGGAGTATAGGAGCCTCGCCGGAGCTGCTAACTGGCGCTTCAAATGGCACGACCACCGCCTGCCGCCTGAAGCGAGCCATTGATGGTCTGGCCAATTATCTTGTAACGCTCTGGATCCTGCAGGTACGTGGCTTTTTATTTATTTTATTTTTGTTTTTTAGCTTTTTTTAAATCTGAACATTTCAAATATGAACGAATTTAAAATCTAAAGCAATATTAAAATCCAGAAAGTTGATTTTAAAAATAATAATTTGTAAAAATGAAAAAAATCGAAAAAAGCATGATAATTTTTTTTAAACGTGGGCATGCTTGGAAAAAATATGAATATTTTTTGAAAATCAAGAACCAATGTCAAAAATCATGAAACAATTTTAAAAACCATGAACCAATTTTACAAATCATGAGCCAAATTAAAAAAAGCATGAACCAAATTCAAAAATTATAAACCAATTTCAAAAATCATGAATCAATTTCAAAATATAAACCAATTTTAAAAACTTGAATTTTTTCAAACAGAAAGAAGAAAAGAAAAAGAAAAGGAAACCAAAAAAGAAAACAGAAAAAAAATGGAAAAAGGAAAAGGGAAAACAAAAAGAAGAACGAATAAACCCAGCACCGGTGCGTAACGGGCTGGCCGAACAGCGGAAGCCCCTGTGCGGCGCGTGCCAGCTACGCCGTGCTGAGCTGCAATTAGCATTCCGGGAGCCTCCTAGAGGACGGTGCGGGAATTAATCCATTATGGCCGACTACAAACTAAAATGGGCCTATGGGTCGCAGCTTGCCTTTGCTTTTGCAGAAAAAGGAATAACTATGTCTTGATATTTTTCGGAGGAACTATAGATATATGTGTATAGTACGAGGCATGGTCATTTGTTGATCTTTGAAGGAGTGCAGTGTTTCTGCTCCCGAGCTCCAGTGAACTTTGTGTTATATAAATTCAAAAGTTATATATCAAAGTTCCCAAATATTCTAAATTAAATGGCATGGCTAAATGCACATGTTCTCTACATGTCTAGAGAGTTTCAGTAAATAATACGTTATACTTTTGCCTACACAAAAATTTCAAAATTGTGGATTTGCCAAGGTCAAAAAATAACTCTATTCTGCCACAACATTCGTATTTTTTGTGGAGACCATACATAAAGTATATTTTAAGGCAAATTGGGCTATACATGCTAAACATGTATATGTACTAGTGGATCTTTCAGAATTATTGAGACAAAAATATAAAAATGGCGTTCTTTAAAAGGAGCTCACTAGAGCTTGGGAGTCGAAACCACTTTTCGACCTTTACACTCTTAATGTTAACTTGTTATACAAAGGGGTTATGTTTTAGTAAAAAATGGTTTAGCCTTTGGGGTTTAGAATAAATAGTAAGATACAATTAATGGTAAATGGTAGAGTATTCTAGAGATAAGATATTTGCAAACAATATCACATAATTGTGATGCTTTGTATTTCTTACTTTTTATGGTTATCGCCTAAATTCCTAAGACCAATCCAGTAATATATGAGTTCCAATTCTCACCACAAAACACCCAACATGAGATACCAAGCACACTAAGCTAAGGTATTGAATCATGTTTTACCACTTTCAGGCGAGGTTAAGCTATTTATTAGAAGCTATCGTCAAAGTTATTGTTCATACCATTTATTAGTGACATAAACTATCAAATATGTGACTACATAAGTCATATAGGCGGGTGCTGAAATAAATTGTCATAACAAAAAAAGTTCTCTTCACAGGAAGTATGTAGACATGGTGAAATATCAATGTTGATAGTGTCAAAATCAAGATGATGGGGTATTTGACATGTTTTACAAATGTGTAAGCTTGTAGTAGATGTATTTATGTGTCCATTAGGGTTGATAACTCCGACAATCATCTTGTTAACCTTCTAAGGACAGATTGTGAAATCCATGGTGTACCATGCACCGATAAAAAGCCCCTCGCGTTTCCAGCTGAGGAATGTTCGCAAGGATATTTAAATATCACAAATAGTAATAAGAGTAATGCCTAGCTAGAGACATAATCAGACGTCAATAGGTCCACAATAATCGCCAAACTATCAATTATATCACGTCACTGTAGAAGGTGAATGGCTTGTCCCTTATGTAGTAGTACACCCGCTGAACTTATAACTTGCGCGATAGTAGAGTCTGAACATTATGGAATAGATGACAGGGTTGAACTGGGATTGGAGATGGCTGAGTCAGCGAATGGATATGGTTCGACACAAATAACGGAGTAAGAAGAGACGAGTTGGGAGTCAAGAGTATTCCATTTGGGTAGGGTGGACTTGGTTTATTTGTTTTATTGACAGGGCTAGAATTTTTTATCCAAGGTTTTTTTTATAGTTCTACCATATCATTCCCCGTTAATGAGACACATTCGAGCAAAACACTCACTGCCATGTTCACATGGCAACACATGCGAAGTCTCTAGCAATGAATTTGTAAACACGTCTTCCTCTCCAATCAAGACTTTGAGCAACTGATATACACCACGAGCCACATATGCATGCTAAAGATATATAGGAGTATAAAGAAAACTACTCTACAAATATGACCCCGCGCGCTATGAGATTTTTGTAAGCATACACCGAGGAATAATGTCACAGAGATTTTTTTTCATGCACCGGTGCACATCATGCAACATACTATTCCAAATGAAATGCCAATGAAATAACACTATAGAATTCCAGTTGACCGGTGACGTCACCGGGAGAATTATTTTATTTTTCTTGCATAGACAAGTTATTTCCAAATATGTTATTTGGATTTGCATGTTCATGATTAAATTGCTTGTCGCAAGAAAGATTATTTATGCCATCAATAAATTAATGATACGAGATGAATTGAATCGTAGTATTTACAAAAGCTTTTAAAAAATAAAATAAATAAATAATAAAATGTTTTAGGGGAAGGCAGCCAGTCAGGCCGAACGGGCCTAGCCAGCTACCTACAACCCCGGCCGGCCCAAACCACCTATTCCCGATCCAGCCAAACCCTAGTCCTAAACACCTACCGCCGCCGCCACACTCTCACGCACGCACCAGGCCGATCCGGTCCACACAGGCACGCACCTAATCCAACACGCCCCACACACAAGGTCCAACACCACCTGTAGCCGTACACATGCACGCACACGTCTCGCACGCAAAGCGTCGCCAGGACCTCGATCCTCCTCGCCCCGACACGACCCCATCGCTACCTACCCCTGCCTCGCGTCGCTTCCTCGCCATCTCGATCCCCATTATCGCCGCCTTCCTCTCCTTCGCGATCTGCGCTCTCCCTGCCGCTGCGACCTGGCCCGCTCCGGCCGCCGTCGAGCCCGAGCTCTCCTCCCCGTGGCTATCCTTCCTCTTCGGCCGCCAGCCACTCGCCGCCTCCTCGCCCGCGACGCACCCGTGCAGAGCACCTGCTGCCACCACAGAAATCGAGCCCCTCCGCCTCTGTCCTCTGCCCGAGCACAACGTCGCCCTCAGCGTCACAGCGCGCCACCCGCGGCCCTCTGCTCTGCACCGCCGCCACGCCCGCAGGCCTCGGTCGCCATCGACCTCACCCTAATCTCGCGCCGTCCTCGGCCTCGAGCTCGCCGCGACCCCGGCGCTCCCTCATGATCGTCTCCATCGACAAGCTTGACGCAGACGCCCGCGATCCCAAGTTCTACCTCGCTCTAATAGCCGAAGTTGTAGCGTGTCTCTATAAGTTAGATAGTGCAAGCTTTGCTGCCACTAAGCCCACCATACCTATGTAGGCGAGGACCGCCGAATTCTAGACTCGTCGTGTACTGGCCTCAGTACTAACCACTCTCTCTATTTTTTCTTTGCCCTCTGTTGGCACCCCTTTGGTTTGACAGGTACGTGATCGACGACGTTAGCAAGGTTATCTTTCTGGCTGGGCCTGGGCAGGGTTATGGACACCGCTTGGTTATTTTTCAGGACTCTTAGTCCAAATTTGGATTTTGTCCGTACTCGGACACTATTTCACTTTCTTTGAGATTTATATCCTTGAGTTGTATCATTTGTATTCTTTACTCGTTGAGTCGTTGTTGTATATATAAGTTTTTGTGGACTCTGTTGTATACTACTGTGATGTAACTACTTGTAATCAAATCCCCCCACACGAAAGTGTTTGGTGGGCGTCTTTGAATCGCTTCTATGTGGGTTTTGGCGGGAAATGCTAAGATTTGCATAGAATCGATTCAGGGACATTACATCAACCACATTGATAGATACCTAATGCACAACACAAGAACTATGAGCAGAATAAAGCATAGTGCTGCATGAATGGCTTGCACACCATCTGTCTACAATCTTTTTAAATAATACATTTTATTTATTAATTTCGAATTTTAATATGTGAATATAGAAATTTGAAAATCTAACACATTGTTGGTTTTGGCCAAACCGAATGGACAAGTTGGTGTGGCCCAAACCGACTGGGCTAGTCAGTGCCGGCCACACCTAATGGCCAAAAACCACCACTTGTACTTTCTTGTGAAGCCAAACAAATCACCATCCGGGCATTTTAGAATCTCATTAGTATCATTTTTCAGAGATTTTCTCCTTTTGTGATTTTGATGTGCTCGAAGCTTCCGTCATCCCTTTGGTAGATGGTCTTTTGACTAGGTGACTGTACGTACGTGTGGTCATAGTGATGTATCTAGTACTACACAATTACTATAAAAACCTTAAGAGTTGTTTGTGTACATCATCTATCCGCCATAAGAAAATAGTCATATATTAGCTTCGAAGAGATTGATCCATCGGAGACCATCATGGATCAACAATTTAACATTCCTGGCCTCCACACGTGGTGCTTGGGAACAAATGTAGATCACTAGGAAAATTAAACAGAGCATGGTCTTTCACAACACACATGTACACCGCTGCGGTCCGGGAATATAATTGGAACAGGGGAGATCGAGGAGAGAAGATGGTCTTGTCATGCACTTGCTCGTTTCTATTAAAGTTCATCTTGTAATCGCTAGAGACAACTTTTGTATTTCTACCATATACTAGCCGAATGCCCGTGTGTTGCCACGTTTAATACTTTTAATCGCACTAGGTGGACATGCGCGTTTTGCCGTCTACGGTCTATTTAGTAGAGTGTGGTAGGTGTGTTGTACTAACTGCTGGTAACACATTTTCTTTTGTTTGTATTATTATAAACTAAATATACTAGAAGGCTACCCGCGCGTTGCGGCGGCAATTTCTTTTTTGGTTCTGCTTTGTGAATGGAAAGGGTATACAATGCATGATATGTGAAGTCTTCTATAGGAATATGCAATATTCCCAGCGTGTTGATGCGGGACTTTATGTCTTTCAAGAAAAGGTTTGAAAAAACACACATCAAAGGTAAAAAGAACGGAGGTGGTATCGTTTGGAAGTGAAGTTCTACATATTTTTACAAAGAGTTAACATTCACATTAATCCCTTCCTAGACGAAATTACCAATTGAGGGTTCTCAAACCATCAAAGCTATAATAGTACATATACTAAAATAGATACTTGCTTTGGAAAAAATAATGCGTTCACTTTTTATCCTAAAAGACGGTATACTTTTGGTGATAATCTACAACAGAAGTACACATTTTTCTCATCTAACTACAAATAAAGATTGATTCTTCTAGCTTGAAGCTGTAGAAACATAATTTTTTTTAATATAGTTTGTTGATCATCCGTAAAAAAAATCTCATATTCTCCCTAAGAAGTTGTTACAAAATTGAGATATACCCAACCATTTGTAGCTATATTGCTAATTTATATTTACATCCGCATGTCAGTAAAAAATACCTAATAATCTAGTTAGAGCAAAATTATATCAAACATCTCTTATGACTGAAGTACAAAAGCTTTATGATCTTTTGTAAACACTAAAGAAGCAACTATCAGATAATTAGTAGCTATAAACTAACAATTAATTATGAGATCCTTCAATTCCAAAAATTACAAATTGTAAATAGAAGTATAATATATAGATGTTTTCACTCAAAGGAGCAAACAAAAGCAAACTGATTGTAGCGCATGTAAATATTATGTAAACCCATTCTCACTTGTGTGTTTCTTGGACTTTTATTAAACGTCTTGTCAGCAAACATGAAATCTGCACAAAAAAATATGTAAAGATATAGTGGAAATAAAGATAAAATCTGCTCTGCGTAAGTTCTATGCACAAATCTGAATACACTGCATGAACACATATCATTATCCATCCCAAATCTGTGATGGTTAATTGGTCAAAAATTCAAGATCAAGCAGAATATCGATGGACCATGACAGTGGCTTGTGATTCGATAAATAGAAGGAATTAAAGATTAGGGATTTAAGAGGAATCGTGAATTAGGGACTCCTATTAACCTTGCTGACAGGAATATTAATGCAGGTGATACACGAATCAGATTGAAAATTGCAATGAGTGCCCATAGACTTCCAGCGGTGCCAGTTGTGACTCGATCCGAGTAAGAGAGCAGAACGGATATAGGTAAATAAATGAGATGTCTTCTCAGTTCGGTGGAGGCAAATAATAGTGGTTTAAGGAAATTTTTAAAAGAAGAAACACCATGAACTTAGTAACTGACCTATAGTTGCAGTCGAGATGGAGAATTGATCAATAATTGCCCAACCACCTCTGTGGTTAATTGGAAGCTATGCCTCTGAATATGAGCAAGCACAATGACTATTGTAGAAGCAAAGCATAGCTGAAAACCGTTGAAATAGAACCTGGATGAAATTGATTCTTTTCGAACTGATGGTCCATGTGCATATATGCATCATAGTTAGTATGATCCACAAATCATGGATCATTAGCTGCTCCATGCAGAAACAAATAAATTAAGAAAAATAATAACGACAAATAAAGGTCTTTCTACACCCATAGCGTTGTGAAAATAATAGGGAAACCAGAATCGACCTTGGAGTCCAAAATTCTGAACATAACCTGAGCAGAAAAATTAATTCCGCTTCAAATCTTGCAATCACAGACTACAAAAAAGGTTTAGTCCGTGCGACACCAAAGAAGCAAAGCAGGGGGACCTCAAATCCTTTGAATAAGAGAGATACGGAGAACCTGCATAGGAGAACGCCACCAAGGAGCCGATGAGGGGAAGGGAGACGTTGCAGGAGAGCATATAGGTGGCCATGCTCAAATACTTGGAGATGGATCTGCTAGATGCAGGTTCTGCACTTGGAAATTGCTTGTTGGTGCCGAGGCGGCATCACTGGGAGCATTTAGGATTTCAATCGGCTCAAGAAATGCAGATATCTCATCCGTCGTGGAGACCTCGTCCATCAAGGTCCGGCTAGCAACAAGCTGCTGACTCTCAAGTAGGGATGCACACATTAAGCTGTGAAGATGACAACGGAGATGCTCTACTCGCTAAATAGGAGAATCCCTTACTCATGCATTTTTCAGTATAGAAGATGAAGGAAATCCATGCGGTTCTTTTGGTGGACAATTGATGAATGGGATTTGATATAGTAGAAGGGGAAGAGTGAGAAGAAATGGAAGCAGAATTAATAGCCCATACACTATTAGTAGCTCGCCTGTTGGTGACTATTGTACGATTAAAGTCCTGCACCAGAAGCATGTAGCGACCGAGACAACACAAAGGACTTGCCGAAGCATGTGGCAACCGAATGTACATATGATTGAAATCGGACGGCTGTGAATTTGCGATGATGTGGATAGGCTGCACGTGTAGATAGACTATCATAAACATCTCTTAGTGGGGGTTTACTTTATAAGAAGATATAGATGAGCATGTGCGGGGCTGAGTGTTTTAGTCGGTAGACAAATGTGTCATTTACGTGTTAGACATGTCTGAAACTGAGAGATCTGACCTTACACGCAAGAAGCGGGCCCTTATTTCATATTGAATCTCATAAGCAATATAGAGATACCAGTGTTTCTTCAAGTACATCGAGCAAACTTTAAACAAAAAGACATTGAGCAATAGACCAAGTTCAGTACCATAAGAAACTGGCATGTTACATGTTCAAGGTAAAAAACTAATGATGTCAAAACAATCTAACTTATGAAGCTCATACGGTAACCTTGTTCGAATGCCTCAAAATCGATGCTTGCAACTATTTGGATTACAGAGCTCCAAGAGGAGGCACAACTTTGTATTCAACACTTATAAATGACTAAATTATTAAATGATTAGTTTAGTCAATATAGACAACCATATTACATGGATACTAATTCTATGCGGGAGTTATACTTGATATATTCCAAATTATTCACTGGTTCAATAAAATTTAAAAGAGAATGTATGTGACACAGGTACGACTACTCGGATGCTTATGATTTGTTGCCCTATATTGGGTAAAAGACTTACGGTCCATGAAGATTTCAGATGATAGCCCAAGGAAGCAACCGACAAAAACTTTGATTGTATTAGGAAAGAGTATCCGAACCGACAATGTATTGGTATTGTAATCACGCGTCTGTAAAACCTATCCGCATACAACTTTGAGACCCGGCCTATTATATATAGGACAGGAGAAGCCCAACCGAGGTTATCGGAAATCTCCTAGACAACTTGTAATATGGTGATTACTCAATAGTCAGGCGACTTTGACTCCATTGTTTTGCTGACATCCGACGAAATCCCCAGCTTTCTCTTTTCCGCAAAACCCTAAGTCCTTCACCATGGACATTGCCGAGGTTACCCCTCACCAATTGGCGCCGTCTGTGGGAAACCTGAACACTGGAAACATGGATTCAACGGACCGCTCTCCACCAAGCATCAACACGACGAAAGCAGATCCACGCCCGCCCACCCATGTATTGGTACCCACCGATTTCAACGGTGGATCTGATCTAATCATCGGAAGCCTCCACTTCCAAATAGAGGACACGCAAGAACCGCACCCTTTGACCCTGATCACATCAGAACCGTCGGTGGAAAAAACTACGCCTACGGAGGTACCAGTATCTTCCGTCGGATCCTCCATATACGTCACATCACATATCGAAGCAGGCGAGGAAAGCGAACAAATCGAGGTGGATATAGGGGACCTTGATGGTATCTACGACAATCTCTCCTTCGATTAGATCCACAGCTAACCCCATCAAGCAAAGCAAACCCAGAAAATTCAGAACCCGAAGAAAGCAGCGAAAGCATTGACTTCGGAATTCGGATGGCAGAAATCTACCCAGAACAAAAACTAATGGATCTCACTAGCTCACCTGACAGTGTCTCCCTCGGTACAGACGATGACGTCACCAGTCCATACATCACTCAGCATGAAGTATGCGTGATCATCGGAGATGCCTCGACCCAGCAAGACTCCAACGGTAACCCAATTTTTAATCCCGATGATATTCTTTCAAGCTATAATGCAGGCAGCCATGACAACGAAGGAAGCTGAGGAAACGGAGGAGACCCAACAGTCAACCGTGCAAACCGAGAAGAAGAACAACCACACGGAGGCGAGAGGAAAACTCTCAGCTTACCAGCTAGTGCATGGGAGAAAGCAAGGGCAACAATTTCGGGTGCGGTTCTAGTGACAACGGACGCCACTCACGAAGATCTATTGGCATACCAATATCTGCTTCATCGCAAAAAGAGAGACCTACTCAGGATGCAGAGACAACTCGATGAATGGAAAAGGTTAGCCGACGAATCTAGCCTATGACGAGCGTAGTTAAGCTCCACTCGAGGATCAAGGAGCGTAACAGGAGAAGCACCGCCAAGGAGAGGAACATCTCGGTTGGAGAATATCCCCGAAGCAGAGAGGAGCGGACTAGTCCGAGACCTTGACCTGTCATTCATGTCCATAGACCAAGCTGGAGACATTAAGGCAAAATGAGCCTAGGCAGCCATTGTGGCCGCACAAACATATCTAATTACATCACAGCCCACACCCGACGATCCTCACGCAGCCCTTCACTGCTCCGCCCTGATGAATCTCGGCATGGTAGGAAAATCTCTCGCGCAAGCAAATAAAGAAACCACACGACAACCCGACAGATCGCCGCGTCGTCGTAGTAGCCCTCGGCAAGAAGGTCATACCCGATGATCACGATCGCCACATCGGGTCCACTTTTCAGAATCAAAACCGCGAAACGACGCAAGAAACGACATCACACAGCGAAGGATCGACTGATCCAGAGAAGAATGTAGCACCCGAAGATACCATGACGGTGAAAGTGAGGAAGAGAAAGAACTATGCGGAGCCAGTTGCTTTACCCGATGGGTTCGCAAGACTCCGGTACCAAAAGATTTTAAGTTACCCCAACATCGTCAAAAGTACGATGGCCTCCAAGAACCTGAAGCCTGGCTGACGGACTATCTGGCAACCGTCAGGTTATAGGGCAGATCCAAAGCTACTGCAATTCAAAGCCTGCAGCTGCACCTAACCAGCACAGCACGTTCTTGGCTAAAACAATTACCCGAAGATTCTATCAGCAGTTGGAACGATCTTGAGGACAATTTATCAAGAACTTCCAGTCCACATTCAAGTGACCCGCGTCATTGGAGCGATTGCGGGCCTGCAAGCAAATGCTAGGAGAATCAATACGGGCTTTCGTCCAACGGTGGAATATCATAAAAAATTCGGCTGAAGCAATATCTGACGAAATAGCAATCGACGTCTTCAACGATGGGCTTTGTCGATAGGAGTTTATTGAAGAACTAGGACAAACCAAGCCAAAGAAAATTTCACAGCTGATGGAAATAGCCAATCGTTGGGCTGATGGAGAGGACACAGTACACAACAAAAGAGCCTGTTCACCCAAAGACGACAGGGACAAGCGCAACAATGATCGAGGACGACGAACCAATGATGGGTACCATACAACAAGTTACGTTGCAGCAAGTTTCTCTGGAGGGGATAACCGACGAAGTGACGATTACAACAACGGATACCGTGATAATCGGGATAACATCGGTGGAGGCCAGTCGTAGCAATGGTACCAGCCGACGAATCGAGACCCACCTATGTCAGCAGGACAAATGTTGGAAGGACCCTACAATATGCACTACTACATCGACTCAACAAGGAAAAGGCGGTCAAATCATCTCCTAAAGGACTGCCGAACATTCCTAAAAAATGCAAGAGTTATGCAACGCAAGGGCAACCAAAGCAGCAAACCGAGGCTATGCTACCGCACCTGGCGCTTTAGCTATCGGCGTGCCACCGCCACCACAGGGGCATCCGCCAACAGGATAGCCGCAAAACACAACACACCAAGACGACGAATATCCCAGGTCAAAAGGAGCAATGTTAGTGATCTAGAAGGGATCGCCCTCCAACAGAACACAAAAGTTGATCACTAGGCAAGTAAACATGGTAGTAACAAAGCCACCTCCTACACCGGAGTATCTCCATTGGTCAGAACAAGAAATTACTTTCAGCAGAGCTGATCATCCACTACGGGTCCCTCGACCAGGACAGTTAGCGCGAATAGTAGAAGCACAAATTGGCGGATTTGACATGAGTAAGGTTTTCTTGGATGCAGGAAGCAGCATCAACCTGATTTACGCCAAAACTCTACGGGCCATGAATTGGTCCATGACGAATCTAGTATCTACAGACACAACTTTCCACGGGATAGTTCTAGGAAAAGCCGAAATTCCATTGGGCAAAGTCCATCTCGACGTAGTCTTTGGGTCAAAAAATAACTTCAGGCGAGAAAAACTTGAATTCGAAGTCATGGATTGGCCATTACAGTATCACGCGATCCTGGGACGACCAGCTTTCGCACGATTCATGGCAGTAACTCACTACGCATATCTGGTGCTAAAAATGCCAACCCCCAATGGGGTCATAACAGTCAAAGGAAGCTTCAGCCGCGCAGACAGTTGCGATCGGGAATTCAACAAAATCTCAGAATCTTTCAGGATGGAGACAGAACTTGGATAGCTAAAAATAGCGGATGAGGAGTCACTACAAGAAGGGCACACCCACAAAAATCAAACATCGGAAGAGTAAGCACACAACAGTCTTGTAAAAGTAACCTATGCGGCTTCCAATATAGGTCGTGCATAGGAAGACCCACTCGTCGACCAGACGAGAAGTACCACAACACAGAGCATGATGAAGAACCCCAAGAACAGAAGCCGAATCTCCTAAAGAAAATCTTCACTTAGACGCACTTTATATTCAATAAAGGCTAATGGCCAGGAGATCACACCCTCGCAATGTATTACCATCTATGCTTATCAATGAATAAAGAAAGTATTTCACGAGATACAAATTTTTATGGTAAACGAACATTAGTTCGTGGGGTTCTCAACAAGAGAATACAGTATACAATCAAAATCCCATATAAAACATATGACCTTTTTGATAAATATAAGAAAGATCTATACCGTATTTCTTCTATGAAGTACAAGGCTGCACAAGTAGGCAGTCAGATAGCAAAATTAACAAAAAATTCTTCATCTGCTTCTAAGCATCTTTGCACAATCCTAATGGCGGGTCTACGAGCAGCGACGTAATGAGGCGCCATATACACAAGGTCGCCATCGGAAGGGGGAGTCAAACCCGAAGATACAACATCCAGATCTAGCGTTGGATGATGTGCATGTACCCAAGAGAGCGCGGGCTTGGCACCCGCCACAAGTTGAAGCTTCACGAAATTATGAATCCTTTCACCTTGTCGAAACATCGCAATCAAATCCACCAAGGTTTGAGGCTGAGGATCCCGAGGAAACATGGCATTCTAAACAATGGCCAGAGATCTGCGCCAGCACTCGACAAATTGCTCCAACTCCGATAGACGATCTTGAAGCAACGCCACAGTATAGGCACGATGATGATCGGTCCAAAAATCTGTTTCAGAACTTTGGGAGGCATACACGAGAGCTTGCATTCGGTTGCACAGACGTTGGGTTTCCTCCCTCTCGCAAAATCGAATGCTTACAAATCGGGGAGCAGATATTGATTTCCTGCAGGCCAGAAAATTAAAGCAACCGAAGTAAGAGGAAGAGGACTTACACAACAGCTTTTCACTTGCCCTGGACATTTCCTCCAAGAAAAAAGCTTCGCACTTGAGGGCCTGGCATGTCTTAGATTGGGAAACATCCACCATTGATTGAACAACCCGAAGTTTTCTTTCAAGCTTTTTCACCTGTTCAATTTTTTCAGCGTACAACGGTGGATCCACCGTACGCACAATGGCGGTAATGGCTGCGCCCACCACAGATGAGGACGGAATTGCATCCGACAACTGTGCGGATCCAGAAGGAGCCGAAGATTCATTTACGATCTGGCAAGACACGAAGGACATGAAACGTTTAACATACAAAGACAAATTTATACACACATATTCAACATTTGCTTTCTGGTAAAAAGGAAGCAACAGGTAGTTGGATAAGTTAAATGTTCATTACAAATAACGACAAGGAGGATACAATGAAACTACAAAACAAGCCTATGAAATCGTGTCCTTCAAAGACAGAGTAGCACTAGCAGAAGGAGCACTAGATACAGGAGCAGTAGGGGCAGTCGAAGAAGGAGCACCCGTCGCAGAAGGGGCAGCCAGATTCTCTGAGCGTGAGCCCAGGCCTAGAAGCAGCCGAGAATACTTTCTGGCCCTCTTAACATAGGGCTTCAGGTCAACTGCTTGGCCATTGGGGGTGACTGGGACAGAGGAGCTAACCTTCTCCCAGTCAACCTTCTCGCCGTGCACCATCGCCAATGCCATTGAGGTTTTGGCGCTACTCCTCGACTACATCAAGCTATAACCAACAAGGGGGCTGGGATCTGCACCAAAGATGGTGACAAGATCGTTCAAGTTGTTCAGCACCTCCTTGGTTGGAAATATTTCAGTGTGAAGGATTTGGAAGGCACGGCAGGAGCGGACAAGAAGGTTGTTCCCATGGACGATGTTTGCCTCCAAGGTGCTAACAACATCTAACAAAGGATCAACCTTCTTATCTTCATGCAGCGTTAGGTCCTGGCCAGTTAATTCTAAAAATAAAAGAAGAGGGAAATGATTGATGGCCATAGGAAAGAAATGAAATAAAGCCACACAAGAGAAAAAACTTACGGGTCAAAGAGGCATTAAGGGCCTCCAAGCGCTGCCGAAGATTTGCATCTCGAATAGCAGTTTGCCTGGCCACTTCTTCGGCATCAGTTCTTGCCTTCTGCTTGGCCTCCTCCAAAGCCTCCTCAGCAACGCAAAGTTTGACCTCAAGATCATCGGCATGCTTCATCACCTCATCCCGAATAACTTCAGAATCCTTGTCAGCAGCTGCGCGAACAAAACATGAAAAATTGGAGAAGAAAAATTCACAAAGAAAAAAATCCCGAAGATGAACAGAACATACTCTTCAGTTCTTCGGCTTCATCACGGATTTTTATAAAGCGAGAGGCCATATTGACCATCTCGTGCATCAAAGCCTGAAGAAGAACATCATAGCAAAGGATATTAGAGGAAAATAAAAGAGGCTACGGGTAGAAAAAATCTGAAATAAAGAGTGGCTTACATCTTTCATATCCACCTCGATAGGCTTTTCTAATATCACCACACCTTTACCCGCCGTTTTCTTCCTTTTTTTGCGGCGGAGGCCTTGATGAAGCCGCATCATCTTTCTGGATAATCTTCCCCATAGAAGACATGAGCTTTTCCTTCGGCTTCGTCGACGGCGGTGGAGATTTCTTTGCAGAGCAGCCCACAGATGTGCGAAGAGGAGATGCGAGAGGATCTTCATCATCATCACTGCAAAGAGAAAAGAACAAAACAATTTGGAAAAGCATCAGCAATAGAACTACTCGATAAAGCAATAAAAGAAGTAGTCAAACACTTACGAAGACACATCCTGCGCAAAGCGGAAAAAATTCATCTGGGTGGGAGCAGCCAAGACTGGAGCAGCATCAAGGGGTTTGGAAGAAGTTGAGTCATACGAATCCTCAACCCTTTCTACAGCATAAGGGCGCTTCCTCTTATCACCAGCACGATCCACGCGAAAATCTCTAGAGCGAGCCGACAGAAGAGACTGCGTCTTCGATGAAGAATCAGAAGCAGAATAATCCATCTCCTCATCCGCGGCAGTCCCAGTCATAGGGAGATCATCGGATGCAGAGGGATGCATAGGGGGCTCACAGCTTCCAGGGAGAGGGGGAAGTGAGCTCAAGTGATCAAAGTCCTACACAAACAGAAAGCATGGAAAAAGCGCCAGTCATTGATGGAGTAACAATTCATCCGCAAATAAAAGGAAGGAAAGATGAATACAACGGAAATTTACCTCAGGGAGTTGATGACCCATAAGTATAGGGGGTGTATTGCAGTATTTTCGTGGGAAGTGAAACCCAATTTATTGATTCGACACAAGGGGAGCCAAAGAATATTTATAAGCCTTAACAAGTGAGTTGTCAATTCAGCTGCACCTGGAAACAATCTTGCTCACAGCAGTTTATCAGTAGCAACAGTTTTGTAGTAATAAAAGTAAAGTAGCAGCAATAGTAAAGTAAAGACAATAGTAACAATAGCAGTAAACAGTAGGATTCAAGTGCGGTAAGCATAGGGATGGATAGATGGGCTTTGCATGGACAAGACAATTCACATAGCAAACAGACATAGGGCAATTGCAGATAAATAAGATAAAGCATCCAAGTACTAGATAATCCTAGGCATGTGTTACATATATAGTCATACGTGCTCGCAATGAGAACTTGCACAACATCTTTTGTCCTGCCAGCCCGTTTGCAGCGGGGCCTCAAGGGAACTACTGGCAATTAAGGCGCTCCTTTTAATAGAGCACCGGAGCAAAGCATTAACACTCCGTGAACACATGTGATCCTCACATCAAAGCCATTCCCTCCGGTTATCCCGATTTCTGTCACTTCGGGGCCATTGGTTCCGGACAACAACGTGTGTATACAACTTGCAGATAAGACCATAAACTATACTATCATAATGAATCAATAACATGTTCAGATATGAAATCATGGCACTCGGGCCCTAGTGACAAGCATTAAGCATAACAAGTCGTAACAAAGTCATAAAGCACTAATAAAAGATACTAGGCACCATTCCCTAACAATCTGATGCCATTACATGAACGATCTCATCCAATCCCTACCATCCCCATAGCCTACAGCGGGGGATTACTCACTCATAGATGGGGGAAACATGGATGGTCGATGGAGAAGCGATGATGATGATGATGGCGATGATCTCCTCCAATTCCCCGTCCTGGCAGGGTGCCAGAACGGAGTTTCTGGTGGTGTTTCCTGGAATCTGGTGGTGGCGGTGGAGCGGAACTCCTTCTGGAAAAACGTCGAACCCCCCGGAGTTTTTAGGTCAGAAGGCTTCTTATAGGCGAAGAGGCAGACCGAGGGGGTGCCTGGAGGGCCCACACCACCCCCCGGCGCGGCCTGGCCTGGCCCGCGCCACCAGGTGGTGTGGCCACCCCCTGGCTCTTCTCCGTCTCGTATTCTGGCTCCTGGAGTCTTCGGGTGAAATAGGATTTTTGGCATATTTTCCGGGATTTTTCCTGATAGTTGATTTTCTGCACAAAAAGTAGACACCAAGGCAATTCTACTGAAAACAACGTCAGTCCGTGTTAGTTGCATCCAAATCACACAAGTTTAGAGGAGAAACAATAGCAAAAGTGTTCGGGAAAGTAGATACGTTTTGGACGTATCAACTCCCCCAAGCTTAGCTTATTTCTTGTCCTCGAGCAATTCAGTTGAAACTGAGTGCGATAAAAGAACTTTCACGAACACATTTGCTTCATATGATGTATATATTCTCAGCATGTGACCAACTACTTAGGCAATTCATAATAAAGAGTATGCTACTGAGTCTACTTAATAGCCATTGCAAGCTATGAAGAGATCCCAACTCAAAAATAATAAGTAGCACGAAGCATAAACATAAGCAACATTACAATGCTCATAACAAGGTATGATAGAGTGGTATCTCGCTTGCCTTTGATGAATGCCAAGGCACCTCTGAAGTTCAGGTGAAGACTAGAAGTAAAGATATCAAAGATACAAGCATCAAAGTCATAACACAATTAATCAAGTTTTGAGACAAGCACATTATACTAAGAATGACAACCATGCTCTCAAGAAGGTGCTCAAAGAGTGTGTGGAGACTCAATAAGGAAATAAAAAGGTTTTGGATAATTTGAAAGGGTTCCAAATGCTGAAAGTATGGTACTTATTAGCTTTGAGATCTCATTGCCCCTATCATAAGCATCTTTAAATGGTTAAGGTTAAAGTGACACAACTAAGAGGATATGCTTGACAAGTTATAAATCGAAGTCTCATGCCCCTTACTTACGAAGACCGATCCTCATGCTACTCTACTTCAGTCACAAGTAAGCTCTTTTCATTGTAAGTATATACGTATCATAGAGAACCGCCAATGGGGTACCCCTTGCACATGACAGAGGAGCTCTCCCATAATCAAAATAACAAGGCAAGCAGACAATGAGCATCTCAGCGATCTATGTGCATAGAGTTTTATTGAGGATTCTTCATAGAATGCTCATTATGGTTATGCTGCAAGTTGCCACCATGATTAGGAATGGCTTAGGCTAGCGGCCCAGGCGTTTCTCTAACATACATACAAACTCCATGATCTTACAAGTTCCACTTTTATTTCACACCGCTGGGATCCATAAGCAAAAGAACATGATATCAACGAGGTACTAAGTACCAGTGCAATGTTGAAAGCGTTCCCCATAATACATGGTTCTGCTAACTTCAACTCATCAACTCATAAAGCGCAAGCATATACGCAACAAAGAAGGACCCAATAGTTCAGGTTTATTAAGTGCAAGAAAATAAAGTGTGCCATCAAGTTCGTGAGAGCTTTACTAACTAACTTTCTCATAACAAGCAAACATTTTATTCGGAAGAAAACAAGGCATATTGAATATGCACGGAAGTAGCAAATGATGCTAATAGGTAGGTATGGTGGACACTTTGGCAATATTTGGTTTTAGGGAGTTGGAAACATGAGTAAAACATACTCAGTGAAAGTGAAGGCTAGCAATAGTAAGGGAGCGACAAACGAGAGAGCAATAGCTGTCATAATCATGCTTGCAACAAAACATGACTAATCATGGCATGGAAGTGATTCAAGATCCTCAAGGCAAAATAATTCATCGAGGCTTAACTGATTATTACAGTCATGTGCATACGTGAGCATGTGCCAAGTCAATTCAAATGAAACATTCAGAGGAGGATACCACGGTGTCATACCAAGTTCTGAATAGAATAATGCAAGCAAACATTCATAAGACATGCTACAAACTATTAGCAAGCTGGAACTAATCATATGAAAGAAGAACTACTAAGCATCCAAAGATAACATCCACCCTACATGAACAGACTAAGCACGCCCACCATGATGAGTATATGTACAAAAATGAAAACAAATAGAGTTCGTTACCAGCCTCTTACCACAACCCAAGTTGCCATTAATCCTCATTATTGCTCTTTCACTTGTGTGGCTTGAATAATAATATGAAACCAATATCCACTAAGGACTGCTGAACCCTGCAACAAACTCACCAAACCAAAGAAGAACAAGAAATATTTTTGGTGTTTTCGATTTTTAAAGCAAGAACCAAAAAAAGGAAAAATAAGCAAAGAAAAATCTTTTTGGGTTTTTCGAATAATTCAAACAAAGCAAAAAAAGAAAAAAAGAAACCAAGGCGAAAAGAAGAAAAAGCAAACCAAAGAGAAACAACAGAAATATTTTTGGTCTTTTTGTGTTTTAGAAAGCAAAAACAAAGAAAGAAGGAAAACTAAAAAGAGAACGAAACATGAATATACGAAGTACCGACGCAACATGATAAGGAGATGAGTGCGGTGTCGGCGTACCTTCCCCAAGCTTAGGCTTTTGGCCCAAGTGGGTATCAATCCCAAGCTGGCCAAGATGAAGTGTCTCCGTGGTACCACGAGGAGGTGCCCTTGTCCTGGTATGAGCTCGAGGATGCCCCACCATAGTGCACAGAGTGGTTGTAAGAAGGTGCATCCTCCGGGTGCTGCCTGTGGAAACCAAGCAAACAGAGCTGCTCGTCCACCTCCTCCTTGGAACGCGACCACGGTCTCCTGTGAACACTAAACAAAGAAGGTTGTGGCAAGAGGATCTCCCTCTCATCCCCGTCAGTATAAAGCATCCTATATACTAGACTATCCAAATCAGAAGTAGCAGTGACAAAGTGATGAGTTTTCACAGCAACAAGGTTAAGCCTTTGTGGTGCCAATACCGCATCATTAGGGTCCACTGACAGTCCTAATGCATTAACCATGCGTGAGGCAATGATAACCCCATAGATAGCCCCCCTAGTAGCTAGGCGGCGAGCAATAAGCGAGCCAAGGTTGTACCGAGTATCATTGTTAAGCGCAGTAGCAAGGAAAGCTAAATGATAGTTGGAGATGTTACTTGTGTTCTCCCTACCAAGTATGCTAGTAGCAAGATAATAAGCAAAGTATCTGAGAGCAGGGAGTTGGATGTTTCTTATCTTTCCACGTTGCGCCACACGGTCATCATCATTAGTCACCCCTCGGTAAAGTTCCAGCAAATCAGCGGGTCGCCCTTGAATTTTCTTCACGGTCCCTGTCATGCTTACACCTACAATACTGCAGAATCTCTCCAATGGCATGGTAAAGGGCAGATTATAAATTTTGAAAGAGACAGTTGACTGATAGGAAGTGTTAGTAAACATGAATCTCTCAACAAAGGTTTTGGTGAGCATAGCGTATTGCTCACTCTCATCTTGCATATATGAGGTCAAACCAACCCTCTCAATCAGTAGCAAGAAATCATCAAGAATCCCTGTAGCTTGTAAGAAAGCAAAACAAGGAAAAGTAGATGGGTGAGCATCCCCATCATCCCTTTCATTACTAATACGAGTTGCGATGAGATCTTCGTTGTATGATGGCCTAAACTGAGAGGCTGATCTTGAGGGCCTCAACCTCCTAGGTGCATCACTCTCAAATATCTCTCCAAAGGTATGGTTGTTCATGCTTGGTATTTGATGACCCACAAGTATAGGGGGTGTATCGCAGTATTTTCGAGGGAAGTAAAACCCAATTTATTGATTCGACACAAGGGGGGCCAAAGAATATTTATAAGCCTTAACAACTGAGTTGTCAATTCAGCTGCACCTGGAAACAATCTTGCTCACAACAGTTTATCAGTAGCAACAGTTTTGTAGTAGGAATAGCAAAGTAACAACAGAGTGATAGCAATAGTAAAAGTAAAGACAGTAGTAACAATAGCAGTAAACAGTAGGATTCGAGCGCGGTAGGCATAGGGATCGATGGACGGGCGTTGCATGGACAAGACCATTTACATAGCAATCAGAACATAGGGCAATTGCAGATAAATAAGATAAAGCATCCAAGTACTAGATAATCCTAGGCATATGTCCCATATATAGTCATACGTGCTCGCAATGAGAACTTGAACAACATCTTTTGTCCTGCCAGCCCGTTTGCAGTGGGGCCTCAAGGGAACTACTAGCAATTAAGGTGCTCCTTTTAATAGAGCACCAGAGCAAAGCATCAACACTCCGTGAACACATGTGATCCTCATATCAAAGCCATTCCCTCCGGTTATCCCGATTTCTGTCACTTCGGGGCCATTGGTTCCGGACAACAACGTGTGTATACAACTTGTAGATAAGACCATAAACAATTCTATCATAATGAATCAATAACATGTTCAGATCTGAAATCATGGCACTCGGGCCTAGTGACAAGCATTAAGCATAACAAGTCGCAACAAAGTCATAAAGCACTAATAAAAGATACTAGGCACCATGCCCTAACAATCTGATGCCATTACATGAACGATCTCATCCAATCCCTACCATCCCCATAGCCTACAGCGGGGATTACTCACTCATAGATGGGGGAAACATGGATGGTCGATGGAGAAGCGATGGTGATGATGATAGCGATGATCTCCTCCAATTCCCCGTCCTGGCAGGGTGCCAGAACGGAGTTTCTGGTGCTGTTTCGTGGAATCTGGTGGTGGCGGCAGAGCGGAACTCCTTCTGGCAAAACGTCGAACCCCCCGGAGTTTTTAGGTCAGAAGGCTTCTTATAGGCGAAGAGGGAGACCGAGGGGGTGCCTGGGGGGCCTACACTACCCCTGGTGCGGCCTGGCCTGGCCCGTGCCACCAGGTGGTGTGGCCACCCCCTGGCTCTTCTCCGTCTCGTATTCTGGCTCCTGGAGTGTTCGGGTGAAACAGGATTTTTGGCATATTTTCCGGGATTTTTCCTGATAGTTGATTTTCTGCACAAAAAGTAGACACCAAGGCAATTCTGCTGAAAACAGCGTCAGTCCGTGTTAGTTGCATCCAAATCACACAAGTTTAGAGGAGAAACAATAGCAAAAGTGTTCGGGAAAGGAGATACGTTTTGGACGTATCAACTCCCCCCAAGCTTAGCTTATTGCTTGTCCTCAAGCAATTCAGTTGAAAACTGAGTGCGATAAAAGGACTTTCACGAACACATTTGCTTCATATGATGCAAATATTCTCAACAATGTGATCACTACTTAGACAGTTCATAATAAAGAGTGTGCAACTAAGTTTACTTAATAGTCATTGGAAGGTATGAAGAGATTCCAACTCAAAAACAATAAGTAGCATGAAGCATAAACATAAGCAACATTACAATGCTCGTAACAAGGTATGATAGAGTGGTATCTCGCTTGCCTTTGATTATGAATGTCAAGGCACCTCTGAAGTTCAAGTGATGACTAGAAGTAAAGATATCAAAGATACAAGCATCAAAGTCATACAAAAAATAATCAAGTAATGAGACAAGCACAAAAAATGACAACTATGCTCTCAAGAAGATGCTCGGAGAATGTGTGGAGACTCAACAAGTAAAAGAAAAGGTTTTGAATAATTTGAAAGGCTTCCAAACGCTGAAAGTATGGTACTTGTTAGCTTTGAGCTCTCATTGCCCCTATCATAAGCATCTTTAAATGGTTAAGGTTAAAGTGACACAACCAAGAGGATATGCTTGACAAGTTATAAATCGAAGCCTCATGCCCCTTACTTATGAAGACCGATCCTCATGCTACTCA
Source organism: Avena eriantha (assembly GCA_910589775.1). Taxonomy (NCBI): domain Eukaryota; kingdom Viridiplantae; phylum Streptophyta; class Magnoliopsida; order Poales; family Poaceae; genus Avena; species Avena eriantha. The sequence continues at coordinate 138,387,756 of OU342742.1, read as the reverse complement.
ACTTCAGTCACAAGTAAGCTCTTGTCATTGTAAGTATATACGTATAATAGAGAACCGCCAACGGGGTACCCCTTGCACATGACACAGGAGCTATCCCATAATCAAAATGACAAGGCAAGCAGACAATGAGCATCTCAGCGATCTTTTTATTTACTATGTGCAAAGATTTTTATTGAGGATGCTTCATAGAATGCTCATTACGGTTATGCTGCAAGTTTCCACCATGATTAGGCATGGCTTAGGCTAGCGGCCCAGACGTTTCTCTAACATACATACAAACTCCATGATCTTACAAGTTCCACTTTTATTTCACACCGCCGGGATCCATAAGCAAAAGAACATGATATCAATGAGGTACTAAGAACCAGTGCAATGTTGAAAGCATTCCCCATGATACATGGTTCTGCTAACTTCAACTCATAAAGCGCAAGCATATACGCAACAAAGAAGGACGCAATGGTTCAGGTTTATTAAGTGCAAGAAAATAAAGTGTGCCATCAAGTTCGTGAGAGCTTTACTAACTAACTTTCTCATAACAAGCAAACATTTTATTCGGAAGAAAACAAGGCACAATGAATATGCACGGAAGTAGCAAATGATGCTAATGGGTAGGTATGGTGGACACTTTGGAAATATTTGGTTTAGGGAGTTGGAAAATTGAGTAAAACATACTCAGTGTGAGTGAAGGCTAGAAATAGTAAGGGAGCGACCAACGAGAGAGCAATAGCTGTCACAATCATGCTTACAACAAAACATGACTAATCATGGCATGAAAGTGATTCAAGATCCTCAAGGAAAAATAATTCATCAAGGCTTAACTGATTATTACAGTCATGTGCATGCATGAGCATGTGCCAAGTCAATTCAAATGAAACATTCAGAGGAGGATACCATGGTGTCATACCAAGTTATGAATAGAATAATGCAAGCAAACATTCATAAGACATGCTACAAACTATTAGCGAGCTGGAGCTAATCATAAGAAAGCAAGAACTTCTAAGCATCCAAAGATAACATACACCCTACATGAACGGACTAAGCATGCCCACAATGATGAGTATATGTACAAAAAATGAAAACAAATAGAGTTTGCTACCAGCCTCTTACCACGCCTCAAGTTGTCATTAATCCTCATTATTGTTCTTCACTTGTGTGGCTTGAATAATAATATGAAACCAAATCCCACTGAGAACTGCTGAACCCTGCAACAAACTCCCAAAGCCAAAGAAGAACGACAAATATTTTTGTTGTTTTCGATTTTTAAAACAAGAACCAAAGAGGAAAACAAGCAAAGCAAAATCTTTTTGGGTTTTTCGAATAGTTAAAACAAAGCAAAAAGGGAAAAGCAAACCAAGGCAAAAGACCAAACCAAAGAGAAACAACAGAAATATTTTTGGTCTTTTTGTGTTTTTAGAAAGAAAAAGCAAAGTAAAATGAAAACTAAAAAGAGAACGAAAACATGAATATACAAAGTACTGACGCAACATGATATGGAGATGAGTGCGGTGTCAACGTACCTCCCCCCAAGCTTAGGCTTTTGGCCTAAGTGGGTATCAATCCATGTACAAATAAGGGTTCCAAGCGGACGGATCTTGGTAAGAATGGTCGTAGCTGGGCCCATGAGAAGAAGAAGCTCCCTAATCATAAGCGGGCTGCTGATATGAAGATTCTCCCTCATTCGAGGGCTGGACCGAATCATCCGTGACCTCTCTTCTAGTGTCCTGCTCCTGTTGGGAGAGCCCTCCCAAGTACGTGTCAAGCTCCTCCTCAGTGAGGGACCATCCTTCCCTATTATCAAGGCTAAACAAAACAGGTGCAGGCAAAAGAACAACACGCTCAGACTTGCTCTTTCTCCAACCAGCTTTGAGAAAGGTTATTTCATAAGATAACTCACTCATACTAGCCCACGAGGAAACAAATTTATGCTGTATCATGGAATTAAGATCAAGCCTTTCTATGGGAAACTGAAGGTCTAGATGATGAGGCACTAAACCATGCAATGCTAGTAAACGAGAAGCAATGAGGCCTCCACAAATTCCACCTTCCTCACGGTTAGCAGCAAGATGGAAAGCTATCAAAGCACCCAAGTTGTAAGACCTATCTTGTCTAAGAGCAGCAGAGATAAATGCTAGATCATACGAAGATAACTTATTGGCAGTTTTCCTAGCAAGAACACACTTGGCAATAAAGTAGGCAAAATAGCGAATGGAGGGAAGATGAATGTTATGGATTTTTCCACTCTCCTTCGAGAAGCTGCTCCCTTGGCAAATTTCTGCGTATAAATCCATGAGTGGTTCAGGTATCTCCTTAATATTTCTACATGATCCCCATTGAGGTACCTTAATAGCTGCACAAAAAATCATCAAGAGAAAGGTCGACAACAATATTGTAAATTTTGTAATGGACCATGGGGTTAGGCAAAGAGTGACTAAATTGGAAGTCCTGCACCACATACATGGTTAGCTTCACAAATTGACAAGGTTCATCTTCCAAAATGTGCTCTAACCCTGCATTAGAAACCAAGGTGTGGAAATCTTGGAGAATTCCTACAGCTCTCATGAACTCAGAGCATGGATAAATGGAGGGAAAAATTTCCTCCTCCCGGTGGACCTTCATGACCTCAGGCACCCATAATTCATGTTGGTTTAGGTGATGCTCACTCATCTTCTATTCTGAAATTTAAACACCTATTAAACAAGTGATTGCAAAGTAAATATAATGAAGGATTCTACTCATAGGGACTTGGAAGAGGCCTAAGCATGCATCAAAACTATATCTCTAAGCATCAAACAAGCTTACAAGCTCTCATAACCTGTCGTCTATAACAGCAAAATACTCAAGATATAATCCACTAAACTCAAATCTACTTAGACAAGGAGAGGAGTCACATACCAGAGAACAAGTGCTCCAAATTTCAGCAAGAAAGATGGGATGAGCAAGGAGATCGAAAAAATCGAGAGCAAGCACAGCAAGAACGCGATTTTGAGCAATGAACTGGAGCTTACTCGGGAGAGAGAAGAAAGTGGCAGGTGAGAGAGTTAGTGGGGGCTAGGGGTGGCCCACACCATGGCATGGCGCCACCCAGGGCAGGCCACGCCACCAGGTGGTGAGCCTGCCTAGTGGGTCCCCCTGGTACCTCCTAGGTACTCCTCTGCCCCTTTTTTCACGCAAAAATTTAATATGAATTTTCTGGAATTTTTCGAGACACTTTATTTTTGGGCATTTTTCAGGTATAGAAGAATGATTTTCTGACAGGCAGATTTTTTTTGAAATGATGCAAAGACAAAAAAAATCTAGAACTACAGAAGTTCTAAGACACTCGAACAAGCAAGCAACTAACAACAACAAAAGAAAACTAAACAAAAACAAAAACTAAACTGGATAGAATAGAAGTAAACGGAGATAATCATAGTGAAAACATTGTTTTGTTCAATTGAATCCTTTTGTTAGCAAGGTTGATCAGGCCTTGTTACCAAAACAATTCTATATGAGACAAAACTTTGTATTCCACTAATGATTATGTTACCTCAAACTTGATAGCAATGGTCCCAATCATAATAGTTTCAGAATTTTCTCTTGGTATGGGACAGTATATTTCTCCAACTTGAATGCCCTCAACATGTTCAATTGAATTCAAACCATAAGTTCTTTCAACCTTCTTGGGGAAATAGATAGTATGTTCCTTGTCATTAACATTGAAAGTCACCCTTCCTTGATTACAACTAATAACAGCTCCTGCAGTATTAAGAAAAGGCCTCCCAAGAATAATGGACATATTATCATCTTCAGGCATTTCAAGCACAACAAAATCAGTTAATATCAAGCAATTATGAGCTACTTGAACAATTACATCCTCACATATACCCACAGGAATAGTGGTAGATTTATCAACCATTTGCAAAGATATATCAGTTGGTATTAATTTTTCAAGTTGAAGCCTCTTATAGAGAGAGAAAGGCATAACACTAACTCCAGCTCCCAAATCACACAAAGCAGTTCTAACATAACTGTTCTTAATAGAGCAAGGGATAGTTGGAATCCCTGGGTCTCCAAGTTTCTTAGGAACCTTACCATTGAAGGAATAATTAGCAAGCAAAGTAGAAATTTCTTCATTAGGGATCTTCCTTTTATTCGAGACAATATCCTTCATATACTTTGAGTAAGGAGGCAATTTAATAGCATCAGTCAAAGGAATTTGCAGGAATAAAGGTTTCATCCACTCACAAAACTTATTATAGTGTTCATCCTCCTTTGACTTGTGTTTCTTATCAGGGAATGGCATAGGTTTTTGGACCCAAGGCTCTCTTTCACTACCATGTTTCTTAGCAATCAAATCTTCTTTGGTGTATTTAGTATTCTTAGTGTGGTTTTTAGGTTCTTCTTCAACTTTTTCTTCATTAGGAACTTCATTTTCTTCATTACCACTTTTAGTTTCAGCATTAGAGATAGATATACTATTAGGATCTATAGCAGGTTCAGAGGGTTCTATAACAGTTTTATGTTTCTTTTTCCTTTTCTTACGAGTAGAACCACTATTTTCAGCTTGTTGAGAATCCTGCTCAATTCTTTTGGGATGCCCCTCAGGATATAGAGGATCTTGGGTAGCAGCTCCACTTCTAGTTCTAATTTCATAAGCATGTTTTTCTTTAGCAGCATTAACTAGCAAGTCATTTTGCACTTTAACGAGTTGATCTATTTGTGTTTGAACCATTTGAAAGTGTTTAACAATCATTTTAACATCATTAGAGGTTCTTTCCACAATATCTTTCAACTCAACAATAGCTCTAGTGTTTTCCATTAGATGATTTTGCACCCTTTTATTAAAGTTATCTTGCTTAACAATAAAGATATCGAATTGTTCTAAGCATTGATCAGGAGGTTTAGAGTAAGGGATATCACCTTCATCAAAGTGTTGGAGAGAGTGTACCTCAATAGTGGATGAGTAGGGAGTAGGCTTACATAATTCTTTAATAGGAGGTAAATTCTTGACATCTGCAGCTTTAATTCCCTTCTCCTTAAGACATTTCTTAGCTTCCTTCATCACTTCATCATTTAATTCAATAACTCCCCTCTTCTTTGATGTTCGAATAGGCACCGGAATAGTATGCTTAGGTACAATTACTTCAGTATAGCTTGTTTAGGAGGAGTCCAATCTTCATAATTCTTACTTATTTTAGCCATTAATTCCTCACCTTTCTTGGGAGTCCTATTCCTGAAAACACAATCAGCACAACTATCTTGGTAGGTCCTAGATTCCTCGGTTAGTCCATTATAAAATATATCAAGAAGCTCATTCTTAGGTAATGGACTTCCAGCTTGTGCATGAATCAAAGCACAAAACCTTGCCCATGATTCGGGTAATACCTCTTTTTCTCCCAGTTTAAAATCAAAAAGTTCCTACAAAATAGCATGTCTAGCACTAGGAGGAAAATATTTTTGCAGGAAAGTATTAATCAAGCACTCAGGGCTATCAATAGATCCAGGAGGTAAATTACTGAACCAAGTTTTAGCTTCTCCTTTCAGTGAAAAGGGGAAAATCTTGGCAACAAAGTAAGTATGCATCTTAATATCATCAGAAAACAAGCCACTCATGGTAGAAAGTTCATTCATATGTGCTACCGCACTTTCATTCTTAGTCCCACAAAAAGGTTCTTTCTCGACAATAGCTATGTAAGATAGATCAAGAGAGAAATCGTAATCTTTTTCTTTAATGTCTATGGGAGAAGCAGCAAACTTAGCAATAGGAGACAATTTGGGTCTAATAGTACGCCTCTCAAGGAGACTCTTAGCAGCGCTCCTATCATGGGTGTTCTTACATTCTTTAATAAACTCATCGGTCATCTCAACATAACCATCTTCAATATCATAACTCTCACTAGACTCAGGCGAACTAACAGGTGTGGCAGTGTCTTCATTAGGAGTTTCGGTATTTCCAGCTATAGTTCTAGCAATCGTAGCATCTAGGAAAGGACCTAATGGACCACTCTTATCAAGCAGAGTAGAAGCAGCATCATAAGCATCAGGAGTTTCAGATTCAGCAGTAGTAGTAGTGTGTGTAGCATGTGTATGTGGTGGTGTAACGAGCTTACTTATAACAGATGGTGAATCAAGAGCAGCAGAGGTGTTCAGGACTGTACCTCTTCTTGTAGTGGATGGTAAAATAGGAACCTTGCCATCATGAGACTTACCCATGATGGATGGATAGCAGCGAACAATTCCAAGTGAACTTGATAAATAAAGCTATGCTCCCTGGCAACGGCGCTAGAAAATAGTCTTGATGACCCACAAGTATAGGGGGTGTATCGCAGTATTTTCGAGGGAAGTAAAACCCAATTTACTGATTCGACACAAGGGGAGCCAAAGAATATTTATAAGCCTTAACAACTGAGTTGTCAATTCAGCTGCACGTGGAAACAATCTTGCTCACAGCAGTTTATCAGTAGCAACTGTTTCGTAGTAGGAATAGCAAAGTAACAGCAGAGTAATAGCAATAGTAAAAGTAAAGACAGTAGTAACAATAGCAGTAAACGGTAGGATTCGAGCACGGTAGGCATAGGGAGGGATGGACGGGCGTTGCATGGACAAGACAATTCACATAGCAATCAGAACATAGGGCAATTGCAGATAAATAAGATAAAGCATCCAAGTACTAGATAATCCTAGGCATGTGTCCCATATATAGTCATATGTGCTCGCAATGAGAACTTGCAAAACATCTGTTGTCCTGCCAGCCCGTTTGCAGCGGGGCCTCAAGGGAACTACTGGCAATTAAGGTGCTCCTTTTAATAGAGCACCGGAGCAAAGCATTAACACTCCGTGAACACATGTGATCCTCACATCAAAGCCATTCCCTCCGGTTATCCCGATTTCTGTCACTTCGGGCCATTGGTTCCGGACAACAACTTGTGTTTACAACTTGCAGATAAGACCATAAACAATACTATCATAACATGTCCAGATCTGAAATCATGGCACTCGGGCCCTAGTGACAAGCATTAAGAATAACAAGTCGCAACAAAGTCATAAAGCACTAATAAAAGATACTAGGCACCATGCCCTAACAATCTGATGCCATTACATGAACGATCTCATCCAATCCCTACCATCCCCATAGCCTACAGCGGGGGATTACTCACTCATAGATGGGGGAAACATGGATGGTCGATGGTAATGATGATGGTGATGATCTCCTCCAATTCCCCGTCCTGGTAGGGTGCCAGAACGGAGTTTCTGGTGCTGTTTCAGGGAATCTGGTGGTGGTGGCGGAGCGAAACTCCTTCTAGAAAAACGTCGACCCCCCTGGAGTTTTTAGGTCAGAAGGCTTCCTATAGGCGAAGAGGGAGACCGGGGGGTGCCTGGGGGGGCCCAAACCACCCCTTGGCGTGGCCTGGCCTGGCCCGCGCCACCAGGTGGTGTGGCCACCCCCTGGCTCTTCTCCGTCTCGTATTCTGGCTCCTAGAGTGTTCGGGTGAAATAGGATTTTTGGCATATTTTCCGGGATTTTTCCTGATAGTTGATTTTCTGCACAAAAAGTAGACACCAAGGAAATTCTGCTAAAAACAGCGTCAATCCGCTTTAGTTGCATCCAAATCACACAAGTTTAGAGGAGAAACAATAGCAAAAGTGTTCGGGAAAGTAGATACGTTTTGGACGTATCAGTATTCTGAAATTTAAACACCTATTAAACAAGTGATTCCAAAGTAAATATAATGAAAGATTCTACTCATAGGGACTTGTAAGAGGCCTAAACATGCATCAAAACTATATCTCTAAGCATCAAACAAGCTTACAAGCTTTCATAACCTGTCACCTACAGCAGCAAAATACTCAAGATATAATCCACTAATCACAAATCTACTTGGACAAGGAGAGGAGTCACATACCAGGGAACAAATGCTCCAAATTTCAGCAAGAAAGATGGGCTGAGCAAGGAGATCGAAAATATCGAGAGCAAACACAGCAAGAACGCGATTTTGAGCAATGAACTGGAGCTTACTCGGGAGAGAGAAAAAAGTGGCAGGTGAGAGAGTTAGTGGGGGGCCAGGGGTGGCCCACACCATGGCATGGCGCCACCCAGGGAAGCCCGCGCCACCAGGTGGTGTGCCTGCCTGGTGGGTCCCCCTGGTACCTCCCAGGTACTCCTCTGCCCCATTTTTCACGTAAAAATTTAATATGAATTTTCTGAAATTTTTCGAGACACTTTATTTTTGGGCACTTTTCAGGTATAGAAGAATGATTTTCTGACAGACAGATTTTTTTTGGAAAATGATGCAATGACAAAACAAGGCTAGTACTACAGAAGTTCTAAGACACTCTAACATGCAAGCAAACAACAACAAAAAGAAAACTAAACGAAAGCAAAAACTAAAATGGATAGAATAGAAGTAAACGGAAATAATCATAGTGAAAACATTGTTTTGTTCAATGAAATCCTTTTGTTAACAAGTTTGATCAGGTCTTGCTACCAAAACAATACCATATGAGACAAAACTTTGTATTCGACTAATGATTATGTTACCTCAACCTTGATAGCAATGGTCCCAATCATAATAGTTTCAGAATTTTCTCTTGGTATGGGACAGTATATTTCTCCAACTTGAATGCCCTCAACATGTTCAATTGAATTCAAACCATAAGTTCTTTCAACCTTCTTGGGGAAATAGATAGTATGTTCCTTGTCATTAACATTGAAAGTCACCCTTCCTTGATTACAACTAATAACAGCTCCTGCAGTATTAAGAAAAGGCCTCCCAAGAATAATGGACATATTATCATCTTCAGGCATTTCAAGCACAACAAAATCAGTTAATATCAAGCAATTATGAGCTACTTGAACAATTACATCCTCACATATACCCACAGGAATAGTGGTAGATTTATCAACCATTTGCAAAGATATATCAGTTGGTATTAATTTTTCAAGTTGAAGCCTCTTATAGAGAGAGAAAGGCATAACACTAACTCCAGCTCCCAAATCACACAAAGCAGTTCTAACATAACTGTTCTTAATAGAGCAAGGGATAGTTGGAATCCCTGGGTCTCCAAGTTTCTTAGGAACCTTACCATTGAAGGAATAATTAGCAAGCAAAGTAGAAATTTCTTCATTAGGGATCTTCCTTTTATTCGAGACAATATCCTTCATATACTTTGAGTAAGGAGGCAATTTAATAGCATCAGTCAAAGGAATTTGCAGGAATAAAGGTTTCATCCACTCACAAAACTTATTATAGTGTTCATCCTCCTTTGACTTGTGTTTCTTATCAGGGAATGGCATAGGTTTTTGGACCCAAGGCTCTCTTTCACTACCATGTTTCTTAGCAATCAAATCTTCTTTGGTGTATTTAGTATTCTTAGTGTGGTTTTTAGGTTCTTCTTCAACTTTTTCTTCATTAGGAACTTCATTACCTTCATCACCACTTTCAGTTTCAGTATCAGAGATAGATATACTATTAGGATCTATAGCAGGTTCAGAGGGTTCTACAATAGTTTTATGTTTATTTTTTCCTTTTCTTACAAGTAGAACCACTATTTTCAGCTTGTTGAGAATCCCTCTCAATTCTTTTGGGATGCCCCTTAGGATAAAGAGGATCCTGGGTAGCAGCTCCACTTCTAGTTCTAATTTCATAAGTATGTTTTTCTTTAGCAGCATTAACTAGCAAGTCTTTTTGCACTTTAACGAGTTGATCTATTTGAGTTTGAACCATTTGAAAGTGTTTAACAATCATTTTAACATCATTAGAGGTTCTTTCCATAATATCTTTCAACTCAACAATAGCTCTAGTGTTTTCCATTAGATGATTTTGCACCCTTTTATTAAAGTTATCTTGCTTAACAATAAAGATATCGAATTCTTCTAAGCATTGATCAGGAGGTTTAGAGTAAGAGATATCACCTTCATCAAAGTGTTGGAGAGAGTGTACCTCGATAGTGGATGAGTAGGGAGTAGGCTTACATAATTCTTCAATAGGAGGTAAATTCTTGACATCTGCAGCTGTAATTCCCTTCTCCTTAAGACATCTCTTAGCTTCCTTCATCACTTCATCATTTAATTCAATAACTCCTCTCTTCTTTGATGTTGGAATAGGCACCAGAATAGTAGGTTCAGGTACAATTACTTCAGGTATAGCTTGTTTAGGAGGAGTCCAATCTTCATAATTCTTACTTATTTTAGCCATTAATTCCTCAGCTTCCTGAGGAGTCCTATTCCTGAAAACACAATCAGCACAACTATCTAGGTATGTCCTAGATTCTTCGGTTAGTCCATTATAAAATATATCAAGAAGCTCATTCTTAGGTAATGGACTTCCAACATGTGCATGAATCAAAGCACAAAACCTTGACCAAGATTCAGGCAATACCTCGTTTTCTCCCTGTTTAAAATCAAAAAGTTCCTGCAAAATAGCATGTCTGGCACTAGGAGGAAAATATTTCTGTAGGAAAGTACTAATCAAGCAACCAGGGCTATCAATCGATCCAGGAGGTAAATTACTGAACCAAGTTTTAGCTTCTCCTTTCAGTGAAAAGGGGAAAATCTTAGCAACAAAGTAAGTACGCATCTTAATATCATCAGAAAACAAGCCACTCATGGTAGAAAGTTCATTCATATGTGCTACCGCACTTTCATTCTTAGTCCCACAAAAAGGTTCTTTCTCAACAATAGCTATGTAAGATTGATAGAGAGAGAAATCATAATCTTTATCTGTAACATTTATGGGAGAAGCAACAAACTTAGCAATAGGGGACAATTTGGGTCTAATAGTACGCCTCTCAAGGAGACTCTTAGCAGCGCTCCTATCATGGGTGTTTTTACATTCTTTAATAAATTCATCGGTCATCTCAACATAACCATCTTCAATATCACAACTTTCACTAGACTCAAGTGAACTAATAGGTGTAGTAGTGTCTTCATTAGGAGTTTCAGTATTTCCAGCTATAGTTCTAGCAATCGTAGCATCTAGGAAAGGACCTAATGAACCACTCTTATCAAGCACAGTAGAAGCAGCATCATACGCATCAGAAGTTTCAGATTCAGGAGTAGTAGCAGTGTGTGTAGCATGTGTATGTGGTGGTGTAACGAGCTTACTCATAACAGATGGTGAATCAAGAGCAATAGAGGTGTTCAGAACCGTACCTCTTCTTGTAGTGGATGGTAAAATAGGAACCTTGCCATCACGAGACTTATCCATGATGGATGGATAGCAGCGAACAATAGAGAATCCAAGTGAACTTGATAAATAAAGCTATGCTCCCCGACAATGGCGCTAGAAAATAGTCTTGATGACCCACAAGTATAGGGGGTGTATCGTAGTATTTTCGAGGGAAGTGAAACCCAATTTATTGATTCGACACAAGGGGAGCCAAAGAATATTTATAAGCCTTAACAACTGTGTTGTCAATTCAGCTGCACCTGGAAACGATCTTGCTCACATCAGTTTATCAGTAGCAATAGTTTTGTAGTAATAAAAGTAAAGTAGCAGCAATAGTAAAGTAAAGACAGCAGTAACAATAGCGGTAAACTGTAGGATTCGAGTGCGGTAGGCATAGGGATGGATGGACGGGTGTTGCATGGACAAGACAATTCACATAGCAAACAGACATAGGGCAATTGTAGATAAATAAGATAAAGCATCCAAGTACTAGATAATCCTAGGCATGTGTTCCATATATAGTCATACGTGCTCGCAATGAGAACTTGCACAACATCTTTTGTCCTGCCAGCCTGTTTGCAGTGGGGCCTCAAGGGAACTACTGGCAATTAGGTGCTCCTTTTGATAGAGCACCAGAGCAAAGCATTAAAACTCCGTGAACACATGTGATCCTCACATCAAAGCCATTCCCTCCGGTTATCCCGATTTCTGTCACTTCGGGGCCATTGGTTCCAGACAACAACGTGTGTATACAACTTGCAGATAAGACCATAAACAATACTATCATAATGAATCAATAACATGCTCAGATCTGAAATCATGGCACTCGGACCCTAGTGACAAGCATTAAGCATAACAAGTCGCAACAAAGTCATAAAGCACTAATAAAAGATACTAGGCACCATGCCCTAACAATCTGATGCCATTACATGAACGATCTCATCCAATCCCTACCATCCCCATAGCCTACAGCGGGGGATTACTCACTCATTGATGGCGGAAACATGGATGGTCGATGGAGAAGCGATGATGATGATGATGATGATGGCGATGATCTCCTCTAATTCCCCGTCTCGGCAGGGTGCCAGAACGGAGTTTCTGGTGGTGTTTCGTGGAATCTGGTGGTGGCGGCGGAGCGGAACTCCTTTTGGAAAAACGTCGAACCCCCCGGAGTTTTTAGGTCAAAAGGCTTCTTATAGGCGAAGAGGGAGACCGAGGGGGTGCCTGGGGGGGCCCACACCACCCCCTGGCGTGGCCTGGCCTGGCCCGCGCCACCAGGTGGTGTGGCCACCCCCTGGCTCTTCTCCGTCTCGTATTCTGGCTCCTGGAGTCTTCGGGTGAAATAGGATTTTTGGCATATTTTCTAGGATTTTTCCTGATAGTTGATTTTCTGCACAAAAAGTAGACACCAAGGCAATTCTGCTGAAAATTGCGTCAATCCGCGTTAGTTGCATCCAAATCACACAAGTTTAGAGGAGAAACAATAGAAAAAGTGTTCGGGAAAGTAGATACATTTTGGACGTATCAGGAGCCGGTTTTTCTTGCCATAAGGTTCCACAACACAGTTGGATGGAACCGAGCTTCTCTTTGTAAGGGTGGTGAAGTTCCGAACCCTCTTTTCATATACCTTGAGGGTAAGATCTTCTGAGGAAATTCAAGGTATATGCCCACATGCCAGAAAGCCGGGTTTGAAGCGGCTGGACGCGGATTCACAAAAAATATGCCAGGATCTGGAGACCTGACAATTCCTTGCCAACTTCGTGCTGTAGTTTGGAAATGCGATCAATATAAGGCTGGATTTCAACCATTTCTTTTGTTTAGTCCCACATGGCTAAGGAAATTAACTATGTGAGAGGTTTTCCCCTATATATAGTGAGGTATTTTGATATAATAACTACACAATAATCAATAAAAGGTTTCCTCTATTTTGGAGAGACCTGCAGTTGATACTTTCTCTCTCTCCCCCCCCCCTCTCTCTCTCTCTCTCATGTGACCATGGTCCCAAGTCTGGATCGCACGAGCAGGAGTCTTCTTCACCGCAAAGCACCGTCACGCTGCGGGATTCGGATCTAGAAGCTCTACTTCTGCAACTGCTGCTGGATCGGAGGAGCGGGAGTCATCATCCAACACCGGACGTGTGTAACTCCTCGGATGTGCAACACTTGGGGCACTAGGAGTCATTGGAACCGCATGGGCCAAAGGACTTCAACACGACCCTGAGGTCGGCTTCGGTACGACTACATCAGCCACGCTCTCCCGAGCATTGACAACTCTTTTCGGTCTTCAAGGGTAAGTTCACGAAAAGCCCCTCCTGTTAGTGCATTACTAATAGATAGATCCTGGCATTAGGGTTCTTGGCGTAGAAAAAATTTATTGTTTTCACACGCGAACCCCTATAGTGGTATCAAAGCTAGATCTATGCATAATATTGCTAGTATGGGTAGAACACATGAGTTGTAGCGTGTGGGCATTGATATTTTAGTTGTTACCCTCCCATGTGTACTTCTGTATACCATAGTAATACTTGATGAAGCGGCCCCCAATCGACTTTACGCGTTCATTCGCGAGACTGGTCCACGCTTGATATACAACTTGCACCATATAAAGTGGCTTTGGGGGTGTCTGTCTCTATTGCATTAGTTGGTATGCCATTTGCAATGGAGGGCCTCGAAAGGGGTGTAGTATAGACAACTACTTGATCAACGTTGTGGTGGAAGTTCGTAGGTAAGAACGGTTCTTGTGCAAAAGCCCTAACAACCACATAAAATATGCAAAGATAAAGTAGAGGCATCTAACTTTGTTTTGCAGGGGCCTTATGATGTGATATGGTAGTAGTCAAGGTAAAGTAGTTTACTTTATGTTCCTAAGTAGTAGTAACGGTCATGGAGATGATGGACTACCATGCCGGAGGCACCGGTACCCTGGTGCCTATGGTGCCAGAACCCTGGTGCCAGATTTGGAGACGCGGGATGGAGATCACAACATGAAGAACCATATCACATAGCATTTACATTCAATGTTTATTTTTTGTGCATCTTATTGTGTGCTAGTATTAGATACCCGACGGTAGCCTAATAAGATGACCCCTAAATAAAATATCGATGAAAGTGTTCTCCCTTAGTGTGCACCACCAAGAAAGTTCTCCGTTATGAGGAAGGCCGTGGCGATCGGGTTCCAGACATATGTGTGTTCGCATACGGTGGGTGTAAGCCATGTTGCACAGTGAATACACTAAGGTTGAGTTGGTGAGCCTATCATGTGTAGACATGGCCTCGGAACACAGATGGTCGAAAGATCGAGCACGAGTCGCATGAATGTTGTGATCGACATTTCGATGTCCACCTTTGCAACTATATCACCGGCCATGACGATCGGGAGCGGTGTAGCGAATAGGGATCATGTAATCACTAAAACCCTTTTGGGGATAGGATTTTTTAGTGGAGTTCTTGTTTTAACTCGTATAATTATAAACTTAGTCTAAATTATTTTTGCAATTATAAATGTAGAAATGGTTCTCCCCGATGTTACCCGGTTGACGATTGGTTAGAAGGAGAGAAGCTCAAACTAGATGGATCCAACTTTTCTGAGTGGGTTGCGCGTCTACACGTTCTCCTTAGTGAGAATGAGTTGGTCGACTACATACGCTACAAGATGGATTTGGAGCAACCCTATTTCTATGAGACCCCAGAACAACGGGAAGACCACTATTACCATCATGAGATGTCCGCCTTCATTTCAATGACGATGCGCTTTGGAATGGTTGATGATCTGCACCCAGTCATGGGTAATCTTGACCCTCATGCAATGATGGTACAACTTAGATCGCATTTCATGGACCAAATGCACATATGGGAGCACGAGCTGGTGGGAGATTTCCTCTCCATAAAGATGGATGAGAATGCTTCTCTCGAGATCCACTTGGAGCGCATACATGATGCATACATGAGGTTTTCTTACTTCCTAGATCACTGGCTGACAGACTCTTTTGCAATAGGCGTGTTGCTGCGATCGCTGCCCCCAAGCTACCAAGCACATTCCATGACTTGCATCATGAGAGGTTATGAGGAAACATAGGATTTCCATGAGTTCATATCAGATTTCAGGTTTGTGGAAATTGAACCCATTGCTAGAGAGGTCATCAATGACAAAGGTATATATTTGATCTAAAATTTTATAAATGTTATAATATTGCAAACACTTGTTACAGTGTTAAAGTATTTGATACTTGTTCTATTTTGGTGAAAACAATTCCTTCTGCACGAGAGCTGCTTGCTGGAGAGGAGGTGACGTTGCGTGTTGATGGCGAGCATGATGATGATGGCCAACGACACTCTCCCTCTACATTTATCAGTTAGTTTGTCATTTTGGATGATTATTGTAATCGATGGATTATGAATTCTTTAGTGTGTCTCACACTTCGTGAGACGGTTATTCATATGAGCTTGTAATAAACAGTTGTTCTGCTTTAATGAATGATTTCTATTTGCATTCATATGTTGGTTCGATTATGTGTGAATTATCCTTGTTGTGAAACTAATTGATAATGCACGAACATTTGTAAAATATTGAAAATTCCTTGAAAAATGTCCAACTTAATGGTATATTCATTTTGAATGAAACCATTGTTTAAATTTGAAGTTATGTTGATAATATGTGAAAGTCATTTGATTTCTTGTCATATATGAATCATGCCCAAGTTTGGCAATATAACTAAACACCGTGTGTTGCATGAATACAAAGTGTTTTATGAATTGTTGGAAGAAAAATACATATTCGATGTATCATATTTCAACAAAGTGATGATTATGGAAAAATGCTTCGACCCGCTCCGCGTCGCTCCCATAGGAGACCGGATCGGTGACTCCAAACCCTAGCCCATCCCGTCCCCCTCCTCCCCCTCCCTCCAATCACCCCCGGCGAGCGCTGTCAGGCGAAGCTTGCGCGGTTCCGGTGGCGGCAAGCCTTCCTTTCCCCGGCGCATGCAGATCTGGGCGGGCGGAGCTTTTCCTTGGCGGCGATGTGTTCCGGCGGCGGCGGCTGGCGAGCGGCGCCAGGGCCACCAGTTGCAATTGGAGGCGATGACGAGTACCTGGGCAGCGATGCGATGCTGTAGTGACGCGGTAGTGTCTTCACGAGTCCTTGGTGGCGGATCTACCTAGGGAGATGCGGGAGCTCAGCGGCATCGGCCTGGAGTTGGCGGCGGTGGTGGAGCACGCGCGAGCGGGAGTTGGCGGGCAGCGGCTCTACTGCAGCACAACTACAGGGGCTTTACGGGCCCAGATTGGGCCCGGCCAGGCCTCAACAGGCCTTGTGTGACCTTACTGTTGTGTCCAGTCTGTAACCGCTTACGCGGTGGAGGTTGATCTCATCCGGGACGCTACGGTGTTGCTGCCCTCCTGCTCCATGGATTCGAGCCTATGGGGTGGGATCTAGAGCTTTCCTAACCACTCCGCCTTGCCAACCACACGGAAGGAGAGGCTGGATGGAGGCTCTCGGCAAGCAACATCTCAGCGGTGGTGGCCAACCCTTTGGTCATTTCGATGGCGAGGGCATGGCAGCGGGTGATCCTAGTGTCGGTGTGAGCGTCTCCCTGGGCAAGATTTGGAGACCTAGTGCTGACAAGGTGGCCTTTCCCCCGGGTTGGGTCTTGCCTTGGTTCTCCAATGGGATGGAGGTGGATTTGAGCGAAAGCTCCGCGCTTTGGCGCTGGCAACGGTGACGCCTGCGTGTGCCACTACCCTCCTTGGGGCGTTGCTTTTTTATCCCCTCTATGACTGATCTACAGGTGAAAACTCTAGCCCGGTGTGGGCTCGGCGATGGCGGCGTGACATGTCGTTACCCTCTTGGGGGCATCGCCGGGGAGCTCAGGTTCTATCTAGGTGCAGCTCGTGGAGTCTGCGTCTTGGCGTCAAGCTTCTTCGACTTCGACGCGTTCGATGGTCTAGGTTGCCCCGTTGGGCATGGCGTCTCCTGCTTTCTCTTTTGTTTATCTTTGTGACTTGCTTGTAAGAGGATCTCCTCTCCACTTTGTATCGGTTTGGCCGTTTGGCTTTATTTATAAAGCAGGGCGAAAGCATGTATGGAGGAGGAACAAAGTGGTGATTATCATTTTGTGATTGTTGAACTTTGTAAAAGAGTTTATCAAAGAAAACATGATCATGAAACTATTTGATATGATCAAAGTATTTCAGCGTCCAAGTGTATTAAAGATAAAAGAGAATCTAATTACTACGATTTGATCAATAGTAATGAAATTCGACATTATAAGATTGGCATAAGGAATTGTGAAATTCAATGCATTTTATATGTCGAAGTGCAAAGCATCACAGTGTGATATTTGATATCAAGTGGGTGAATAGATGACACCGAATAAATTGTTGTAGTGTTAGTGTAAAGACCATAGTTAGAAATAGCAAACACTCAGCATGTATAAAGTGAACCATCTGAATTCGTGAGAACGACACCATATCTTGTATGGGTTGTTGTGGAAGTTTTGGAGTTATTTGATATCACCGGAACTATAGCGAATAAGTCATTATAGAGTATTCATTGGAAACTATGAATACGGAATCCATGGATAGAACCAAAAGAAAGGCAAAACTAGTATTGCTTAAAATTTGGTGCATTCTCGAGAAAGTTTATGTTCTCGACTATAATGCTAATGGAAGATAATGAAAAACAAGATGAGGATTCAAAAACCTGCATCAGAATGTTGAGAAGCACAACAGAAAGAGTTCCTAAACGGTTCTCTTCATAAAGAAAAGAATCGATGACAATAATCATTATGTTTTCCCCACTAGTGTTTTTACTATATGAAGTAGGATTTGAAAATATACCCTATATATTGTATGGAGACATTTATGAATCACTTGTCATGTTACCGGAATATGGCATACCTACGAACTACAAAGGAAAGTAACGCTAAACTAAAATTATGAGAAATCCTAGAGGCAAAATTCACTTAAGATTAGAAAGCAAGATGTTGTTGAATCTTACCAAGCAAAGAGGTTGCTTGCTGTTTCCAAATGACTGCAAGGTCATGATGGAAAGGTGAATGACAAAGTCACGATTTGTCATGAATAATGTATTGGACAAATTCAAAAGAATTTTGACTCGGAAGTGCTGAAGTCTATTGGATTTAATACTAGTAAGGTACTAGTGTCTCGTAATAAAAACTCCCAGTTTGATAATTGATCAATGGATTTTGAAGTTATTCAAAATATTGAGGGGATATGCAATTTGCATGAAATTGAGTGGGAGCTATAAAAGTCTTCCTGAATATGTGAATGCCATATTTTTGAGTGGGAGCATTATAAGTCTCGGACTCAAATATGTAGGAAACATATTTTGAGTGGGTGCAATGTAAGTTTAGGACTAGAATATGTTGGGAACATATTCTGAGTGGGAGCTTAATGATTGATTGTTAAGTGTGTAAGACACATTAAGAACGAAAGCACAAGCACCGATAAATAATGATTTATAGGGATTAAAAGTTCAAAATAGGTATATTACAATATTAGGTTGTATTCCTAAAAGAGATTCTAAAATAGTTTCAGAATAGGAATTGATTAAGGAATGGTCTTTGGTCATTCGAATTAGGAATTTCACTAAGTTAAACATTAGTGGTTGAAAGAAAGAAAAGGATGATCATCATCCACTATGTTGAGACATAGGTTCTAGCATAGAAACCATGACAAGAACTTAACATAATATATGATCCAAGAAGACGAAGCATTCGGAAGTGATTAAGTATGAATCACTAAACATTGAGCTAAGTTTGTCCATAATGTCTAATTGAGAACTGTATACGTGTTTTCAAGTCTATGAAGGATGACATAGCTTGTAGCATGAAGGGTTATGTTATGAGGGCATATGTTAACCTTAAAAGATTGGAAATCCTTGCATCGATAATACCGACTGAAGTTAATAAGGAAGCGAGGTGGTAAAACATCGAAAATTGCACATAGTGTACTAGTGTTTTGATGATTACATTTATAATAAAATATAAGGGTATCATCTAACGTGATGTTATTGTTATGATGGGACTAGTTCGTCTTTTCGTAGAGGGTGTGTCCCAGGGCATAGTTCCCATGAGAAAGCTCATTTTGGCTGATCTGATGTCACTGTTGGCTCCTAGAAACCGACCACACTCTGTTGCCATGACTATGATGCATACACAAAGATGTTATCATGTGATGATAAAGTATTAATGTCAACCAAGGTGACATTAGTAAGTTGCAAAGGATTTGGGGCTGTAAGGTCCAGACCCAAGACTCAACCTCTTCCATGAGAAAGCATGATCAGATGTGCTAGGTAATATGGTGCCGATGATTGGTAAACAAATTCAACTACTTTATTTGTACTCTAGTGCAAGTGGGAGACTGTTGGAAATATGCCCTAGAGACAAATAATAATATATACTATTATCATATTTCATAAAGTTTATGATTATGTTTTATATCATTCTATAACTGTATTGAAAAGAAAGGTCAATACACGTGTGATATACAAACAACTAGGAGTTCCTAGTGAATCTCTAGTCACTAGTTCATTGGTCAACAAATAATCAAGATTTCGTGATCATGTGGCATTTATGCCAGTTGACAATGGAGTCACCTCATTACATGAATGAGATGATGATTTATACCAGACCTAAGCATCATGACCCGATCATGTCACAAAATTCAAGTTATGATGATTAGAATAGACCTAGTGTCCTATTTCTTAGACCGTAAGGCCATATCAATCTCATTGTCACCCGAGAATACATAGATAGCATCAAACATCATTTGTGGGAGTGATGATCATAAAGGTGTGTTTAGGTATTTGAAGAAACATGTAGAGGCATTATGCGTCAAGAGCGGGTTTGTCCCTCTGCGTGACGGAAAGATTATCGAGGGCCCACTCGAAAAAGTTATATCCAATAGTTGCGCAACATGTGATTTGATCACATGGGTATCACTTGTCGGAACGAGTTAAATAGCATTTGTCGGTAACGAGACTGAACACGACATGATGATGTCTTTGATCAGATCTTGAACAATGCAAGTATCGAGAGACAAAAGGAATATGACACGATGTTCATTGTTCAGCGATGAAAGATTCATGGAATGCACATGGGTCATCATGGGCATCCAGGTCCCTCTGATGATCATTGGTACGGGACTGTCTCCACCTTGTCTGGAGTGTTCCCGAACTGTGGGGTATCACGCTTAAGGGCTTGATGATGCACAGAGAGCAATTTGGTATCGGCAGAATCACCGAAGGAAAGAAAGAGAGAGAACCGAAAGAGTTTCGGTAAGTCCGGAGGATGTTCGGAGTGGAGGTGGAAGGAGTTCGATAGCCACGAGGATTGAATAATATGTAAGTAAATGTTAAATATTTATTTAATCATTTATCTATAATTATTTAATAAAAGAAAAATGAATTAGAATGTCAAATACCTAATTGGGCCAAAATCCGGAGGGAAAAGACCAAAAGGGAGAAAGGCAGGAGGGGCCGCATGGGCCCCATGCATCGGCTAGGCCCATGGGGGCCTTGGCCAGCCAGCCACCCCTCCCATCTCATCTCCCTTTTGTTTAGTTCCACATGACTAAGGCAATTAACTATGTGGGGGCTTTTCCCCTATATATTGTGAGGTATTTTGACAAAATAAATACACAATAATCAATAAAAGGTTTCCTCTCTTTTGAGGAGACCTCCAGTTGATACTCTCTCTCCTATGACCATGGTCCCAAGTCTGGTTCGCGTGAGCAGGAGTCTTCTTCACCGCGGAGCGCCATCGCGATGCGGGATTCGGATCCAAAAGCTCTACTTCCGCAACTGATGCTGGATCGGTGGAGCGAGAGTGATCGTCAGGAACTGGACGTGTGTAACTCTCTCGGAGGTGCAACACTTGGGGATCTAGGAGTTGTTGGAGCTACAGGAGCCGAAGGACTTCAACATGACCCCGAGGACGGCTTCAGTATTACTACATCAGCCACGCTCTCCCGAGCATTGACAACACTTTTCGGTCTTCAAGGGTAAGTTCGTGAAAAACCCCTCCCGTTACTACATTACTAATATATAGGTCCTGAAATTAGGGTTCTTGGCGTAGGAAAACATTATTGTTTTCATGCGTGAACCCCTACAAAATATTCATGGCAAATCAATTTGGGATACAAAAGAATGGCTTAAACAATAGGAGGCAGAATTTGTCCAGATTTACAGCATCAGAAAAATGAATTTATTTGGACCACTTAAACATGTCAGAAATTTTTCCAATTGTTTTTCATACATAGGATGAAAGGTTGCAACTACGTTTTAAATATGAGAGCAATCGAATTTACAAAAAAAAATCATAAAATTCTTCTGCTAAAACAGTTTTGCGCAGGAATTTGCTACTCCATGTGTGCTACAACTTTCTAGCATCCAAAATAGGTTCCACTTGGTACTTTATTACTAACCTACAATAAAGACACTAACAAAAACTCTTTTTCTATAACAAGCATGCATAAAAATAAATAACTGGGTTGCCTCCCATAAAGCGTTTTCTTTATAGCCATATAGCTAGGCTTACATACTTGAATCAAGTGATGTGGAATTCATGTGGTATCTTGTGTCTTGGTGCTACCTCCTTCTTTCTTGGGAAGTGTTCCATACACTTCTTGTGTGGAAATTAGAACTTCACCTTTCCTTCTTTTGAGTCAATCACTGCACCTGTACTTCTCAAGAAAGGTCTTCCAAGAATTATAGGACTTGTGGTTTTACCCCCCATGTCCAATATAACAAAGTCAATAGGAACAAAGGTCATATGCAACTCAACCATAATATCATTTACTTTTCCTAAATCATGTTTAGTTGAGTCATCAGCAAGCAAATGATCTATTGAATATTTTCCATAGTTTTGAGTTCTAGTAGATCATATAGTTCTTTAGATAAAACATAGACACTAGATCCTAGATCCATAATTGCATGGTGTGTCTCTTTGCCAATAGTGATTAATATCTTGGGTTCCAAGAATCCCTAAGCTTTGGTGGTTTCATGGCTTCATTATTATATCTTTCTATCTTTTTTATGACATAGTTGGCTATGTAAGAGCCAAAACCTGCTTGGTGAACATTAATGGATGGGTCATTAGAAATATTCTGTAAAATATCAATGAGTTCACTCAAGCTACATTTATCAAGATCAAGAAGTGGGTCTTTTATTTCATTTAGCATTTCGACTTCTTCTATTTGTTTATCATTTGTTATTGGAGACTCAAGCATAGTGGTTTCTTTTTCTTCTATAATTGCTTATTTCATATGAATTCCAAATTGTGATAAAAATGGTTCAAGAAAATCAGAATAATTCATTATAACACTACAAGAAAAGTTTCCTTCCGCAACGAATTGGCCCGACGGTCGTCGTAGAAGGCGCGTCTTCCGCGACGAAATTCTCAGCTTCCGCGATAGCCACCACAACCGCAGCACCCTCGGTGACCTGGACGTCACTTGCACGGTACCGATGATGCTTAGACGCCTCTCCGACCAAGGTTAACCAAATCTCCAATCCGTTTTTGTTTTGTCAGTGGTATAGCAGGTTCAAGCCTATCGCAATGAACTGCATTTTTGTAATCGTGGTAGTACATACAAGTCACTGGGCACGCCTGTTCTTCGTGCTAGTACATACAATGTTATTAGACATGTTGGTTTGCATTCGCTGCTCTACAAATATCAAGTCATGCACATGTCTATTATTTTGTCATCCACATGTTCTTATCTTAGCTGCTCCGTACACCAGTAAATGCCTGCTATTGTGTAGTTCTTGCAAAATGTAATGTTAGTGGAAAATATTAGTGTGGATTCCCTGCTACACAGTTACTGACTCTATCTGGTTATTCCTGAGCTAAGTTCCTGCTATTATTTCCTCCCTGGCATCGTTCTGCTATCCCGTGGTACCCGTTCAAACTCTTTGTACTAGTTCGATTATAATTTTGTTGTTTCCATCTGGTTCTTCAAAAGCTGCAACACTGACTATTTTCATTTTCTTTGCGTAGAGCTTAAAAAGGCAACACTAAACATGTTGGTTTGCACAGCCTATAGGTCCACCAGAGATGCCATTATATATTTTCTGTATCTGGTGCTGGTTCATCCTAATCAACGGCATAATTATTCTTTATTATATAGTTCATTCGTGTTTTCCATTCCTTCTCAACAAGTTCTGGTATGATGCAGTCATAATTTCTATGTGGTTCATTCTTAGCTATGATAGTAATTGCATGCCATTGTGTAGCTCACCTCAAATTCCGAGTCACCCAATGTCTCTTTCATTCCAGGAGATACCACTGCTTCCATATATATTTGCTAAAATGACATGGCTAGTTTATACTGAAATTCTAAGAAACACTTTGTTTGATTGCTCATTTCATTGTTGGCATACTTGTCTAATGCTTGTTTGTCCTGTTCTACAGGTTCACAAGCCACACCATTATATCTCGTATCTGGTTCTGGTTCGTCCTAGGCAACGACATAACTATCCTCTATTATATAGTTCATTCATGGTTTGCATTCCTGCTCTACAAGTTTGTATTATGCAGTTATAATTCCTATCTGGTAAATTCTTAGCTATGAGTAGTTTGTCTTCTTTGCTGTATTAACTTGTTATTAGTTAGTTTCATACTGCAATTATTGCTATTGCCACCAAAGAGGGGACCGCAAGATCATATCTCAAGGTGGTTTTCCAATGTAGCTGTCACACTCAAAGGGAGATGCAGTTGATGGATTGAGAAAGCAAATTGAGGACTCTGCTATCAACTTGATTCGCAACCAAAGTGCTGAATTTTCTTTCCCTTTTGTTCATATTTTGTAATATTTTTAAGAAGTTTGCAGCTGATGTAATATCTAGATAACTCGCATAGGCCATGTAGGCATTTAGTTGACGCCGTCCACGCATGGCTGTACCATAACTGCGCCAGCCGGGTCGATCAAGTTTCAGAATTACCGAAACAGTAACGGTAATTGGCCAAAATAGTAACATGACAAAACAGTGACAGACCAAAACAACAATGGTAACTGGTTAAAACAACAACATGCCAAAACAGTAACAGACCAGAACAGTAGCATGGCAAAACAGTAGCATGCCGAAACAATAACAGGCCAAAACAGTAATAGGCCAAACAGTAGCAGGCCAAAACACCAGTTTACCAGAACAGTGGCAATCCAGCATAGTAACATGCCTGAATTCTAACAGGCCAGAATAGTAACAGGCCTAAATAGTAACAGGCCAGAGCAGGGGCAACTAGCACAGTAACGGGCCAGAATAGTAAAGGGCCACAACAGTAATGGACATGAATAGTAGACGGCCAGAACAGTAACGAGCCAGAATAGTAAAAGGTCAGAACAGTGTCGGACCTTCTCAAAAGTGGGTCATTCGTAGGCAGCCCATGACGAGCTGTGAGAATAGTGACGGGCTGACCATCGGCTTTAACAGTATCGGGCCTACTTGACGCAGCCTGTTAACGGGCCACATAGTATTCGAAAAGTGTGGACTTTTGTAGGCCGAAACAGTAACGGGCCTGACATTCACGGGCCGCTGCTGGCCGCATCTTTGGGCCCATTTCAAACATTATGGGCCGTAATCTTATTGGGCTCTCTTGATGGGCCGGCCCACTTAATTATGAGCAGGCCTTGGCTGGGCCTGGCTTCTACCATGGTTTCCGTGGCTATTAACGGTGCTAACTGGTCGTTAACGGTGTTTGCCACGTGGCATTTTGCATGACGTCAGCAGTCAACGTGGCTAGCGAACATATCTACGACGGAACAAGTTTTCGTGGCTGAAGGGTGCGATCTGCCACGGTCAGGAAAAAAACGTGGTAGATTCTTTTGTGACGGGGCTTTTATCATGATGGGCATCCGTTGTAGAAGACTTTTTAGCCACGAAAAACGGGCCTTCAACCATGAAAATCGTTCGTTGTAAAAGCCAACTTTTCTTGTAGTGTAAGTTTCTTCCAAAGTGGAAGGTATATTTGTTGTAATGGTGATAGAATTCATTCCTATAGCTGGTGGTCCCTGTGGCTTCCATGTAGACATACTTAATAAATTTGCTTGATTATTAGCCAATTGGGATAATGCTTTATCTGACCCAACTACTTGGTGTTGTAATCCTTTGATATCAGAGCTTATGGATGAAAGTGACTTATGTAATTCTTCTATCATAGTGGCATGGTTGATCGCTTGTTCAATACGGTTTTTATTTAGCTCTTGTTGTTTTTCAGAGTTTTCACTTGTTTGAGGGATATTGGTAGGTCTCCATTTGTTTTCATTGGCATTTGGGTAGGGAATAAAGGGTCGACTGCTATAATTATTTGGAGCATAGGGTAGTTTACCATAAGAATTATTGTAGTTTTTCCCGTAGCCATTATTACCGAATTTTCTTATGTAGTTGACATCTACATTTTGTTTTGGGTTTCCAACTAGTTCTTGTAAGGGAACATTATCATTATTTTGTTTTGCTATGTAGGCAAGTATGGCATCTATTTGATTGGTCAAGGGTTCTACTTCTTCAAGAGGGTTTACTTTCTTAGGTGGGTTTG
Organism: Avena eriantha; assembly: GCA_910589775.1. Taxonomy (NCBI): domain Eukaryota; kingdom Viridiplantae; phylum Streptophyta; class Magnoliopsida; order Poales; family Poaceae; genus Avena; species Avena eriantha. The sequence goes on along the minus strand of OU342742.1, from coordinate 138,362,055 downwards.
GTGCTCTTTCAGTATGCCATTGACTATGGTTATGTAACATGTCTTCTAAGATGGCTTTATCTTCAGATACAGTTTTACTCATAAAGGCTTCCCCTACTGCAGAATCTATCATGCTTCTTGACATATAATTTAACCCATTGTAAAAAGAGAGTAATATTTTAAGCCATTCATATACTCCATGTGATGGGCAAGTTCTAAGCATGTTTTTAATTATTTCCCAGGCTCTTGCTACATGTTCATTGTCATTTTTCCTAAATGATAGGATACTATTTCTATTTTTTAGGATTTTAACAGGTGGGTAATATTTCTTAATGAAGGCTTCTTTGAGGTCATCCCAAGAATTTATACTAGCAGTAGGTAGTGATAATAGCCATTCTTTAGCTTTGCCTCTAAGTGAGAATGGAATAGTTTAAGTTTGATAATATTGTTTGCTACATTTTAGTTTTTTTGCATGTCACAAATTTCACAGAAATCATGCAAATGCATAGAGGCATCCTTACTAGCACTTCCCCCAAATTGTTCTCTAGTAATGAGGTTTAATAGGGCAAGACTTACTTCAAAACTTTCAGCAGTTATTTCAAGTGATCACTAGGTAATAGGCCTAGCAATGAATTGATCATTAGGAGTGTTTGTGTAGTCACAAAGTTTAATAGTTCTTTCTCCCATGTTTGCTAGTGAAAGAGATTTATACTAATTTTTATGTGTTTTTGTGTTTTAGAGGAAAACTAAAAAGACTAAAAATAAGGCAAATAAAATTACTTTAAAAATTTTAAGGAGTAAGAGAAGCTCACCGAGGTATAACCTCCCCAAGCTTGGGTGTTTACACAAGTCGATGAAGATGATGCAGCTGTGATGTCCTTCTTGCAATTCCCCGGCAACGACACCAAAAAATCTTCATGATGGCAACAACTCTGTGTGTACCAACTCGTTGGGACTCCAAGTGCAGAGTGTTGTAGCAAGCGTCTTTTCCCCACAAGGGTGACTCGAGGGTAAATATCAAACTCTCGGAGAATTGTCTCAGAAGTTTGATACATTGCAAATGTATCTATAATTTTTGATGTTCCATGCTTGGTTTTATCCACTTTCTTGTGTTTTGTCCACACTTTGGACTACTTTTCATATGATTTCTTGGACTAACCTATTAACAAGAGCCACAGTGCCAGCTGCCTGTTTTCTGTTGTTTTTGGTTCCAGGATGTTAGAAAATGAATATTCTCGGAACTGGATGGGACAAAAGCAAAAGTGCCTATTTTTCCAGAAGTCATCTGGAGCCAGAATACGAGACGGAGAGGAGCCAGGGGGCCACCACACCACCTGGCCGCGCGGGCCAGGCCAGGCCACGCCAGGGGGTGGTGTGGCCAGCCCAGCACCCCCTCGGCCTCTCCTTCCGCCTATATATTGCCCTCAGGACGAAAACCCTAAGGACCCGATCAAAAATCCACGAAAGAGTTTGTAGCCACCGTCGTCTCCATCCCTAGATCGGGAGGGATCTAAAGCTCTTCTCGGCACCCTGCCGGAGAGGGGAATTCACCCTGGAGGCCTTCTTCATCACCATGCAAGCCTCCGGTGTGATGCGTGAGTAGTTCATCTCTGGACTACGGGTCCATGTAGTAGCTAGATGGCTGGTTCTCCTCCTTTGTGCTTTCATGTCTAGATCTTGTGAGCTCCGTTCATGATCAAGATCATCTATTTGTAATTCTGCATGTTGTGTTTGCGGGGATCCGAAGGATATTGAGATGCTATTTCAGATGATTATTGATTCTATCATGTCTTTGTTATTTGTGATCTTGCATGCTTTCCGTTGTTAGTAGCTATCTTGGCCAAGTAGATGCTAGCAACTCCAAGAGTTAGTATTTATGCTCGATAGTGGGTTCATGCCTCTGGTAATCTGGGGAAGTGACAGAAATCTCTAAGGTACTAGATGTGTTGTTGCTACTAGGTAGAAAACAACAATCCTTTGTTCATAGAACAATCGTATTTTTTACATTACACGCAATTCGTAAAGCAATAATCTGTTGCTTGCAACTTAATACTGAAGGGGGTTCGGATGATAACCTGAAGGTGGATTATTAGTCATAGATTCAGTTGGATGGCGGTCTATGTATAATGTTGTAATGCCCAATCGAATCTTAAAGGAGTCAAGATGATTAGTATATGCATGTATTGCTTTCTCGATGTTTGTCAATTTCCCCGTTGTAATTTGTTCACCCAGCATGTTATCTATCTTAAGGAGAGCCACCTCTAGTGAACTATGGATCCCGGTCCTTTCTTTTCTTTTACATACAATCTATATACTGTTTACTGCTTTGTGTTTACTTTCTGCAAACTATTACTTCCTTCCATTCGATACGTTTAATCCTTTGTTTCTGCAAAACATGGTGAGATTGACAACCTCATCACAAGTTGGGGGCAAAGTTCTGTGGTTGTGTTGTGCAGGTCTCCACGTTGCTGCTGGCACCAGTAGTGCGCCCTGCCAACGTTCAGCTAGCAATACCTTTGGGGTGTTTCCTTGTTCCTACTGGATTGATAACCTTGGTTTCGTACTAACGGAAAACTTAATGCTATGCTCATCATACCTTCCTCTTGGGGTTCCCCAACGAACTCGATATATTTTGGGCCATCAAGCACTTTTTCTGGCGCCGTTGTCGGGGAGTCAAGGACATCTTCACAAGGGGAGTCCCTCATAACCAATCTCTTTACTTTGTTATTTTTGTTTTGCTTAGTTTCTTTTGCTTTGTTTGCTTGTTTTGTTATCAAAAACTCAAAAAAATAGTTTTACTAGTTTGCTTTCTTATTTGAAAACACACAAAAATGACTACTCTTGAAAACAGTAAGTTGTGTGACTTCACTAGCACCAACAACAATGATTTTATGAGCACACCTATTGCTCCACTTCTGACTGAAGATACTTTCTTTGAGATAAAACCTGCTTTACTCAATCTTGTTATGAGAGAACAATTTTCTGGTATTGGTAATGAAGATGCTGCTGCCCATCTAAATAATTTTGTTGAACTTTGTGAGATGCAAAAGCATAGGGATATAGATGTGATATTATTAAGCTGAAATTGTTTCCTTTCTCTTTGAGAGGAAAAGCTAAAGAATGGTTGAATTCCTTAACTAGGAATAGTATTGATTCTTGGACTAAATGAAAGATGCTTTTATTGGAAAATACCGTCCACCTGCTAAGATTATATCTATGAGAAGTGAAATAATGAAGTTTAAACAATCTAATAATGAACATGTTGCTCAAGCTTGGGAAAGAATGAAATCGTTGGTAAAGAATTGTCCCACTCATGGACTGACTGCTTGGATGATCATCCAAACATTTTATGCAGGATTGAACTATTCTTCAAGGAACCTATTGGATTCTGCTGCTGGAGGTACCTTTATGACCATCACTTTGGGTGCTGCAAAAAAACTTCTGGACAATATGATGGTTAATTATTCTGAATGGCATACTGAAAGAGCTCCACAAAGTAAGAAGGTAAATTCTATTGAGGAAACCTCCTCCTTGAGTGATAAGATTGATATTATTATGTCTATGCTTGTTAATGGGAAAGCCCATATTGATCCAGATAATGTTCCCTTAGCTTCTTTGGTTGCTCAAGAAGAGCAAGTTGATGTGAACTTCATAAGAAATAATAATTTTAGCAACAATGCCTATAGGAATAATTTTGGTAACAAGAATTATAAGCCATATCCTCCCAACAATGGCAATGCCTATGGAAATTCCTACAACAATAGGAGTGCTCCCTCTGAACTTGAAGTTATGCTTAAAGACTTTATTAGTAAACAAACTGCTTTCAATAAAACTATTGAGGAAAAACTCTCTAATGCTGAAAGAAATATAGCATCTTTGGCTGAAGCTCAATCTTATTTGAATAAAATGGCTGCTAAACCTAAAACTAATGATAATCCCTTTGCAGCTACTAATGCCATACAAGTAAGAATTGATGAAAATGTTAGACTATTAGCTGAGTTGCATGCTAAGTGGGAAAGAGAAGATTAAATTGCTAGAAACATTAGTGTTTCTACTATCACCACCACTAGTGTTGAGGCTAGTAATAGCTCTACTACTTTAGATGATAATTTTGATTTTGATCTTGATGGTTGCAACATCTCTGAAGTTATTAAGTTCCTACAAAAGCTTGCTTAAAGTCCTAATGCTAGTGCTATGAACATGGCCTTTACAAACACATTACTGATGCTCTCATAAAGATTAAAGAAGAAAAGATGAAACATAAAGCTTCTATTCTTATAAAACAAGAAGATGGTTGGGAACCCATCATTAATATGAAAGTGAATGACTTTGATTTCAAAGCTTTATGTGATCTTGATAGTAGTGTTTCTATTATGCCTAGAAGGATTTATGATCTGCTTGATTTGCCTCCGCTTGAAGATTGTTATTTGAATGTCCCACTTGATGATAATGCTAAAAAGAAACTCATGGGGAGTATTAATGATGTTCTTATTATGGTTAACAATGCTTATGTCCCCGTTGATTTCTATGTTTTGGATGTTGAATGCAATTCTTCTTGTCCTATTACTTTGGGAAGACCTTTTCTTAGAACTGTTAGTGCCATTATTGATATAAAGAAGACACCATTAAATATCAACTCCCACTCAATAAAGGTATAGAACACTTCCCTAAGAAGATAGAGAAGATTTCTTTTGTTTCTCCTATGAAAACAAAATTTAGTCTTAATGCTTCTTCATTTGAGAACACTTGATTCTTTTTGTTGCTTCTTATGCCTAACTTAAAGGCATTAAAGAAAAGTACTTATTGGGAGATAACCCAAAAGTTTTAGATGAGTCTTGGAAGTTATTACTTCAGTAATAACCGTTTCTTATCCTTTTTATTTGCTTTTTGTGCCAAGAGTAACCTCTAATGAGAGAGAAGTAATGATTGGGAAAGTTGCTGTCCCGAAACAGATTTCCGTGCTTCACCGTAAAAATTCTTGTAAAATCTCTGAACGTCTTTTTGAGGCGTGAATTTTTGTACCTCTGACCCAGGTTGTTATCTAACTTCCGTTAGTTCAACACTTTTTGATTTGAGCAACAGAAGGTCTTCGAAAAAATTCGTCTTTACCTGCTGGTCTGTTTTGACAGATTTCTGCCATTTTCTGTATTTGCTTCTTGTTGGTTCCTTTTTGAGTTCTTTTGGGTAATTGAGATTTTTGAGGGAAGTACTACAGTAGCTAGTGTTCTAATGGAAGTTTATTTGGTGTTAGAACTGAACCTTAAGACTTATTATCTTGAGTGCACTAATGTTGCTAATAAAGATTGTGTGAAGTTTTGTATGAAGAAAAAATTTCAGGTGTATGGAAGGAATGAGTAATGAGATGAAGGATGGACTAAAACTTAAGATTGGGGATGCCACGCATGTCATCCCAAGAAATATCCAAGAAGTACAAGCGTCAAAGCTTGGGGATTCCCAAGGCATCCCCCTCTTTATCAATAAAAATCCCAAGTTTCTTCCAAACGCTTCATTTTTATTGTTTCATGCACAGTTGTGTTGTTCTTGGAGCGTCTTCTTTTTTCTTTTTTGTTTTAGTTTTTCGTTTGATTTTGTTTGTTTAGTTTGCTGAATAAATTGGTTGGACCCCTCTTTCATACATTGGTTTGCAAATAGTTTGGTTTGGTTTGGAGAAGAGTAGGAAAGTTCATACTTATGTGATAAAAAGAGTTTGTTTTTGACAGTGGCCTATGCTTTGTCATGCCATGCTTGATATTGTTTTGGCTTTATGCTTAGTATTCTTTGCTGTAGCATGACTTGTTATAAACAATTGAGATTGCTTAATGTGCCTTGGATGAATCATGCGTTGTTTTAGCATATTAAATCATAGTATAGTGGTATTCTCCTTTGATGCTTTATTTGGGTTAACTTGGCGCATGCTCACACCATGTTATGACTATCTCAAGTCACCATAAGACTTTATGATTCTTTAGTTTTCAACTTGTAGTATCACTTTATTCTTTGATCAATGATGTTTTGTCGCTCTACATGATTATGGCCATTATTGCTCTCTTAGTTTGTCGCTCCCAGTCTTTTGCTAGCCTCCACAACCAAGTATGAGTTCCACTCATGCATCCAACTCCCTAAACCAAGTTATTCCAAAGAGTCCACCATACCTACCTACTAGCTTATGCTATTCCAAGTATATTCATGCTTTTGTTTACCTTCCAAATTAAACTTTTTATGAGAAAACTAGTGATTAAAGCTCTCACGAACTTGATGGCACACTTTACTTTCTGCATTTAATAAACTTGAACCATTGGGTCCTTCTTTGTTGCGTATATGCTTGCGCTTTATAAGTTGAAGTTAGCAGAACCATGTATCATGGGGAAGGCTTTCAACATTGCACGTGTACTTTGTACCCCGTTGATATCATGTTCTTTTGCTTATGGATCCCGGCGGTGTGAAATAAAAGTGGAACTTGTAAGATCATGGAGTTTGTATGTGTGTTAGAGAAACGTCTGGGCCGCTAGCCTAAGCCATGCCTAATCATGGTGGAAACTTGCAGCATCACCATAATGAGAACTCTATGAAGCATCCTCAATAAAAACCTATGCAAATAGCAAATAAAAAGATCGCTGAGATGCTCATTGTCTGCTTGCCTTGTCATTTTGATATGGGGATTCTTCTGTATCATCGGGAAAGGGGTACCCTGTTGGTGGTTCTTAATGATACACACATACTTAGAATGACAAGAGCTTACTCGTGACTAAAGTTGAGTAGCATGAGGTTCGGTCTTCATAAGTAAGGGGCATGAGATTTCGGTTTATAACTTGTCAAGCATATCCTCTTAGTTGTGTCAATTTAACCTTAATCACCTTCAAGATGCTTATGATAGGGGCAATGAGAGCTGAAAGCTATAAGTACCATAATTTTTGGAAGCTCTTTATGAGACTTGAATCCCTACTTCCTTTTATAAAGGCCTTTCTTCCACCATTATATTGAGTCTCCACCTTCTACCTTTATGCTCCTACTTTGAGAGCATAGTGGCCATTCTTAGTTCTATGTGCATTGTCCCAAGACTAGTTGATTGATGCATAACTTGATATTGCTTGTTTTAAACTATTTGTATCTAGTCACTCTTATGAACTTTGAAGGTGTCCTATGCATTTATATTTGGTACTCTATGAGGGGCAAGCTGAATACTATTATGCTATGTTTTCTTTATGTGAAAAAAACAAACATCTTGCAAAGCATTGTTATTCATGAATCTTTTGTTTGTGCCTTTTCATGTTGCATCATAGTTTCTTTGTCTTATTGCTAGAACTTTGTCTTTCATGTTATGATTGAAGTACTATGATCCCAGCTTTGAATGTTTTACAAATATTTTGATCAAGTCTTTGATGGTGCATGTCACCTCAAAAATTATTCTTTCTTTTTATCACTTACCTACTCCAGGACGAGTAGGAGTTAAGCTTGGGGATGTTGATACATTGCAAATGTATCTATAATTTTTGATGTTCCATGCTTGGTTTTATCCACTTTCTTGTGTTTTGTCCACACTTTGGAGTACTTTTCATATGATTTCTTGGACTAACCTATTAACAAGAGCCACAATGACAACTGCTTATTTTCTGCTGTTTTTGGTTCTAGGAAGTCAGAAAATGAATATTCTCGGAATTGGACGGGACAAAAGCAAAAGTGCCTATTTTTCCGGAAGTCATCTAGAGCCAGAATACGAGACGGGGAGGACCTAGGGGGCCACCACACCACCTGGCTGCGCGGGCCAGGCCTGGCCGCGCCAGGGGGTGGTGTGGCCATCCCAGCACCCCCTCGGCCTCTCCTTCCGCCTATATATTGCCCTCGGGACGAAAACCCTAAGGACTCGATCAAAAATCCACGAAAGAGTCTGTAGCCGCCGTCGTCTTCATCCCTAGATCGGGAGGGATCTGAAGCTCTTCCCGGCACCCTGATGGAGAGGGGAATTCACCCTGGAGGCCTTCTTCATCACCATGCAAGCCTCCGGTGTGATGCGTGAGTAGTTCATCTCTAGACTACAGGTCCATGTAGTAGCTAGATGGCTGGTTCTCCTCCTTTGTGCTTTCATGTCTAGATCTTTTGAGCTCCATTCATGATCAAGATCATCTATTTGTAATTCTGCATGTTGTGTTTGCGGGGATCCGATGGATATTGATATGCTATTTCAGATTGATTATTGATTCTATCATGTCTTTGTTATTTGTGATCTTGCATGCTTTCTGTTGTTAGTAGCTATCTTGGCCAAGTAGATGCTAGCAACTCCAAGAGTTAGTATTTATGCTCGATAGTGGGTTCATGCCTCTGGTAATCTGGGGAAGTGACAGAAATCTCTAAGGTACTAGATGTGCTGTTGCTACTAGGGAGAAAACAACAATCCTTTGTTCATAGAACAATCGTATTGTTTACATTACACGCAATTCGTAAAGCAATAATTTGTTGCTTGCAACTTAATACTGAAGGGGGTTCGGATGATAACCTGAAGGTGGATTATTAGTCATAGATTCAGTTGGATGGCGGTCTATGTATAATGTTGTAATGCCCAATCGAATCTCAAAGGAGTCAAGATGATTAGTATATGCATGCATTGCTTTCTCGATGTTTGTCAATTGCCCCGTTGTAATTTGTTCACCCAGCATGTTATCTATCTTAAGGAGAGCCACCTCTAGTGAACTATGGATCCCGGTCCTTTCTTTTCTTTTACATACAATCTATAAACTGTTTGCTGCTTTGTGTTTACTTTCTGCAAACTATTACTTCCTTCCATTCGATATGTTTAATCCTTTGTTTCCGCAAAGCACAGTGAGATTGACAACCTCATCACAAGTTGGGGGCAAAGTTCTGTGGTTGTGTTGTGCAGGTCTCCACGTTGCTGCTGGCACCGGGAGTGCGCCCTGCCAACGTTCAGCTAGCAACACCTTCGGGGTGTTTCCTTGCTCCTACTGGATTGATAACCTTGGTTTCGTACTGAGGGAAAACTTGCTGATGTGCTCATCATACCTTCCTCTTGGGGTTCCCCAACGAGCTCGATATATTTTGGGCCATCAAAGTTCATTCTTATTATTCTGTCAAGCAACGTGTAAAGCAAAGTTCATGTCTTGTGTCCCCAACTCCACCATGTGGTTGTCAAGCACAAGGTTTCGTATGAGTAATATGAAATAAAAATAAAAATAAAGTGCAGTAAAATAAACTAGGCAAAGAAGATGATGATGGTGATAGTTTGGTTGTTTTTGGGTTTTGTTGTGTGATTGCAAATGAAGAAAGTATTTTTTATTTTCGAATTAAAATATTGTAGCAAATATAGTGTGATAAATGTGTTGGAAAGATGTTTCTTATGGGTTCATGGGTTCACTTGTCTACTCTCTTTAAATTGCACCATACATAAACAATTCATCAGAGACATAATATTAATAGAACGTAAACATGTGTCCTAACATAGAGATGATGCAACACATCTCTCTTATACTCTACAAGATAGGGAAAACTCCAAGCAAATCTTGAATGAAGCATTACACAGAGTATAGCCTTAAGCAATATGACATGATGTTTGAATTACAAATATGCTACCCTGACCAAACAAGATTATCTAGCTGCCACAAGATAATTATAGCACATTAATTCACTTAATCCCTAGTGAGGCAGCAAGAGATAGGTAAAAACCATAGTAAATCATAGATTTTGTTGTCACCATCCAATCACTACAGCTACCACCATTCTACTCCATCTAATACACAGTTCTCCCCACACGGGCTCTTGCATACAAGTTGGATCAAAACAAGTATTTAAGAATGGGGTACATGATATGTATCTATCAATACATCTTACACATAATAAGTTCCAATCTCATATATCAAATCATCAAATCAAGATCTACCACATAGGAATTACATATATGACCATACTCATATTGGGAAGCTCATATGGTACTAAGATCTATAAAGAACAAGAGAGAAATAGATCAAGCTACTGCCACAAAACCATAGTCTAGAGGTGGACTACTCCCTATTTATCATGATGACGATGGTGGAGATGTTGGAGAAGGTGGAGATCCCTCCGGCGGCAGCTCCGGCGGAGTTCCCCCTCTAGTCTTCACTGGTTCTGACTCCTTTTTGGTGTTTCTCTGTTGTGTGGCAGTCTCTATGACGTCTCCTCCGGGGGACCTTTTTATAGAGGTTTTTAGGTCAAGCTAAGTCCTTGGGCGAAATAATCAAGGGCATCCGACGGTCAAGGACGAAGAGAGGGGGTGGCCCGCTCTACTGGGCTGGGCGCGCCATCAGGTGCCTTTTGGCCCTCATGGCCCTTTTGGTGAGATCCAAGCGCTCCAGATGCTTCCCTTGGTGAAATATTTACGCTCTAGAAATCTCCGGTCCATTTGACTTCATTTAGGTCACTAAAAGCTAACAATACACGTTTTTCTGTCCTACAGGGTTATAACCAAAATAAAGGGGATTATTGGTAAATCTCCAAATATGAATATAAAACATGGATATAACATTAAATATTTTGCAAATATGTGGAAATATATGTCAATAAACTATAAAGTTCATGTATGCATTTTACATGCATCAGTCAACTAGTTAATGTCTTTCTTTTTGAACTTTTTGCTTTATTACTTTGAATAAGCTGGTAAAAATGAATAAAATGCAGAGTTACTAATGTGCTATTTTTTGACCATATAGTGGTATAAGAGTTTGCAACAGATGAGATTGTGGATCCCGTGCAATCCCTTTTCGAAAAATCTGATGATACCTAACAACACTTACATCAAGGTTAAAGAACTTTTACCGCAAATCTCTATAATGTCACCTCATGTTAGGTGATCAGCCAAACTTTCTCAACCTCCGTTTTTGTCAACCGGCGTTGTGCACCAAGTTATAAACCACTGAGATCTTCAATCACATCCATGAATTTCTAACTCAAGGAACTAGGTTTCATCAGTTAAAGCGCTAGGCTCAACACAAATTCGCCAAGGTCGCAACCCATTTCAACCTCGTGTTCAAAGTAGGGCTCCTCTTTCTTCAACCACACACATTCCTTTTTATTTAAGCCGATGTTGTGCAAGGATGCAACATACATCTAGATCTTCAATGACGAACATAAAGCTCTAATTCCTCAGAATCAATTTTTCATCATTAAAGGCACTAGACTCAACATGGGTTCTATACTTGGGGCAGAACCCTCTTCAAGCACGTGTCTAGTCTAGAGCCTTAAGCTATTAAAACATATTGTGTACCCAAGAGATTTGCATGTGAAATCTTTTCCAAAGATTGGGATTAACATTGAGAAGAACAAGTTTCACTTTCTTCCTTGAATATCTAAACCCCTCGATAATACGGTTTTTCCATTGCCCATTCAGTATTGTTGGTTTCTTCTTGGCATTTATCGGCTTGCTCGAAATGGGCTATAAATAATATGACATGCAAAGCCACCCTAGACTAGATCCATGTTCATGTAAGTTTTTATGGTTGGGGCTTCGCGCATTTGGATAAGAGGAACAACTTTATATTCAATGGAGTAACCTCTGATATAAGCTCTTGGAGGGCTAGATTCAAGACTGACTCTGAGCTGTTGATCCATAGGACTAAGCCTGATCATCATCCCTTTGTCAACATCTTAGTTGCTCTATGTAATTTCTTTTAACAATGTGAGTTGTCGAGTTAGCATGTACTCCTTCCGTTTCATACTATAAGATGTTTTAGCTTTGTGAAAGGAGTCTATGTAGACACATTTTAGTGTGTAGGTTTATGTAGATTTAGAGTAAACCTATACACTAAAAGGGGTCTAGATACACTTCTTTCATAAAGCTAAAACATCTTATATTTTGAAACGGAGGGAGTAAATATGTATTAAAGGCAGTAGAATCCTTTACCACCATTCAAGGTTCGAAAAAAGATTATATGGTTTTTTGTATTGACTCCAAGGCTATAATAAAAGACTAAATCTTCAACACTATTCAGCCTTTGAGTCTTCAAACATGAATGAGTTCTTGCTTCGAGTGAGCATCTGCGTCCTGCGTCCTGAGTCCTCAACCTGTACTTTCTTCGACACTTTCTAAAGGGTTGTCGTAAACATGTTTGAACCAAGTTAGCACAGTGTTTCTTATGACTACGAAGTATGGAAAATATTGAAGAACTTATTCATGTATTCATCTTCATAGCCGCAACTTCTTAGTATTTACCTATGCATGTAACACTCATGTGTCATGTGCGCCAGCACCGTTCCTTCATCAGGGACACTTCGTTTATTAGGGACATGCACCCTGCATCTTTTGGGGCATTCAGTTTCTTCAGAGATGAGGAATGCGAAGCTTGTGCTCAGGTTTTTTCATTCCTTCATATCATGCACATGCTTCACTTCACTGTGACGACTCATTATGTTTGTGACCTTGGTTAATCCAACAACTAGGACTATATTTCTGTGTATACTTGGCAAATATATTAGTCCCTTTATAATTTTTCATCTATCGTCGAAAGCCCACTCGGAGGTTATTAGATGTAATTTCACCCACCCTCTGTACTACAGTTGATTCTTCCCATGGTACCCACATGAGCTCTCGCATAGATACATAAAAATGTTACATGTTTTTCCTCAGTAATGAGGAGGAAGAGTTCCCCGACTTCATATTAAGCAGAGTGGTGCGCCAACAAAAGAATTGCGAGCATATAGACTCAAACTCCCGTGGGTAGGATGTATCAGCACGTCCTTACCATCTGAGCTGACCTATGTTAGCTTAATGTTTGTTACAACATAGATACACAAATGCTAACTCATAATGTTGTGGAAGGGAGTTGAATGACATCAAATATTTTTGCATGTCTGCTCATTAGGTGTTTTCATAAACAAGTCCTAAATTAAGGATGAGATTTTATTTATTTTTTCTTGATAAACCATTTTCATCTATTAATCAAGCAACGTTAATAGCTTTACAAATTCGTTTTGTGTTAGCATAAGCTTTCTTGCCAGCCAAGCCCTATCCTTTTGTGAATAACTAGATCGTTGCCATGAAGATTTTAGAATAAATATTAAGATGTGATTCATAGAAAATGGTAGAGAAATCTAGAGAGACATTTTTATATATCTGTAATGAAGATGTATTGTAGGTTTTTATTGTTATCACCTATAGTCTTGAGACCAATCCATTAGTATGTATAGGATTCCATATCTCCTATGAAAAACTAAGATGGGCTTCCAAGCACCCTAAGTATGTACATGAGAGGTCCATAAGTACATTTATGTATCCATCAAGGTGAGTTTTATAAAAATTTGCTTCTTATGCAATGTTGTGCTGCACATCGAGATTCCAGTGTTGGCTAGCCAAGAAAGTGTATTTGTTGGGTTAGAAACTAATAAATGTATCGTTTCACAACTTCAAGGAGAGATTCTAAGCTAAGCTATTTGAAGTAAATTTATTATATCTAACTTTTTATTCACATAAATTATTAAATATGTGACGAGGCGGGTGTGTAAAAAAATGACACCATAACCAAAAAAATATGTTTCTATATATGTATCAAGGATTTATTCTCAATGTTGGGATTGTTGAATATAAGAATATGAGGTAATTAATATTGTTTATAAATATTTAAGATTGCAATAGATGTATTTAGGTGATCATTAGTGTATAATAGATTCAACAGTCATCTATGTTTGCCATCCGGAAACATGGCGACAAATCAAAATTGGACTAGCCTATCAGAAATCCCCTTCATTTATAGTTGATGTAAATATCATCCAAGGACTCAGTAGTCACCAGACCCACAATAATCACTGAGAATCAATCCGGAAAATGAAACCCATTGATACATGGAGGAAAGAAGGAGTAATAGCGAACTTAGAGGATAAACATGATGCAGAAGATGGGAAAAGAGAACGACATGGAATCAAAAATGTTTTAGGAAGACGGTGAGAGGAAGAGATGTATGGAGAATTTTTTGATCGGTTTGTAGTGGCCGATTATTTTCGCGAAATTAAGAAGTTGTACGGAATCATTTACCAAAGTTCATAGTTATTTTCTTCCATAAAAAAAGTGTCTCCCTCTTCATTCAGAACAATGAATTATTTAGGGCAATTAACACAGAATATAAACCGACTAATCCAAATGACCGTGCATTCGCCTTGTCTTATAGCATGTAGCTATCGTGCACCACTTCACTACGAAGAGACAACCCAACCATGTTAGACATTATGAAGAAGTGTTGTACTTAAGGAATCAACTTACATTGTTGAACCTCTCTTCCACACGGTGTGGTAGTCGAATCATCGGGAATGACATGAGATGCAAAACTTGATGTACAAATTATGCCTTATATTCAAAATATTCAAGTACATGGATATACATGTAATGCAATTCCTCGGGGCTCTTTCACATCGCACATTGGACACTATCCACAAGGCTGTGGAACTGCTCCCGCAATTCAGATGGAGTTATATTTGCATGCTCAGTCAAATAGCCAACATTTCTACCACATTGTTGAATAACATTAGCGATAAAGGGTAATCCTAATCGAGTCCTTTTTCGATTGGTAAGAATGACTAGCATGATCATTGAATTTCATGGCCACACCACCTTCATGTAGATATTCTTGAATTCTATATCGATCGCGTACGGGACCCCTCTGCTCCCCTTCGCATCGCCCCCTCCTGGCGACCAAGGGGGCCAAACCCTAACCCCGCCGCCACCTCCTCCCCCTCCATCCATCTCCCTCCTCGTCACCCCCGGAGGTCCGCCGGCCTAAGTGCGCGGCGCCGGTGATGGGGGCGGCGGGGATCTGGCCTCCCGGCCCCAGCGCGGGGGTAGGGAGGAGAACGTCGGCGCTGGACGGGGCCCCCCTCGCCATCGACGTCTTCGCGGCTCCGGTCGGCGGTGGCTTCGTGGGAGCTTGGATCTGGAGGCGGTGGCCTCTACCGGCGTGGAGCGGGTGGCGATCTGGTGGAGGAGGTGCCGGCGATGGGATTCCGTTGGATGACCTAGATCGGCTCTCTATCCCTAATTGCCTGCTCGATCCGTTCTCCGGGAACCGGCCGGCGGTGTGGGGATCGCTGCGTCGGTTCTAATAAAGGAGGTGGTCCTTTGGTTTCTTTCGCTCGAAGAAGAAGATCTGCTTGATGTCTGCCCTCGTTGATCTGGTCTGGAGAGGCGGGTTCTGGAAGGCTCCGCCGGCGAACTCCCATGGGCGTATCATGCCTGGAGATTGCTGGATCGGAAGGTATTCGGTCATGCACACCTTGTTTTTCTGGCCGTTTGGTTTCAGCGGGAGAGTTGCGAAGCTTTGTTGTTTGTTCCCACCAAGTGCCATTCTTTGAGCCATGGTGAAGTCATATGCGGAGAATGTTAGGAAAGCGGAAATATGAGGGTAGCGATGGTGATTTTAGTTCTTGTGGCGACGGAGAACTGGCTGTGTGATCTGGGACTCGTTGCAGTGACTGCTGGTGCGGGAAGACAACACAGGGGGAGTTCCTAGTCTTCCCTTGCAAGGTGAAAATCCAAGGTCTAGTCTTAACTGGTTGTGCCCGGCAATGACCTTGTTGAAGACATTGTTTTGTGAGCGAGGACTTTCTCCAGGGTGAAAACCTATGATCCTTAATCGGGCAACAACGGCGCTTGGGGATTATTTCCTTCTTGAAGGCGTTGTTATTGGAGTGGAGGAATACCGGTGTTGTTCGGATGGTGTCAGTGTTATTGCTTTGAGGATTAGTTCTCTGTAGCGGGACTTTTCTTTTTGTAATTCTTCTTTCTTTTTCTAGATTATGTGCATCTGTAGGGCCGCTAGGGCATGCGTTGTTGCAGAGGCTGGGTGTAATTGGTATCCCCGTGATATTAATATATACTCTTTTCTAAAAAAAATCCATTTCCCGATTGATGAAAGGACCATTTGACTTCTTCGTTTGACTTTCAAAATCTATCTTGAAAATCACACCATTCATTTTGTTGGCTTAATTCATGGACTATCATTTGCAGGGATACCACTCCATCAAGAATGTTTATTCCTTGCATGAAGGTTGTCTCTATCGGTCTAACCAGTCGTGACCTTCATCAAGATTTTGAAGCTGACATTTAGAAGGTATATCAGTCGATATTGTTGGATCGGTTCTACCTCCTTAGTACTAAGCAACAAAATAATGTCCCTAGAGATTAATTTAAACAACTTCAGTTCTGTGGCGAGTAGAGCACCGAACGACCCTATGTGCTCACACAATTCTGTCTAAAAAAATCTGATAAAACTCAGCGGAAAAGTCATCTGGACTTGGAGCTCTATTATGTTCCATCATGAAAGTCGTCATTCTCGCAACACGATAAAGGTGCGGCAAAGAAAGCTTCTGGGTTTCTTCCAGTTGGGACTCATCAACATAGAAGTTTTTTTCCTCTTGCACATCGAACATACATTTATAGTAATTTTTTACATATGTGGTCAGCTGATCATGACCTTTAATAGTCCTCGCATGTGTGAAGTATGTGAATGTCCCTATAGTATCGATACCCATACCCTCACTTCGGCTCGCAGGTGCAAATGCATCCATTATGAGAAAACTTTTTTTTAAATGTCAAAAAAATTGAAAAAAAATCCACATATACATTCGAACATTTTATGTTGGTTTACAAGTTTTCCGGATAAAAGAATATTTTATGTGTCGTGTATAAAAAAGACAAAATATGTCATGTGAATAGTCGTATACATGACACATAAAATATTCGTTCATCCCGAAAACTTGTGAACCAACATAAAATATTCAAATGTATATGTAAAATATTTTTTTGAATTTTTTAATATTTTAAAATATGTTTTCTCACAATGGGTGCATTTGTACCTATGAGCCGAATTGCCACCTCCATACCCTCGTGACTACTCACCCCAAGTACTCCCTCCACTTCCACGTGGGCCATACTGCTAAGCTATCTAGGTGAAGCCTAACATGAGCAGAAGAGTTATCTCCATAAAGCCGTTCACATTTCACAGCACGCGGGAATGCTATATGCCACCCGCTGACGGCGCGGGCGGCCAGCGTTGCAAAGGGCGCAAGCTCTGCTGGGCCGGCCCAGTTCATGCTAGGATTTTTTTTATCTGTTTCCTTTTTCTCGTTTTCTTTTTTCTGTTTCTTTTCTGGTTTTATTTTTGTTTCTTTTTTATTTTATTTTTGTTTATGTTTTTTAGAAACATCAATATTTTTTGAAATTTTTTTTTCTGAAATTTGGTTCATCATTTTTGAAATTTGGTTCATGATTTTCTAAATTGGATTCACGATATTTGAAATTTTGTTCATGCTTTTAATTTTTGGTTCATGGTTTTTGAAATTGGTTCATGATTTTAGAAAATGGTTCATTTTTTAATTGGTTTATGATTTTTGAAAATCATTCTTTACCTTTTTTAAATTTGATTCATGATTTTTGAATTTTTTATCATGATTTTTGAAAAAAATTCATGATATTAAAAAACACCTTCACAAATATTTAAAAATCTGCACAGTTCTTAAATCATTATTATAGAGAATGTTCAGAGATTAAATAAAATACAGGAAAAAATAGAAAAAAAGAATAAAAAAGAGAAAAGAGAAAAGGGAATCTCGTCACATGGGCCGGCCCACTTACCGCGCCTTCAATTGACACGCGCGAGTTTCCCTGCTTTGAAGCGGCATATAGCAGTGCCCTCCTTGCCCTCGCGGCCTGCACCGGAGCAGCCAAGCTCCTTTCCACGAGCAAGCTCCTGTATGCACAGGATCTTCTTTAGGTTTAAGTAATTTTGTTTTCCTCATTGTATTGTCTTTAAGTAAGTTCATGTTTGCTCCTTTGATTTTGTTCAAATCTATAAAAAATGGTACTCAGTAAGAGTTGTGTTGCTCTAATCAGTCTTCACTCGCTGCCCATATGTATGTATTAATTAAAGCAATCGACTGGATAATCAAAAGGTTTTTATTCGTAGTTCGCAAATGTACCCTGGGGCAGTACGTAATTTCTCTTATTTCTCAAAATATTATAATAACATGTGTAAAATGGTAAGAGATATGAACACCAACCTGGGGTTATGTGGCTAGGAAGGTGGTTGTACCCCTCCTAGCATAAAAGGACAGAATATATTCTTTTAGTGGGATAAAAATGCGGAATATTCTTTTACTGTGAGGCGACGTTCCGTCGACAACAAAGTGTCCGTGGTGACTCCTCCGGCTCTGTCTCTCGTAGGTGCTTATAGGGATCATGTGTGTATGTGTACTGATGCACGTGAGTGTCTAGTTTCTCGAAAAAAAAATTGTAAGAGATATATATTCCTCGAACTAGAGAGCCACAGGCGGTGGACGCGACAAGTACTCGTGGTTGCAAGGTCAGCACCTGTGCCGGACTCCACTGTCGTCACACAGCACGAGAACGGCAGCAAAAACATTCACACTAGAGACCGTAGTCTGAACTGATTCAGGCTCAATGCAAAACTTTAGTACTATTAGCTTGCTCTCTTCAACCGGTACAATCGAGATCATAGGTCGGATTGCATCGTCCACGGCCGCATATTGATATTACGCATCTCTACTTCAACCTTGGCGTCGACTCATCTCCGGCAAATCATCGTCAACAACCGTGCCAAGTAGTCTCCGCGCGGCGCCCCAAGGGACGCCGTCACGCACCATCGGCTGCTCCGTCCCCGAGTACGCGCATCGCCATCAACAAAGGGTTGCACCTTCATCAACTGTGGTCATCATCGCCGACAACCATCTACACCAACAACATCGCCGCATCGTCGCCGCCACCACCAATCATGGTCATCGTTAACGCCAACAAGTTCTTCTTCTCCACGAGCGATGCCACGCTCATACAAGCAAAACAAAATGGGTCTAAATCACCGAAATCAACTACCGCTACAAAAAATCGCCATCAACAACTACCTCTCCGTCTTCGTCCACCACGACCTCGCCGTCAGAGTCGCAGTCTAATTTTTATTTTTTACTTAATCAATTTTCTTCTTCCAACTATTTCATCTACTTCGAAAAATCGGCGGACAACTTCTACGCACCGACTGTTCACGGAGAATTTCTCTACTGCTCCCTCCCGCTCTGGCACGCATGGCTCGTGATAGTCCCTGTCTTCGCACGTCCGGTATTGGCAACACCGACGTGTGCCTTCGTCTCCGGTGTGCTCCTGAGTTTGGCAAGCTCGGCAAGGCGTGTCGCCTACCTCGACTACTCCGGCATCCTCTCCAGTCCGCGACTTCGGATTATGCTCTAGTCGGACCGTCCGCAACGCTCCTGCTGTTTGCGTCACTACCGATCCGAATGCGGGGGTGTTGGAGTATGTTACGGCTAGATATATTTGGTAGTTTAAGTTTGTAATCTAATTCTATCTCTAGTAGGCTTCTTGCCCCCTAAGTCTTCTAGTACTATATAAACAACGTAAGGGCTCTCACTGTAATTACCTCTTGCAATATCAATACTATCTATACTTTCGCAATCTTTCAGTTGGCACGAGTACCCTTCGAGTAGTTCTTGTCCATCTTTCTCCCGGTCTAGAGACAACCCTCCGTTCCACAATATAAGCCTCCTTTTTAGTAAAAGAAAAACTGTTTTAGCTTGCTAAAAAGGCTTATATTATGGAACCGAGGTAGTACGTATAGACAGATGTTACGCGTTTTGTTTAACAAAGATTGAGTACAACGCAGATGCTGACTGGAGCCACCACAAATACATAAACAGGCATGGTCAATTTTCTGAAGGATGGAGTCACGAAATATCGAGAATGACGAGAAACCATGACTTCATCCTTCGTGGTACTCTTGTTCAGGTGTCAACTGCGCTCTTGTTTAGGCCTTGATGTACATAATGGTCGAGTGAACCCTGGCTGCAGTTTGAGAGATCCCCGGATCGAGAGGCTGCCACGTGTCTTTTTTTTTCAACGAGGACGTGCATTCTTGTTCACCCCAAGGAACGGAAATCCAATAGAAACAAGTTTAGAAAAAGGAATTCGCTAATTTTCAGCTAGCTGAGATTTAGCTTATCGCATAGTCAAGCCGTGGTCCGTTCGATTTGCTCCGCGCGTCAAGATCCGTGCCCGCGTGCTGGCTGGTTCATCGCGACCCTGGCGTGTTGCTCCCGCGCGTTGTCGTGCGCGTCGCTGCCCAACGTTCCTTGCCCGGGTTGCCGCGTGTTCAGTTCTGGTTGTTGGATCGTGTAATGGGCTGCTTTGGCCTTTTTTTCTGCACGTTTAGTTTTTTTCTTTTCCTGCTTTTTTTCAAAAGTTTTGTTTGTCTTTTCCTAGTGCGTAGTTGTGGTTCAATCTGGTGGTGAAGGGCTATAAACGCGTGCCGCTGTATATAGACTGTCCAAAATAGTGTTTGGTTGTGTTTTTTCATTTTTCCAGTGTAGTTGTTTCTATAACTCTACTTTTTTACTGATATTCATTTTTGCGTGTTTTTGCCTAGGTTTGAGTTGCTTGGCCCGCGAAGGCCATGTTGTCTTTTTTTTGTTATTTTGGGTTGTTGAGTGGGTTGTGGCTTGTTTTTGTCCTATCGTGTGTCTCTTTCAGTGGGTCATTGTCCAATTCCTTTTTCTACCGACGTTGACTTATTTTATTCCGAGAGGCCGAGAGTGGCGGGTATCAGTGGAGATCGGTCAAGAGAAATGGAGGCGGGGGCGGAGACGGACCGTTGATTTGAGCAGCAGTCCTTTTTCAGCATCAAAGCCCTGTTAATTTGCGTCAGCGATGGTTCTTCTCTAGAGACTGTGGTGGAGAGTGACAGAGCCCCATTGATTTCAATAGGTTCTTCTCTGGTGCTAGTGTTTTTTCGGTGGGGTTGTATTTTCACGGGATTTCCTATGCTTGTTTACTTTTTTAATGATTTCCTTCCCTATGTTCTACAGATTCATTGTTGCAAGCTTTATGTGCAATCATGGTTCTTGTAGCTGTGAAGAGAGGAGAAGAAGAGCTTTCTACGAGGTATTACTTCTTTTTATAGTGTTTTTGTATTTTACTTGTAGTGTAGGAGTCTTGAATTTTTTAGTTAATAAAAAATTTGCCATGCCAGACTGCCTAATGTTGGTTGCATTAATTTCACACTAGTAAAGCAAAATGTATTGCATATTTTTCTTCATCTTAAATTGAAACTTTTTTTAGACATTTTTCTTAGAAGATACATGTACAACCTAAATACTCATTGATTTTCTTATTGGTTTCCGAACATACTCAGATAAGCATGGTGGTCCAATGAGGTATGTTTAAGAGCAGTACATACCCGAGGATTCCGGGTGGTACTGTTATGTTGTTGACTTGAATATAGGGGAGGATTGAATTTTTCTCCATGTTCAAATTATAGGGAGGGTTGCAACTGAGGATTGTTTCACGCTTTCTTACTATGAGTTGCAATTGAAATGTCTTTTGTTTTGTGGTCCCTTCTTAATATGAATTGCAACAGGACTTGCACCTGGCTTTGTTAGTAAGTTGCAACTGGGGATTAGTTCATGGTCCTTATTATTATGAGTTACAACTAGACTTGCAACTGACGTTTTCTCGGGGAGTTACAACTCGGTTTGCAACTAAGGATTGTTTCGTGGCCCCTTATTACTACGAGTAGCAATTGAACTTGCAACTGGCTTTTTCTCGGGAGTTGCAACTGAGATTGCAACCGAGGATTAAAATGTTATTTTCTTGTTTTGTACTCTCTTCTTACTATGAGTTGCAATTGGACTTGCAAGTGAGGATTTTCTTAGGGAGCTGCAACTGAGGATTGATTTATGGGCCCTTCTTACTATGAGTTGCAACTGGTTTTTCTTAGGAGTTGCAACTACGGTTGCAACCGAAAATTGTTTCATTGTCCCTTCTTACTATGAGTTGCAACTAGAATTGCAACTAGATTTCTTGGGAAGTTGCAAATGCGGATTGTTTTGTGGTCCCTTCTTACTATGAGTTGCATATGGACTTGCAAATAGCTTTCTCGCAAAGTTGCAGCTAAGGATTATTTTCATGGTCCCTTCTTATTATGACTTGCAAATGGGCTTGCAACTAGCTTTTTTCGGTGAGTTTCAACTAGGGTCGCTATTGAGATTGTTTCATGGTCCCTTCTTAGTATGAGTTTCATATGAACTTGCAACTGGCTTTCTCGCGGAGTTGCAACAGGGGTTACAACGGAAGATTGTTTCATTGTCAGTTTTTTTACTATGAATTGCAACTGTACTTGCAACTTGCTTTCTCTCGGGAGTTGCAACTGGGGTTGGAACTGAGGGTCGTTTCTTGGTTCCTTCTTACTACGAGTTGTAACTGGCTTTCTCTGGAAGATGTAAATGAGGATTTCTTCATGGTACCTTCTTACTATGAGTTGCATCTGGACTTGCAAATGGCTTTCTCATGGGGATGCAACTAGGATTGCAACTAAGAATTGTTTTCGTGGTCTTTTTTAATATGAGTTACAACTGGCTTTTCTCAGGGAGTTGCAATTGGGGTTGCAACTAAGGATTGTTTCGTGATCCGTTCTTAGTATGAGTTGCATCTAGACTTGCAACTGGCTTTCTCGAGGAGTTGCAACTAGGGTTGCAACTTAGGATTGTTTCGTGGTTATTCTTTTACTATGAGTTTCAACTGGACTTGCAACTTGCAACTAAGGTCGCAACAGAGTCTCATTATGTGGTCCCTTCGTACTGTGAGTTGCAAATAGACTTACAACTACCTTTTCTTAGTAAGTAGCCACTGGGGGTGCAACCGAGAATTGTTCTGTGGTCCCTTCTTACTATGAGTTGCACCTTGATTTGCAACTGGCCTTTCTCAAGAGTCATATTTGGGGTTGCAACTGAGGATTTGTGGTTCCTTCTTACTATGAGTTGTAACTTGACTTACAACTAGCGTTTCTCAGAAGTCACAATTGGGATTGCAACTAAGGATTATTTCAGAGATGTTCCGTGGTCCCTTCTTATTATGAGTTGCAACTGGGCTTGCAATTGATTTTCTCTGGGGAGTTGTAACTAGGGTTGCAACCTGAGGATTGTTTCTCGGTCTCTTCATACTAGGAGTTGCAACTGGACTTGTAACTAGATTTTCGTAATTCAAGTTGCAATTTTCTTGCATTTGAATTTAATGACATTTTCAACTTGACTCAGCTGGGATTTAATTACCGCCACAACTTCCTTGCAACTAGATTTTTTAATTCTAGTTTCTCTTATTTTCTTACTTCCCTTTGAATGGATTTTAATTCAGTGTTTTGTAGTTAAGTTATGTGCAACAGACGTATATATCCGCAAGTGCCAACCATCAAAAAACACGGTTAAACGGTTAATTATATGAAAGAAAATATTTGACAAAATTTATCCAATTTAGCTACACTCGTATGGGCAAAAGAAATTAGTAGACGTCTCACTCCTTAGCGCCCTTTTCTTGTACGGGCACTCCCTAGTGCCCTTTAGGCCTTTGGCTACCCATGTAATCACTAATCAAAAGAGTGAAGGAAGAAAATGTTTCTTGTACTATAAGAGCCGTACAATTAAGCAAACTACATGTTAAAAAACCTTGAATCAAATGGCCCAGTAAACTAGGTACTCCCTCCGATCCAAATTAATTGACTCGGATTTGTCTAGATTCGGATGTATCTAGCACTAAAACATGTCTAGATATATCAGAATCTAGACAAACCCAGATCAATTAATTTGACGAAGGGAGTAGCAAAAGGACAAAAGGCCAGCCAGATAGAGCACGCCTACGATGGCATAGCCCATGCGCATGGTGATTCCAAAAAAGAAGCCCATACGCATCATGCGCGAAATAATCGAAGCCACTGATCCGGGGTGTACGAGTGCGAAAATTACTGCATATGTTGACATGATTCTACTACACTGTTTCAGCTCAAAGCCGAACAATAGGCGTGAGGCTAGTCCAGCTCCACAATGGTCTCCGCCGCCGTCAGGTTTTATGCTGGTCAATTGTGATGCAGCGCTGTTTGCGGATCGCGAACGAATGGCCATGGGGGCCGTCATTCCGGATAGTACTGGGAGATGCCTGGGCGCAGCTAGCTTGCCTCTCTAGGGCTTCGGCTCGCCAGGACTCGCTGAGGTTATGGCGATGCGCAGTGCGCTCACGGTCACTTGCGATAAGGGCTTCGACAAGGTCATCTTTACTTCAGACTGTTTGGCGTTGATCCAGCGGCTCACTTCCTCTTCCCCTGATCGATCGCAAGTTGGCGCAATTGTCAAAGATATCAAGTCTCATGCTACAGGGTTCTCCTCGGCTTCGTTCTGTCATGTTCCTAGGTCTCTAAATGAAGCGGCACATGTCACTACGGCAGAACGGCTCTTTGCCGTGTGGGCAATATAACACGGCAAAGTCTTTCTGGAACACGGCAAAGGCTTTGCCGTGTGTATACACACGGCAACATTTGCCACGGCAAAGGCCTTTGCCGTGTGTTTTCTAAATAAGACACGGCAAAGCCTTTGTCGTGTCTTACGCGTAGACACGGCAAAGTAAAGTGAGATGACGGTTTTCCTGAAGATGACGGTGCCTATTCTTTGCTGTGTGTTGTTTATAAATCCAATATGGCAAAACCTGTCTTTGTCGTGTGTCACCCATAAATCCTACACGGCAAAGACGTCTTTGCCGTGTGTCGCCCATAAATTCTACACGCAAAGGCTGCCTTTGCCGTGTGTCTCGTACACGGCAAAGAGGCTGCCTTTTCAAAATAAATTAAAAAAACTCAATAATTTTTTTCAAACTTTTTTGAATATTTTTTTACTTGTTAATCTCATATGGGATACTTTTAACTCTAAGTATGCTTAATATTAGGTCAAATTACACTCACGATGAAACTTCCCCTACGGTCACCCATCCTAACACTACTCTAGCCCTAGCACGCTTAACTTCTTCGTTCATTCCGAATGAGCTTCCGAGAAAGAAATCATACCTTGTCGTTAATACTTTCATATCAATCATATTAACTCTTGGACCATGATGTCACACATCTCAGTTTTAGATTCCAAACAATTATTTAAATAGAGAACAATGACTAAGTAATAATAATCTTGAATCCATAAAAATAAAATGATTTTATTTTTTTGCCTTTTTATTTAATATGGAATAATTCATATATTTAAATCCGTAGATCGGAATTCGACAAATAAAATATCTAAATCGATCAGAAAAATGAGAGGAATCCAAATATGACATTCATATCATATTGTAAACCTAAAAATTATTTTTGTAGAAAATCATGAGCATCAGATCATGTACATGCAGTTCATATCTGACCCATTTCCTATTGATTCGGAAGAAATATGTCTTTTTAATAGGGGTGGACGGAAAGGTTTTAAAATCCCTGGTTGGGATATTGTTCATTTAAGGTGGTCTAGTATTTTTGAAAAATAGGGTGGTAGCATTTTTCAATTGAAAATTTGGTGATGCTTCACAAACGCCCTTATTTTTGCTCTCCAAAAATAGAAAATGGTTTTTCTGTGCGACAAAAAGGAAAACTTCCTCCTGCAACATTGTTCGCCATCCTATGATGCACATGCATGTATAATATGGGCACATTATACAAAATATGTCGCGATTCTTCCCATAACATTGGTCATTTGAACCAAAAGCCAGGAAACCTCGAATCAGATAGGTCATTTTGTGAAGGTTTTTTTGAGACATAATCAATATACCAAGTTTGATATTTTTCCTCCCAACTATTTCACATAATATTACTCCACGTGAAGGTCTCACATTGTTTCGATCATTTTTAAATTAGTTATGGTCATTTGAAACTATCGTCAAACCCTAATCGAACGGCGGGCATGAAAATTCTTAACTGGGGGCTGAGCCTCGCTAAAATTGCATTAGATCTCTGAAGAAACATCATATTGTGAACCTAAAAATTATTTTTGTAAAAAATCATGAACATCAGATCATGTACGTGCAGTTCATTTGGCAGAAATTTGTCTTTTTCACCAGGGGTGAAAGGAAAGGATTTAAAATCCCCAATTGGGACATTGTTCATGTAAGATGGTCTAGTATTTTTTAAAAATAGGGTGGTAGCATTTTTCAATTGAAAATTTGGTGTTGCTTCACAAAACGCCCTGATTTTTGCTCTCCGAAAATAGAAAATGGTTTTTTCCGTGCGACGAAAAGGAAAACTTCCTCCTACAACATTGTTCACCATCCCATGATGCACATGCATGCACAATATGGGCACATTATAACAAACTATGTCGCGATTCTTCCCATAATATTGGTCATTTGAACCAAAAGCCAGGAAACCTCGAATGAGATAGGTCATTTTGTGAAGGTATTTTTGAGACATAATCAATATACCAAGTTTGATATTTTCCCTCCAAACTATGTCACATAATATGACTCCACGCGAATGTCTCACATTGTTTCGATCATTTTTGAATTAGTTATGGGCATGAAGATTCTTAGCTCGGGGCTGAGCCTCGCTAAACTTGCATTAGATCTCTGAAGAAACATCATATTATGAATCTAACAATAATTTTTGTAAAAAATCATGAGCATCAGATCATGTACCTGCAGTTCATATCTAACACACTTCCTACCGATTCGGCAGAAATTTGTCTTTTTCACCAGGGGTGGATGGAAAGGTTTTAAAATCCCTGGTTGGGACATTGTTTATGTAAGGTGGTCTAGTATTTTTGAAAAATAGGATGGTAGCACTTTTGAATTGAAAATTTAGTGTTGCTTCACAAAATGCCCCGATTTTTGCGCTCCGAAAATAGAAAATGGTTTTTCCATGTGACGAAAAGGTAAACTTCCTCCTGCAACATTCTTCGCCATCCCATGATGCATATGCATGCACAATATGGGCACATTATCACAAACTATGTCACGATTCTACCCATAATATTGGTCATTTGAACTGAAAGTCAGGAAACCTCGAATGACATAGGTCATTTTGTGAAGGTTTTTGAGACATAATCAATATACCAAGTTTAATATTTTTCCTCGCAACTATGTCACGTAATATGACTCCACGTGAAGGTTTCATATTGTTTCGATCATTTTTGAATTTTTTATGCCTGTTTTAAACTATGGTCAAAACGGCGAGTATAAATATTCTTATTCAACATAAATATCTAATATATGAGTGTAGATAGATAGATCTTATTTTTCCTGCAAATTTTGATATATTATTTCTATTTTTCTGAATTAGAATGATTTTTTTATGATTTTCCTAAGTGTAATGTGATAAAAGGAAAAAAAGAAAAAAAAGAACTTTGCCGTGTATACTGCGGAATACACACGGCAAATGCCCTTTGCCGTGTATACTGCAGAATACACACGGCAAAGGGACGGCGAGGGCACACGGCAAAGAGGACACCGTCTGCAACCGTTAGCTCATTCCTGTTAAGTGGACATGTGTGGTCACGGGTCCCACCTCGTTGCCGTGATGACGCCTATGCCGTATGCCACTGTCGACTTTGCCGAGTGTTTTTTCTTTGCCGTGTTCCTTTGTAGGTCTTTGCCATGTATATTTCTTTGCTGTGTTCTTTTTCAGAAATTTGCCGTGTTCACATACTTTTCCGTGTGCTTTCTAGGTTGCACACGGCAAAGTGTCCATTTGGCACACGGCAGCGACATTTTTTCCCGTAGTGTGTGCTGGCTAGGTCTTGTAACTTAGCCTCAGTAGGTTTTATTCCAGACTTTGCACCGGATTGTATCCGGAAGACTTTGCGTATTGATGCGAGTTAATCAATAAAGTGTCGTATTCGTGTCACAAAACACGCTTAACAACCGTGGCGACCAATCAATCTGGAGCGGATAAAAATCAACGTCCCGCGCTCCATCGCGATCCCAACTGTCCCTGGACCGTCGCCGGAGAAGATGCACTCGCCGGAGAAGACGTCATCGCGACGATGGCAACACCGAATACCCCTTGTAGCAGAACCTGCTACCGCTGGTAGCATAGCCCCTCGTCACTCGCAGCAAGGGTGTCGTTGCCGGAGAAGGTACCCTCACCGGCGAAGACGCCCTCGCCGGAGAAGACGTCATTGCAGCGGTAGCAACACCGAATACCCCTTGTACCAGAACCTACTGCCGCTGGTAGCAGAGCCTCCGTCGCTCGCAGCAAGGGCGCGTCGTCACCGGAGAAGGTACCCTCGCCGGAGAAGACGTCATCGCAGCGGTAGCAACACCGAATACCCCTTGTAGCAGAACATGTTGCCGCTGGTAGTAGGGCCTCTGTCGCTCGCAGCAAGGGCATCGTCGCCGGAGAAGGTACCGTCACCGGAGAAGACATCATCGCAGCAGTAGCAACACTGAATACCACTTGTAGTAGAGCCTCCTGCCGCTGGTAGCAGAGCCTCCCGTCGCTCGCAGCAAGGGCATCATCACCGGAGAAGAGTCGTTGCAACGGTAGCAACGCTAACCACCGTGTTTAGCAGAGCCTTCCGCCGCTGGTAGCAGAATTTCCCACGGCTAGAGCAAAAGCGCCCTCCACCGAGTCGACTGCCTATTGTAGCAGGACACCTCCGTAATGGTAGCAGCCCCACCTCCACAATGGTAGCAACCCCGCCATTCCTTGGTAGCAGTACGCCTCTGTGTCGGTAGCAGCCCCACCTCCATGATGGTAGCAACCCCACCATTCCTTGGTAGCAGTACGCCTCCGTGGCGGTAGCAGCCCCACCTCCACGATGGTAGCAGCCCCACCTCCACGATGGTAGCAACCCCACCATTCCTTGGTAGCAATACTTCTCCGTGATGCTAGCAGCCCCTCCATGTCTTGGTAGCAACCCGCCGTGATCTTGTAGCAGCGAGGCATGCAGGTGGTAGCATTGATGTTGGCCACAGGCTCTTGCTGAGAGAAGCCATGGCGGCGCGCCTTGCAGCAGCGACGGAGGGAGGAGGCCCATGGCGTCGTACCTTGCAGCAGTAGCAGAGGGACGGCCATGGCGGCACGCCTTGCAGCGGCGGGAGGGAGACCATGGTGGCGCACCTTGCAGCTGCGGCAGAGGGAGGCCCATGGCGGCGCGCCTTGCAGCTGCGGCGGGAGCCATGGCGACTCATTAGAAGGCTGGGCACCGTGGAGGATCGCCGGCAGGAGCAGGGGAGGCTGCGAGACATGGATGAGAGAAAAAAAATGAGTGGAGGCAGAGCAGCGGGCGCAACTGGGACGACGGCCATGGCGGCTAGCCTCCATCTCCGGCGGCCGGCCGATGCTGGTGCGGGAAGGAGACGGCGTAGCGGGACGGCCTCGGGCGGAGGGGATCCGGCGGCGCGCGGTCCTACGGCGACGGTCAATCCGGCAGCGGGGCAATGTCGGGCGGCACGTATATTTCGTCGGTAACTTTCTGGAAAGAGAACCGCATATGATATGGGCCCCTCGCGCGAAAGAAGGAACTTATCGCCGGGGATGGAAGAAACTTATCCCGGGGGGATTGTATCGTTTCCCATCTGAGAGAGATGTCTATATGCCTAGTAGTCCATTTTGTGTCGCGGAATTACAGCAGTCCACATGTGCTTCCATAAATTTAGGTTGTGTTCGAAACTTTGAATCCACCGGCGCAAACTGCACCCTCGTATCAAATAATCCCAACAAGAAAAGGCTCTGAGCCTAATCCGCTGTGGCCGAATTCTAATTGAACCGGGCTTCTTCTTCAAAATAGAATTGAACTGGGCCTCCTACGGTCCGTGGGCCTGTGGCCTACTTTTGTTTCTGCAGAGAAAAGAAAGAATTAACAATGGCGTCCAGAAGAACTATAGAACAAATATGTACAAAAGGCAAGGTCATCTGTTGATTCCAGCACACTTAATGTCACGTAGTGTAAACTTGATAAAACATGTTGTATGAAAGGGTTATCTCTTGGTAAAAACTCCCGGGTTTCACTTTTTGTTTGCTTGATCATCAACATTGACGTCAATTATGTCATCTTTCTTTTCAAGGTGTGGTCACAAACGATGTCAATCCGGGTACACATCATCTTATCCTAAGTGGTTGGACGTCATTTGGGCCTTGGTAGAATTGTATTTTTTTTTACTTCCAGTTTCCTTCTTCATGCTATTGTTGGCTTCCTGACATCTTACCATATTTTTACCACTTGCTGACATTCTTTTGTCACGGTGGTACAAATTGGAATAATTTCAGGAACATGTGTGTTGAATGACTCGACCGGTGTCCATGGGAGATCTTGCTATGTTATCTACAACACAATGGGATTTTTCTTATGAACCTTCTTTCAAAGTGATCACGCTCGCAAAATCAAATAATACATGTGAACTAGGATCAACAATAGAGGTTCAACCACCAGTGAAAAACGAGATAAATTCTTTGTCACCTTATCTCTTCCACATCCGAACTAATTCAACGTGGTGAAATGGGAGCCAAATGTAAAAACCTCTTTATACATGCCACCTTTAGTTTTTTTGTACGAACAACTATGTCGTTTATGAAACAATGTTTAAACTTGTACAAATTTTTTTGGGGTAGGACTATGTTGCACGCCATCATATATCCGTAAGCGAATTACTAGACCATTAACATAAATATTTTATAATAAATATTGAGATTTTACTCATGGTAAATGGTAGAGGATTCTAGACATAAGATATGTTTAGCAATATCACATTATAAAGATGTTTGATATTGTATCTTTCCATGGTTATCACCTAGATTCATATGGCATAATTAAGTAGAGATATGTGTAGAGATCACGACAAGTATAATATATCGGTGTTTATTATGCAATGCTTTGATTGGGACCCAAGTTGTCGGTGCTAACATTTTGACAAACCAAGAAATATGTCTTTAAAACTATATGAGTCATGTAAGTAAATTATTGAAACAAATGGACATAATAAAAAAGGTTTTCTTCATAGGAACAATGTAGTCACTAAGAAATATTGATGCTAGTAGTGTTGAAAGGAGGAGATGGTGTCCTTGTTATGGTATAAAATTATCTAATCTTGTAATAGATGTATTTAGACACACTAGTACAAAATGATACTAAGAACACACCTATATGGAAACAATATGAATAAAGGCCATAGTCATGCTCACAAAATCCACACTGACAAATGCATGTCACCCATGAAACGTAAACAGGAATCCGACACATCTGCAATGGACAAAATATATGACCGTTGCCAATAGCTTTTGAGGACTTTTATCGTACCCTCAATTAGATATAGGCCATCCATTTTTATTGATCTAATGGTTCGTATCAAATTGTACTAGTGCCTAAAACTTGAGTAGTACAAATTATACTAGTGCTATTAAAGGGTCATAATCGGTAGGGTTCCAACAAGAAATCCCATAAAAACGGAAGGTCCTACGAATACCTGCAACAATTCCCGTAAAAAATGGAGATTATCTAGGTTTTTATATTAAATTTTTTCTTCAAGTTTCTCTCTTCACTTGTTCAGATCATGCTACAAATCAAAGGAGTATTAGAATAGGAATTATGCACGCCGCACGCGGATTGAGAAGGACAACCTAGCTTGCTAGTTCGTTCATCGTTGTCATGTATTTTGGCGTCCGGAGGTCCGCCTTCATACGCGCAGATCTCCCATGAGATAAGCTCTGGATATTGTTTATCATGGATGCATGATACGGATGATCCATATGAAGACAGGTGCATGCAAAGATGATTTCCCGCAAAAAAATGAAAGGTGCAGAGACGAGAAGAACATGAGAATTCGAAATTTAGATCTAGTTAATTAGCGGGATTTTAGGCAAGATTAATGAGTTAATTGGTGGGGTTGGTGCTACATAATTGATTTTCTACTTATAAAGTCCATAATTCCCCTATAAATCAATGACTAGATTTAAATTATACTAGTCACCTCTCACCGGTAGTAAAAGGTACCATAGAAACTGCCTAGATTTTGCCATGTATGTTTGTTTGCAATGTATGAATGTTATAGCAACACATGTAAAGCTCACTGTTTGCAATATAACATGGGCCCGTGTACTCACATGATTTATCGCAGACCATAAGGCCTGTTGGGACAACATATATAAACACACATCAAACCCTATCCAGCTCCCCAACCTCACCCTCCTCACTCTCTCGAAGCCTCTCATGTCCTACTAAATACTGTCCCCTCCCTTATCCTCTCAACCATGGCGCGACGGCCAGCGGGAAGTTGCGCGGGAGAGGCCAAGGGGAGCTGACTGGAAATCTAGATGTGTAGAGATGGGGAGGGGATGACTGCGGGCACATGCCCTAGCGACGAAGGCTACTCGTGTCCATGGTGTGCTCAGCCCTCGGCCATTTGCCTTGTTGTCCGGGCCATCCTGCTCTCCGTAGTTGGCGCCATGCTCTTCACGCTCCCCGTTGAGAAGGTGTACCCCGCTAGATGATTCCAACTACAGTTAGATTCGGATTTGATTGGTTATTGCAGATGATGGATTTGGTAATTTGTGACCTATGCTGCTTAGCATGTGTGGTGTGAAATGAGAAAGGTCACGTGTGTTGCCCAATTGTAAATCTATGTTTGGCTCGTGATTAGATCACGATGCTCTACTGTTAAGCGTTGGAAATGATGTTCGTGTCACTAATGTTGCTCTGTGGTTAATCAAACTACTTGTAGCCACGAGGTTCACAACTAGAGATTATTGCGTTGGAGCTATCTAGTAGTGACTATATTTCTCGTTTGAATTGCATTTCTTTCTTTGTGTGTATGATCAACTACTATTTTTGCATCTTTGACATGGATTTCAGTTAGGAGAAGAGGCACATGAAGATGATTTGGAAGAGTATATATACATGTAGCATTGATTGGTTGGTTGTTAGTAAAATTTTATTTGTGGACTAAGGTGAGGATCTAGTGAGTCTAGCCACAAGTAGTAGAACTGCCGAAGTTTTCAGTTTAGTAAGTGTAGTGCTATCAGAATAACAGTGGCGGTGTACAAATATGAATTTGCATTTTTTTCATGGTGTCTAGGTATCCCTACTGAAAGTTGCTCACCTCCATTAAAAGCTTGCATGATGCTCCATTGTATCTAGGTGTCGATGTCCTTTTTCTATGGTCAATATTGTATATTGGTTGCCAATCAAGGGCCAAAATCATGTTTATTGTTTCTCTTGCTTTTGAGATTAGGTCCCACTTGTTCATTTGAACAGTCCTCTAGGTACAAAGGTAGATTGAAATATGCCATGCATAATTCCTAAATAAATGCCATGTCCACTATATGTTCAGGAAAACAATAAGTGTGAATCTCATGCTCTGACGGTCAGTAATAGCAAAACCAGCGGACGAACCCGATGCTTCCGATACATACCTGTCCAATGTCATCACCATGGGATCCATGACCTTGGTTTGCTCCTTCCTCTCACCTTTTATCTTTGGTTTGTTGTGCCCATCTGGTTCCTTCTTTTGATAGATACAGTACCTGGTTTACTACTGATGGGGTCCGGGGTATACTTCTTTCTTAATATGGCCTGACCAAGAATTGAAAAATTATAATATATGATCTAGAATAGTCAAATTTGTTTAAATTTTATATTGGTATTTTTTGAAGTACTAGTAGAAATTTGCATGCGAATGATCTATGATTTTTTGTTTCCTTCATAACTCATACAAGTTTTAAAGACATAATACTCCCTCCGTCTGGAAATAAGTGGCTTAGCTTTGTCTAGATTCACATGTATCTATATACTAAAACATATATATATATATATATGAATTAAGAAAATCCAAGTCACTTATTTCCGAATGGAGGGGGTAATATTGAATACTCCTTTATAATGTTATTTTTTACACTATCAGCAACAACTAATATGGAACAGAGTGAGTATGCAAATTTAAGATTTTCACATTTTTCCGTTGTTAACTGCAGATATCAATTCCTGAACACTTGCCTTATGAGAAGCTCGGCCGTTGTTCCGAACTAGTATGGGTGTTGCATCCTTCACGGATCACTACAGCTTACGCTTTTCTATCTGAGAAGCAAATGGTGCACTACACTTTTGTATGTTGCTTGTGTTAGCCATGTAAATGTTATATGTACATAGCTTTGTGGAGACGAACTATGTAAAGTTGTGCTCTATATGGGTTGAAATTCGGAAAGAGAATATTGCTGGTACAAACTAGCGGGGATGACCTTTTTTTAATATGAATTTGTTACATCAGACATGGCTGTATTGTTTGGACCGAGTGGCTTTATGACATGGAATACGGTTTTTTTTTCCATTGACAGTACAAAATGGCAACGAACATACTCACATGTCCGTTTTCTTCAAGGGCCTTCAAAGCAAACGATTAAAACCTCTGTTGCCAAAAGTGCTTTTCACATCAACGACCAACAATTGGCAACGATTCACTTTTCTGTTTCCTTAGGGGTTTTTGACGCATCACCATAGCATCACTCTGGAGTAGTGACATCCATTAGGGTAGTCAGGTCACCATAACATCGCTATGTAGTAGTGACGTCCATTAGGGTAGGGTAGGTTCCGCCCGGATAATCCGTTTTTTCTTTTTTTTGAAATTAATCTTGATTCTCGATTGTGTCCTGTCGCCATCAACGACACATATAGTTTACTGAGGTGACAGCCTCACACTCCTTGTATCATGGCCTTCCGTCAAGTAGGTGGATTAAGAATCCGCTCCAACAGAAGCCCATATTTTTTTAGAGCAACATCACCATAGCACGTTTCGTGTTAGTTAGGTCAGGTTGTTTGGGCATTGAAACGGTTGATTGCCAACACTAGTGTTTGAAGTTGAGATTGTAGATGCATGAGACAAGATGGGAGGCCAAGACATTCCCTTTTTGTGAAGAGTGGACGAGTTCTCCAGGTTTTACTTTTATTATTTATTGCGGGAGCTAAAATTGATTATCTAGCATTTTTCTAGTTCTACCACATTATTTTGCAGAGACAGGCAAGTTGCACATAGTCACCATGTTGAGGTGGTGGCACACTGCCATGCGTACGTGACAAGACAACCGAATTATCTAGCAAGTGTGTGTAACCCTTCTCCCTCTCCTATTACAACCTCGACCGAGCAACAGACGCTGCGAAGACATGTAGGTGCTTACAACATAAAAAGGGAGAATTCCATAAAAGACAATTGCGCAAACTAATAGGTTTCTTATACCAACATGTCAAAAAATAACAATTATAGAATTTTTCAAGCACCGGTGTGTGTCATGCAACAGATAAGCTAAAATGAAATGCCAATGAAGTATAACTATAGAATTAAGTGAACAGTACACAGTGGGCACTATTTCCCTATATCTTAACTAGATAAGATCTTTCCAAATATGATATTTGGATTTGTCTAGCCATTTTGTTAACTGTTAATCCAAGAGAGATGATCTATGCCACCAAGCAATCAATGATACAAGACTTATTGATCTATAGCACATCGTGGTATGTTTCACTACGATGCATGACATGAAGCATAAACAACAGAGTTGTAAAGCAATCTATTTTCAGGAAAATATTGTAAGCGACTACTCCTTCCGTTTCAAAATATAAGATGGTTTAGCTTTATGAAGCTAATGAATCTAGACACCTTTTAGTTTGTAGGTTCACTCCGAACCTCTCAGAATCTACATACTAAAAGGGATCTAGATACATTAGCCTCACAAGGATAAAACATCTTATATTTTGAAACTGAGGGAGTAGATTGACGTAAATATCTCATGCAGCACCAGCCACCAGGGAGTATGAACAAAATAACATAGTATATAGTGCTGCCTGTATGGCTTGCACACATTCCTGTCTGCATTCCCGCAGCCACATATATTTCCTAGGGAATCCTCCAACCACGGAATGATAATCAGGGGAGGCAGTACGCTGCAAGATTTTTCTACTCCGTTTTTAATAAAGGGGAGTTTTGGAAGCACATGCAGCTCTAAATAATTTGGATCCATATGGTTGCTACTTTTCCAAAGGAACATGGAATTAATGGCCAGTGAGGACTCTTTTGGGGGTGAAAATTGTATGGATCTATATATGCCATGTGAAGACACGCAGAGACGTACTAGCTTTTGTTCGTTTTGCTCCATTTTCTTGTGAGATTGCAGTACAATACTTGAATATTAGAACTCCTCTACAGTAATTAGTTGGTGCGGCATCATCATCATGTCGGTCCCTCTCTCCTGTACAAGAAAGACTCAGCATTCAGCCAGCGTCGACCGGTACATTATGGCAGTCACGGCATCATGACAGCGTAAACACAGTTCGCGTGTTTATGAGAAGTCATTTTGCAGGAGTAATTAATCTGGGGATCCCAGATGCAAATCTGGTTATTAGTCATGAGCTAGCTAAGTTGAGTTTGGCAATGAAATTTCCCACAGGAAATTGCTGAGGCCATGAACACTGATTGTAACCCTCCGGCCGTTCAATATAACATGCTTCCGTGAACTAAGGCATGCGAAAGAAATAGTGGTGGATACGAACACGTGAAAGAGCGTATCATACGGCAGGTGAGGTCAACTAGTTTGTTTATACACCAGAGAAGAATTCCAAGGATGCGATCGAAGATCGTGTCAGGCACCGAAGCAGCGAATGCACTTCAGGCGACAACGTGCAGGTCCTATGGAGTAGCACCATAGAATATATGCTAAGTATTAAACTGACCAAAGAACATTCATTATTTTTCTCTTAGATAATTAAGGAAGAGTATTCAAAACTTATGATATTTCGATTTGCCTCAACATGCAAGGCATGTTGTTAATTCTTAATCCCAGGTTGATATATATATCCACCGAACGATGTACTCCATCTTCGCAGATTGTCAAAATTTGGATGAATCTAGGCACTACATGATTCACATAAGCTAGTGTCAACATCGTGACGGCCTAATACTATGCCGACGGCCAGGCCGTCGGCCTAGCGAGTCTATCCCCCTACGCCGACGACAATGCCGTCGGCCTAAGTCTTTTTTTTGTTTGGGTACAGTTGTTTATTTTTTCCCACTAAAATTTTAATGTATATGTAATTTATAAATAAATAGGTGATTGTAAAATAATCACGCGAATCTTCGGCATCCTGCCACACCCACATAGAATAACGACGCGCACACACCGACAGTAAATAAATTGGCTTGGAGATTACCTGCGGGCGGCTTCGAGCTGCCGAGGGGCTCCGGGTGGCGGCGGCTTCGGGCGGGCGGTGGCTTCGGGTGGCGGCTGCTTCAGACGGGCGGTGGCGGCGGCTGCTTTGGGTAGGAGGAGTAGGAGGCAGCGGAGTGGAATCAAAGAAGAGGGGGTATTTAACCTAAACAATCGGGTGGTGGCGGCGGCAGCTTCGGACATGCGTTAACACTTAGCGAAATCCTGGATCTGTACGTGGAAACTCCCGCCGCGGGACAACCGGGGCCTAGAATGTGGCAAAGTTGGCCCAACCATTGCTCTCCATGTATATATGTACTAAATAAACCAAAACAAATAGAAAGGTCCACCGGGCTACCCTCGTACGGAGATAGCTATAGGGGTAGACGATCCGGGGCCCCCGGTCTAGGGTTTCGCCGGAGGAAGACCACCGGAGCGTCGGAATCACATGAAAACTTGCATATGCCCCTAGCATATGTGTGTGAGAGTGGTGCAAGGTTGGTTGGTAGGTGCCATGTGTAGGCGCCAGGTGTGACCCCCTTCCCAGACATGCGTTAACACTTAGCGAAATCCTGGATCTGTACGTGGAAACTCCCGCCGCGGGACAACCGGGGCATAGAATGTGGCAAAGTTGGCCCAAACATTGCTCTCCATGTACACATGTACTAAACAAACAAAAAAATAGAAAGTTCCACCGGGCTACCCTTGTACGAAGATAGCTATAGGGGTAGACGATCCGGGGCCCCCGGTCTAGGGTTTCGCCGGAGGAAGACCACCGGAGCGTCGGAATCACATGAAAACTTGCATGTGCCCCTAGCATATGTGTGTGAGAGTGGTGCAAGGTTGGTTGGTAGGTGCCATGTGTAGGCGCCAGGTGTGACCCCCTTCCCGGACATGCGTTAACACTTAGCGAAATCCTGGATCTGTACGTGGAAACTCCCGCCGCGGGACAACCGGGGCCTAGAATGTGGCAAAGTTGGCCCAACCATTGCTCTCCATGTACACATGTACTAAACAAACCAAAACAAATAGAAAGGTCCACCGGGCTACCCTCGTACGGAGATAGCTATAGGGGTAGACGATCCGGAGCCTCCGGTCTAGGGTTTCGCCGGAGGAAGACCACCGGAGCGTCGAAATCACATGAAAACTTGCATGTGCCCCTAGCATATGTGTGTGAGTGTGGTGCAAGGTTGGTTGGTAGGTGCCATGTGTAGGCGCCAGGTGTGACCCCCTTCCCGGACATGCGTTAACACTTAGCGAAATCCTGGATCTGTACGTGGAAACTCCCGCCGCGGGACAACCGGGGCCTAGAATGTGGCAAAGTTGGCCCAACCATTTCTCTCCATGTACACATGTACTAAACAAACCAAAACAAATAGAAAGGTCCACCGGGCTACCCTCGTACGGAGATAGCTATAGGGGTAGACGATCCGGAGCCTCCGGTCTAGGGTTTCGCCAGAGGAAGACCACCGGAGCGTCGAAATCACATGAAAACTTGCATGTGCCCCTAGAATATGTGTGTGAGTGTGGTGCAAGGTTGGTTGGTAGGTGCCATGTGTAGGCGCCAGGTGTGACCCCCTTCCCGGACATGCGTTAACACTTAGCGAAATCCTGGATCTGTATGTGGAAACTACCGCCGCGGGACAACCGGGGCCTAGAATGTGGCAAAGTTGGCCCAACCATTGCTCTCCATGTACACATGTACTAAACAAACCAAAACAAATAGAAATGTCCACCGGGCTACCCTCGTACGGAGATAGCTATAGGGGTAGACGATCCGGGGCCCCCGGTCTAGGGTTTCGCCGGAGGGAGACCACCGGAGCGTCGGAATCACATGAAAACTTGCATGTGCCCCTAGAATATGTATGTGAGAGTGGTGCAAGGTTGGTTGGTAGGTGCCATGTGTAGGCGCCAGGTGTGACCCCCTTCCTGGACATGCGTTAACACTTAGCGAAATCCTGGATCTGTACGTGGAAACTCCCGCCGCGGGACAACCGGGGCATAGAATGTGGCAAAGTTGGACCAACCATTGCTCTCCATGTACACATGTACTAAACAAACCAAAACAAATAGAAAGGTCCACCGGGCTACCCTCGTACGGAGATAGCTATAGGGGTAGACGATCCGGGGCCCCCGATCTAGGGTTTCGCCGGAGGAAGACCACCGGAGCGTCGGAATCACATGAAAACTTGCATGTGCCCCTAGCATATGTGTGTGAGAGTGGTGCAAGGTT
Organism: Avena eriantha; assembly: GCA_910589775.1. Lineage (NCBI taxonomy): Eukaryota > Viridiplantae > Streptophyta > Magnoliopsida > Poales > Poaceae > Avena > Avena eriantha. Next base: position 138,322,887 of record OU342742.1, on the reverse strand, counting down.
GGTTGGTAGGTGCCATGTGTAGGCGCCAGGTGTGACCCCCTTCCCGGACATGCGTTAACACTTAGCGAAATCCTGGATCTGTACGTGGAAACTCCTGCCGCGGGACAACCGGGGCCTAGAATGTGGCAAAGTTGGCCCAACCATTGCTCTCCATGTACACATGTACTAAACAAACCAAAACAAATAGAAAGGTCCACCGGGCTACCCTCGTACGGAGATAGCTATAGGGGTAGACGATCCGGGGCCCTCGGTCTAGGGTTTCGCCGGAGGAAGACCACCGGAGCGTCGGAATCACATGAAAACTTGCATGTGCCCCTAGCATATGTGTGTGAGAGTGGTGCAAGGTTGGTTGGTAGGTGCCATGTGTAGGCGCCAGGTGTGACCCCCTTCCCGGACATGCGTTAACACTTAGCGAAATCCTGGATCTGTACGTGGAAACTCCCGCCGCGGGACAACCGGGGCCTAGAATGTGGCAAAGTTGGCCCAACCATTGCTCTCCATGTACACATGTACTAAACAAACCAAAACAAATAGAAAGGTCCACCGGGCTACCCTCGTACGGAGATAGCTATAGGGGTAGACGATCCGGAGCCTCCGGTCTAGGGTTTCGCCAGAGGAAGACCACCGGAGCGTCGAAATCACATGAAAACTTGCATGTGCCCCTAGAATATGTGTGTGAGTGTGGTGCAAGGTTGGTTGGTAGGTGCCATGTGTAGGCGCCAGGTGTGACCCCCTTCCCGGACATGCGTTAACACTTAGCGAAATCCTGGATCTGTACGTGGAAACTACCGCCGCGGGACAACCGGGGCCTAGAATGTTGCAAAGTTGGCCCAACCATTGCTCTCCATGTACACATGTACTAAACAAACCAAAACAAATAGAAATGTCCACCGGGCTACCCTCGTACGGAGATAGCTATAGGGGTAGACGATCCGGGGCCCCCGGTCTAGGGTTTCGCCGGAGGGAGACCACCGGAGCGTCGGAATCACATGAAAACTTGCATGTGCCCCTAGAATATGTATGTGAGAGTGGTGCAAGGTTGGTTGGTAGGTGCCATGTGTAGGCGCCAGGTGTGACCCCCTTCCTGGACATGCGTTAACACTTAGCGAAATCCTGGATCTGTACGTGGAAACTCCCGCCGCGGGACAACCGGGGCATAGAATGTGGCAAAGTTGGACCAACCATTGCTCTCCATGTACACATGTACTAAACAAACCAAAACAAATAGAAAGGTCCACCGGGCTACCCTCGTACGGAGATAGCTATAGGGGTAGACGATCCGGGGCCCCCGATCTAGGGTTTCGCCGGAGGAAGACCCCCGGAGCGTCGGAATCACATGAAAACTTGCATGTGCCCCTAGCATATGTGTGTGAGAGTGGTGCAAGGTTGGTTGGTAGGTGCCATGTGTAGGCGCCAGGTGTGACCCCCTTCCCGGACATGCGTTAACACTTAGCGAAATCCTAGATCTGTACGTGGAAACTCCTGCCGCGGGACAACCGGGGCCTAGAATGTGGCAAAGTTGGCCCAACCATTGCTCTCCATGTACACATGTACTAAACAAACCAAAACAAATAGAAAGGTCCACCGGGCTACCCTCGTACGGAGATAGCTATAGGGGTAGACGATCCGGGGCCCTCGGTCTAGGGTTTCGCCGGAGGAAGACCACCGGAGCGTCGGAATCACATGAAAACTTGCATGTGCCCCTAGCATATGTGTGTGAGAGTGGTGCAAGGTTGGTTGGTAGGTGCCATGTGTAGGCGCCAGGTGTGACCCCCTTCCCGGACATGCGTTAACACTTAGCGAAATCCTGGATCTGTACGTGGAAACTCCTGCCGCGGGACAACCGGGGCCTAGAATGTGGCAAAGTTGGCCCAACCATTGCTCTCCATGTACACATGTACTAAACAAACCAAAACAAATAGAAAGGTCCACCGGGCTATCCTCGTACGGAGATAGCTATAGGGGTAGACGATCCGGAGCCCCCGGTCTAGGGTTTCGCCGGAGGAAGACCACCGGAGCGTCGGAATCTCATGAAAAATTGCATGTGCCCCTAGCATATGTGTGTGAGAGTGGTGCAAGGTTGGTTGGTAGGTGCCATGTGTAGGCGCCAGGTGTGACCCCCTTCCCTGGACATGCGTTAACACTTAGCGAAATCCTAGATCTGTACGTGGAAACTCCCGCCGCAGGACAACCGGGGCCTAGAATGTGGCAAAGTTGGCCCAACCATTGCTCTCCATGTACACATGTACTAAACAAACCAAAACAAATAGAAAGGTCCACCGGGCTACCCTCGTACGGAGATAGCTATAGGGGTAGACGATCCGGAGCCTCCGGTCTAGGGTTTCGCCAGAGGAAGACCACCGGAGCGTCGGAAATCACATGAAAACTTGCATGTGCCCCTAGAATATGTGTGTGAGTGTGGTGCAAGGTTGGTTGGTAGGTGCCATGTGTAGGCGCCAGGTGTGACCCCCTTCCCGGACATGCGTTAACACTTAGCGAAATCCTGGATCTGTATGTGGAAACTCCCGCCGCGGGACAACCGGGGCCTAGAATGTGGCAAAGTTGGCCCAACCATTGCTCTCCATGTACACATGTACTAAACAAACCAAAACAAATAGAAAGGTCCACCGGGCTACCCTCGTACGGAGATAGCTATAGGGGTAGACGATCCGGGGCCCCCGGTCTAGGGTTTCGCCGGAGGAAGACCACCGGAGCGTCGGAATCACATGAAAACTTGCATGTGCCCCTAGAATATGTGTGTGAGAGTGGTGCAAGGTTGGTTGGTAGGTGCCATGTGTAGGCGCCAGGTGTGACCCCCTTCCGGACATGCGTTAACACTTAGCGAAATCCTGGATCTGTACGTGGAAACTCCCGCCGCGGGACAACCGGGGCCTAGAATGTGGCAAAGTTGGCCCAACCATTGCTCTCCATGTACACATGTACTAAACAAACCAAAACAAATAGAAAGGTCCACCGGGCTACCCTCGTACGGAGATAGCTATAGGGGTAGACGATCCGGGGCCCCCGGTCTAGGGTTTCGCCGGAGGAAGACCACCGGAGCGTCGGAATCACATGAAAACTTGCATGTGCCCCTAGCATATGTGTGTGAGAGTGGTGCAAGGTTGGTTGGTAGGTGCCATGTGTAGGCGCCAGGTGTGACCCCCTTCCCGGACATGCGTTAACACTTAGCGAAATCCTGGATCTGTACGTGGAAACTCCCTGCCGCGGGACAACCGGGGCCTAGAATGTGGCAAAGTTGGCCCAACCATTGCTCTCCATGTACACATGTACTAAACAAACCAAAACAAATAGAAAGGTCCACCGGGCTACCCTCGTACGGAGATAGCTATAGGGGTAGACGATCCGGGGCCCCCGGTCTAGGGTTTCGCCGGAGGAAGACCACCGGAGCGTCGGAATCACATGAAAACTTGCATGTGCCCCTAGCATATGTGTGTGAGAGTGGTGCAAGGTTGGTTGGTAGGTGCCATGTGTAGGCGCCAGGTGTGACCCCCTTCCCGGACATGCGTTAACACTTAGCGAAATCCTGGATCTGTACGTGGAAACTCCCGCCGCGGGACAACCGGGGCCTAGAATGTGGCAAAGTTGGCCCAACCATTGCTCTCCATGTACACATGTACTAAACAAACCAAAACAAATAGAAAGGTCCACCGGGCTACCCTCGTACGGAGATAGCTATAGGGGTAGACGATCCGGGGCCCCCGGTCTAGGGTTTCGCCGGAGGAAGACCACCGGAGCGTCGGAATCACATGAAAACTTGCATGTGCCCCTAGCATATGTGTGTGAGAGTGGTGCAAGGTTGGTTGGTAGGTGCCATGTGTAGGCGCCAGGTGTGACCCCCTTCCCGGACATGCGTTAACACTTAGCGAAATCCTGGATCTGTACGTGGAAACTCCCGCCGCGGGACAACCGGGGCCTAGAATGTGGCAAAGTTGGCCCAACCATTGCTCTCCATGTACACATGTACTAAACAAACCAAAACAAATAGAAAGGTCCACCGGGCTACCCTCGTACGGAGATAGCTATAGGGGTAGACGATCCGGGGCCCCCGGTCTAGGGTTTCGCCGGAGGAAGACCACCGGAGCGTCGGAATCACATGAAAACTTGCATGTGCCCCTAGCATATGTGTGTGAGAGTGGTGCAAGGTTGGTTGGTAGGTGCCATGTGTAGGCGCCAGGTGTGACCCCCTTCCCGGACATGCGTTAACACTTAGCGAAATCCTGGATCTGTACGTGGAAACTCCCGCCGCGGGACAACCGGGGCCTAGAATGTGGCAAAGTTGGCCCAACCATTGCTCTCCATGTACACATGTACTAAACAAACCAAAACAAATAGAAAGGTCCACCGGGCTACCCTCGTACGGAGATAGCTATAGGGGTAGACGATCCGGGGCCCCCGGTCTAGGGTTTCGCCGGAGGAAGACCACCGGAGCGTCGGAATCACATGAAAACTTGCATGTGCCCCTAGCATATGTGTGTGAGAGTGGTGCAAGGTTGGTAGGTGCCATGTGTAGGCGCCAGGTGTGACCCCCTTCCCGGACATGCGTTAACACTTAGCGAAATCCTGGATCTGTACGTGGAAACTCCCGCCGCGGGACAACCGGGGCCTAGAATGTGGCAAAGTTGGCCCAACCATTGCTCTCCATGTACACATGTACTAAACAAACCAAAACAAATAGAAAGGTCCACCGGGCTACCCTCGTACGGAGATAGCTATAGGGGTAGACGATCCGGGGCCCCCGGTCTAGGGTTTCGCCGGAGGAAGACCACCGGAGCGTCGGAATCACATGAAAACTTGCATGTGCCCCTAGCATATGTGTGTGAGAGTGGTGCAAGGTTGGTAGGTGCCATGTGTAGGCGCCAGGTGTGACCCCCTTCCCGGACATGCGTTAACACTTAGCGAAATCCTGGATCTGTACGTGGAAACTCCCGCCGCGGGACAACCGGGGCCTAGAATGTGGCAAAGTTGGCCCAACCATTGCTCTCCATGTACACATGTACTAAACAAACCAAAACAAATAGAAAGGTCCACCGGGCTACCCTCGTACGGAGATAGCTATAGGGGTAGACGATCCGGGGCCCCCGGTCTAGGGTTTCGCCGGAGGAAGACCACCGGAGCGTCGGAATCACATGAAAACTTGCATGTGCCCCTAGCATATGTGTGTGAGAGTGGTGCAAGGTTGGTTGGTAGGTGCCATGTGTAGGCGCCAGGTGTGACCCCCTTCCCGGACATGCGTTAACACTTAGCGAAATCCTGGATCTGTACGTGGAAACTCCCGCCGCGGGACAACCGGGGCCTAGAATGTGGCAAAGTTGGCCCAACCATTGCTCTCCATGTACACATGTACTAAACAAACCAAAACAAATAGAAAGGTCCACCGGGCTACCCTCGTACGGAGATAGCTATAGGGGTAGACGATCCGGGGCCCCCGGTCTAGGGTTTCGCCGGAGGAAGACCACCGGAGCGTCGGAATCACATGAAAACTTGCATGTGCCCCTAGCATATGTGTGTGAGAGTGGTGCAAGGTTGGTAGGTGCCATGTGTAGGCGCCAGGTGTGACCCCCTTCCCGGACATGCGTTAACACTTAGCGAAATCCTGGATCTGTACGTGGAAACTCCCGCCGCGGGACAACCGGGGCCTAGAATGTGGCAAAGTTGGCCCAACCATTGCTCTCCATGTACACATGTACTAAACAAACCAAAACAAATAGAAAGGTCCACCGGGCTACCCTCGTACGGAGATAGCTATAGGGGTAGACGATCCGGGGCCCCCGGTCTAGGGTTTCGCCGGAGGAAGACCACCGGAGCGTCGGAATCACATGAAAACTTGCATGTGCCCCTAGCATATGTGTGTGAGAGTGGTGCAAGGTTGGTAGGTGCCATGTGTAGGCGCCAGGTGTGACCCCCTTCCCGGACATGCGTTAACACTTAGCGAAATCCTGGATCTGTACGTGGAAACTCCCGCCGCGGGACAACCGGGGCCTAGAATGTGGCAAAGTTGGCCCAACCATTGCTCTCCATGTACACATGTACTAAACAAACCAAAACAAATAGAAAGGTCCACCGGGCTACCCTCGTACGGAGATAGCTATAGGGGTAGACGATCCGGGGCCCCCGGTCTAGGGTTTCGCCGGAGGAAGACCACCGGAGCGTCGGAATCACATGAAAACTTGCATGTGCCCCTAGCATATGTGTGTGAGAGTGGTGCAAGGTTGGTAGGTGCCATGTGTAGGCGCCAGGTGTGACCCCCTTCCCGGACATGCGTTAACACTTAGCGAAATCCTGGATCTGTACGTGGAAACTCCCGCCGCGGGACAACCGGGGCCTAGAATGTGGCAAAGTTGGCCCAACCATTGCTCTCCATGTACACATGTACTAAACAAACCAAAACAAATAGAAAGGTCCACCGGGCTACCCTCGTACGGAGATAGCTATAGGGGTAGACGATCCGGGGCCCCCGGTCTAGGGTTTCGCCGGAGGAAGACCACCGGAGCGTCGGAATCACATGAAAACTTGCATGTGCCCCTAGCATATGTGTGTGAGAGTGGTGCAAGGTTGGTAGGTGCCATGTGTAGGCGCCAGGTGTGACCCCCTTCCCGGACATGCGTTAACACTTAGCGAAATCCTGGATCTGTACGTGGAAACTCCCGCCGCGGGACAACCGGGGCCTAGAATGTGGCAAAGTTGGCCCAACCATTGCTCTCCATGTACACATGTACTAAACAAACCAAAACAAATAGAAAGGTCCACCGGGCTACCCTCGTACGGAGATAGCTATAGGGGTAGACGATCCGGGGCCCCCGGTCTAGGGTTTCGCCGGAGGAAGACCACCGGAGCGTCGGAATCACATGAAAACTTGCATGTGCCCCTAGCATATGTGTGTGAGAGTGGTGCAAGGTTGGTTGGTAGGTGCCATGTGTAGGCGCCAGGTGTGACCCCCTTCCCGGACATGCGTTAACACTTAGCGAAATCCTGGATCTGTACGTGGAAACTCCCGCCGCGGGACAACCGGGGCCTAGAATGTGGCAAAGTTGGCCCAACCATTGCTCTCCATGTACACATGTACTAAACAAACCAAAACAAATAGAAAGGTCCACCGGGCTACCCTCGTACGGAGATAGCTATAGGGGTAGACGATCCGGGGCCCCCGGTCTAGGGTTTCGCCGGAGGAAGACCACCGGAGCGTCGGAATCACATGAAAACTTGCATGTGCCCCTAGCATATGTGTGTGAGAGTGGTGCAAGGTTGGTTGGTAGGTGCCATGTGTAGGCGCCAGGTGTGACCCCCTTCCCGGACATGCGTTAACACTTAGCGAAATCCTGGATCTGTACGTGGAAACTCCCGCCGCGGGACAACCGGGGCCTAGAATGTGGCAAAGTTGGCCCAACCATTGCTCTCCATGTACACATGTACTAAACAAACCAAAACAAATAGAAAGGTCCACCGGGCTACCCTCGTACGGAGATAGCTATAGGGGTAGACGATCCGGGGCCCCCGGTCTAGGGTTTCGCCGGAGGAAGACCACCGGAGCGTCGGAATCACATGAAAACTTGCATGTGCCCCTAGCATATGTGTGTGAGAGTGGTGCAAGGTTGGTAGGTGCCATGTGTAGGCGCCAGGTGTGACCCCCTTCCCGGACATGCGTTAACACTTAGCGAAATCCTGGATCTGTACGTGGAAACTCCCGCCGCGGGACAACCGGGGCCTAGAATGTGGCAAAGTTGGCCCAACCATTGCTCTCCATGTACACATGTACTAAACAAACCAAAACAAATAGAAAGGTCCACCGGGCTACCCTCGTACGGAGATAGCTATAGGGGTAGACGATCCGGGGCCCCCGGTCTAGGGTTTCGCCGGAGGAAGACCACCGGAGCGTCGGAATCACATGAAAACTTGCATGTGCCCCTAGCATATGTGTGTGAGAGTGGTGCAAGGTTGGTTGGTAGGTGCCATGTGTAGGCGCCAGGTGTGACCCCCTTCCCGGACATGCGTTAACACTTAGCGAAATCCTGGATCTGTACGTGGAAACTCCCGCCGCGGGACAACCGGGGCCTAGAATGTGGCAAAGTTGGCCCAACCATTGCTCTCCATGTACACATGTACTAAACAAACCAAAACAAATAGAAAGGTCCACCGGGCTACCCTCGTACGGAGATAGCTATAGGGGTAGACGATCCGGGGCCCCCGGTCTAGGGTTTCGCCGGAGGAAGACCACCGGAGCGTCGGAATCACATGAAAACTTGCATGTGCCCCTAGCATATGTGTGTGAGAGTGGTGCAAGGTTGGTTGGTAGGTGCCATGTGTAGGCGCCAGGTGTGACCCCCTTCCCGGACATGCGTTAACACTTAGCGAAATCCTGGATCTGTACGTGGAAACTCCCGCCGCGGGACAACCGGGGCCTAGAATGTGGCAAAGTTGGCCCAACCATTGCTCTCCATGTACACATGTACTAAACAAACCAAAACAAATAGAAAGGTCCACCGGGCTACCCTCGTACGGAGATAGCTATAGGGGTAGACGATCCGGGGCCCCCGGTCTAGGGTTTCGCCGGAGGAAGACCACCGGAGCGTCGGAATCACATGAAAACTTGCATGTGCCCCTAGCATATGTGTGTGAGAGTGGTGCAAGGTTGTTGGTAGGTGCCATGTGTAGGCGCCAGGTGTGACCCCCTTCCCGGACATGCGTTAACACTTAGCGAAATCCTGGATCTGTACGTGGAAACTCCCGCCGCGGGACAACCGGGGCCTAGAATGTGGCAAAGTTGGCCCAACCATTGCTCTCCATGTACACATGTACTAAACAAACCAAAACAAATAGAAAGGTCCACCGGGCTACCCTCGTACGGAGATAGCTATAGGGGTAGACGATCCGGGGCCCCCGGTCTAGGGTTTCGCCGGAGGAAGACCACCGGAGCGTCGGAATCACATGAAAACTTGCATGTGCCCCTAGCATATGTGTGTGAGAGTGGTGCAAGGTTGGTGTAGGTGCCATGTGTAGGCGCCAGGTGTGACCCCCTTCCCGGACATGCGTTAACACTTAGCGAAATCCTGGATCTGTACGTGGAAACTCCCGCCGCGGGACAACCGGGGCCTAGAATGTGGCAAAGTTGGCCCAACCATTGCTCTCCATGTACACATGTACTAAACAAACCAAAACAAATAGAAAGGTCCACCGGGCTACCCTCGTACGGAGATAGCTATAGGGGTAGACGATCCGGGGCCCCCGGTCTAGGGTTTCGCCGGAGGAAGACCACCGGAGCGTCGGAATCACATGAAAACTTGCATGTGCCCCTAGCATATGTGTGTGAGAGTGGTGCAAGGTTGGTTGGTAGGTGCCATGTGTAGGCGCCAGGTGTGACCCCCTTCCCGGACATGCGTTAACACTTAGCGAAATCCTGGATCTGTACGTGGAAACTCCCGCCGCGGGACAACCGGGGCCTAGAATGTGGCAAAGTTGGCCCAACCATTGCTCTCCATGTACACATGTACTAAACAAACCAAAACAAATAGAAAGGTCCACCGGGCTACCCTCGTACGGAGATAGCTATAGGGGTAGACGATCCGGGGCCCCCGGTCTAGGGTTTCGCCGGAGGAAGACCACCGGAGCGTCGGAATCACATGAAAACTTGCATGTGCCCCTAGCATATGTGTGTGAGAGTGGTGCAAGGTTGGTAGGTGCCATGTGTAGGCGCCAGGTGTGACCCCCTTCCCGGACATGCGTTAACACTTAGCGAAATCCTGGATCTGTACGTGGAAACTCCCGCCGCGGGACAACCGGGGCCTAGAATGTGGCAAAGTTGGCCCAACCATTGCTCTCCATGTACACATGTACTAAACAAACCAAAACAAATAGAAAGGTCCACCGGGCTACCCTCGTACGGAGATAGCTATAGGGGTAGACGATCCGGGGCCCCCGGTCTAGGGTTTCGCCGGAGGAAGACCACCGGAGCGTCGGAATCACATGAAAACTTGCATGTGCCCCTAGCATATGTGTGTGAGAGTGGTGCAAGGTTGGTAGGTGCCATGTGTAGGCGCCAGGTGTGACCCCCTTCCCGGACATGCGTTAACACTTAGCGAAATCCTGGATCTGTACGTGGAAACTCCCGCCGCGGGACAACCGGGGCCTAGAATGTGGCAAAGTTGGCCCAACCATTGCTCTCCATGTACACATGTACTAAACAAACCAAAACAAATAGAAAGGTCCACCGGGCTACCCTCGTACGGAGATAGCTATAGGGGTAGACGATCCGGGGCCCCCGGTCTAGGGTTTCGCCGGAGGAAGACCACCGGAGCGTCGGAATCACATGAAAACTTGCATGTGCCCCTAGCATATGTGTGTGAGAGTGGTGCAAGGTTGGTAGGTGCCATGTGTAGGCGCCAGGTGTGACCCCCTTCCCGGACATGCGTTAACACTTAGCGAAATCCTGGATCTGTACGTGGAAACTCCCGCCGCGGGACAACCGGGGCCTAGAATGTGGCAAAGTTGGCCCAACCATTGCTCTCCATGTACACATGTACTAAACAAACCAAAACAAATAGAAAGGTCCACCGGGCTACCCTCGTACGGAGATAGCTATAGGGGTAGACGATCCGGGGCCCCCGGTCTAGGGTTTCGCCGGAGGAAGACCACCGGAGCGTCGGAATCACATGAAAACTTGCATGTGCCCCTAGCATATGTGTGTGAGAGTGGTGCAAGGTGTTGGTAGGTGCCATGTGTAGGCGCCAGGTGTGACCCCCTTCCCGGACATGCGTTAACACTTAGCGAAATCCTGGATCTGTACGTGGAAACTCCCGCCGCGGGACAACCGGGGCCTAGAATGTGGCAAAGTTGGCCCAACCATTGCTCTCCATGTACACATGTACTAAACAAACCAAAACAAATAGAAAGGTCCACCGGGCTACCCTCGTACGGAGATAGCTATAGGGGTAGACGATCCGGGGCCCCCGGTCTAGGGTTTCGCCGGAGGAAGACCACCGGAGCGTCGGAATCACATGAAAACTTGCATGTGCCCCTAGCATATGTGTGTGAGAGTGGTGCAAGGTTGGTAGGTGCCATGTGTAGGCGCCAGGTGTGACCCCCTTCCCGGACATGCGTTAACACTTAGCGAAATCCTGGATCTGTACGTGGAAACTCCCGCCGCGGGACAACCGGGGCCTAGAATGTGGCAAAGTTGGCCCAACCATTGCTCTCCATGTACACATGTACTAAACAAACCAAAACAAATAGAAAGGTCCACCGGGCTACCCTCGTACGGAGATAGCTATAGGGGTAGACGATCCGGGGCCCCCGGTCTAGGGTTTCGCCGGAGGAAGACCACCGGAGCGTCGGAATCACATGAAAACTTGCATGTGCCCCTAGCATATGTGTGTGAGAGTGGTGCAAGGTTGGTAGGTGCCATGTGTAGGCGCCAGGTGTGACCCCCTTCCCGGACATGCGTTAACACTTAGCGAAATCCTGGATCTGTACGTGGAAACTCCCGCCGCGGGACAACCGGGGCCTAGAATGTGGCAAAGTTGGCCCAACCATTGCTCTCCATGTACACATGTACTAAACAAACCAAAACAAATAGAAAGGTCCACCGGGCTACCCTCGTACGGAGATAGCTATAGGGGTAGACGATCCGGGGCCCCCGGTCTAGGGTTTCGCCGGAGGAAGACCACCGGAGCGTCGGAATCACATGAAAACTTGCATGTGCCCCTAGCATATGTGTGTGAGAGTGGTGCAAGGTTGGTAGGTGCCATGTGTAGGCGCCAGGTGTGACCCCCTTCCCGGACATGCGTTAACACTTAGCGAAATCCTGGATCTGTACGTGGAAACTCCCGCCGCGGGACAACCGGGGCCTAGAATGTGGCAAAGTTGGCCCAACCATTGCTCTCCATGTACACATGTACTAAACAAACCAAAACAAATAGAAAGGTCCACCGGGCTACCCTCGTACGGAGATAGCTATAGGGGTAGACGATCCGGGGCCCCCGGTCTAGGGTTTCGCCGGAGGAAGACCACCGGAGCGTCGGAATCACATGAAAACTTGCATGTGCCCCTAGCATATGTGTGTGAGAGTGGTGCAAGGTTGGTAGGTGCCATGTGTAGGCGCCAGGTGTGACCCCCTTCCCGGACATGCGTTAACACTTAGCGAAATCCTGGATCTGTACGTGGAAACTCCCGCCGCGGGACAACCGGGGCCTAGAATGTGGCAAAGTTGGCCCAACCATTGCTCTCCATGTACACATGTACTAAACAAACCAAAACAAATAGAAAGGTCCACCGGGCTACCCTCGTACGGAGATAGCTATAGGGGTAGACGATCCGGGGCCCCCGGTCTAGGGTTTCGCCGGAGGAAGACCACCGGAGCGTCGGAATCACATGAAAACTTGCCTGTGCCCCTAGCATATGTGTGTGAGAGTGGTTGCAAGTGTTGGTAGGTGCCATGTGTAGGCGCCAGGTGTGAACCGCCTTCGAGCGGACCTATGCGTTAAACGTTCTCGAATCCTCGATCTGGCACTTGGAAGAACTCCGCGGGGACAACCGAGGGCCTAAAATGTGGCAACGTTGGCCCCAACCCATTGCTTCTCCATGTACACATTTACTAACCAAACCAAACCAACTAGAAAGCTCACGGGCTACCCTCGTCGGATATAGCTATAGGGGTCGGCGATCCGGGGCCCCCGGTTTATGGTTTCGCCGGCGGAAGACCACGGAGGTCGAACTCACATGAACCTTGCATGTGCCCCTCCCCCCCCTAGCATATGTGTTTGTGCGAGTGTTGCACGGGTTGGG